>CAMRHE010000151.1:2495000-3695000 GCA_947044405.1 Leptodactylus fallax
GCGAGACTCCCTTTAACCGAGTGGGAAAGGCATCGGAGACGGGAAAGTGCTTTGTCAGGATGGCCGAGTGGTCTAAGGCGCCAGACTCAAGAGTAGTTTCTTCACCAACGTTGGGTGTTCTGGTCTCCAAATGGAGGCGTGGGTTCAAATCCCACTTCTGACAACTAGCTTTTACCCTTGGAAACTCTTACGTGACTCTCACCTAGTTTGAAAGGTGGCCTATCGTGCTAACCAATTTTTGCAGAACGTAAAAAAGGGATTGCACTCTAGCATTCAGGCCTGGTGCGACCACGAAGAGACTCAAACCCTCAATCTTCTGATCCGAAGTCAGACGCCTTATCCATTAGGCCACGCGGTCTAGGGAGGATGCTTTCCCAAAGAGATGTGGAGGCCACGCGATACGAAAGCTTTTGCTTGACCTGAAGTCAATAACAAAACACGTTTTCCTGTTTATCACAAATCAATAAATATAACTATTCTCCATCTTCTTACAATAATCAATATGTTTGACCTTTCCTAGCATGTTGAAGAAGGATTATCCAGAATAGCTTAAAGGGAGTCTGTCACCAGAACCCAGCATATCAACCCAGCCGGGAAGCTAGATAGATTAGGGTCCCCTAAATTAAAGGTTTTTTTCCCCTTGTGAATCGGTGCCTCCGTTGCCGACATATCGCTGTTTTTGTCAATATGCAAAGGAGCTCTTTGGAGCAACGAGGGCTTTGCGGCTTACCTCTTTGAAGGAACGGCAACGCCCTCGTTGCTCCAAAGAGCTCCTTTGCATATTGACATAAACAGCCATATCTCGGCAACGGAGGCACCGATTCACAAGGGGAAAACACCGTTTGATTCAGGTGACCCTAACCTATCTATCTGCTGGGCTGAGTTATGGTTGCGAGACTCCCTTTAACCGAGTGGGAAAGGCATCGGAGGCAGGAAAGTGCTTTGTCAGGATGGCCGAGTGGTCTAAGGCGCCAGACTTAAGAGTAGTTTCTTCACGAACGTTGGGTGTTCTGGTCTCCAAATGTAGGCGTGGGTTCAAGTCCCACTTCTGACAACTAGCTTTTACCCTTGGAAACTCTTACGTGGCTTTCACCTAGTTTGAAAGGTGATTTATCCTGCTAACCGATTTTTGCAGAACGTAAAAAAGGGATTGCACTCTAGCATCCAGGCCTGCTGCGACCAAGAAGGGACTCGAACCCTCAATCTTCTGATCCGAAGTCAGACGCCTTATCCATTAGGCCACGCGGTCTAGGTATGATGCTTTCCCAAAGAGATGTGGAGGCCGCGCGATACGAAAGCTTTTGCTTGACCTGAAGTCAATGACAAAACACGTTTTCCTGTTTATCACAAATCAATAAATATAACTTTTCTCCATCTTCTTACAATAATCAATATGTTTGACCTTTCCTAGCATGTTGAAGAAGAATTATCCAGAATAGCTTAAAGGGAGTCTGTCACCAGAACCCAGCATATCAACCCAGCCGGGAAGCTAGATAGATTAGGGTCCCCTGAATGAATGGTTTTTTTCCCCTTGTGAATCGGTGCCTCCGTTGCAGACATATCGCCGTTTTTGTCAATATGCAAAGGGGCTCTTTGGAGCAATGAGGGCTTTGCGGCTTCCCTCTTTGAAGGAACGGCAACGCCCTCGTTGCTCCAAAGAGCTCCTTTGCATATTGACATAAACAGCCATATCTCGGCAACGGAGGCACCGATTCACAAGGGGAAAACACCGTTTGATTCAGGTGACCCTAACCTATCTATCTGCTGGGCTGAGTTCTGGTTGCGAGACTCCCTTTAACCGAGTGGGAAAGGCATCGGAGGCGGGAAAGTGCTTTGTCAGGATGGCCGAGTGGTCTAAAGCGCCAGACTCAAGAGTAGTTTCTTCACCAACGTTGGGTGTTCTGGTCTCCAAATGGAGGCGTGGGTTCAAATCCCACTTCTGACAACTAGCTTTTACCCTTGGAAACTCTTACGTGGCTCTCACCTAGACTGAAAGGTGGTTTATCGTGCTAACTGATTTTTGCAGAACGTAAAAAAGAGATTGCACTCTAGCATCCGGGCCTGCTGCGACCACGAAGGGACTCGAACCCTCAATCTTCTGATCCGAAGTCAGACGCCTTATCCATTAGGCCACGCGGTCTAGGGATGATGCTTTCCCAAAGAGATGTGGAGGCCGCGCGATACGAAAGCTTTTGCTTGACCTGAAGTCAATGACAAAACACGTTTTCCTGTTTATCACAAATCAATAAATATAACTATTCTCCATCTTCTTACAATAATCAATATGTTTGACCTTTCCTAGCATGTTGAAGAAGGATTATCCAGAATAGCTTAAAGGGAGACTGTCACCAGAACCCAGCATATCAACCCAGCCGGGAAGCTAGATAGATTAGGGTCCCCTGAATCAAAGGTTTTTTTCCCCTTGTGAATCGGTGCCTCCGTTGCCGACATATCGCCGTTTTTGTCAATATGCAAAGGAGCTCTTTGGAGCAACGAGGGCTTTGCGGCTTACCTCTTTGAAGGAACGGCAATGCCCTCGTTGCTCCAAAGAGCTCCTTTGCATATTGACATAAACAGCCATATCTCGGCAACGGAGGCACCGATTCACAAGGGGAAAACACCGTTTGATTCAGGTGACCCTAACCTATCTATGTGCTGGGCTGAGTTCTGGTTGCGAGACTCCCTTTAACCGAGTGGGAAAGGCATCGGAGGCGGGAAAGCGCTTTGTCAGGGTGGCCGAGTGGTCTAAGGCGCCAGACTCAAGAGTAGTTTCTTCACCAACGTTGGGTGTTCTGGTCTCCAAATGGAGGCGTGGGTTCAAATCCCACTTCTGACAACTAGCTTTTATCCTTGGAAACTCTTACGTGGCTCTCCGTCAGTTTGAAAGGTGGCCTATTGTTCTAACCGTTTTTTGCAGAAAGTAAAAAAGGGATTGCACTCTAACATCCAGGCCTGCTGCGACCACGAAGGGACTCGAGCCCTCAATCTTCTGATCCGAAGTCAGACGCCATATCCATTAGGCCACGCGGTCTAGGGATGATGCTTTCCTAAAGAGATGTGGAGGCCGCGCGATACGAAAGCTTTTGCGTGACCTGAAGTCAATGACAAAACACGTTTTCCTATTTATCACAAATCAATAAATATAACTATTCTCCATCTTCTTACAATAATCAATATGTTTGACCTTTCCTAGCACGTTGAAGAAGGATTATCCAGAATAGCTTAAAGGGAGTCTGTCACCAGAACCCAGCATATCAACCCAGCCGGGAAGCTAGATAGATTAGGGTCCCCTGAATCAAAGGTTTTTTTCCCCTTGTGAATCGGTGCCTCCGTTGCCGACATATCGCCGTTTTTGTCAATATGCAAAGGAGCTCTTTGGGGCAACGAGGGCTTTGCGGCTTACCTCTTTGAAGGAACGGCAATGCCCTCGTTGCTCCAAAGAGCTCCTTTGCATATTGACATAAACAGCCATATCTCGGCAACGGAGGCACCGATTCACAAGGGGAAAACACCGTTTGATTCAGGTGACCCTAACCTATCTATCTGCTGGGCTGAGTTCTGGTTGCGAGACTCCCTTTAACCGAGTGGGAAAGGCATCGGAGACGGGAAAGTGCTTTGTCAGGATGGCCGAGTGGTCTAAGGCGCCAGATTCAAGAGTAGTTTCTTCACCAACGTTGGGTGTTCTGGTCTCCAAATGGAGGCGTGGGTTCAAATCCCACTTCTTACAACTAGCTTTTATCCTTGGAAACTCTTACGTGACTCTCACCTAGTTTGAAAGGTGGTCTATCGTGCTAACCAATTTTTGCAGAACGTAAAAAATGGATTGCACTCTAGCATCCAGGCCTGCTGCGACCACGAAGAGACTCAAACCCTCAATCTTCTGATCCGAAGTCAGACGCCTTATCCATTAGGCCACGCAGTCTAGGGATGATGCTTTCCCAAAGAGATGTGGAGGCCGCGTGATACGAAAGCTTTTGCTAGACCTGAAGTCAATGACAAAACACGTTTTCCTGTTTATCACAAATCAATAAATATAACTATTCTCCATCTTTTTACAGTAATCAATGTGTTTGACCTTTCCTAGCATGTTGAAGAAGGATTATCCAGAATAGCTTAAAGGGAGTCTGTCACCAGAACCCAGCATATCAACCCAGCCGGGAAGCTAGATAGATTAGGGTCCCCTGAATCAAAGGTTTTTTCCCCTTGTGAATCGGTGCCTCCGTTGCCGACATATCGTCGTTTTTGTCAATATGCAAAGGAGCTCTTTGGAGCAACGAGGGCTTTGCGGCTTCCCTCTTTGAAGGAACGGCAACGCCCTCGTTGCTCCAAAGAGCTCCTTTGCATATTGACATAAACAGCCATATCTCGGCAACGGAGGCACCGATTCACAAGGGGAAAACACCGTTTGATTCAGGTGACCCTAACCTATCTATCTGCTGGGCTGAGTTCTGGTTGCGAGACTCCCTTTAACCGAGTGGGAAAGGCATCGGAGGCGTGAAAGTACTTTGTCAGGATGGCCGAGTGGTCTAAGGCGCCAGACTCAAGAGTAGTTTCTTCACCAACGTTGGGTGTTCTGGTCTCCAAATGGAGGCGTGGGTTCAAATCCCACTTCTGACAACTAGCTTTTACCCTTGGAAACTCTTACGTGGCTTTCACCTAGTTTGAAAGTTGATTTATCCTGCTAACCGATTTTTGCAGAACGTAAAAAAGGGATTGCACTCTAGCATCCGGGCCTGCTGCGACCACGAAGGGACTCGAACCCTCAATCTTCTGATCCGAAGTCAGACGCCTTATCCATTAGGCCACGCGATCTAGGGAGGATGCCTTCCCGAAGAGATGTGGAGGCCGCGCGATACGAAAGCTTTTGCTTGACCTGAAGTCAATGACAAAACACGTTTTCCTGTTTATCACAAATCAATAAATATAACTATTCTCCATCTTCTTACAATAATCAATGTGTTTGACCTTTCCTAGCATGTTGAAGAAGGATTATCCAGAATAGCTTAAAGGGAGTCTGTCACCAGAACCCAGCATATCAACCCAGCCGGGAAGCTAGATAGATTAGGGTCCCCTGAATCAAAGGTTTTTTTCCCCTTGTGAATCGGTGCCTCCGTTGCCGACATATCGCCGTTTTTGTCAATATGCAAAGGAGCTCTTTGGAGCAACGAGGGCTTTGCGGCTTACCTCTTTGAAGGAACGGCAATGCCCTCGTTGCTCCAAAGAGCTCCTTTGCATATTGACATAAACAGCCATATCTCGGCAACGGAGGCACCGATTCACAAGGGGAAAACACCGTTTGATTCAGGTGACCCTAACCTATCTATCTGCTGGGCTGAGTTCTGGTTGCGAGACTCCCTTTAACCGAGTGGGAAAGGCATCGGAGGCGGGAAAGTGCTTTGTCAGGATGGCCGAGTGGTCTAAGGCGCCAGACTCAAGAGTAGTTTCTTCACCAACGTTGGGTGTTCTGGTCTCCAAATGGAGGCGTGGGTTCAAATCCCACTTCTGACAACTAGCTTTTACCCTTGGAAACTCTTACGTGACTCTCACCTAGTTTGAAAGGTGGCCTATCGTGCTAACCAATTTTTGCAGAACGTAAAAAAGGGATTGCACTCTAGCATCCAGGCCTGGTGCGACCACGAAGAGACTCAAACCCTCAATCTTCTGATCCGAAGTCAGACGCCTTATCCATTAGGCCACGCGGTCTAGGGAGGATGCTTTCCCAAAGAGATGTGGAGGCCACGCGATACGAAAGCTTTTGCTTGACCTGAAGTCAATAACAAAACACGTTTTCCTGTTTATCACAAATCAATAAATATAACTATTCTCCATCTTCTTACAATAATCAATATGTTTGACCTTTCCTAGCATGTTGAAGAAGGATTATCCAGAATAGCTTAAAGGGAGTCTGTCACCAGAACCCAGCATATCAACCCAGCCGGGAAGCTAGATAGATTAGGGTCCCCTAAATTAAAGGTTTTTTTCCCCTTGTGAATCGGTGCCTCCGTTGCCGACATATCGCTGTTTTTGTCAATATGCAAAGGAGCTCTTTGGAGCAACGAGGGCTTTGCGGCTTACCTCTTTGAAGGAACGGCAACGCCCTCGTTGCTCCAAAGAGCTCCTTTGCATATTGACATAAACAGCCATATCTCGGCAACGGAGGCACCGATTCACAAGGGGAAAACACCGTTTGATTCAGGTGACCCTAACCTATCTATCTGCTGGGCTGAGTTATGGTTGCGAGACTCCCTTTAACCGAGTGGGAAAGGCATCGGAGGCAGGAAAGTACTTTGTCAGGATGGCCGAGTGGTCTAAGGCGCCAGACTTAAGAGTAGTTTCTTCACGAACGTTGGGTTTTCTGGTCTCCAAATGTAGGCGTGGGTTCAAGTCCCACTTCTGACAACTAGCTTTTACCCTTGGAAACTCTTACGTGGCTTTCACCTAGTTTGAAAGGTGATTTATCCTGCTAACCGATTTTTGCAGAACGTAAAAAAGGGATTGCACTCTAGCATCCAGGCCTGCTGCGACCAAGAAGGGACTCGAACCCTCAATCTTCTGATCCGAAGTCAGACGCCTTATCCATTAGGCCACGCGGTCTAGGTATGATGCTTTCCCAAAGAGATGTGGAGGCCGCGCGATACGAAAGCTTTTGCTTGACCTGAAGTCAATGACAAAACACGTTTTCCTGTTTATCACAAATCAATAAATATAACTTTTCTCCATCTTCTTACAATAATCAATATGTTTGACCTTTCCTAGCATGTTGAAGAAGAATTATCCAGAATAGCTTAAAGGGAGTCTGTCACCAGAACCCAGCATATCAACCCAGCCGGGAAGCTAGATAGATTAGGGTCCCCTGAATGAATGGTTTTTTTCCCCTTGTGAATCGGTGCCTCCGTTGCAGACATATCGCCGTTTTTGTCAATATGCAAAGGGGCTCTTTGGAGCAATGAGGGCTTTGCGGCTTCCCTCTTTGAAGGAACGGCAACGCCCTCGTTGCTCCAAAGAGCTCCTTTGCATATTGACATAAACAGCCATATCTCGGCAACGGAGGCACCGATTCACAAGGGGAAAACACCGTTTGATTCAGGTGACCCTAACCTATCTATCTGCTGGGCTGAGTTCTGGTTGCGAGACTCCCTTTAACCGAGTGGGAAAGGCATCGGAGGCGGGAAAGTGCTTTGTCAGGATGGCCGAGTGGTCTAAAGCGCCAGACTCAAGAGTAGTTTCTTCACCAACGTTGGGTGTTCTGGTCTCCAAATGGAGGCGTGGGTTCAAATCCCACTTCTGACAACTAGCTTTTACCCTTGCAAACTCTTACGTGGCTCTCACCTAGACTGAAAGGTGGTTTATCGTGTTAACTGATTTTTGCAGAACGTAAAAAAGAGATTGCACTCTAGCATCCGGGCCTGCTGCGACCACGAAGGGACTCGAACCCTCAATCTTCTGATCCGAAGTCAGACGCCTTATCCATTAGGCCACGCGGTCTAGGGATGATGCTTTCCCAAAGAGATGTGGAGGCCGCGCGATACGAAAGCTTTTGCTTGACCTGAAGTCAATGACAAAACACGTTTTCCTGTTTATCACAAATCAATAAATATAACTATTCTCCATCTTCTTACAATAATCAATGTGTTTGACCTTTCCTAGCATGTTGAAGAAGGATTATCCAGAATAGCTTAAAGGGAGACTGTCACCAGAACCCAGCATATCAACCCAGCCGGGAAGCTAGATAGATTAGGGTCCCCTGAATCAAAGGTTTTTTTCCCCTTGTGAATCGGTGCCTCCGTTGCCGACATATCGCCGTTTTTGTCAATATGCAAAGGAGCTCTTTGGAGCAACGAGGGCTTTGCGGCTTACCTCTTTGAAGGAACGGCAATGCCCTCGTTGCTCCAAAGAGCTCCTTTGCATATTGACATAAACAGCCATATCTCGGCAACGGAGGCACCGATTCACAAGGGGAAAACACCGTTTGATTCAGGTGACCCTAACCTATCTATGTGCTGGGCTGAGTTCTGGTTGCGAGACTCCCTTTAACCGAGTGGGAAAGGCATCGGAGGCGGGAAAGCGCTTTGTCAGGGTGGCCGAGTGGTCTAAGGCGCCAGACTCAAGAGTAGTTTCTTCACCAACGTTGGGTGTTCTGGTCTCCAAATGGAGGCGTGGGTTCAAATCCCACTTCTGACAACTAGCTTTTATCCTTGGAAACTTTTACGTGGCTCTCCGTCAGTTTGAAAGGTGGCCTATTGTTCTAACCGTTTTTTGCAGAAAGTAAAAAAGGGATTGCACTCTAACATCCAGGCCTGCTGCGACCACGAAGGGACTCGAGCCCTCAATCTTCTGATCCGAAGTCAGACGCCATATCCATTAGGCCACGCGGTCTAGGGATGATGCTTTCCTAAAGAGATGTGGAGGCCGCGCGATACGAAAGCTTTTGCGTGACCTGAAGTCAATGACAAAACACGTTTTCCTATTTATCACAAATCAATAAATATAACTATTCTCCATCTTCTTACAATAATCAATATGTTTGACCTTTCCTAGCACGTTGAAGAAGGATTATCCAGAATAGCTTAAAGGGAGTCTGTCACCAGAACCCAGCATATCAACCCAGCCGGGAAGCTAGATAGATTAGGGTCCCCTGAATCAAAGGTTTTTTTCCCCTTCTGAATCGGTGCCTCCGTTGCCGACATATCGCCGTTTTTGTCAATATGCAAAGGAGCTCTTTGGGGCAACGAGGGCTTTGCGGCTTACCTCTTTGAAGGAACGGCAATGCCCTCGTTGCTCCAAAGAGCTCCTTTGCATATTGACATAAACAGCCATATCTCGGCAACGGAGGCACCGATTCACAAGGGGAAAACACCGTTTGATTCAGGTGACCCTAACCTATCTATCTGCTGGGCTGAGTTCTGGTTGCGAGACTCCCTTTAACCGAGTGGGAAAGGCATCGGAGACGGGAAAGTGCTTTGTCAGGATGGCCGAGTGGTCTAAGGCGCCAGATTCAAGAGTAGTTTCTTCACCAACGTTGGGTGTTCTGGTCTCCAAATGGAGGCGTGGGTTCAAATCCCACTTCTTACAACTAGCTTTTATCCTTGGAAACTCTTACGTGACTCTCACCTAGTTTGAAAGGTGGTCTATCGTGCTAACCAATTTTTGCAGAACGTAAAAAATGGATTGCACTCTAGCATCCAGGCCTGCTGCGACCACGAAGAGACTCAAACCCTCAATCTTCTGATCCGAAGTCAGACGCCTTATCCATTAGGCCACGCAGTCTAGGGATGATGCTTTCCCAAAGAGATGTGGAGGCCGCGTGATACGAAAGCTTTTGCTAGACCTGAAGTCAATGACAAAACACGTTTTCCTGTTTATCACAAATCAATAAATATAACTATTCTCCATCTTTTTACAGTAATCAATGTGTTTGACCTTTCCTAGCATGTTGAAGAAGGATTATCCAGAATAGCTTAAAGGGAGTCTGTCACCAGAACCCAGCATATCAACCCAGCCGGGAAGCTAGATAGATTAGGGTCCCCTGAATCAAAGGTTTTTTTCCCCTTGTGAATCGGTGCCTCCGTTGCCGACATATCGTCGTTTTTGTCAATATGCAAAGGAGCTCTTTGGAGCAACGAGGGCTTTGCGGCTTCCCTCTTTGAAGGAACGGCAACGCCCTCGTTGCTCCAAAGAGCTCCTTTGCATATTGACATAAACAGCCATATCTCGGCAACGGAGGCACCGATTCACAAGGGGAAAACACCGTTTGATTCAGGTGACCCTAACCTATCTATCTGCTGGGCTGAGTTCTGGTTGCGAGACTCCCTTTAACCGAGTGGGAAAGGCATCGGAGGCGTGAAAGTACTTTGTCAGGATGGCCGAGTGGTCTAAGGCGCCAGACTCAAGAGTAGTTTCTTCACCAACGTTGGGTGTTCTGGTCTCCAAATGGAGGCGTGGGTTCAAATCCCACTTCTGACAACTAGCTTTTACCCTTGGAAACTCTTACGTGGCTTTCACCTAGTTTGAAAGTTGATTTATCCTGCTAACCGATTTTTGCAGAACGTAAAAAAGGGATTGCACTCTAGCATCCGGGCCTGCTGCGACCACGAAGGGACTCGAACCCTCAATCTTCTGATCCGAAGTCAGACGCCTTATCCATTAGGCCACGCGATCTAGGGAGGATGCCTTCCCGAAGAGATGTGGAGGCCGCGCGATACGAAAGCTTTTGCTTGACCTGAAGTCAATGACAAAACACGTTTTCCTGTTTATCACAAATCAATAAATATAACTATTCTCCATCTTCTTACAATAATCAATGTGTTTGATCTTTCCTAGCATGTTGAAGAAGGATTATCCAGAATAGCTTAAAGGGAGACTGTCACCAGAACACAGCATATCAACCCAGCCGGGAAGCTAGATAGATTAGGGTCCCCTGAATCAAAGGTTTTTTCCCCCTTGTGAATCGGTGCCTCCGTTGCCGACATATCGTCGTTTTTGTCAATATGCAAATGAGCTCTTTGGAGCAACGAGGGCTTTGCGGCTTACCTCTTTGAAGGAACGGCAACGCCCTCGTTGCTCCAAAGAGCTCCTTTGCATATTGACATAAACAGCCATATCTCGGCAACGGAGGCACCGATTCACAAGGGGAAAACACCGTTTGATTCAGGTGACCCTAACCTATCTATCTGCTGGGCTGAGTTCTGGTTGCGAGACTCCCTTTAACCGAGTGGGAAAGGCATCAGAGGTGGGAAAGTGCTTTGTCAGGATGGCCGAGTGGTCTAAGGCGCCAGACTCAAGAGTAGTTTCTTCACCAACGTTGGGTGTTCTGGTCTCCAAATGGAGGCGTGGGTTCAAATCTCACTTCTGACAACTAGCTTTTACCCTTGGAAACTCTTACGTGGCTCTCACCTAGCTTGATAGATGCTTTATCGTGCTAACCGATTTTTGCAGAACGTAAAAAAGGGATTGCACTCTAGCATCCGGGCCTGCTGCGACCACGAAGAGACTCGAACCCTCAATCTTCTGATCCGAAGTCAGGCGCCTTATCCATTAGGCCACGCGGTCTAGGGAGGATGCTTTCCCAAAGAGATGTGGAGGCCGCGCGATACGAAATCTTTTGCTTGACCCGAAGTCAATGACAAAACACGTGTTCCTGTTTATCACAAATCAATAAATATAACTATTCTCCATCTTCTTACAATAATCAATATGTTTGACCTTTCCTAGCATGTTGAAGAAGGATTATCCAGAATAGCTTAAAGGGAGTCTGTCACCAGAACCCAGCATATCAACCCAGCCGGGAAGCTAGATAGATTAGGGTCCCCTGAATCAAAGGTTTTTTCCCCTTGTGAATCGGTGCCTCCGTTGCCGACATATCGTCGTTTTTGTCAATATGCAAAGGAGCTCTTTGGAGCAACGAGGGCTTTGCGGCTTCCCTCTTTGAAGGAACGGCAACGCCCTCGTTGCTCCAAAGAGCTCCTTTGCATATTGACATAAACAGCCATATCTCGGCAACGGAGGCACCGATTCACAAGGGGAAAACACCGTTTGATTCAGGTGACCCTAACCTATCTATCTGCTGGGCTGAGTTCTGGTTGCGAGACTCCCTTTAACCGAGTGGGAAAGGCATCGGAGGCTGGAAAGCGCTTTGTCAGGATGGCCGAGTGGTCTAAGGCGCCAGACTCAAGAGTAGTTTCTTCGCCAACGTTGGGTGTTCTGGTCTCCAAATGGAGGCGTGGGTTCAAATCCCGACTTCTGACAACTAGCTTTTACCCTTGGAAACTCTTACGTGGCTTTCACCTAGTTTGAAAGTTGATTTATCCTGCTAACCGATTTTTGCAGAACGTAAAAAAGGGATTGCACTCTAGCATCCGGGCCTGCTGCGACCACGAAGGGACTCGAACCCTCAAGCTTCTGATCCGAAGTCAGACGCCTTATCCATTAGGCCACGCGGTCTAGGGAGGATGCCTTCCCAAAGAGATGTGGAGGCCGCGCGATACGAAAGCTTTTGCTTGACCTGAAGTCAATGACAAAACACGTTTTCCTGTTTATCACAAATCAATAAATATAACTATTCTCCATCTTCTTACAATAATCAATGTGTTTGATCTTTCCTAGCATGTTGAAGAAGGATTATCCAGAATAGCTTAAAGGGAGACTGTCACCAGAACACAGCATATCAACCCAGCCGGGAAGCTAGATAGATTAGGGTCCCCTGAATCAAAGGTTTTTTTCCCCTTGTGAATCGGTGCCTCCGTTGCCGACATATCGCCGTTTTTGTCAATATGCAAAGGAGCTCTTTGGAGCAACGAGGGCTTTGCGGCTTACCTCTTTGAAGGAACGGCAATGCCCTCGTTGCTCCAAAGAGCTCCTTTGCATATTGACATAAACAGCCATATCTCGGCAACGGTGGCACCGATTCACAAGGGGAAAACACCGTTTGATTCAGGTGACCCTAACCTATCTATGTGCTGGGCTGAGTTCTGGTTGCGAGACTCCCTTTAACCGAGTGGGAAAGGCATCGGAGGCTGGAAAGCGCTTTGTCAGGGTGGCCGAGTGGTCTAAGTCGCCAGACTCAAGAGTAGTTTCTTCGCCAACGTTGGGTGTTCTGGTCTCCAAATGGAGGCGTGGGTTCAAATCCGACTTCTGACAACTAGCTTTTACCGTTGGAAACTCTTACGTGGCTTTCACCTAGTTTGAAAGTTGATTTATCCTGCTAACCGATTTTTGCAGAACGTAAAAAAGGGATTGCACTCTAGCATCCGGGCCTGCTGCGACCACGAAGGGACTCGAACCCTCAATCTTCTGATCCGAAGTCAGACGCCTTATCCATTAGGCCACGCGATCTAGGGAGGATGCCTTCCCGAAGAGATGTGGAGGCCGCGCGATACGAAAGCTTTTGCTTGACCTGAAGTCAATGACAAAACACGTTTTCCTGTTTATCACAAATCAATAAATATAACTATTCTCCATCTTCTTACAATAATCAATGTGTTTGATCTTTCCTAGCATGTTGAAGAAGGATTATCCAGAATAGCTTAAAGGGAGACTGTCACCAGAACACAGCATATCAACCCAGCCGGGAAGCTAGATAGATTAGGGTCCCCTGAATCAAAGGTTTTTTTCCCCTTGTGAATCGGTGCCTCCGTTGCCGACATATCGCCGTTTTTGTCAATATGCAAAGGAGCTCTTTGGAGCAACGAGGGCTTTGCGGCTTACCTCTTTGAAGGAACGGCAATGCCCTCGTTGCTCCAAAGAGCTCCTTTGCATATTGACATAAACAGCCATATCTCGGCAACGGTGGCACCGATTCACAAGGGGAAAACACCGTTTGATTCAGGTGACCCTAACCTATCTATGTGCTGGGCTGAGTTCTGGTTGCGAGACTCCCTTTAACCGAGTGGGAAAGGCATCGGAGGCTGGAAAGCGCTTTGTCAGGGTGGCCGAGTGGTCTAAGTCGCCAGACTCAAGAGTAGTTTCTTCGCCAACGTTGGGTGTTCTGGTCTCCAAATGGAGGCGTGGGTTCAAATCCGACTTCTGACAACTAGCTTTTACCGTTGGAAACTCTTACGTGGCTTTCACATAGTTTGAAAAGTGGTTTATCGTGCTAACCGATTTTTGCAGAACGTAAAAAAGTGATTGCACTCTAGCATCCGGGCCTGCTGCGACCACGAAGGGACTCGAACCCTCAATCTTCTGATCCGAAGTCAGACGCCTTATCCATTAGGCCACGCGGTCTAGGGATGATGCTTTCCCAAAGAGATGTGGAGGCCGCGCGATACGAAAGCTTTTGCTTGACCTGAAGTCAATGACAAAACACGTTTTCCTGTTTATCACAAATCAATAAATATAACTATTCTCCATCTTCTTACAATAATCAATGTGTTTGACCTTTCCTAGCATGTTGAAGAAGGATTATCCAGAATAGCTTAAAGGGAGACTGTCACCAGAACCCAGCATATCAACCCAGCCGGGAAGCTAGATAGATTAGGGTCCCCTGAATCAAAGGTTTTTTTCCCCTTGTGAATCGGTGCCTCCGTTGCCGACATATCGCCGTTTTTGTCAATATGCAAAGGAGCTCTTTGGAGCAACGAGGGCTTTGCGGCTTCCCTCTTTGAAGGAACGGCAATGCCCTCGTTGCTCCAAAGAGCTCCTTTGCATATTGACATAAACAGCCATATCTCGGCAACGGAGGCACCGATTCACAAGGGGAAAACACCGTTTGATTCAGGTGACCCTAACCTATCTATGTGCTGGGCTGAGTTCTGGTTGCGAGACTCCCTTTAACCGAGTGGGAAAGGCATCGGAGGCGGGAAAGCGCTTTGTCAGGGTGGCCGAGTGGTCTAAGGCGCCAGACTCAAGAGTAGTTTCTTCACCAACGTTGGGTGTTCTGGTCTCCAAATGGAGGCGTGGGTTCAAATCCCACTTCTGACAACTAGCTTTTATCCTTGGAAACTTTTACGTGGCTCTCCGTCAGTTTGAAAGGTGGCCTATCGTTCTAACCGTTTTTTGCAGAAAGTAAAAAAGGGATTGCACTCTAACATCCAGGCCTGCTGCGACCACGAAGGGACTCGAGCCCTCAATCTTCTGATCCGAAGTCAGACGCCATATCCATTAGGCCACGCGGTCTAGGGATGATGCTTTCCTAAAGAGATGTGGAGGCCGCGCGATACGAAAGCTTTTGCGTGACCTGAAGTCAATGACAAAACACGTTTTCCTGTTTAACACAAATCAATAAATATAACTATTCTCCATCTTTTTACAGTAATCAATGTGTTTGACCTTTCCTAGCATGTTGAAGAAGGATTATCCAGAATAGCTTAAAGGGAGTCTGTCACCAGAACCCAGCATATCAACCCAGCCGGGAAGCTAGATAGATTAGGGTCCCCTGAATCAAAGGTTTTTTTCCCCTTGTGAATCGGTGCCTCCGTTGCCGACATATCGTCGTTTTTGTCAATATGCAAAGGAGCTCTTTGGAGCAACGAGGGCTTTGCGGCTTCCCTCTTTGAAGGAACGGCAACGCCCTCGTTGCTCCAAAGAGCTCCTTTGCATATTGACATAAACAGCCATATCTCGGCAACGGAGGCACCGATTCACAAGGGGAAAACACCGTTTGATTCAGGTGACCCTAACCTATCTATCTGCTGGGCTGAGTTCTGGTTGCGAGACTCCCTTTAACCGAGTGGGAAAGGCATCGGAGGCGTGAAAGTACTTTGTCAGGATGGCCGAGTGGTCTAAGGCGCCAGACTCAAGAGTAGTTTCTTCACCAACGTTGGGTGTTCTGGTCTCCAAATGGAGGCGTGGGTTCAAATCCCACTTCTGACAACTAGCTTTTACCCTTGGAAACTCTTACGTGGCTTTCACCTAGTTTGAAAGTTGATTTATCCTGCTAACCGATTTTTGCAGAACGTAAAAAAGGGATTGCACTCTAGCATCCGGGCCTGCTGCGACCACGAAGGGACTCGAACCCTCAAGCTTCTGATCCGAAGTCAGACGCCTTATCCATTAGGCCACGCGGTCTAGGAATGATGCCTTCCCGAAGAGATGTGGAGGCCGCGCGATACGAAAGCTTTTGCTTGACCTGAAGTCAATGACAAAACACGTTTTCCTGTTTATCACAAATCAATAAATATAACTATTCTCCATCTTCTTACAATAATCAATGTGTTTGATCTTTCCTAGCATGTTGAAGAAGGATTATCCAGAATAGCTTAAAGGGAGACTGTCACCAGAACACAGCATATCAACCCAGCCGGGAAGCTAGATAGATTAGGGTCCCCTGAATCAAAGGTTTTTTTCCCCTTGTGAATCGGTGCCTCCGTTGCCGACATATCGCCGTTTTTGTCAATATGCAAAGGAGCTCTTTGGAGCAACGAGGGCTTTGCGGCTTACCTCTTTGAAGGAACGGCAATGCCCTCGTTGCTCCAAAGAGCTCCTTTGCATATTGACATAAACAGCCATATCTCGGCAACGGAGGCACCGATTCACAAGGGGAAAACACCGTTTGATTCAGGTGACCCTAACCTATCTATGTGCTGGGCTGAGTTCTGGTTGCGAGACTCCCTTTAACCGAGTGGGAAAGGCATCGGAGGCTGGAAAGCGCTTTGTCAGGGTTGCCGAGTGGTCTAAGGCGCCAGACTCAAGAGTACTTTCTTCACCAACGTTGGGTGTTCTGGTCTCCAAATGGAGGCGTGGGTTCAAATCCCACTTCTGACAACTAGCTTTTACCGTTGGAAACTCTTACGTGGCTTTCACATAGTTTGAAAAGTGGTTTATCGTGCTAACCGATTTTTGCAGAACGTAAAGAAGTGATTGCACTCTAGCATCCTGGCCTGCTGCGACCACGAAGGGACTCGAACCCTCAATCTTCTGATCCGAAGTCAGACGCCTTATCCATTAGGCCACGCGGTCTAGGGATGATGCTTTCCCAAAGAGATGTGGAGGCCGCGCGATACGAAAGCTTTTGCTTGACCTGAAGTCAATGACAAAACACGTTTTCCTGTTTATCACAAATCAATAAATATAACTATTCTCCATCTTCTTACAATAATCAATGTGTTTGACCTTTCCTAGCACGTTGAAGAAGGATTATCCAGAATAGCTTAAAGGGAGTCTGTCACCAGAACCCAGCATATCAACCCAGCCGGGAAGCTAGATAGATTAGGGTCCCCTGAATCAAAGGTTTTTTTCCCCTTGTGAATCGGTGCCTCCGTTGCCGACATATCGCCGTTTTTGTCAATATGCAAAGGAGCTCTTTGGGGCAACGAGGGCTTTGCGGCTTACCTCTTTGAAGGAACGGCAATGCCCTCGTTGCTCCAAAGAGCTCATTTGCATATTGACATAAACAGCCATATCTCGGCAACGGAGGCACCGATTCACAAGGGGAAAACACCGTTTGATTCAGGTGACCCTAACCTATCTATCTGCTGGGCTGAGTTCTGGTTGCGAGACTCCCTTTAACCGAGTGGGAAAGGCATCAGAGGTGGGAAAGTGCTTTGTTAGGATGGCCGAGTGGTCTAAGGCGCCAGACTCAAGAGTAGTTTTTTCACCAACGTTGGGTGTTCTAGTCTCCAAATGGAGGCGTGGGTTCAAATCCCATTTCTGACAACTAGCTTTTACCGTTGGAAACTCTTACGTCTCTCTCACCTAGTTTGAAAGGTGGTTTATCGTGCTAACCGATTTTTGCAGAACGTAAAAAAGGGATTGCACGCTAGCATCCAGGCCTGCTGCGAACACGAAGGGACTCGAACCCTCAATCTTCTGATCCGAAGTCAGGCGCCTTATCCATTAGGCCACGCGGTCTAGGGAGGATGATTTCCAAAAGAAATGTGGAGGCCGCGCGATACGAAATCTTTTGCTTGACCTGAAGTCAAAGACAAAACACGTTTTCCTGTTTATCACAAATCAATAAATATAACTATTCTCCATCTTCTTACAATAATCAATATGTTTGACCTTTCCTAGCATGTTGAAGAAGGATTATCCAGAATAGCTTAAAGGGAGTCTGTCACCAGAACCCAGCATATCAACCCAGCCGGGAAGCTAGATAGATTAGGGTCCCCTGAATCAAAGGTTTTTTTCCCCTTGTGAATCGGTGCCTCCGTTGCCGACATATCGTCGTTTTTGTCAATATGCAAAGGAGCTCTTTGGAGCAACGAGGGCTTTGCGGCTTCCCTCTTTGAAGGAACGGCAACGCCCTCGTTGCTCCAAAGAGCTCCTTTGCATATTGACATAAACAGCCATATCTCGGCAACGGAGGCACCGATTCACAAGGGGAAAACACCGTTTGATTCAGGTGACCCTAACCTATCTATCTGCTGGGCTGAGTTCTGGTTGCGAGACTCCCTTTAACCGAGTGGGAAAGGCATCAGAGGTGGGAAAGTGCTTTGTCAGGATGGCCGAGTGGTCTAAGGCGCCAGACTCAAGAGTAGTTTTTTCACCAACGTTGGGTGTTCTGGTCTCCAAATGGAGGCGTGGGTTCAAATCTCACTTCTGACAACTAGCTTTTACTCTTGGAAACTCTTACGTGGCTCTCACCTAGCTTGATATGTGCTTTATCGTGCTAACCGATTTTTGCAGAACGTAAAAAAGGGATTGCACTCTAGCATCCGGGCCTGCTGCGACCACGAAGAGACTCGAACCCTCAATCTTCTGATCCGAAGTCAGGCGCCTTATCCATTAGGCCACGCGGTCTAGGTAGGATGCTTTCCCAAAGAGATGTGGAGGCCGAGCGATACGAAATCTTTTGCTTGACCCGAAGTCAATGACAAAACACGTGTTCCTGTTTTTCACAAATCAATAAATATAACTATTCTCCATCTTCTTACAATAATCAATATGTTTGACCTTTCCTAGCATGTTGAAGAAGGATTATCCAGAATAGCTTAAAGGGAGTCTGTCACCAGAACCCAGCATATCAACCCAGCCGGGAAGCTAGATAGATTAGGGTCCCCTGAATCAAAGGTTTTTTCCCCTTGTGAATCGGTGCCTCCGTTGCCGACATATCGTCGTTTTTGTCAATATGCAAAGGAGCTCTTTGGAGCAACGAGGGCTTTGCGACTTCCCTCTTTGAAGGAACGGCAACGCCCTCGTTGCTCCAAAGAGCTCCTTTGCATATTGACATAAACAGCCATATCTCGGCAACGGAGGCACCGATTCACAAGGGGAAAACACCGTTTGATTCAGGTGACCCTAACCTATCTATCTGCTGGGCTGAGTTCTGGTTGCGAGACTCCCTTTAACCGAGTGGGAAAGGCATCGGAGGCGTGAAAGTGCTTTGTCAGGATGGCCGAGTGGTCTAAGGCGCCAGACTCAAGAGTAGTTTCTTCACCAACGTTGGTTGTTCTGGTCTCCAAATGGAGGCGTGGGTTCAAATCCCACTTCTGACAACTAGCTTTTACCCTTGGAAACTCTTACGTGGCTTTCACCTAGTTTGAAAGTTGATTTATCCTGCTAACCGATTTTTGCAGAACGTAAAAAAGGGATTGCACTCTAGCATCCGGGCCTGCTGCGACCACGAAGGGACTCGAACCCTCAATCTTCTGATCCGAAGTCAGACGCCTTATCCATTAGGCCACGCGATCTAGGGAGGATGCCTTCCCGAAGAGATGTGGAGGCCGCGCGATACGAAAGCTTTTGCTTGACCTGAAGTCAATGACAAAACACGTTTTCCTGTTTATCACAAATCAATAAATATAACTATTCTCCATCTTCTTACAATAATCAATGTGTTTGACCTTTCCTAGCATGTTGAAGAAGGATTATCCAGAATAGCTTAAAGGGAGACTGTCACCAGAACACAGCATATCAACCCAGCCGGGAAGCTAGATAGATTAGGGTCCCCTGAATCAAAGGTTTTTTTCCCCTTGTGAATCGGTGCCTCCGTTGCCGACATATCGCCGTTTTTGTCAATATGCAAAGGAGCTCTTTGGAGCAACGAGGGCTTTGCGGCTTACCTCTTTGAAGGAACGGCAATGCCCTCGTTGCTCCAAAGAGCTCCTTTGCATATTGACATAAACAGCCATATCTCGGCAACGGAGGCACCGATTCACAAGGGGAAAACACCGTTTGATTCAGGTGACCCTAACCTATCTATGTGCTGGGCTGAGTTCTGGTTGCGAGACTCCCTTTAACCGAGTGGGAAAGGCATCGGAGGCTGGAAAGCGCTTTGTCAGGGTGGCCGAGTGGTCTAAGGCGCCAGACTCAAGAGTAGTTTCTTCACCGACGTTGGGTGTTCTGGTCTCCAAATGGAGGCGTGGGTTCAAATCCCACTTCTGACAACTAGCTTTTACCGTTGGAAACTCTTACGTGGCTTTCACATAGTTTGAAAGGTGGTTTATCGTGCTAACCGATTTTTGCAGAACGTAAAAAAGTGATTGCACTCTAGCATCCGGGCCTGCTGCGACCACGAAGGGACTCGAACCCTCAATCTTCTGATCCGAAGTCAGACTCCTTATCCATTAGGCCACGCGGTCTAGGGATGATGCTTTCCCAAAGAGATGTGGAGGCCGCGCGATACGAAAGCTTTTGCTTGACCTGAAGTCAATGACAAAACACGTTTTCCTGTTTATCACAAATCAATAAATATAACTATTCTCCATCTTCTTACAATAATCAATGTGTTTGACCTTTCCTAGCACGTTGAAGAAGGATTATCCAGAATAGCTTAAAGGGAGTCTGTCACCAGAACCCAGCATATCAACCCAGCCGGGAAGCTAGATAGATTAGGGTCCCCTGAATCAAAGGTTTTTTCCCCTTGTGAATCGGTGCCTCCGTTGCCGACATATCGCCGTTTTTGTCAATATGCAAAGGAGCTCTTTGGAGCAACGAGGGCTTTGCGGCTTACCTCTTTGAAGGAACGGCAATGCCCTCGTTGCTCCAAAGAGCTCCTTTGCATATTGACATAAACAGCCATATCTCGGCAACGGAGGCACCGATTCACAAGGGGAAAACACCGTTTGATTCAGGTGACCCTAACCTATCTATCTGCTGGGCTGAGTTCTGGTTGCGAGACTCCCTTTAACCGAGTGGGAAAGGCATCGGAGACGGGAAAGTGCTTTGTCAGGATGGCCGAGTGGTCTAAGGCGCCAGACTCAAGAGTAGTTTCTTCACCAACGTTGGGTGTTCTGGTCTCCAAATGGAGGCGTGGGTTCAAATTCCACTTCTGACAACTAGCTTTTACCCTTGGAAACTCTTACGTGACTCTCACCTAGTTTGAAAGGTGGCCTATCGTGCTAACCAATTTTTGCAGAACGTAAAAAAGGGATTGCACTCTAGCATTCAGGCCTGCTGCGACCACGAAGAGACTCAAACCCTCAATCTTCTGATCCAAAGTCAGACGCCTTATCCATTAGGCCACGCGGTCTAGGGAGGATGCTTTCCCAAAGAGATGTGGAGGCCACGCGATACGAAAGCTTTTGCTTGACCTGAAGTCAATAACAAAACACGTTTTCCTGTTTATCACAAATCAATAAATATAACTATTCTCCATCTTCTTACAATAATCAATATGTTTGACCTTTCCTAGCATGTTGAAGAAGGATTATCCAGAATAGCTTAAAGGGAGTCTGTCACCAGAACCCAGCATATCAACCCAGCCGGGAAGCTAGATAGATTAGGGTCCCCTGAATCAAAGGTTTTTTTCCCCTTGTGAATCGGTGCCTCCGTTGCCGACATATCGCTGTTTTTGTCAATATGCAAAGGAGCTCTTTGGAGCAACGAGGGCTTTGCGGCTTACCTCTTTGAAGGAACGGCAACGCCCTCGTTGCTCCAAAGAGCTCCTTTGCATATTGACATAAACAGCCATATCTCGGCAACGGAGGCACCGATTCACAAGGGGAAAACACCGTTTGATTCAGGTGACCCTAACCTATCTATCTGCTGGGCTGAGTTCTGGTTGCGAGACTCCCTTTAACCGAGTGGGAAAGGCATCAGAGGTGGGAAAGTGCTTTGTCAGGATGGCCGAGTGGTCTAAGGCGCCAGACTCAAGAGTAGTTTCTTCACCAACGTTGGGTGTTCTGGTCTCCAAATGGAGGTGTGGGTTCAAGTCTCACTTCTGACAACTAGCTTTTACCCTTGGAAACTCTTACGTGGCTCTCACCTAGTTTGATAGTTGGTTTATCGCGCTAACCGATTTTTGCAGAACGTAAGAAAGGGATTGCACTCTAGCATCCTGGCCTGCTGCAACCACGAAGAGATTCGAACCCTCAATCTTCTAATCCGAAGTCAGACGCCTTATTCATTAGGCCACGCGGTCTAGGGAGGATGCTTTCCCAAAGAAATGTGGAGGCCGCGCAATACGAAATCTTTTGCTTGACCTGAAGTCAATGACAAAACACGTTTTCCTGTTTATCACAAATCAATAAATATAACTATTCTCCATCTTCTTACAATAATCAATATGTTTGACCTTTCCTAGCACGTTGAAGAAGGATTATCCAGAATAGCTTAAAGGGAGTCTGTCACCAGAACCCAGCATATCAATCCAGCCCGGAAGCTAGATAGACTAGGGTCCCCTGAATCAAAGGTTTTTCCCCCTTGTGAATCGGTGCCTCCGTTGCCGACATATCGTCGTTTTTGTCAATATGCAAAGGAGCTCTTTGGAGCAACGAGGGCCTTGCGGCTTACCTCTTTGAAGGAACGGCAACGCCCTCGTTGCTCCAAAGAGCTCCTTTGCATATTGACATAAACAGCCATATCTCGGCAACGGAGGCACCGATTCACAATGGGAAAACACCGTTTGATTCAGGTGACCCTAACCTATCTATCTGCTGGGCTGAGTTCTGGTTGCGAGACTCCCTTTAACCGAGTGGGAAAGGCATCAGAGGTGGGAAAGTGCTTTGTCAGGATGGCCGAGTGGTCTAAGGCGCCAGACTCAAGAGTAGTTTTTTCACCAACGTTGGGTGTTCTGGTCTCCAAATGGAGGCGTGGGTTCAAATCTCACTTCTGACAACTAGCTTTTACCCTTGGAAACTCTTACGTGGCTCTCACCTAGCTTGATATGTGCTTTATCGTGCTAACCGATTTTTGCAGAACGTAAAAAAGGGATTGCACTCTAGCATCCGGGCCTGCTGCGACCACGAAGAGACTCGAACCCTCAATCTTCTGATCCGAAGTCAGGCGCCTTATCCATTAGGCCACGCGGTCTAGGTAGGATGCTTTCCCAAAGAGATGTGGAGGCCGAGCGATACGAAATCTTTTGCTTGACCCGAAGTCAATGACAAAACACGTGTTCCTGTTTTTCACAAATCAATAAATATAACTATTCTCCATCTTCTTACAATAATCAATATGTTTGACCTTTCCTAGCATGTTGAAGAAGGATTATCCAGAATAGCTTAAAGGGAGACTGTCACCAGAACACAGCATATCAACCCAGCCGGGAAGCTAGATAGATTAGGGTCCCCTGAATCAAAGGTTTTTTTCCCCTTGTGAATCGGTGCCTCCGTTGCCGACATATCGCCGTTTTTGTCAATATGCAAAGGAGCTCTTTGGAGCAACGAGGGCTTTGCGGCTTACCTCTTTGAAGGAACGGCAATGCCCTCGTTGCTCCAAAGAGCTCCTTTGCATATTGACATAAACAGCCATATCTCGGCAACGGAGGCACCGATTCACAAGGGGAAAACACCGTTTGATTCAGGTGACCCTAACCTATCTATGTGCTGGGCTGAGTTCTGGTTGCGAGACTCCCTTTAACCGAGTGGGAAAGGCATCGGAGGCTGGAAAGCGCTTTGTCAGGGTGGCCGAGTGGTCTAAGGCGCCAGACTCAAGAGTAGTTTCTTCACCGACGTTGGGTGTTCTGGTCTCCAAATGGAGGCGTGGGTTCAAATCCCACTTCTGACAACTAGCTTTTACCGTTGGAAACTCTTACGTGGCTTTCACATAGTTTGAAAGGTGGTTTATCGTGCTAACCGATTTTTGCAGAACGTAAAAAAGTGATTGCACTCTAGCATCCGGGCCTGCTGCGACCACGAAGGGACTCGAACCCTCAATCTTCTGATCCGAAGTCAGACGCCTTATCCATTAGGCCACGCGGTCTAGAGATGATGCTTTCCCAAAGAGATGTGGAGGCCGCGCGATACGAAAGCTTTTGCTTGACCTGAAGTCAATGACAAAACACGTTTTCCTGTTTATCACAAATCAATAAATATAACTATTCTCCATCTTCTTACAATAATCAATGTGTTTGACCTTTCCTAGCACGTTGAAGAAGGATTATCCAGAATAGCTTAAAGGGAGTCTGTCACCAGAACCCAGCATATCAACCCAGCCGGGAAGCTAGATAGATTAGGGTCCCCTGAATCAAAGGTTTTTTTCCCCTTGTGAATCGGTGCCTCCGTTGCCGACATATCGCCGTTTTTGTCAATATGCAAAGGAGCTCTTTGGAGCAACGAGGGCTTTGCGGCTTACCTCTTTGAAGGAACGGCAATGCCCTCGTTGCTCCAAAGAGCTCCTTTGCATATTGACATAAACAGCCATATCTCGGCAACGGAGGCACCGATTCACAAGGGGAAAACACCGTTTGATTCAGGTGACCCTAACCTATCTATCTGCTGGGCTGAGTTCTGGTTGCGAGACTCCCTTTAACCGAGTGGGAAAGGCATCGGAGACGGGAAAGTGCTTTGTCAGGATGGCCGAGTGGTCTAAGGCGCCAGACTCAAGAGTAGTTTCTTCACCAACGTTGGGTGTTCTGGTCTCCAAATGGAGGCGTGGGTTCAAATTCCACTTCTGACAACTAGCTTTTACCCTTGGAAACTATTACGTGACTCTCACCTAGTTTGAAAGGTGGCCTATCGTGCTAACCAATTTTTGCAGAACGTAAAAAAGGGATTGCACTCTAGCATTCAGGCCTGCTGCGACCACGAAGAGACTCAAACCCTCAATCTTCTGATCCAAAGTCAGACGCCTTATCCATTAGGCCACGCGGTCTAGGGAGGATGCTTTCCCAAAGAGATGTGGAGGCCACGCGATACGAAAGCTTTTGCTTGACCTGAAGTCAATAACAAAACACGTTTTCCTGTTTATCACAAATCAATAAATATAACTATTCTCCATCTTCTTACAATAATCAATATGTTTGACCTTTCCTAGCATGTTGAAGAAGGATTATCCAGAATAGCTTAAAGGGAGTCTGTCACCAGAACCCAGCATATCAACCCAGCCGGGAAGCTAGATAGATTAGGGTCCCCTAAATTAAAGGTTTTTTTCCCCTTGTGAATCGGTGCCTCCGTTGCCGACATATCGCTGTTTTTGTCAATATGCAAAGGAGCTCTTTGGAGCAACGAGGGCTTTGCGGCTTACCTCTTTGAAGGAACGGCAACGCCCTCGTTGCTCCAAAGAGCTCCTTTGCATATTGACATAAACAGCCATATCTCGGCAACGGAGGCACCGATTCACAAGGGGAAAACACCGTTTGATTCAGGTGACCCTAACCTATCTATCTGCTGGGCTGAGTTATGGTTGCGAGACTCCCTTTAACCGAGTGGGAAAGGCATCGGAGGCAGGAAAGTGTTTTGTCAGGATGGCCGAGTGGTCTAAGGCGCCAGACTTAAGAGTAGTTTCTTCACGAACGTTGGGTTTTCTGGTCTCCAAATGTAGGCGTGGGTTCAAGTCCCACTTCTGACAACTAGCTTTTACCCTTGGAAACTCTTACGTGGCTTTCACCTAGTTTGAAAGGTGATTTATCCTGCTAACCGATTTTTGCAGAACGTAAAAAAGGGATTGCACTCTAGCATCCAGGCTTGCTGCGACCACGAAGGGACTCGAACCCTCAATCTTCTGATCCGAAGTCAGACGCCTTATCCATTAGGCCACGCGGTCTAGGTATCATGCTTTCCCAAAGAGATGTGGAGGCCGCGCGATACGAAAGCTTTTGCTTGACCTGAAGTCAATGACAAAACACGTTTTCCTGTTTATCACAAATCAATAAATATAACTTTTCTCCATCTTCTTACAATAATCAATGTGTTTGACCTTTCCTAGCACGTTGAAGAAGGATTATCCAGAATAGCTTAAAGGGAGTCTGTCACCAGAACCCAGCATATCAACCCAGCCGGGAAGCTAGATAGATTAGGGTCCCCTGAATGAATGGTTTTTTTCCCCTTGTGAATCGGTGCCTCCGTTGCAGACATATCGCCGTTTTTGTCAATATGCAAAGGGGCTCTTTGGAGCAATGAGGGCTTTGCGGCTTCCCTCTTTGAAGGAACGGCAACGCCCTCGTTGCTCCAAAGAGCTCCTTTGCATATTGACATAAACAGCCATATCTCGGCAACGGAGGCACCGATTCACAAGGGGAAAACACCGTTTGATTCAGGTGACCCTAACCTATCTATCTGCTGGGCTGAGTTCTGGTTGCGAGACTCCCTTTAACCGAGTGGGAAAGGCATCGGAGGCGGGGAAAGTGCTTTGTCAGGATGGCCGAGTGGTCTAAAGCGCCAGACTCAAGAGTAGTTTCTTCACCAACGTTGGGTGTTCTGGTCTCCAAATGGAGGCGTGGGTTCAAATCCCACTTCTGACAACTAGCTTTTACCCTTGGAAACTCTTACGTGGCTCTCACCTAGACTGAAAGGTGGTTTATCGTGCTATCTGATTTTTGCAGAACGTAAAAAAGAGATTGCACTCTAGCATCCGGGCCTGCTGCGACCACGAAGGGACTCGAACCCTCAATCTTCTGATCCGAAGTCAGACGCCTTATCCATTAGGCCACGCGGTCTAGGGATGATGCTTTCCCAAAGAGATGTGGAGGCCGCGCGATACGAAAGCTTTTGCTTGACCTGAAGTCAATGACAAAACACGTTTTCCTGTTTATCACAAATCAATAAATATAACTATTCTCCATCTTCTTACAATAATCAATGTGTTTGACCTTTCCTAGCATGTTGAAGAAGGATTATCCAGAATAGCTTAAAGGGAGACTGTCACCAGAACCCAGCATATCAACCCAGCCGGGAAGCTAGATAGATTAGGGTCCCCTGAATCAAAGGTTTTTTTCCCCTTGTGAATCGGTGCCTCCGTTGCCGACATATCGCCGTTTTTGTCAATATGCAAAGGAGCTCTTTGGAGCAACGAGGGCTTTGCGGCTTACCTCTTTGAAGGAACGGCAATGCCCTCGTTGCTCCAAAGAGCTCCTTTGCATATTGACATAAGCAGCCATATCTCGGCAACGGAGGCACGGATTCACAAGGGGAAAACACCGTTTGATTCAGGTGACCCTAACCTATCTATGTGCTGGGCTGAGTTCTGGTTGCGAGACTCCCTTTAACCGAGTGGGAAAGGCATCGGAGGCGGGAAAGTGCTTTGTCAGGGTGGCCGAGTGGTCTAAGGCGCCAGACTCAAGAGTAGTTTCTTCACCAACGTTGGGTGTTCTGGTCTCCAAATGGAGGCGTGGGTTCAAATCCCACTTCTGACAACTAGCTTTGATCCTTGGAAACTCTTACGTGGCTCTCCGTCAGTTTGAAAGGTGGCCTATCGTTCTAACCGTTTTTTGCAGAAAGTAAAAAAGGGATTGCACTCTAACATCCAGGCCTGCTGCGACCACGAAGGGACTCGAGCCCTCAATCTTCTGATCCGAAGTCAGACGCCATATCCATTAGGCCACGCGGTCTAGCGATGATGCTTTCCTAAAGAGATGTGGAGGCCGCGCGATACGAAAGCTTTTGCGTGACCTGAAGTCAATGACAAAACACGTTTTCCTATTTATCACAAATCAATAAATATAACTATTCTCCATCTTCTTACAATAATCAATATGTTTGACCTTTCCTAGCACGTTGAAGAAGGATTATCCAGAATAGCTTAAAGGGAGTCTGTCACCAGAACCCAGCATATCAACCCAGCCGGGAAGCTAGATAGATTAGGGTCCCCTGAATCAAAGGTTTTTTTCCCCTTGTGAATCGGTGCCTCCGTTGCCGACATATCGCCGTTTTTGTCAATATGCAAAGGAGCTCTTTGGGGCAACGAGGGCTTTGCGGCTTACCTCTTTGAAGGAACGGCAATGCCCTCGTTGCTCCAAAGAGCTCCTTTGCATATTGACATAAACAGCCATATCTCGGCAACGGAGGCACCGATTCACAAGGGGAAAACACCGTTTGATTCAGGTGACCCTAACCTATCTATCTGCTGGGCTGAGTTCTGGTTGCGAGACTCCCTTTAACCGAGTGGGAAAGGCATCAGAGGTGGGAAAGTGCTTTGTCAGGATGGCCGAGTGGTCTAAGGCGCCAGACTCAAGAGTAGTTTCTTCACCAACGTTGGGTGTTCTGGTCTCCAAATGGAGGTGTGGGTTCAAGTCTCACTTCTGACAACTAGCTTTTACCCTTGGAAACTCTTACGTGGCTCTCACCTAGTTTGATAGTTGGTTTATCGCGCTAACCGATTTTTGCAGAACGTAAGAAAGGGATTGCACTCTAGCATCCTGGCCTGCTGCAACCACGAAGAGATTCGAACCCTCAATCTTCTAATCCGAAGTCAGACGCCTTATTCATTAGGCCACGCGGTCTAGGGAGGATGCTTTCCCAAAGAAATGTGGAGGCCGCGCGATACGAAAGCTTTTGCTTGACCTGAAGTCAATGACAAAACACGTTTTCCTGTTTATCACAAATCAATAAATATAACTATTCTCCATCTTCTTACAATAATCAATGTGTTTGACCTTTCCTAGCATGTTGAAGAAGGATTATCCAGAATAGCTTAAAGGGAGACTGTCACCAGAACACAGCATATCAACCCAGCCGGGAAGCTAGATAGATTAGGGTCCCCTGAATCAAAGGTTTTTTTCCCCTTGTGAATCGGTGCCTCCGTTGCCGACATATCGCCGTTTTTGTCAATATGCAAAGGAGCTCTTTGGAGCAACGAGGGCTTTGCGGCTTACCTCTTTGAAGGAACGGCAATGCCCTCGTTGCTCCAAAGAGCTCCTTTGCATATTGACATAAACAGCCATATCTCGGCAACGGAGGCACCGATTCACAAGGGGAAAACACCGTTTGATTCAGGTGACCCTAACCTATCTATGTGCTGGGCTGAGTTCTGGTTGCGAGACTCCCTTTAACCGAGTGGGAAAGGCATCGGAGGCTGGAAAGCGCTTTGTCAGGGTGGCCGAGTGGTCTAAGGCGCCAGACTCAAGAGTAGTTTCTTCACCGACGTTGGGTGTTCTGGTCTCCAAATGGAGGCGTGGGTTCAAATCCCACTTCTGACAACTAGCTTTTACCGTTGGAAACTCTTACGTGGCTTTCACATAGTTTGAAAGGTGGTTTATCGTGCTAACCGATTTTTGCAGAACGTAAAAAAGTGATTGCACTCTAGCATCCGGGCCTGCTGCGACCACGAAGGGACTCGAACCCTCAATCTTCTGATCCGAAGTCAGACTCCTTATCCATTAGGCCACGCGGTCTAGGGATGATGCTTTCCCAAAGAGATGTGGAGGCCGCGCGATACGAAAGCTTTTGCTTGACCTGAAGTCAATGACAAAACACGTTTTCCTGTTTATCACAAATCAATAAATATAACTATTCTCCATCTTCTTACAATAATCAATGTGTTTGACCTTTCCTAGCACGTTGAAGAAGGATTATCCAGAATAGCTTAAAGGGAGTCTGTCACCAGAACCCAGCATATCAACCCAGCCGGGAAGCTAGATAGATTAGGGTCCCCTGAATCAAAGGTTTTTTTCCCCTTGTGAATCGGTGCCTCCGTTGCCGACATATCGCCGTTTTTGTCAATATGCAAAGGAGCTCTTTGGAGCAACGAGGGCTTTGCGGCTTACCTCTTTGAAGGAACGGCAATGCCCTCGTTGCTCCAAAGAGCTCCTTTGCATATTGACATAAACAGCCATATCTCGGCAACGGAGGCACCGATTCACAAGGGGAAAACACCGTTTGATTCAGGTGACCCTAACCTATCTATCTGCTGGGCTGAGTTCTGGTTGCGAGACTCCCTTTAACCGAGTGGGAAAGGCATCGGAGACGGGAAAGTGCTTTGTCAGGATGGCCGAGTGGTCTAAGGCGCCAGACTCAAGAGTAGTTTCTTCACCAACGTTGGGTGTTCTGGTCTCCAAATGGAGGCGTGGGTTCAAATTCCACTTCTGACAACTAGCTTTTACCCTTGGAAACTCTTACGTGACTCTCACCTAGTTTGAAAGGTGGCCTGTCGTGCTAACCAATTTTTGCAGAACGTAAAAAAGGGATTGCACTCTAGCATTCAGGCCTGCTGCGACCACGAAGAGACTCAAACCCTCAATCTTCTGATCCAAAGTCAGACGCCTTATCCATTAGGCCACGCGGTCTAGGGAGGATGCTTTCCCAAAGAGATGTGGAGGCCACGCGATACGAAAGCTTTTGCTTGACCTGAAGTCAATAACAAAACACGTTTTCCTGTTTATCACAAATCAATAAATATAACTATTCTCCATCTTCTTACAATAATCAATATGTTTGACCTTTCCTAGCATGTTGAAGAAGGATTATCCAGAATAGCTTAAAGGGAGTCTGTCACCAGAACCCAGCATATCAACCCAGCCGGGAAGCTAGATAGATTAGGGTCCCCTGAATCAAAGGTTTTTTTCCCCTTGTGAATCGGTGCCTCCGTTGCCGACATATCGCTGTTTTTGTCAATATGCAAAGGAGCTCTTTGGAGCAACGAGGGCTTTGCGGCTTACCTCTTTGAAGGAACGGCAACGCCCTCGTTGCTCCAAAGAGCTCCTTTGCATATTGACATAAACAGCCATATCTCGGCAACGGAGGCACCGATTCACAAGGGGAAAACACCGTTTGATTCAGGTGACCCTAACCTATCTATCTGCTGGGCTGAGTTCTGGTTGCGAGACTCCCTTTAACCGAGTGGGAAAGGCATCAGAGGTGGGAAAGCGCTTTGTCAGGATGGCCGAGTGGTCTAAGGCGCCAGACTCAAGAGTAGTTTCTTCACCAACGTTGGGTGTTCTGGTCTCCAAATGGAGGTGTGGGTTCAAGTCTCACTTCTGACAACTAGCTTTTACCCTTGGAAACTCTTACGTGGCTCTCACCTAGTTTGATAGTTGGTTTATCGCGCTAACCGATTTTTGCAGAACGTAAGAAAGGGATTGCACTCTAGCATCCTGGCCTGCTGCAACCACGAAGAGATTCGAACCCTCAATCTTCTAATCCGAAGTCAGACGCCTTATTCATTAGGCCACGCGGTCTAGGGAGGATGCTTTCCCAAAGAAATGTGGAGGCCGCGCGATACGAAATCTTTTGCTTGACCTGAAGTCAATGACAAAACACGTTTTCCTGTTTATCACAAATCAATAAATATAACTATTCTCCATCTTCTTACAATAATCAATATGTTTGACCTTTCCTAGCACGTTGAAGAAGGATTATCCAGAATAGCTTAAAGGGAGTCTGTCACCAGAACCCAGCATATCAATCCAGCCCGGAAGCTAGATAGACTAGGGTCCCCTGAATCAAAGGTTTTTTCCCCCTTGTGAATCGGTGCCTCCGTTGCCGACATATCGTCGTTTTTGTCAATATGCAAAGGAGCTCTTTGGAGCAACGAGGGCCTTGCGGCTTACCTCTTTGAAGGAACGGCAACGCCCTCGTTGCTCCAAAGAGCTCCTTTGCATATTGACATAAACAGCCATATCTCGGCAACGGAGGCACCGATTCACAATGGGAAAACACCGTTTGATTCAGGTGACCCTAACCTATCTATCTGCTGGGCTGAGTTCTGGTTGCGAGACTCCCTTTAACCGAGTGGGAAAGGCATCAGAGGTGGGAAAGTGCTTTGTCAGGATGGCCGAGTGGTCTAAGGCGCCAGACTCAAGAGTAGTTTTTTCACCAACGTTGGGTGTTCTGGTCTCCAAATGGAGGCGTGGGTTCAAATCTCACTTCTGACAACTAGCTTTTACCCTTGGAAACTCTTACGTGGCTCTCACCTAGCTTGATATGTGCTTTATCGTGCTAACCGATTTTTGCAGAACGTAAAAAAGGGATTGCACTCTAGCATCCGGGCCTGCTGCGACCACGAAGAGACTCGAACCCTCAATCTTCTGATCCGAAGTCAGGCGCCTTATCCATTAGGCCACGCGGTCTAGGTAGGATGCTTTCCCAAAGAGATGTGGAGGCCGAGCGATACGAAATCTTTTGCTTGACCCGAAGTCAATGACAAAACACGTGTTCCTGTTTTTCACAAATCAATAAATATAACTATTCTCCATCTTCTTACAATAATCAATATGTTTGACCTTTCCTAGCATGTTGAAGAAGGATTATCCAGAATAGCTTAAAGGGAGACTGTCACCAGAACACAGCATATCAACCCAGCCGGGAAGCTAGATAGATTAGGGTCCCCTGAATCAAAGGTTTTTTTCCCCTTGTGAATCGGTGCCTCCGTTGCCGACATATCGCCGTTTTTGTCAATATGCAAAGGAGCTCTTTGGAGCAACGAGGGCTTTGCGGCTTACCTCTTTGAAGGAACGGCAATGCCCTCGTTGCTCCAAAGAGCTCCTTTGCATATTGACATAAACAGCCATATCTCGGCAACGGAGGCACCGATTCACAAGGGGAAAACACCGTTTGATTCAGGTGACCCTAACCTATCTATGTGCTGGGCTGAGTTCTGGTTGCGAGACTCCCTTTAACCGAGTGGGAAAGGCATCGGAGGCTGGAAAGCGCTTTGTCAGGGTGGCCGAGTGGTCTAAGGCGCCAGACTCAAGAGTAGTTTCTTCACCGACGTTGGGTGTTCTGGTCTCCAAATGGAGGCGTGGGTTCAAATCCCACTTCTGACAACTAGCTTTTACCGTTGGAAACTCTTACGTGGCTTTCACATAGTTTGAAAGGTGGTTTATCGTGCTAACCGATTTTTGCAGAACGTAAAAAAGTGATTGCACTCTAGCATCCGGGCCTGCTGCGACCACGAAGGGACTCGAACCCTCAATCTTCTGATCCGAAGTCAGACGCCTTATCCATTAGGCCACGCGGTCTAGGGATGATGCTTTCCCAAAGAGATGTGGAGGCCGCGCGATACGAAAGCTTTTGCTTGACCTGAAGTCAATGACAAAACACGTTTTCCTGTTTATCACAAATCAATAAATATAACTATTCTCCATCTTCTTACAATAATCAATGTGTTTGACCTTTCCTAGCACGTTGAAGAAGGATTATCCAGAATAGCTTAAAGGGAGTCTGTCACCAGAACCCAGCATATCAACCCAGCCGGGAAGCTAGATAGATTAGGGTCCCCTGAATCAAAGGTTTTTTTCCCCTTGTGAATCGGTGCCTCCGTTGCCGACATATCGCCGTTTTTGTCAATATGCAAAGGAGCTCTTTGGAGCAACGAGGGCTTTGCGGCTTACCTCTTTGAAGGAACGGCAATGCCCTCGTTGCTCCAAAGAGCTCCTTTGCATATTGACATAAACAGCCATATCTCGGCAACGGAGGCACCGATTCACAAGGGGAAAACACCGTTTGATTCAGGTGACCCTAACCTATCTATCTGCTGGGCTGAGTTCTGGTTGCGAGACTCCCTTTAACCGAGTGGGAAAGGCATCGGAGACGGGAAAGTGCTTTGTCAGGATGGCCGAGTGGTCTAAGGCGCCAGACTCAAGAGTAGTTTCTTCACCAACGTTGGGTGTTCTGGTCTCCAAATGGAGGCGTGGGTTCAAATTCCACTTCTGACAACTAGCTTTTACCCTTGGAAACTCTTACGTGACTCTCACCTAGTTTGAAAGGTGGCCTATCGTGCTAACCAATTTTTGCAGAACGTAAAAAAGGGATTGCACTCTAGCATTCAGGCCTGCTGCGACCACGAAGAGACTCAAACCCTCAATCTTCTGATCCAAAGTCAGACGCCTTATCCATTAGGCCACGCGGTCTAGGGAGGATGCTTTCCCAAAGAGATGTGGAGGCCACGCGATACGAAAGCTTTTGCTTGACCTGAAGTCAATAACAAAACACGTTTTCCTGTTTATCACAAATCAATAAATATAACTATTCTCCATCTTCTTACAATAATCAATATGTTTGACCTTTCCTAGCATGTTGAAGAAGGATTATCCAGAATAGCTTAAAGGGAGTCTGTCACCAGAACCCAGCATATCAACCCAGCCGGGAAGCTAGATAGATTAGGGTCCCCTAAATTAAAGGTTTTTTTCCCCTTGTGAATCGGTGCCTCCGTTGCCGACATATCGCTGTTTTTGTCAATATGCAAAGGAGCTCTTTGGAGCAACGAGGGCTTTGCGGCTTACCTCTTTGAAGGAACGGCAACGCCCTCGTTGCTCCAAAGAGCTCCTTTGCATATTGACATAAACAGCCATATCTCGGCAACGGAGGCACCGATTCACAAGGGGAAAACACCGTTTGATTCAGGTGACCCTAACCTATCTATCTGCTGGGCTGAGTTATGGTTGCGAGACTCCCTTTAACCGAGTGGGAAAGGCATCGGAGGCAGGAAAGTGTTTTGTCAGGATGGCCGAGTGGTCTAAGGCGCCAGACTTAAGAGTAGTTTCTTCACGAACGTTGGGTTTTCTGGTCTCCAAATGTAGGCGTGGGTTCAAGTCCCACTTCTGACAACTAGCTTTTACCCTTGGAAACTCTTACGTGGCTTTCACCTAGTTTGAAAGGTGATTTATCCTGCTAACCGATTTTTGCAGAACGTAAAAAAGGGATTGCACTCTAGCATCCAGGCTTGCTGCGACCACGAAGGGACTCGAACCCTCAATCTTCTGATCCGAAGTCAGACGCCTTATCCATTAGGCCACGCGGTCTAGGTATGATGCTTTCCCAAAGAGATGTGGAGGCCGCGCGATACGAAAGCTTTTGCTTGACCTGAAGTCAATGACAAAACACGTTTTCCTGTTTATCACAAATCAATAAATATAACTTTTCTCCATCTTCTTACAATAATCAATGTGTTTGACCTTTCCTAGCACGTTGAAGAAGGATTATCCAGAATAGCTTAAAGGGAGTCTGTCACCAGAACCCAGCATATCAACCCAGCCGGGAAGCTAGATAGATTAGGGTCCCCTGAATGAATGGTTTTTTTCCCCTTGTGAATCGGTGCCTCCGTTGCAGACATATCGCCGTTTTTGTCAATATGCAAAGGGGCTCTTTGGAGCAATGAGGGCTTTGCGGCTTCCCTCTTTGAAGGAACGGCAACGCCCTCGTTGCTCCAAAGAGCTCCTTTGCATATTGACATAAACAGCCATATCTCGGCAACGGAGGCACCGATTCACAAGGGGAAAACACCGTTTGATTCAGGTGACCCTAACCTATCTATCTGCTGGGCTGAGTTCTGGTTGCGAGACTCCCTTTAACCGAGTGGGAAAGGCATCGGAGGCGGGAAAGTGCTTTGTCAGGATGGCCGAGTGGTCTAAAGCGCCAGACTCAAGAGTAGTTTCTTCACCAACGTTGGGTGTTCTGGTCTCCAAATGGAGGCGTGGGTTCAAATCCCACTTCTGACAACTAGCTTTTACCCTTGGAAACTCTTACGTGGCTCTCACCTAGACTGAAAGGTGGTTTATCGTGCTATCTGATTTTTGCAGAACGTAAAAAAGAGATTGCACTCTAGCATCCGGGCCTGCTGCGACCACGAAGGGACTCGAACCCTCAATCTTCTGATCCGAAGTCAGACGCCTTATCCATTAGGCCACGCGGTCTAGGGATGATGCTTTCCCAAAGAGATGTGGAGGCCGCGCGATACGAAAGCTTTTGCTTGACCTGAAGTCAATGACAAAACACGTTTTCCTGTTTATCACAAATCAATAAATATAACTATTCTCCATCTTCTTACAATAATCAATGTGTTTGACCTTTCCTAGCATGTTGAAGAAGGATTATCCAGAATAGCTTAAAGGGAGACTGTCACCAGAACCCAGCATATCAACCCAGCCGGGAAGCTAGATAGATTAGGGTCCCCTGAATCAAAGGTTTTTTTCCCCTTGTGAATCGGTGCCTCCGTTGCCGACATATCGCCGTTTTTGTCAATATGCAAAGGAGCTCTTTGGAGCAACGAGGGCTTTGCGGCTTACCTCTTTGAAGGAACGGCAATGCCCTCGTTGCTCCAAAGAGCTCCTTTGCATATTGACATAAACAGCCATATCTCGGCAACGGAGGCACCGATTCACAAGGGGAAAACACCGTTTGATTCAGGTGACCCTAACCTATCTATGTGCTGGGCTGAGTTCTGGTTGCGAGACTCCCTTTAACCGAGTGGGAAAGGCATCGGAGGCGGGAAAGTGCTTTGTCAGGGTGGCCGAGTGGTCTAAGGCGCCAGACTCAAGAGTAGTTTCTTCACCAACGTTGGGTGTTCTGGTCTCCAAATGGAGGCGTGGGTTCAAATCCTACTTCTGACAACTAGCTTTGATCCTTGGAAACTCTTACGTGGCTCTCCGTCAGTTTGAAAGGTGGCCTATCGTTCTAACCGTTTTTTGCAGAAAGTAAAAAAGGGATTGCACTCTAACATCCAGGCCTGCTGCGACCACGAAGGGACTCGAGCCCTCAATCTTCTGATCCGAAGTCAGACGCCATATCCATTAGGCCACGCGGTCTAGCGATGATGCTTTCCTAAAGAGATGTGGAGGCCGCGCGATACGAAAGCTTTTGCGTGACCTGAAGTCAATGACAAAACACGTTTTCCTATTTATCACAAATCAATAAATATAACTATTCTCCATCTTCTTACAATAATCAATATGTTTGACCTTTCCTAGCACGTTGAAGAAGGATTATCCAGAATAGCTTAAAGGGAGTCTGTCACCAGAACCCAGCATATCAACCCAGCCGGGAAGCTAGATAGATTAGGGTCCCCTGAATCAAAGGTTTTTTTTCCCCTTGTGAATCGGTGCCTCCGTTGCCGACATATCGCCGTTTTTGTCAATATGCAAAGGAGCTCTTTGGGGCAACGAGGGCTTTGCGGCTTACCTCTTTGAAGGAACGGCAATGCCCTCGTTGCTCCAAAGAGCTCCTTTGCATATTGACATAAACAGCCATATCTCGGCAACGGAGGCACCGATTCACAAGGGGAAAACACCGTTTGATTCAGGTGACCCTAACGTATCTATCTGCTGGGCTGAGTTCTGGTTGCGAGACTCCCTTTAACCGAGTGGGAAAGGCATCGGAGACGGGAAAGTGCTTTGTCAGGATGGCCGAGTGGTCTAAGGCGCCAGATTCAAGAGTAGTTTCTTCACCAACGTTGGGTGTTCTGGTCTCCAAATGGAGGCGTGGGTTCAAATCCCACTTCTTACAACTAGCTTTTATCCTTGGAAACTCTTACGTGACTCTCACCTAGTTTGAAAGGTGGTCTATCGTGCTAACCAATTTTTGCAGAACGTAAAAAATGGATTGCACTCTAGCATCCAGGCCTGCTGCGACCACGAAGAGACTCAAACCCTCAATCTTCTGATCCGAAGTCAGACGCCTTATCCATTAGGCCAAGCAGTCTAGGGATGATGCTTTCCCAAAGAGATGTGGAGGCCGCGTGATACGAAAGCTTTTGCTTGACCTGAAGTCAATGACAAAACACGTTTTCCTGTTTATCACAAATCAATAAATATAACTATTCTCCATCTTTTTACAGTAATCAATGTGTTTGACCTTTCCTAGCATGTTGAAGAAGGATTATCCAGAATAGCTTAAAGGGAGTCTGTCACCAGAACCCAGCATATCAACCCAGCCGGGAAGCTAGATAGATTAGGGTCCCCTGAATCAAAGGTTTTTTTCCCCTTGTGAATCGGTGCCTCCGTTGCCGACATATCGTCGTTTTTGTCAATATGCAAAGGAGCTCTTTGGAGCAACGAGGGCTTTGCGGCTTCCCTCTTTGAAGGAACGGCAACGCCCTCGTTGCTCCAAAGAGCTCCTTTGCATATTGACATAAACAGCCATATCTCGGCAACGGAGGCACCGATTCACAAGGGGAAAACACCGTTTGATTCAGGTGACCCTAACCTATCTATCTGCTGGGCTGAGTTCTGGTTGCGAGACTCCCTTTAACCGAGTGGGAAAGGCATCGGAGGCGTGAAAGTGCTTTGTCAGGATGGCCGAGTGGTCTAAGGCGCCAGACTCAAGAGTAGTTTCTTCACCAACGTTGGGTGTTCTGGTCTCCAAATGGAGGCGTGGGTTCAAATCCCACTTCTGACAACTAGCCTTTACCCTTGGAAACTCTTACGTGGCTTTCACCTAGTTTGAAAGTTGATTTATCCTGCTAACCGATTTTTGCAGAACGTAAAAAAGGGATTGCACTCTAGCATCCGGGCCTGCTGCGACCACGAAGGGACTCGAACCCTCAATCTTCTGATCCGAAGTCAGACGCCTTATCCATTAGGCCACGCGATCTAGGGAGGATGCCTTCCCGAAGAGATGTGGAGGCCGCGCGATACGAAAGCTTTTGCTTGACCTGAAGTCAATGACAAAACACGTTTTCCTGTTTATCACAAATCAATAAATATAACTATTCTCCATCTTCTTACAATAATCAATGTGTTTGACCTTTCCTAGCATGTTGAAGAAGGATTATCCAGAATAGCTTAAAGGGAGACTGTCACCAGAACCCAGCATATCAACCCAGCCGGGAAGCTAGATAGATTAGGGTCCCCTGAATCAAAGGTTTTTTTCCCCTTGTGAATCGGTGCCTCCGTTGCCGACATATCGCCGTTTTTGTCAATATGCAAAGGAGCTCTTTGGAGCAACGAGGGCTTTGCGGCTTACCTCTTTGAAGGAACGGCAATGCCCTCGTTGCTCCAAAGAGCTCCTTTGCATATTGACATAAACAGCCATATCTCGGCAACGGAGGCACCGATTCACAAGGGGAAAACACCGTTTGATTCAGGTGACCCTAACCTAACTATGTGCTGGGCTGAGTTCTGGTTGCGAGACTCCCTTTAACCGAGTGGGAAAGGCATCGGAGACTGGAAAGCGCTTTGTCAGGGTGGCCGAGTGGTCTAAGGCGCCAGACTCAAGAGTAGTTTCTTCACCAACGTTGGGTGTTCTGGTCTCCAAATGGAGGCGTGGGTTCAAATCCCAGTTCTGACAACTAGCTTTTACCCTTGGAAACTCTTACGTGACTCTCACCTAGTTTGAAAGGTGGACTATCGTGCTAACCGATTTTTGCAGAACGTAAAAAAGGGATTGCACTCTAGCATCCGGGTCTGTTGCGACTACGAAAGGACTCGAACCCTCAATCTTCTGATCCGAAGTCAGACGTCTTACCCATTAGGCCACGCGGTCTAGGGAGGATGCTTTCCCAAAGATATGTGGAGGCCGCGTAATATGAAATCTTTTGCTTGACCTGAAGTCAATGACAAAACACGTTTTCCTGTTTATCACAAATCAATAAATATAACTATTCTCCATCTTCTTACAATAATCAATATGTTTGCCCTTTCCTAGCATGTTGAAGAAGGATTATCCAGAATAGCTTAAAGTGAGTCTGTCACCAGAACCCAGCATATCAACCCAGCCGGGAAGCTAGATAGATTAGGGTCCCCTGAATCAACGGTTTTTTTCCCCTTGTGAATCGGTGCCTCCGTTGCCGACATATCGCTGTTTTTGTCAATATGCAAAGGAGCTCTTTGGAGCAACGAGGGCTTTGCGGCTTACCTCTTTGAAGGAACGGCAACGCCCTCGTTGCTCCAAAGAGCTCCTTTGCATATTGACATAAACAGCCATATCTCGGCAACGGAGGCACCGATTTACAAGGGGAAAACACCGTTTGATTCAGGTGACCCTAACCTATCTATCTGCTGGGCTGATTTCCGGTAGCGAGATACCTTTAACCGAGTGGGAAAGGCATCTGAAGCAGGAAAGTGCTTTGTCAGGATGGCCGACTGGTCTAAGGCGCCAGACTCAAGAGTAGTTTCTTCACCAACGTTGGGTGTTCTGGTCTCCAAATGGAGGCGTGGGTTCAAATCCCAGTTCTGACAACTAGCTTTTACCCTTGGAAACTCTTACGTGACTCTCACCTAGTTTGAAAGGTGGCCTATCGTGCTAACCGATTTTTGCAGAACGTAAAAAAGGGATTGCACTCTAGCATCCAGGCCTGCTGCGACCACGAAGGGACTCGAAACCTCAATCTTCTGATCCGAAGTCAGACGCCTTATCCATTAGGCCACGCGGCCTAGGTAGGATGCTTTCCCAAAGAGATGTGGAGGCCGCGCGATACGAAATCTTTTGCTTGACCCGAAGTCAATGACAAAACACGTGTTCCTGTTTTTCACAAATCAATAAATATAACTATTCTCCATCTTCTTACAATAATCAATATGTTTGACCTTTCCTAGCATGTTGAAGAAGGATTATCCAGAATAGCTTAAAGGGAGTCTGTCACCAGAACCCAGCATATCAACCCAGCCGGGAAGCTAGATAGATTAGGGTCCCCTGAATCAAAGGTTTTTCCCCTTGTGAATCGGTGCCTCCGTTGCCGACATATCGTCGTTTTTGTCAATATGCAAAGGAGCTCTTTGGAGCAACGAGGGCTTTGCGGCTTACCTCTTTGAAGGAACGGCAACGCCCTCGTTGCTCCAAAGAGCTCCTTTGCATATTGACATAAACAGCCATATCTCGGCAACGGAGGCACCGATTCACAAGGGGAAAACACCGTTTGATTCAGGTGACCCTAACCTATCTATCTGCTGGGCTGATTTCCGGTAGCGAGATACCTTTAACCGAGTGGGAAAGGCATCTGAAGCAGGAAAGTGCTTTGTCAGGATGGCCGAGTGGTCTAAGGCGCCAGACTCAAGAGTAGTTTCTTCACCAACGTTGGGTGTTCTGGTCTCCAAATGGAGGCGTGGGTTCAAATCCCAGTTCTGACAACTAGCTTTTACCCTTGGAAACTCTTACGTGACTCTCACCTAGTTTGAAAGGTGGCCTATCGTGCTAACCGATTTTTGCAGAACGTAAAAAAGGGATTGCACTCTAGCATCCGGGCCTGCTGCGACCACGAAGGGACTCGAACCCTCAATCTTCTGATCCGAAGTCAGACGCCTTATCCATTAGGCCACGCGGTCTAGGGAGGATGCTTTCACAAAGAAATGTGGAGGCCGCGCGATACGAAATCTTTTGCTTGACCCGAAGTCAATGACAAAACACGTGTTCCTGTTTTTCACAAATCAATAAATATAACTATTCTCCATCTTCTTACAATAATCAATATGTTTGACCTTTCCTAGCATGTTGAAGAAGGATTATCCAGAATAGCTTAAAGGGAGTCTATCACCAGAACCCAGCATATCAACCCAGCCGGGAAGCTAGATAGATTAGGGTCCCCTGAATCAAAGGTTTTTTCCCCTTGTGAATCGGTGCCTCCGTTGCCGACATATCGTCGTTTTTGTCAATATGCAAAGGAGCTCTTTGGAGCAACGAGGGCTTTGCGGCTTACCTCTTTGAAGGAACGGCAACGCCCTCGTTGCTCCAAAGAGCTCCTTTGCATATTGACATAAACAGCCATATCTCGGCAACGGAGGCACCGATTCACAAGGGGAAAACACCGTTTGATTCAGGTGACCCTAACCTATCTATCTGCTGGGCTGATTTCCGGTAGCGAGATACCTTTAACCGAGTGGGAAAGGCATCTGAAGCAGGAAAGTGCTTTGTCAGGATGGCCGAGTGGTCTAAGGCGCCAGACTCAAGAGTAGTTTCTTCACCAACGTTGGGTGTTCTGGTCTCCAAATGGAGGCGTGGGTTCAAATCCCAGTTCTGACAACTAGCTTTTACCCTTGGAAACTCTTACGTGACTCTCACCTAGTTTGAAAGGTGGCCTATCGTGCTAACCGATTTTTGCAGAACGTAAAAAAGGGATTGCACTCTAGCATCCGGGCCTGCTGCGACCACGAAGGGACTCGAACCCTCAATCTTCTGATCCGAAGTCAGACGCCTTATCCATTAGGCCACGCGGTCTAGGGAGGATGCTTTCACAAAGAAATGTGGAGGCCGCGCGATACGAAATCTTTTGCTTGACCCGAAGTCAATGACAAAACACGTGTTCCTGTTTTTCACAAATCAATAAATATAACTATTCTCCATCTTCTTACAATAATCAATATGTTTGACCTTTCCTAGCATGTTGAAGAAGGATTATCCAGAATAGCTTAAAGGGAGTCTGTCACCAGAACCCAGCATATCAACCCAGCCGGGAAGCTAGATAGATTAGGGTCCCCTGAATCAAAGGTTTTTTTCCCCTTGTGAATCGGTGCCTCCGTTGCCGACATATCGTCGTTTTTGTCAATATGCAAAGGAGCTCTTTGGAGCAACGAGGGCTTTGCGGCTTACCTCTTTGAAGGAACGGCAACGCCCTCGTTGCTCCAAAGAGCTCCTTTGCATATTGACATAAACAGCCATATCTCGGCAACGGAGGCACCGATTCACAAGGGGAAAACACCGTTTGATTCAGGTGACCCTAACCTATCTATCTTCTGGGCTGAGTTCCGGTTGCGAGACTCCCTTTAACCGAGTGGGAAAGGCATCGGAAGCGGGAAAGTGCTTTGTCAGGATGGCCGAGTGGTCTAAGGCGCCAGACTCAAGAGTAGTTTCTTCACCAACGTTGGGTGTTCTGGTCTCCAAATGGAGGCGTGGGTTCAAATCCCACTTCTGACAACTAGCTTTTACCCTTGGAAACTCTTACGTGGCTTTCACCTGGTTTGAAAGGTGATTTATCCTGCTAACCGATTTTTGCAGAACGTAAAAAAGGGATTGCACTCTAGCATCCGGGCCTGCTGCGACCACGAAGGGACTCGAACCCTCAATCTTCTGATCCGAAGTCAGTCGCCTTATCCATTAGGCCACGCGGTCTAGGGATGATGCTTTCCCAAAGAGATGTGGAGGCCGCGCGATACGAAAGCTTTTGCTTGACCTGAAGTCAATGACAAAACACGTTTTCCTGTTTATCACAAATCAATAAATATAACTATTCTCCATCTTCTTACAATAATCAATGTGTTTGACCTTTCCTAGCATGTTGAAGAAGGATTATCCAGAATAGCTTAAAGGGAGTCTGTCACCAGAACCCAGCATATCAACCCAGCCGGGAAGCTAGATAGATTAGAGTCCCCTGAATCAAAGGTTTTTTTTCCCCTTGTGAATCGCTGCCTCCGTTGCCGACATATCGTCGTTTTTGTCAATATGCAAAGGAGCTCTTTGGAGCAACGAGGGCTTTGTGGCTTACCTCTTTTTTGCTGTGAAAGCTGAATGAGAATGTGAGGTTAGCCATAGGTTTCCGTGTGGATTACAGTTTTGATCTGCAGCTGATCGACATGCTGATGAGCCCCAGTCAGTGAGCGTCGTTACACCCAGCAGTTTTCAGCTCTGCTTTTAGAATTTATTCAAACGGGTTATTTAAAATTTAAAAAAAAAAAACCACCGCCCCCCGGGGGGGGGTGGTGGGGGAACGGCGGGGGGGGGGGGGGCGCATCACTAAAAAAAAACCGATGTGGTGTGGTTGTTGATAAGAAGGGGGGGGGGGCGCCGGCACGCACCGGGCGCTAAAAAAAAAAAAAAAAGTGGTGTGTGGGTTGTGGGGAGGGGCGCGCGTCTCTTTTTTATATATTCTCCTTTTTTTGGAACCGCGGGTGGGGGGGGGGGGGGGGTGTTTATTTTTTTTTCTTTTTTTTTTTTTTTTTTATTATTTATAATACTTTATAAATTCTAAAAGGGGTGGGGGGGGGGGGAGAGGGGTGAGGGGGGGGGGGGGGGGGGTGCGTGGGTTGTTGGTGGGCGCGGCGGTGGGTGGGGGGCGCCGGCCGCCCCGGTGGTGGGGGCGCCGGCGGCCCTTAGGGTTAGAGATTGTTTTTTTTTTTTTTTTTTTAGGGGTGGTGTCGTTTTTGGGTGGGGGGTTGGGGGTTTTTATTCTTTGTTGTTTTTTTGGGGTTGGGGCCGGGGGGGGGGGGGGGGGGGGTTTTTTTTTTTTTTTTTTGGATTGAACAAAAGCTTTTATTTGCATCCAAGTCTTATACAAAAAATAACAAGGTACTGCGACGCAGCGCATAACTGTATTACAATACCACAATTCAGTCTATATCATTCATCCTTAAGGGATGCGGCGCGGCATACGGCGACAGGAAATACATCCTAACACTACATGCTGCACTACAAACCTAACTGACATACTTTTGGTCAATGCAATAAACACAGACGAGTGACAAAAACAGAGGGACGAGGGGGAGGGAAGGTCACAGGCCCGAAGCTTTATTGATTGACCACAACACACATGAGGGGAGGACAGGCAATGCAAGAAATAATATACTTCCTATACTACCACTACTTCCTACCCTGGCAATAACTAACACATTTTAGGGGGGGACAGGTAAATACAAGAAATAATATACTTCCTATACTACCACTACTTCCTACCCTAACTCTAAACAAAATGGTTAAACGGCAAAAGCATCAAACATGTGATGGGATGGGGAAGAGGAAAGAGGGAAAGGGGAGGGGATGATCACAGGCCCGAAGCTTTATTTGAGTAACACGACAGACATGAAGGGAGGACGGGGAAGGGGAAAAAACAGACGTCGCCGAAGACTCAGTCCTCTTCTCCCTCCTCTTCACCGGCCAGGCTATCCAGAATGGCATAGTCCCGCTGCAGGCTGCGGATCAGCCTGCAACAATCCTGAAAAGTGATGTCCTCTCTTCGCAAAGTCAGTCCTTTTCTGGCGAACCAGATAGCGTCCTTGAAACAGTTCACAAGTCGCCAGGCCTCCAGAATGTCACTCTCTCTGTGAGTCCCCTGGAAGAGCCCATACAATACCGCGTGGTACGTCAGGCCCCTCCTGGGTACACAGTCCTCAAAGTCATCTTCCAGCTCGTCCAACAGGCCTTGAGCAAAAGGGCACTCCCAAAAGACGTGCAAAGATGTTTCCTCCTTGTAGGGGCACCGTGGGCAGTACCTCGTCTTGCTCAAGTTGCGGGCATGCATGAACGACCTGAGGGGCAGCCCCCCTCGGATAGCCATCCACGACAGATCCTTGTGCCCGTTGGTCAGCAGACGTGAAGAGACGTTCTCCCAAACGACCTTCGTGGCGTCCGCTGTGAGTCCTGGAACCTCCTCCATGCCATCCCTAGCTCGGATGAGCTTGTGGATGGTCTTTGGCTTCCACAGATCCGGTTTAAGACCCTCCAGCTGGAGCTCCCTCACGAACTTGGGCACGTCCTTGTAGAACCACGGGACGGTCCAGTTGTAAGGGACGGAGCTGTCCCATTTCTCCCAGCCGAGCCCTCGCCAGAGGGGGAGCAGGAACAAACGAGACATGGCCTTCCCCGCGGATCCGCTGACTGTACTCAGGGTTCTGCGAACACAATCACAAACAAAAGCCGATCTTAGAAGGGTTGGAATATCGGGGACATTCTTACCTCCCTTGAGCCGGTCCTTGTACATGATGCTCCGCTTCACCCGGTCCATTTTGGAGCCCCACACAAAGTGGAAGACGGTCCTGGTGATGGCCCGCGCCACCGTTGCCAGTGGGGGCCAGGCCTGTGCGGTGTACTGGAGCACAGGCAGGATCTCATTCCTCAGGACGAGCGCCTTTCCCTCGATGGTGAGCTGACGTAGGCTCCAAAGCCCGATTCGCTGATTGATTTTCTTGAGTCTTTCGTCCCAAGACCTCAGGGCGGCGCCTTCCTTTCCGAACCAGACTCCCAAGATCTTGATGAAGTCCGGCTGCACTGTGAAAGGAAAGAAAGCAGGGGAGGCCAGGTGCCACTCTCCGAAGAGCATGGCCTCTGACTTTCCACAGTTCACCTTAGCCCCTGAGGCTCGGCCGAAGCGTTCGCAGGTCTGGACGAGCGTTGACACCGACGACTGGTCAGCGCAGAAGACGGTCACATCGTCCATGTAGAGCGAACACTTGACTTCCAGATTTCCTGAGCCCGGTGCGATGATCCCTCTGATCCCTCGATTCTGCCGGATAGATTCTGCGAACAGTTCTATAACACAAACAAAAAGGAGGGGAGAGAGCGGGCAGCCTTGTCTGACCCCGGAGCGAACCGAAAAGGGGTCAGTTTTCCAGCCGTTCACCATCACCGAGCTGTGGATGTCAAGATACATGAGGTTAACCATACGACAGAACCACTCACCCACACCAAGTTGGCGGAGGGCTTTCGCCATGAAATCGTGAGAGACACGATCGAAGGCCTTCTCCTGATCCAGGCTGACCAGGGCCGCGTGTGCACGGCGGTCTCCGATGTAGTGCAATGTGTCTCTCACCAGGGCTAAGCTGTCCGCGATCCTCCGACCAGGAATGGCGCAGGTTTGGTCCGGGTGGATGACGCTGCCGATGACTGCCTTCAACCTCGTTGACATCACCTTGGCCAGGATCTTGTAGTCCACGTTGAGGAGCGAGATGGGACGCCAATTCTTCAGGTCGCATCTTTCCCCCTTCTGCTTGTACAAGATCGTGATCAAGCCTTCCCGCAACGACGGCGGCATCGTCCCCGCCACCACCATCTCCTCGTAGAGATCTTTCAGATCCGAGCAGATCAGGTCCCCCAGAGCTACGTATAGCTCGGCGGGGAGACCGTCGCTACCCGGAGTCCTTCCGACCTTAAAGGATTTAGCGGCAGCGAGGACTTCGGCCACCGTCAGAGGGGCGTTCAGAGCCTCAGCACCTGTAGGATCAAGAGGATTCGTGATACCTGACAGGAACTCTTCCGCTGCATCTTCGTCGGTGGGTTTCGGGGAGTAGAGGTCGCGGTAGTAGTCGCGGACGACGCCCATCACTTCCTTCTTCCCCCTTCTCATGTTGCCGTCTCCATCCCTCATCTCTGTGACGGGCGTGTGGCCTGAGTGGACCTTTCTGAAAAAGAAAGAGTTACATTTCTCACCCTTCTCCAGATGCTCCACCTTGGAACGGAAGATGATCTGCCGCGATTCCTCCTCAAAGTGCCCCTTGAGACCCTTCTTGGCGTCCTCCAGCATATCCCTGACGTCCCAGCCACAGCGCTCGAGGTCCTGAAGGGAACGCAGCTCGCGCTGCATCTCCCTCAGGTCCCCCTTGCGCCGGGCCGCCTTCTGGCGGCCTCTCGCCTGGAAGAAACAACGGATATTGACTTTAACATATTCCCACCAATCCGACAACCTGCTAAAGGAAAATTTGTCGTTACGAAGGCACACGTAGACATCTCTAATCTCCTCCAACAACTCCTCATTTTCCAGCAAGGAGCAATTCAGCTTCCAGGAGCCGGGGCCGGGTGGAAAACCGTTGCCCACGGCGCCCTCAAAGAGAATACCCCTGTGGTCAGAGAAGAAGCAAGGGATCATAGAGTGGCTTACCTGTGCTACTGACCGAGAGGTGAACACGAAGTCAATCCTGGAACGCAGTGAGCCATCGGACCGACACCAGGTGTAGTTGGCTGATGCCGGCCCCATAGAACCCACCGCGTCCCTGAGAGAGGCCCCGGTCACCATCTGGATCAGCAGTTTAGATGTTACATCGAGCTTCGCTGACGCAGAAGAACTCCTTCCGTCACCCTCCACAGGGCAGTTGAAGTCCCCGGCCAGAATGACCGCCCTGGTGGTAGCGAGCTGAGTGCGCAGGATCTGGAAAAGCTCCAGGCGCTCGTTCTTCATGGGGGAAGCGTACACGTTGATGAGCCTAATAGGCTCCCCCGCCCAGGAACCGTCTATGACCATTAGCCGGCCACAGACGAGCTCCCGGTAGGTTTCAAGCGTGAAGGCGTTCCCCCCTGATGAGAACGGCAATACCTGCGGACTTGCAGTCGCCACCACCCGACCAGTAAGACGGACCGTGGCTCCACTCCCTGCAGAGGTGTCCATAGGACCGAAGAGAGGGGAGGCCGCACTCCTGCATCATCACGACATTCGCCTTAGCAATGTTCTCCACGAACGACAAAGCTGTCTGACGTCTACTCCTCTCCTTGATGCTCCGCACATTTATGGTAAAGATAGAGATCCCAGCCATAGTGAGAGAAAAAAGAAAAGATTAAACCTTCAAGACCGGTTTTCTAGTTACCGCTCCCGTCGGGGGGTTTCTCCTCCTTCTTGTCCGCAGGCAAGAGTTGCTCCAAGGAGTCTTCAATCGCCTGCAGGGCGTGGGTATCGAAAGCCTCCACCATCTCCACCGCCTCACCGCCGAGGATCTCGGTGATGATTGACGCCGGGGGTTCGGCCAACAGGGTATCCACATACCTCTCGAGTTCTAAGTCCACCGGGATGGCGTCCTCGGCGGGCTCTACTGCTAACTTTTTGGAGACCTCGTCGTCTTCGTCGGGGCCTTCGCTCTTCTTCCTTTTCCTTTGCTCTGAAACAAGACAAGCGGGAGAGGGGGAGGGGGGGGAATTCCTCCAAGGAGGGGCCCACAGCAGCTGGAGGGGGAGGTGTTAGTGCTGCTGGGGGGAGGGAAGCCGGGGGGGGGGGGGTGAGGGGGGGGCAGGGGTGGCCACTGAGGTGATGGGGGGAAGGAGAGGGATAACCTCAGTGGGGGGAACACTGGGAGGGGGGGGGAGTCGTCCGCTTACCCTGCTCAGGATTTTTCTTGGGCTGCTGCGGCGACTGCGGCTTCTGCTTCTGCTTCTGCTGCTGCCGCTGCTGCTTACCCTTGCTCTGCTCCGGTTTCTGGGGATTCCGGGGCTTCTGAGTGTCTTTGGGCTTGGTCGCTGGCTTCTTCTTGGCCGGCGCGGCGGGCGCGCCGGCCGCGAAATCCGCCGCCACCCTCGCCCAGGATCTCTTCGGGCACCCCTTGTAGGCGTGGTCCGCCTCCCCACACAGATTACAGGTCTTCCGCGTGGGGCAATCCTTCGTCTCGTGCCCCACCACACGGCAGTTCCTGCAAGCGTTCTCCTTGCAGGCCCTTCCTTCGTGCCCCTCCTTACCACACTTGCGACAGCAGCGCGGCATATCGGGGTAAAAGATGAGCCCGTAGGAGTTCCCGAGCGAGAACACCGGCGGCAGATGCACCAGGCCGTTGGAGTTGTGGGGGTCCCTGTGGAGGCGGACTACGGCTGACCACTTGCTATTCCAGAAGCCGAGACTGTTCAGGATCTTGGACGGCTCCTTGATCACAGTACAGTACCTGCTCAGGAACGTGGCTACGTCGCTGCCTGGGGTGTGCGGATTCCTCATCGCCACCGTGATCCGTCTCTCGTTCTGTTGCACTGGGCAGCTGCCCACGAACATCCTGAAAGGGGATCCCGGCAGCGCTGACTTCACCGCATCCCAATACCTCCTGCATATGTCCACGGAGGCAAAAGTCACAAAGAAAATCCCTGTGACGAAGGCGTGGACTGCTAGGGTCTCGGCTTTGGAAAAGCCCTGCTCCAGGACCATCTTTTGACAGAAAATTTTCTCTGTCATGTTTGGACGCTTTCCGTCCACCTCCTTCAGCCTCAGAGTCACCGTTTGCCTCATCCAGGGCTCCAAGGTTGGAGCCCCCTGAGTCGGCAGCAGGTTTCCCGTCTGGCCGGCGGAAGCGGACGGAGAGACTTCCGAGATGGCCGCCGGAGCCTGGCTTACCTTGGCCTTGCCCCCGGCTGGTCTCCCCGCCTTCTTGGGGATGGTTCCTTCTGTGGCCATTACCTCCTGGCACCGGGCTGTCCCACGAAGACTCTGGGCAGAGAACTGTCCCTCGGCGCTCCTGAAGTCTTCTCCTGGAGTTTCAGCTAGGCTCCGCCCCCTAATCTGAATATCTCCCGAAGCTCCGCCTCCCGAAGTCCAAGTCGTTCTCTCTCCCTGAGCTTCCCGGGATGTGCTCACGGTGGGTTGTCAGCTGCTTCTCCCTTGCTGGCGTCGGTCTTCGATGGCGAAGGTCTCGAAGGCGCTAGAGGGCTCGCCCTCTCGGTCTAAAGGCAGATCAAATGCAGCACTGCTCCCCCGTCCAATAAATGGCACTCGGTTTATCCTGGAAATTTCGGATATGGGCGTCCGAGCGGATCCGCTTTCTGGCGTCCCAGAAGTTTTACCGGATATTGCTATCCGAACGGTTCCTATTCCAGTTCCCCTCGCACCAGATATTGAACTGATAAGAACAGATACTACACTCGATCTTAGCCAAAAGGCCGAGAAGACAAGCTTTATTTTTAAACCCTGGGCCTTAACCTTAGGGGCGGTTTCGCCCATGGGGTAAGGGGTTAACAACCCTATGATCATTGTTGATATTGACGCCGTAGGCCCCGGGGGGGGGGGTCCGGGGTGGTGTCGCCGCCTGGGGGGGGGGGGCTATAAAACTATGAGCGCGTTCTGTGGCGCTCCATATGTTAGTGGTGGGGGGGGGGGGGACCGTCTTTTGGGGGAGGGAGCGGGGGTGGGGGGGGGTGGTGGGGAGTGTTTCCCCTCTCCCGGTTTTTTATATATTAATAGGAAGTAGGATGGGGTAGGGGCTGGGCCCCCCCCCCCTTTTGTTGGTGTTTGGTTTGTGGTTGGGGGGGGGGGCGAGGGGGGGGGGGGTGTTGGGGGGGGGGGGGGGGTGGGCGCCCCTCCTCTCTGTTTTTGTGTTTTGCGCCCCCGCTGTGGGGGGGGGGGGGAGTGTGATGGGGGGGGGGTGGGGGGGGTGTGTGGGGGGGGGTGGGGGGGGGGGGGGGGCGGGTGTGTGGGGGTGGTGGATGAGATAGTGGAAGAGGTGGAGGGGGGGGAGACGTTGTTTTTGTTGGTGGGGTGGTGGGGGTGGGGGTTGGTGGGTTTGGTGGGTGGTTGTGGGGTTGTGGGGGCGCGGGGGGGGATGATTTTTTTTTTTTTTTTTTATAAAAAAGTACAAAGTAAATTTAGTGTTCGTTGTTTTAGCGCTCTATAAAATTATAATTTCCAAGACATGATTCTATAATGTACAATCAATTATATTATATATTTCGAACTGTAACTAATTTATATATCACATATATATACAACAGTGTGAAATATTAAAATGTGGTAATGGTTGTGCGTGTCTGTCACTGGCATCTCTGTCATATTACTGCTGAGGTCCATTCACTTTAAGTCTCCCTGGTGGTCTAGTGGTTAGGATTCGGCGCTCTCACCGCCGCGGCCCGGGTTCGATTCCCGGTCAGGGAAGAAATGTTTTTTTGTTTTTTTTTTCTTTTTCTAAAGCATAGTATCATTAATTTATTTTTCTCCAGTTCTATTAAAAGTATTTCAAGTGGATTTTATATAATAAAATAAAGCAGAGATTTATGTTAATCAGATTATGTGATTTCTGACTTAGGTGTCCTCACACCCAACATAGCGCCTCCTTTCCTCACCCCTACATGGTATAAGGCTGCATTTACACACACTGTAATGTCCCATAGCGGCCCCTCCACACAGTATTATGTCCCACAATGTCCCCTCCACACAGTATAATGTCCCACAGTATCCCCTTCACACTGTATATTTTCCCATACTGGCTGTTACAGTGTTTGTTGCAAATATTGCAAAATTTTTGGGTTTGTCAGAACCTAAAACCTTTGGGGTTCACCACCCACAGACGATTATTATACTTGGGAGTCTCTTTAGATGCCCCGAATATAATGATTGGAGGTCCAGGGGAGGTGACAAACATGCACACAGCCGTGGTCAATCTTCGAAATACGGCCCTCATACGGACCGTGGCCCCAGGACGGAATACGGTCGTGTGCATGAGGCCTTAGGGGTCTTGAATCCCAGGGGCGCTGATCACTACAAAATACACTGCAATGCTAATGGATTGCAATGTATTGTAAAATCCCTATACTTCTATTACAGGCTTCCCAGTGCAGCTAGTAATGTAATGACAAGCCTGGGAGCCATCGATAGACTCCTGGCTGCTGTGGTACGGGATGGCAATGCTAGGAGGGCCCCAGCATTAGGAATCCCTCTAGTACGTGAGATGGAATATATTTTCTTTCAGTCAAGACTTTCAATGGAATAAAACATTTAAGGCTTATGCACGTGTCCACATGGGCGGCCATTGATTTTAATGGGTGCCTCCAGATGTCCATTCTTTTTTTTTTCACGTCATTTTGGCTGCGCAGTGAACGCCGTAAAAACGAAGCCCAGAAGAAAGTCACACAAATGCAATTTTTCTCTAACTTCTCCCAATTCTGAATTTTATCTCCAGCTTCTGAGTACACTGTACAGAATATTGAATGGTACCATTATGAAGTATAATTTGTCCCCCCAAAAAATTAAGCCCTCATACAGCCTTGTGAACGTAAAAATAAAAAAAGTTATGGCTTCCGGAAAGTATGGAGTAAAAAATAGTAATCGAAACCTAGCCTAAGGAGAGAACATGAACCAGGACAACAGAGTCTTGCTGTTCCCCCAGATGCGACTCATTGACACGAGCCATAGGCCACGTTACCCAGGGTGGGAATTACTCCCTATTTAATGGCTTTTTCCCACGCTCTTGGTGAGTGGCCCACTTGGTGGACAGCTTGGAAGAAGGATCACTTGCAAGAAGGAAGGATAGCTCCAAACGTAACCAGTTTGAGAGTGCCTTGGACAGCTTAAGACGGAAGCCGCTTCTTGACCACAAGTATGACATCTAGCTCTGTGAACCAGACAACCCAGGACACTTGTAGATAAGAGGAAGGGTTCTCCAGTAACGTGCAGTGCATCCGCCATGACAGTGGAAGCGTGCAGATCAGGAGAACGGGAGGCAGTGGTCATGCAAGCACATTGCTGCTCCATTCAAAGTCTATTAGACGGATGAAGATAGTAGAGCGCTGTACTTGGCTCTCTCTGTCTGTCTCTTAGACTGGAAATGGAGTAGCTGCATGTATGTGCATCAGTCACTTAACTGGAGAACACAGAATCGCCATTCTGGTAGGGGGCCCACCGGTAAGACCCCAACTTTTTGACACTGACACTTATCCTGTGGATAGGAGATATTGGTCGATTCTGGGTAAACCCCTCTAAAGAACCCGAATAGGCCACCCTTTTTCAATCAGAGAACCCCCAACTGAGCAGCTGATTGAAATGAACAAGCTGTGGGCTCTTCACTGTGTACCAGGGACATTGTATTGTAGCATAATCCCATCCACTCAAATGGAACGGCGCTTCCGAAGAACCACATGAATGATGGATGCGATTCTAATTCACTTGGAAGAGGCTGTAGCACTTTACTGAATGCTGTGGCCCCTTCATTCCTCTGCTCGGCAGGGGTCCTGGGAGTCAGACCTCCACTGATCTGATATTGATGACTTATCCTAAACAAAGGTTATTCGTAGAGTCTTGGAAAACCTCTAAAACACAAACCCCTTTAAGATGCGATTCATCCTATAAAACCAAATACACATTGAACCTAGATGGCCTCATATGACTTCTTTATTTCACTTGCCTACATATGTAATATGTTTGAAGCCTGAAGGTTACGTTGCATAGTGATAAGGTTCAAGATATGTCTCCTGAGTAGATCTCCTGAAGGTCCTGATTTATGACGAGTTTTTCGTTGTGTTCGAGCCTATTTGGCCTTTTCTATGGTGGGCCAGACTCGGCCTGACCAGTTTGTGCGCCCTCTGATGTACAATAAGAGAAGCCCTGTATTCAAACCGCTTCCCACAGTCAGGACATTTGTGTGCCGCCTCCACCCTATGCACCTTCTGATGTGTAATAAGACTGTACCCATCAGAGAAGTGTTCACCACAGTCCTTGCATCGGTGAGGCTTCTCTCCTGTGTGAGTCCGTTCATGAACTACCAGACCAGACCTGTATGTAAACCGTTCTCCGCACTCATAACATTGATGGGGCTTCAGTCCTGTATGAATTTGCTGGTGCACAAGAAGAAGACACCTAAAGTCAAATTTTTGGCCACATACATCACACGGATAGAACAGATCTTCACGGTGAGTCCTTTGGTGTGCAATGAGCTGAGACTTGTAAGTGTAGAAGATGCCGCAGTCGCCGCACCAGTAGCAGGTCTCTCCAGTATGTGACCTCTGGTGTGACAGAAGATGAGACTTATGAGCAAACTGTTTTTCACACTCATTGCAAACGAAAGACTTCTCTCCCATATGTCTTCTCTTATGTCCCACAAGGTGAGATCTGTCCACAAAACACTGTCCGCAATGTTGGCACAAATGAGCAATTTTGGGGATTTTTGTACCATTCACAGTAACATCTTTTTGTGTCCCAGTCACAGAATTCTTCTGCTTTTTCCTTTGGGTAGGAGGCTTTTTCTTCGATAAATCCTTACTGATAATATTGTCATTTACTGTCCACATTTCACATTCCCACTGAGGACAAGACGATGAATGGCTTCCCAGGTCACACACTGAGGATGCAATTGAGGAGTTTCCTCTTTGATATCCGTGGGGAATATTGGTGGCATCTTCTATGGCCCCATCTTGTGAACCTACGTGGGAATCTTCTGCCAGGTCCCTGTTCCCTGATTCATCAGAAATAAAAATAAACAAAAACGGTGCTTATTAAAAAAAAAAAAATTAAATCGATTATTATATATTATGCAAACCTCACCCAAAACAGGCACTCTTGGCAGTTTGGAGGCATGCTCCAATTTGTGCGATGCAAATGTTGGGTTTCCAGGCTAAAAATTCTGACAACCTAAGGATAGACCAACCATCAATATCAGATCAGTTGGAGTTTGACACCTGGCACCCCCACCGATCAGCTGTTCGCAGCATCTGATACACAGAGAATGGAGCAGGTCGCAGACAGCTGTTCTTTGTGTAGTGTCTGAACTGAGTCCCAATCAGGCAAACAGAACTGTCTGCTCCATGCTCTGCATTTCAGCAACTGAGAGCAGATTATTCATGGGGGTGCTGGGTATCACCCCCAACCCAATCTGATGTGGATGACCTAGCCATAGGATAGGTCTTCAATATTTTTTTAATCCTGAAAACACCTTTAGGCTAGGGCCCTATGTAGCAGGGTACAGCGAAAAAATGCTGCGGGAAAAACCACGGCGGAAACGCATCCCTGTTTTTCCTGCAGCACTTTTCACAGAAAGTCTGCAGCGTTTTCTTCTGTGGACTTTCTGCTGTCATTATACCTAAAGGGAATCCGCTGGCTTTTCTGTAGGTATAATTGACACGCTGCAACTGTTTTTGCTGCGGTGTTTACGTCACACGGTGCCCCGGCCTTAAAGAGGATAGGTCAGCGGAATAAGCTGCCCTATGTGAGGGCACCACAATACAGGTCCTGACTTCTAATAGCCAAAACAGCAAAAATTAATAAACAAACATATAAACTTTTTGACTTTGACTAATAGGAGCGTTGAGAAAAAACATTGCTATGAGTGCAGTGAATTTATTAGGGAAATATGTCCTCGCCTCTCTCCTCCTCCACCACTCCTCCTGGCAGTAATACACAACACCATGTCAATTACCTAAATGAAGGGAAGCACACCCCTCATGCACACACTGGACTCATGTCTATAAGTGCGCTGCTTAAACAAGATGTCTAATAGAGGCAGAGCCCACCCTCAATTTACTTCTAAGGAGGTCACAAAAATAGCTGCTCTGTAATTCCTATTGAAGTGAATAGAGAGCTGCTTGGCTACCTCTCCAATTATTCTCCCTGCAGATATGGTGGCCAGCTGCGACAAGTGTCAGGGGCACCCCCGTACTGAAAACAAGTGCAGATGGCAAAGATGGGATACTCATACGGAATATTTTATGGGTTCATGGCATGTCATAGCATCATATCTCACTGGATACCGATTTACATGAGCAACTCTATGGAAACATCCACTGTTTCCAGCAACAAAGTGACAGATATTTCTTAGGAAGTGGATTGGAACTAGAGGTTCTTTGATACTTATATTGTCTAGAGGTTATTTGGATTAGAAAAACACTGTTAAAGTACCCTTATAGAGAATTCTAAGTTAATAGTGGAGGAGTCCCCCATTAAGGGACTCCATCTAGTAACCAAAGTGGAAAAGTGGTGACAAAGAGTGTCTCTCGCTCTGGAGGACTCAGCATGTCCCTGTATTATACATACAGCCTATTGACTGTAATTGGAATTGTGTAATTCTCCATTTGCCCTGGGGTGTCACTGCAAAAAAACTGAAGACTTTCTGCCATGTTCCACCACTGACTGCGGCCGATTGCTCCAGCTTATTGTTTCTTTCATGTAAATGACTTCTGGTACATTGTACACATTTTCAGAGAGCAATCCAATCTATAAATGACAGAATTACCCCTCATAACCAACCTGCGGCCGCCTCGTTGCTGACGCTCACATCCGCTGTATCCTTCTCACCTAATTTCTCTTCTCCAAGAAAAACAATATTAAAACTGTTCTTGAATGGACCTATAACAATAAACAAAGGGAAAAAGTCTCACAAATACAGTATTATTGGGACTTGTTTACAGCCATTTTTAAGTTAAAAAAATGTAATAGTTTTAACCCCTTGGTAACAATCACCCTATATGTATGGCAGATGTGTGCACAGAAAATAAGGCTCAGAAGCTAATGCCAGCTGTGATATACCAAGATGTCGCAACCACTAGTGACTGTAGCATCTGAGAGGTTAGTCAGAGTCAGGGGGTTCCCTGCACTCCTAACCGCTTATCATGGCAGGTCTGAAGCTTTGTGAAGGCTCCCAGGCCTGCCACTGTAGTATTCCTCTAAAGACCCGCTTCCCCACTGGTCTTCACCTGGAGATCCCAGCTCAACCAATAACTGGTTGAGGTGGGTCAGTCCTGCGGCTTGTGATTGGCCAATTTTTTTTTAACAAGACAACCCCTTTAAGATGGTTATACACATTAGATGAATGCCAGCTGAACCCTCTGATTTTGGGTAAATCAGCCGACCATATAATGTGTATTAGGATGCCCTGACTCTTCCCCGTGGCACAAGTCAAGGCAAAGAAGGGTTGGCAAAGCTGCATTTCAACACATTCTATCCTTTCCCCCTAAGTAACCATTATACAGTGCTGGCCGAAAGTATTGGCACCCCTGCAATTCTGTCAGATAATACTCAATTTCTTCCAGAAAATGATTGCAATCACAAATGCTTTGGTAATAATATCTTCATTTAATTTGTCTTCAATGGAAAACCACAAAAAGAATTGTCAAAAAGCCAAATTGGATATAATTCCACACCAAACATAAAAAAGGGGGTGGACAAAAGTATTGGCACCCTTTGAAAAATCAGGTGATGCTTCTCTAATTTGTGTAATTAACAGCACCTGTTACTTACCTGTGGCACATAACAGGTAGTGGCAATAACTAAATCACACTTGCAGCCAGTTGAAATGGATTAAAGTTGACTCAACCTCTGTCCTGTGTCCTTGTGTGTACCACATTGAGCATGGAGAAAAGAAAGAAGACCAAAGAACTGTCTGAGGACTTGAGAAGCAAAATTGTGAGGAAGCATGAGCAATCTCAAGGCTACAAGTCCATCTCCAAAGACCTGAATGTTCCTGTGTCTACCGTGCGCAGTGTCATCAAGAAGTTTAAAGCCCATGGCACTGTGGCTAACCTCCCTAGATGTGGACGGAAAAGAAAAATTGACGAGAGATTTCAACGAAAGATTGTGCAGATGGTGGCTAAAGAACCTCGACTAACATCCAAACAAGTTCTAGCTGCCCTGCAGTCCGAGGGTACAACAGTGTCAACCCGTACTATCCGTCGGCGTCTGAATGAAAAGGGACTCTATGGTAGGATACCCAGAAAGACCCCACTTCTGACCCAGAGACATAAAAAAGCCAGGCTGGAGATTGCCAAAACTTACCTGAGAAAGCCAAAAACTTTTTGGAAGAATGTTCTCTGGTCAGATGAGACAAAAGTAGAGCTTTTTGGGAAAAGGCATCAACATAGAGTTTACAGGAAAAAAAAAAAGAGGCCTTCAAAGAAAAGAACACGGTCCCTACAGTCAAACATGGCAGAGGTTCCCTGATGTTTTGGGGTTGCTTTGCTGCCTCTGGCACTGGACTGCTTGACCGTGTGCATGGCATTATGAAGTCTGAAGACTACCAACAAATTTTGCAGCATAATGTAGGGCCCAGTGTGAGAAAGCTGGGTCTCCCTCAGAGGTCATGGGTCTTCCAGCAGGACAATGATCCAAAACACACTTCAAAAAGCACTAGAAAATGGTTTGAGAGAAAGCACTGGAGACTTCTAAAGTGGCCAGCAATGAGTCCAGACCTGAATCCCATAGAACACCTGTGGAGAGATCTCAAAATGGCAGTTTGGAGAAGGCACCCTTCAAATCTCAGGGACCTGGAGAAATTTGCCAAAGAAGAATGGTCTAAAATTCCAGCAGAGCATTGTAAGAAACTCATTGATGGTTACCGGAAGCGGTTGTTCGCAGTTATTTTGTCTAAAGGTTGTGCTACCAAGTATTAGGCTGAGGGTGCCAATACTTTTGTCCGGCCCATTTTTGGAGTTTTGTGTAAAATGATCAATGATTTGACTTTTTTTTTTCATTCTCTTTTGTGTTTTTTCATTGCAAGCAAAATAAATGAAGATATTATTACCAAAGCATTTGTGATTGCAATTATTTTCTGGAAGAAATTGAGTATTATCTGACAGAATTGCAGGGGTGCCAATACTTTTGGCCAGCACTGTAGGTGCAGCTTATTTGCCTATCAGTACTAAAATAAACACATGCACACTCAGTCGAGGTGAGAGAACGGCTCCATACACTGTATACAGCTTCTGGCTCCGTACACTGTAGCGTCAGCACCAAGGAAATTCAGCTCTGCACCCATTCACTTGAATAGGGACACAGTTGCTTCCAGTCATATACCTTGTATATGGCTTTCAGCAGCCGAATCGACTGATCAGTGAGGGTCCAGGTGTCAGACCCCCACTGATCTGATACTGATGACCAATCCTGTGGATGTCTTCAGTATTCATTATGCCTGGATCTCAGACAATCCCTTTAAGTCTTTCCAGTCTTCAGCTGAATATTACTGACCAGTAAGACGGATATTAAGATTTTTCATATCTGTGTCATAATGTTACCTGAGCATCTGTCCAATGAGATCCCTTCTTCCAGCACCATATTCTGATAACGCTCCTTATGTTCTTCTATATAGTCCCATTCCTCCATGGAGAAATAGATTGAGATGTCGCCACATTTTACTGGTATCTGGAATAAGGAATACACAGATATATAGATCTGGGATCTGACAGAGGTGTAAATGAGACATTATATATTATTATATAGTAAGTCTGACCTCTCCAGTAAGAAGGTGCATCGTACTGTGGGGGGAATTTTTCTTCACCATGACGTATTCCTATGTGACAAAGCACGCATACATTACAGATCAGCATTGTACACCACTCTCATACATCTTAAAGGGGTTGTCCATGAATAGTCCAGGTAAATATAAGAACTTTTGTAATATATCTTATTAAAGAAATCTATTTCCTTCTCCAAGTATCAGGATGCTCTTCTCCTCCTTATCTTCGCTCGGACTGTTACCTAAAAGAGAATGCTCTGTACTTTGCCGCATAAGAAGTCTGTGGAGAGAGGAGGATGCTAACCAACTTATTGCATACTTGTGAACTCTCTCGAAAAGTCAGGGAGACTCATGCAAAAAAGGGGTAACCTCTCAGCATCCTAGAAGAGTAGCAAATCTCCAGTCCCCTCACGTTACATTCATGTGATGTGGGCACTTTATGTGATGGGCATATCACAAAAAAGGGGCATCCATGTCACAAAAAGGTCTGTGACATGCCCCCAAATGGGGCAGGGTTTTACCCAGAGTGGACATGGCTACCGGGTCTCCCACAGCCCAACTTAGAAAAGTTGGCAAATATTTTAGGCCCCTTTCTGTGTTGTGGTACACTCTTCTCCTTAAGACACACAAGGTCACAGTGTAGCAAAGATTCGCAAATGCTGTTATCTTTGTTTCTTTTCCAGCATCCTCCTTCTCCTCCCCCTCCATAGACTTCTATGTAAAAAGTAACTCAGCCTGATAAATGGAGGAAACAGATTTCTTTAATAAGATATTACAAAGTGTCTTATAGTCACCTGCGCTATTCATTTATATACAGTTCTTTAATAATTGAAGGTTCATTTTAAAGGGAGTCTGTCAGAAGTAAAATTAGTATCAAACTAATGACAGTACCTTGTAGAGCGGCTTCTACACTTTCCAAAGATGTCTTTCTTATTCTGCATTGCAGTTCCATTTTCATAAAAATCAGGATTTTCTTCTTATGCAAAATAGCTGAAAACGGCTTTAGGGGGCGCGTCTTCTGTTGGGGCTTCATTCTCTGCTCTGGAGAACTGCCCCTAATTGTCGCTCAGCTCTGCCCCCACTGCTTGATAGACATCTTCCACTTGCAGTTAGGGACAGTTATCTAAGAACGAAAGCAAAGACCCAGCAGGAGAAGAGAAGCCCCTGAAGCCCTTTTCAGTTATTTTGCACTATACCTTTAAATTTGGGGTTTAATGTTATTACTCAGATACAAGTAGGATACATATTGCTCTCCAACTGTTGTGAAACAACAAGTGACTGAGAAAGCATGCTGGGAGTTGTAGTCTGGCAATAGCTAAAGAGCCTCAAGTTGAAGACCGCTGCTGTATAGTTCCAATGGATATAGCACAGAGTTTTGCAATGAGTGAGACATGTGAGTGAGACATATGACAGAGGAAGGACATGGTCCAAGACACTTACCTCCCCAGTCAGCAGGTAGATGATTCCTAGCGCATGATTCAGGATCTTTTCCGCCATCTGCTTTTTCATCTTAATCATCGTTTCGTTCTTGACGGACATCTAACAAAGCAGTAGAAGAAAAAATTATAGAAATATAAAAGCAACAATTCCCCATAAACACTGCATTACAATAACGTATAGAGACTGCAGATTCCAGCCCTCGATGGATCAGAAGAACGGACTTCCAGGGGCATATGTGAACGTAGTGCAAGTCTCTCTTTTTATAGACTTCTATAGACATGAGAGTTTGTAGACAAGACAGGGATTTTTTAGTTTATATCAATGGGAGTCAGAAATGGGTGCCAAATTTTTCAGCACACAGAAAGAAAAAACTACCTATATTGCCAGAAACAGGGCTGAAACCACAGTAGGTGGCCGTGCACAGATCAGCAAAACTGTACGCCAAAGCAGTCGTGCTAGTCTTAGGCTAAATTCACACCAACGCTGTTTTGCACCCGAGGGGCATCTGTTTTCACAGATCCCTCATACATTTCAGTGTGTGGAGAGATCCGTGAAAATGTCCGAAAATAGGGCATGACCTATATTTTGACAGTCCGTGACAACAGAGAATAACCCCCATTCACTGACAGTGACATTAATGCTGCCATGTGATGTCTGTCACTCAGCCAGTTCTCGCTGTCATGTGAATGTAGTCCTAGCCTCAGGCCTCATGAACATGACCGAGTGTGCAGGCCGAGTCTCTCCCGATAGGGGTCTGATGCTCCATTCCTATGATTACAGAGCAGGTCCTGGTGGCATCTCAATGGAGTGGAATGAAATCCCTCGCTGAAGTGAATGGGGGAAGGATGTTATTTGAGTACTTTCCGCTATGAAAATGGGTCCCCTCGGCGTGCACACTCGGTCAAGTACATGTAGCCTCAGACTTCTACCCTGGACTCCACAGCAAAAATATACATCTGATTTATCTGGCATGTATCTTTGCTATGTGGACATACCCTTAGTGCGGCTTCACATCTGGATTGTCTAATCTGTTCTTCTGGTCTGTCATCGAAGCAGAAGAATGATAAAGGAATAAAGAATGGCGGATAACAATGGATCCCAACGGACCCCATTGACTATAATGGGATCTGTTAGGTATTTGTACAGTGGATCCCAACGGACCACATTGATTATAATGGGATCTGTTAGGTGGATCCCGACATCCCCCCATTGACTATAATGGGATCTGTTGGTTATTTGTACAGTGGATCCCGACATACCCCATTGACTATAATGGGATCTGTTGGGTATCTGTACAGTGGATCTCAACATACCCCATTGACTATAATGGGATCTGTTGGGTATCTGTACAGTGGATTCTGAAGGACCACATTGATTATAATGGGATCTGTTAGGTATCTGTACAGTAGATTCCGACAGACCCCATTGATTATAATGGGATCTGTTAGGTATCTGTACAGTGGATCCTGACGGACCCCATTAATTATAATGGGATCTGTTAGGTATCTGTACAGTGGATCCTGACGGACCCCATTAATTATAATGGGATCTGTTAGGTATCTGTACAGTGGATCCTGACGGACCCCATTAATTATAATGGGATCTGTTAGGTATCTGTACAGTGGATCCTGACGGACCCCATTGATTATAATGGGATCTGTTGGGTATCTGTACAGTGGATCCTGACAGACCACATTGATTATAATGGGATCTGTTAGGTATCTGTACAGTGGATCCTGACGGACCCCATTAATTATAATGGGATCTGATGGGTATCTGTACAGTGGATCCTGACAGACCACATTGATTATAATGGGATCTGTTAGGTATCTGTACAGTGGATCCTGACGGACCCATTAATTATAATGGGATCTGTTAGGTATCTGTTGTTTTCTCTCCTGACATCGCCAGAAGTGGAGCTCACAGAACTTTTTCATACTCGATTCCACAAAGAGTCTGAGCAGGACAGACACTGATACAGATGTGACCGTAGCCCAAGACTGCTAGTCCTGGGATAGACAAAGGGGCAGCTCAGTACGACACGGCAAGGCTTCGTAGTCACCATATGACAGCTACCCTGGCATCCATGCCAAGTCACCTTCTAAATCAAACATCATGACTAACCCTAAGCAAAGAAGTCAATATAACTCTTATAAAGCCTACCAATCTATATCTGCCCAGCTGAACTACTAGTCCCAAGATGCCCACTTATGGACGCCTATGGCAATGCCTGCTGGGACTTGTAGTCAGCACTTGCCAGTTGTACAGCAGGTGTCCTCGTACAGACTCCCTATAAGTATTAGTGTATATTTCCCCTCTTACCCCTGAGAATACACAATGTGATCTTCTATAATCCAAACCCAGCAGGACGGAAGGGGCGCGCGGATTAGCCAAACACGCCAGCGCGGGGGATTGTGGGACTTGTTGTATAACGGTTTATCCATATAACGCCGCTAGACCTGCGGGATACTACAGGTCCCAGAATGCCTTGCGTGAGAGAACGTCAAGAAACAGTCACCGGCGTGTCACGTGATGCCTGTGTATCGGAGAACATGCGGCCGGTTAGCGGCGGCTCTCAGGGCATTCTGGGAGTTGTAGTGTTACAGCTACTGGAAAGTCACGCGTTGCTCAGACCTGGAGTTTTATGTTAGTTGGCTGGAGCTGCGGGCCAAGTGTATGGTCACTCCTGGTAGTATTATTTATAGGACATTACATAGCAGTTCTAATAGTAGTTATAGTCCAGTGCTTCCCTGTATACAGGTGGACTATGGGTCCTAGGATAATATAGGGGAACATAACCGAGTGATTTACTTACATATGTATAAAGATGGCCATAGTATTAGCTGCCAGCTTGGCCCAGCATGGAGATTTATTTTAACCCCTTCAGGATCAGGCCATTTCCCCTGGACGCACTTTTAGGCTAAGGCCCCACAATGCGGAAACGCAGCAGTTTTTATTGCAGATTTTGAAAAGGAATGGTAAATATATAGGAAGCGTGGACAAAAAACCCTACATGCAGGACTGTTGTGTCCATTAGCAGGAGATCTACACCATTTTCTGACTGGCTTAGCTTACGATTCTGGCACAAAGGTGTGCTCCTGAATTATTTAGAGGCCGGAGCCCCTTTATAAATCAGACATGCCTTACACCTGTCAGGCCCTTTTATTATGAAGACAAAACATTAGTCTTAATAAATCTGCCCTACTGTAAGACAACTATTACTATTGCGGGGAAGTCATTTTAGACAATGTAATGTGTCACAGGAGTGTCCCTTTAAAGGCATATCCTACTGAGACCAAATAATGGGCATTACTTTGGAGAAATTTTGTCTACACATATTGGATAATTGACAATTAAAAATGTATCTTGTATGAAAAATGAAACATATGCCACACGGCTACAATTAACCTTATTGTAAAAAACGTGTACTGTATCATTTTTTATTGTATACATTTTTTCCTGATCTTGAATAATATGGCAGGCTGCGCATTCTAGACAGCAAAATAAAATACCTCAGGTGTCGTAAGGCACATAGAAATCTATAGGTGCATTACCAAATACATCTGGATACTTTTTGTTAGATTTGCACATTCACAGTTTGTGAATATGTGATTTCTGATTAAAGAGGACCTTCCACGTCTTCATCGATGTGTGGTATTCTATACTGCTAATAAGCCGTCAGTGTGCTGAATTCAGCACAATGTTGGCTTTCCTAGTATACGCCGCTGTGCTGGAGATATCAGTGCCGTTAATTTCGGCAATGATATCTCCCCACCGTCAAAAGTGCGGGCCTTAATGGAGTTTCTCTATCTCAGGGTTTCCGCTGCCCTCCTGTCTCCTCTCCCCTCCACTTCCTGGTTGTCAGCTCAGTCCAGCAGGTGCTTGTGCTTATAAACTGCGCAGTTATCTATGGATTTACATCCAGAGATAACAAAACACATTGAGCAAGAAACTTTTTTAGCCTTTATCAGAGCTCAGCAACTGAAAGCATTATTCACATATAGGAAGAGAATATAGGTGGCCAGAGTCATCAGCCCGACCAGAGAAGAGGTCTGAAACCTAGGCAACCAGCTGTAAACACTGCGGAGGAATATTTAGCTGTATCTGGCAAAGCGAGCTAGATACAGTAGATAAAACCATGTATTGGGTAATACACTTCACTTAGCTTAAACTACAAGTCTGAATATCAGCCTTGAGATGAGAATACCCCTTTAATGCAGTTTGTGAAGTCAAAACTAGGAGTGGATAATAAAGATAACATATAAAGGGACATGGAAACCCATCTTTATATTAACTAGAGATTTTAGAGGTGAATGCTCTTTTTGGACCAGGCGTACGAAGTATCAATGAGTACGGAATATATAAGTAACCTTGAATGAAACAGAACTGATACATACACCCATATACCAAGATACAAATACAGGAAAGGTCATAACAAAAGAATTTATTCAACAAAATTGCAATGACGGCAACATGTTTATAAATGACTTATCACAAGTATGGAAAAAGGTCTGGATATAAGTCATATCCTATGTCATTCCTAAGACTTTCTAGAATACTCCCTAAAGTAACCATGACATAGTATCATGAATTGGTCTTTTTGTTTCTCCTTGGGTCTAGCAGATGACATCTATGTATCAGGTAGTATGTAGCATATAATAAAACATAAAGTAAATGTCCACCCTAAAATACCATGTTGGTCTTTTTTAATACAAAATAGTTAAAAATTCTGTGCTGATGAAGTTCTTAACATACCATTATGGCGGCCAGAATCCCATTTTTCTGCTATAGAGCTCCAATTTCCCTGTATAAACTTAAGGTAAGAATCATGAAACTGTCTAAAGTAAGAAAGGTTTGCTGTTACTATGGGCAACACATAGATTTACTTATAGACAGTTTCAAAAATCTCCTCCATAAAGTTAGAACATAAAGCTACCACTAGAGGCAGTATAGGAGTTATGTTTCCTGCAGTGATGATGACTCTTACACCTACATAACCGCTGTAGCAAATCCCCGGCCTCAGGGTGATGTGACCACATATGGCACAAGACAAGGAGCGACAGATTTCATATGTAATATTTAGTTTATGATTTTGTAAGATTTCCTGCAGCTACTTTGAAGGGGCTTTCCAGGATATAGATATTGGTAACCCCCATACACTATGTAATAGCTGTGTCGGGTTACTACAGCTCAGCTCCTGTTTACTTTAATGTGAGCTATAATGTAGTAACCAGAAGCGGCCACTACTGTGTATGGAGCTGTGTGTTTCTGACTCCATACATTGCGTTAGTTCCAATGGATGTGGCGCTGATATCATCGGATCAGTGGGGGTGCTAGCAGTTGAACCCAATGAACTGATAGGTCATCAATATTTAAAGTGTTTTTCCAGTGGTTTTCCACGACCTAAGGATAGGTCATCAATTTCAGATCCATTGGTGTCTGACACCTGGGACCACTACGGATCATCCATTTGAATTGTCAGTTGCACAACCTGAGTGCCGTTTCTGCTTCACAGGCCACATTATGCCACAATCATTGGTCACATGGCATGATCGTAGAAAAGCGGCGATACCAAGCGCAGCTGCTGTAAAATGTGCTGTGCTTGGTAAATACTAAAGAGGATGCAGTGTTTGCGTGAGATGCTGCAGCATTTCGCCTCTTCAAACAGCTGGTTGGCTGGGGGTCCAGGTGTCAGACCCCCACCAATTTTTACTTGATAACCTATCCTTAAATTATTTACCCTGATAAAACCCTTTAAATCCTGGAAAACCCCTTTATCTCTTCAAGAGTATACAAAATTAAAGGGGTTTAAACAAGAGTGGCGGCGGACAGCCAGCATGTTATATTTTACATCTAAACAGGGGATTTGGAGCTCTGTATCAGAAAAACAGAGCTCTAATCACTATAAGGATATAATCAGTACAGAATGTTTGACAGAAAAACATCATGATGATACAAGTTACATTCACCGAATAGCAATGGAATCATGTAAGTATAGGACCACATGTGTCCACAATTGTTACCCATCTGCTTTAATCCTGTCAAGAAGTCACCTTATAATCTGGGACCACATAAAGTTACGAAGGTAAATGTGGTTTGGGATAGCCATGGGTCTGAAGGTATCATAACATGGTAACAATGTATCAACTAGCCTTATAACAATGTATTTCTATGTCCTATCTATAACTTTAAAAATTTATATATTTATTTCACCTAAATCGCTTCAAAATTGTGTGCAAATTACTTTTTTTATATGTGATGGTGTTCCAAATTGAATCCATAGATGTAGATGTAAACATAACGTGTTGGCCACTCGCAGCCACCACTAGAGGCAGCACAAGGAGCTAACTGCTCACCGAGGGTACATTGCACTCAATGATGAAACTGTATGCAGTAAGCTCTTTAGCTCCCTCTACTGCGGGCAGCCAGAAAGTTCTCTAAAAGTTTAAGGTGTCCCAACCATTGCCAATATTTTGGTACGATTTGACTACTGAACTGATAATACCGACACAGGGAAATTTTTCAGGATTTTTGTATAGAAGTTTTTAACTTGACCCCATACATTGGCATTGCTTACAGTTCGCAGGAAGGCTGGGGACACAAGGATGTCTCAAAGGCTGGTGAGACACCTAACACTGTTACAGACCCACAGCATTCCCATCAATACTACATATTAAAGAACATCTACAACTTGTAATTCTGAGCCGATCTCCAGACCATAAACATATATTTTTCTCTCTCTAAACTATCATATTGGCAATAAACATTTCTAAACCACTCATTGGTCCCTATGTGAAACATTCTACTATACCTTGCTTTTATTACCAAAAGTGTATTTCCTAAAACTAGAGAAATGTCAGAGCATGTATTGAAAGAATAGATCCTTAGACATCATGTAAGCTCACATTTCATTGGATAAGCCACATCTTTCCTAGGTTGAAGATCTTGCCTGGAATAGGGACTCCTAAAATTCTTAAAGTTGGGAAAGTCCTTAAAGTGTTGAACAAACTTTAGAAGTTGTCCCCTATCAATTGGGTAGGGGATAACTTCATGATTGGTGGGGGTCCAACCACTCAAACCGCCAACAATCCTGTCCCAGTTCCCCCGTCCTGATGAAGCAGCAGGCCAAGCATTCGCCCTGACATTCCATTTATTCTCTATAGGAGCATGACAGATAGCCAAGCACTGTACTCAGCTATCTCCGATGCTTTTATAGAAACTTAAAGGATAGACAGGGCACATGCTCAGCCTGCCACTCCACCAGGATGGGGGAACTGGACCTCATATTTTAGGATCAGTGGGGATCTGAGCATTCGGATCCCCACCAATCATGAAATTATCCGCTACCCTATCAATAGGGGATAACTTCTAAAGGTGGTACAATCTCTTTAAACTATTTTTGAGACAACAGGTCCCTATATTCATAAGACAAAAGTTGTCTGAACCCACAAATGTCCCAGGGAAAAGATAGACGGGACGCTTTGAATTTTATCATGCCGATCCCCTGTTCCCTTTGAAGGTAAACTGACACCAGGTTTTCAATCTCCCATTGCACAATTGGTCAAAGCAAGTATTCATGTGTATGGGGGAGCAAAGAAGCCTTTGACTGACAGCTATTAAAGGTGTATAGGCATACAATACTAGATGTATGTATAACTTATTTAAGCCAAATAAGTCATGAATACTTATAAAACAGGCTCTTAGAGATACTTTCTGTGCAGTAAATCTCCTACCCAGTGGTCCTTCATGTTTTCTGCTCAATACATCTTGGTTTATACTGTAGGGCTTCTGCCCCATAAAGCACAACCTTATTCACTAGACTTGAATTGTCTTCAAAAACATGGCAAATGCACAATTTTTCATCTTCCTAGCCTACTTTGTTGGCAAATTCACCTTTACATTTGGTGAAATAAAGTGAACCCATCACAAACACAATGGATGATGCGTGTGTGGCATTCAATTTGTCTCACACAGATAAAGCTGACGTTACATGGGTGGAAACTGAATTCACTTCACTAATTCCTAGTGAATTTTTACACATTCAGCCTGGGAAATACTAATCTTCACTGTATGCAGGGTACAAGGGTGCACTATGACTAGTTGCTAGACATATTACTTATATTTGGTTCCCTGGTGTGTCCTCTGATGTGTAGTGTAGCTATATTTGGAGCTGAAGTGTTTGCCACATTCTCTGCAGACATAAGGCTTGTTTTCTACATGAGTATTCTGGTGCTTGCGAAGGTTGGACTTGTCTGTAAAGCATTTACCACACTGCGGGCAAACATGCGGGCGCTCCCCCGAATGGATCCTCTGGTGAATGATTAGATATGATTTGTAGGCAAAGTTTTTCCCGCACAAGTTGCAGGTATGTGGCTTCTCCCCAGTGTGTGTCCTTTGGTGCATTGCGATTTGTGACTTGTATGTGAAGTGTTTCCCGCACTCATTGCATTGGTGAGGTTTCCCACTGAGATGTGTTCTTTTGTGGATGGTTAGGTGAGATTTGGTGGCATACCGCTTACCACACTCTTCACAGCCATACGGTTTTTCACCTGTGTGACTTCTTTGATGTCTGATAAGGTTGGATTTGTAGTCGAAGTATTTCCCGCAATCATCACATTGATGGGTTTTTTCACCTACTCGTGCGGTTTGTTCAGTGGCCCGAGCAGATAACCTACTAAGCCTTTCAGATGTCTTTCTAACATTTCTCACCTCTAACCGTTTCTTACCCATTGGTTTATCATGGCTAATAGGGCTATAGCCGTCACTGAGGAGTAGAGAGCCTGGGTCACATTCTTCAGAAGCCAATGCAAACATGACATTCCCTGTTTCATAGGAAGGTGACTTAGCAGGCGAGTCTTCTTCATGAAAGCCATGAAAGATGCTCAGGTCATCATCGGCTGACCCGTTAGGTGAACAGATCATATTGTAAGGTTCGTCTAGAAGAGTCCTGTCCATGGAGCTATCGGAAGGAACAGGATGTACTGCGAAAAGAAGAAATCATGATAAGAACAACCAACAAACAAATGGATATGTCACACTGGACATACTGCCTTATACACGCTAGCATGTTATAGAGGAGGAGGGGCTGAGTAGATGAATACAAAATACTTTGTATAATGTATTAAAGGGGTTTTCCCATCTCAGAATTTAAGGCATATTCACAGGATATGCTATAATTGTCTTAGAGGTGCAGGTCTCATTAATGGAACTTGCACCTGTCTTGAGCATGCACATCGGGGACCCAAGTCCTGTGGCAATAGTCAATGTAGAAGGTAGCTGTGCATGCCCGGCTCTCTCCATTCACTTCTCACAGAGCTCCAAAAACAGACGAGCATGTTTATTCAGCTGTTATAGGAAATCCCACATAAGTCAATAGAGAGAGCTGCACATTCACAGCGACTGGAGGAAGGTGGGACCCGCATGACTAAAATATTTATTATATATTCTTTGGATATGTCAGAAATGTCTGAGATCAGAAAACCCATTTGAAGGGAGAATGTCAGCAGGAAATTTGTCATAAACCTAATCCCAGTACCTTGTGAAGGTGATTCTATGGTTTCCAAATATGTTCCTGTTATTCAGCTTCGGGACCCCATTTTCATTGAAATCACAACTGCATTCATATGCAAACAAGGGGAAAAGTGCTTTGGGGTGCGTTTTATCTTGCCAGGGCTCAGCTCTAAATTGTACATAAAAATGGGGCTCCAAAGCTGGATACCAGAGACATATTTGGAAACTGCAGAATCACCTCTACAAGGTACTGGGATGAGGTTTATAACCAATTTACTGCTGACAGACTCCCTTGAAATATATCCCTACTGACTCTTTGCTTTTGAGTCTGACTTCTAACTTCACTCAATAATTGGTACAGCGCTCAATAGTGCAGAAACACTTAGGGTAAGGCAAATTATTTTCTAGTTTTTATATTCTATTCTATTATCTATCTATCTATCTATCTATCTATCTATCTATCTATCTGTCTGTCTGTCTGTCTGTCTATCTATCTATCTATCATGATCTATCTTCAGGTAGATTCCGCCTCGCAAAGCCCATTGAAATGAATGAGAGGAAATTCATTTCAAAGGGATTCCGCCTCAAAATTTGCCTGCTAAACAGTGTGTGAACATACCCTTAAGACTAAATATACTGTACATTATGTACACAGTCCGAATGCCAATATGCTGCTAAAAGGGAATAGTCAGCAGATGCCTCCACTGAGTTGGACAGAAGGTATATACAGCTGCCACTATAATATCACAGTAAAAGAAAAAAAAAATCCATGGGTGTTGCAGGCATCTAAGCTTGGATGGGATGTTAGGACAATGTATTTTTCATTATGGCACCAAACAGGCGTATTTGTACAAGAAATGACCCTATGGTGGTGGGAAATTCCACTAACCTATTGTAATAGGGATCTATTTAGCATCCTTGAGTCAATGATCCAGTATGTCTTTAAGCAAGCCATAGGCTTAAACTAGTCGTGACGGTTTAATGTGTCAGATCAAAGCCACGACTGGAGGATGTTTGGTGTGCTCCTCTTATCATCAGAAGCACTGAATATTGTATTATATACAGTGGGGAAAAAAAAGTATTTAGTCAGCCACCAATTGTGCAAGTTCTCCCACTTAAAAAGATGAGGCCGGCCTGTAATTGTCATCATAGGTAGACCTCAACTATGAGAGACAAAATGAGAAAACATATCTAGAAAATCATTATCTGATTTTCAAAGAATTTATTTGCAAATTATGGTGGAAAATAAGTATTTGGTCAATAACAAAAGTCTCAATACTTTGTTATATATCCTTTGTTGGCAATGACAGAGGTCAAACGTTTTCTGTAAGTCTTCACAAGGTTGGCACACACTGTTGCTGGTATATTGGCCCATTCCTCCATGCAGATCTCCTCTAGAGCACTGATGTTTTGGGGCTGTCGCTGGGCAACACGGACTTTCAACTCCCTCCAAAGGTTTTCTATCTGGAGACTGGCTAGGCCACTCCAGGACCTTGAAATGCTTCTTATGAAGCCACTCCTTCGTTGCCCTGGCGGTGTGCTTGGGATCTTTGTCATGCTGAAAGACCCAGCCACGTTTCATCTTCAATGCCCTTGCTGATGGAAGGAGGTTTGCACTCAAAATCTCACGATACATGGCCCCATTCATATTTTCATGTACACGGATCAGTCGTCCTGGGCCCTTTGCAGAGAAACAGCCCCAAAGCATGATGTTGCCACCCCCATGCTTCACAGTAGGTATGGTGTTCTTTGGATGCAACTCAGCATTCACTCTCCTCCAAACACAACGAGTTGTGTTTCTACCAAACAGTTCTACTTTGGTTTCATCTGACCATATGACATTCTCCCAATACTCTTCTGGAACATCCAAATGCTCTCTAGCAAACTTCAGATGGGCCCGGATATGTACTGGCTTAAGCAGGGGGACACGTCTGGCACTGCAGGATCTGAGTCCATGGCAGCGTAGTGTGTTACTGACAGTATCCTTTGTTACGTTAGTCCCAGCTTTCTGCAGGTCATTCACTAGGTCCCCCTGTGTGGTTCTGGGATTTTTGCTCACTGTTCTTGTGATCATTTTCACCCCACGGGGTGAGATCTTGCGTGGAGCCCCTGATCGAGGGAGATTATCAGTGGTCTTGTATGTCTTCCATTTTCTAATTATTGCTCCCACAGTTGATTTCTTCACACCAAGCTGCTTGCCTATTGCAGATTCAGTCTTCCCAGCCTGGTGCAGGTCTACAATTTTGTTTCTGGTGTCCTTCCACAGCTCTTTGGTCTTCACCATAGTGGAGTTTGGAGTGTGACTGTTTGAGGTTGTGGACAGGTGTCTTTTATACTGATAACAATGTCAAACAGGAGCCATTACTACAGGTAATGAGTGGAGGACAGAGGAGCCTCTTAAAGAAGAAGTTACAGGTCTGTGAGAGCCAGAAATCTTGCTTGTTTGTAGGTGACCAAATACTTATTTTCCACCATAATTTGCAAATAAATTCTTTAAAAATCAGACAATGTGATTTTCTGGATTTGTTTTCTCATTTTGTCTCTCATAGTTGAGGTCTACCTATGATGACAATTACAGGCCGGCTTCATCTTTTTAAGTGGGAGAACTTGCACAATTGGTGGCTGACTAAATACTTTTTTTCCCCACTGTATTCATTCCCTTTCTTATGGAAAAGGAAGCATGGGATCCTCATGTATATAAAGAGGGATCTGTCTCTTATTTCAGTGAGATCTCTATAATGTAAGGCCTTATTCACACAACAGTGAATAATGCCTGTGTGACAGACATTTTTTGAACAGCCATTTTAAAACCCATGAATGTCTAGGGGTCTGTTCACATGTCCGTTTCTTTGACAGACTATTTTTCACGGCAGTCAAAAAAACTGACATGTTCTATCTTTGTCCATTTTGACAGACATTCATGGGTTTTAAAGTTGCAGTGTGAATAAGGCCTTAAGCAGACTGAAAGATCTGCGGTTGTGTGAATCCAGCCTAAGGATCCTGTAAAGCTGACTACACACTAGAGAAAGTTGTCACACAAATGCTTATTCAGCGGACAGCTATTCCTCCTGAACCCTCCATCCACGCCTGGCAAAGACGAGTGTGTCTGTGTTCTAAATTGAGAAAAGTGATTCAGATGCTTCCAGACACCTCTTATGATGGCTTATCTCACCTGAGAGCCAAATCCTTTAAACTGGGGGTCCTAACATAATTGTTGGGTAGGGGCTGAGTTAGATGATGTTAATCTAATCCTTCATAGATGAGTTATTTTAGCTTTCTTCATCTTGGAAGGACAAAATTGTTCATAGAAAATGCTACATGAAGTTTTATACGACGCCACCTAGAGGTTGTTTACCTGCCCAAGTATCACCATGGATTTCCATCTCTCGAATTCTTAATTGTTCCTCTGCAAGTTTGTCTTCAGATAAATGGCTATGGTAATATTCACCTACATAAAACATAAACATAGATTAAAACTGTATATCATTCTGACACACTGAAGGTGTCATAACACTGCAAGTAAATAGGTGAGGCCTGGATAAATGTAGATGCAGAGATATCCTGTAGACATAGAGGCATCTTTACAGCAACTTACCTATATAGGTCTCAGAATCAATTTCCACTTGCAAAATGTCATTTTCATTGGTCTCGCAATGTCTTTTCTCACTGTGCAGCGATGGTTCGAGTCCATCTGTAAAAACATCTGGTACAGAGGCTAATAGAGATGGCACAAAATCAGTCACCAAACTGATAGCTCCAAACGGAAAAGAACATGGATTTTTTTTCTTTTCACCTAAATATGGTTTAGCACTGGAATTCGACATAGGATTTCCAGGACAATATTGGGGACTAAAACATTTTTTTATATATAATGTGAGTTATTCAAATACTAAATCTGAGAAGGATGTATATAAAATTCTTTAATAAAGGTGAACTTAATGCGTGTCCTTACCTTCAATATTAAAATATTCATCCTCTATCCATATGATAGATAGATTTATTGGGGTCAGACCACTTAGACATCCACCAATTCCGAGAAAGGGGGTGCTAATTCTCCACTGCGCATTCAGCCTGACCACAGCCAGGCCGAATGTAGGTGTGTCTGGTGGCCAACGTCACTCCCATTCATTTTAATGAAGTGAAGCACTCGGCTGTCTGCCATTGAAGTGAATGGGAGCGCCGTTCAAAGCCAGACACACCTACATTCAGCCTGGCTGAGGTCAGACTGAATGTGCGGCGGGGATAAAGGAACCCCCATTATTTAGATCATGGGGGTCTCAGTGGTCAGACCCCAACCGATCAGCTATTTAACCTAACCTATGGACAAATAAATATTTGGCACAATGAAATAAGTGTCACTAACCTGAACAGATCTTGTGAGACACGTCTACTTGCTGACTGTTTCCCCTTTCACTCACATCCTCAGCAAGTGACAGAGTGTCATCATGTTCGTGGCTATCTGTTAATTGTAAAGAATGAAAAGGAGATCATAAATAGAAATGTGCGACCTAAGTTTAAGATCCGAAACACTGGCCACAAACTACACATCCATGTTTACAGAGTTGTCTTTTTGAGACAATCCCTTTTATCATTTTCATTTGATACCTACATAATCTAGAGGCCTCATATTACTGAACAGCTATATAGACTGTGTACACTTTTCTTACCTGCAATGATATCTTCCAAGATTTCAGATGAATGGAATATCTTTGGATTCTTCAGCGTTACTTCTTGGTAGAGATCCTTATGTTCCTCTATAAAATCCCACTCCTCCATTGAAAAGTATATAGAGATATCCCCACATTTTATCGGCACCTAAAAAATATAAGTTTCAATGCCATGTATACCATGTATTGACTTCCATAAGTCCCAAAACAGAACCTTATGTTAGAGGTGTCTCTGTAAAATGGGATATTTTCTCAGACGCTTTGGCTTGGGCTCCACAGCAAAAAGGTTATGCAACCTTAAGATTTCCCTATGGGAGTAAAGTTGCAGGCATCTTATGAAGATTGTAAGAGTTCTGACCATGTTAGAATTCTTCTGTGTCTCATTGTTACAGACTGTTTTACCTCTCCATAGAGAAACACTGAGGTCATGTTTAAGTTTCTACCTTTAACCCCTGTGGAGCCTTAGCCTTAAAGTGGTTATCCGGTTTCTAAGATTGATGGCCTAACCTTAGTATGAGGTAGTGCTACAGTACCTACAATTGCTGCTACAGTTTGTATGTCTTGTGAGCAGCACGGGCCTCCCGTGATGCCTCAGTATTGTGATCTGCGGGGGTCCCAGGTGTCGGATCTGATCAATCTTAGAAACCAAATAACCCCTTTAACATCTTAGGGTGAGTTCACACTTGCGGCGGCACTCCGTCCACCACGAATCCGACCTAAATGTCGGAAAACTGGATAGGGACTGGATAGGAAAAGCCGTTTTTTTTTCGTCGGAAACAAAGTCGGACATGCAGGACTTTGTGTCCACGAAAAAAACTGGCTTCGCAGCACAGAGGGTGTAAGTGCACACCCGCGCATTGCTTTAAAAACCCATAGAAGTGAATGGGAGCGCGGACCATCACCCGTGCCACCCATATTCATCATGGCTGGAAAACTTCGCCATCTTGGATCCAGAATGTTTTGTCTTTGGCCAGCTGTGGTCCTTACCTCTCCAGTTAGCAGATGCGTAGCGCTGTGAGGAGAATTCTTCTTCACTATGACATACTCCTAATTAATGTAAAAAAAAAGAAAGTATAGTTATAAAATCTCGTGTAAAAACGCCAAAAAATACGACAAATATTTCCCATCCTTATGTGACTTTTCAGAATAAGCTACCATGTGTGTGTACATGAGAAGACATGCTATTTCTGATTATAATATGATGGTATCAGTTTTAGCAGTATCTGGAAATAGTAGTTCTGCCTGAGCTGGGGATGAAGCCTAGCTGCCCTACCCTGCTAACAGTAAGAGAAATCTGCTCTATGACTGTCGCTCTAGCACTCAAACAGCCACTGGACCATGCAGGACATATATAGAGAAGTACTGACTTGTACTGTCCTATTCGCTGTCTTTCTTCTCTTACCTCCTGTGCTTCCTTCTTACTCCTTCCCCCTCCCCTCTCCAAAGACTTTTATACAGATGAGTCACCCTGCCAAACAGTTGTGTGTAGGGACCGCAACACTTGCATGGGACAAAGCTGCAATATACTAAATGTAACTCTATAGCAATGTAAACAACTTAGCATGCCCAACAAGAAATTAGGTGTAGACCTACTGGAGGGAAAAAAATTACCCCACAGGTCCCTACTGAAACATAATGTACAGTAAGTACTGCATATTATGTTTTCAATGCTGTTAATTGACCCCTTAAAGAGGATCTTTCATGACATTGGCGGTGTTATACACTGCTGAATTCAGCACACTGTCAGCTTTGCCGATATGTGCCCCAGTATCAGAGGGGCTGGCCTTACAGCTCAGCGTCATCACCCCCTTGACGGAACATAACCATAGCCTTGTACTTGTCAAGGGTGGTGTTCCTCACAACCCAGTGATGACGCTGAGGTGTAAGGTGGCTACTCTGACAGTGCAGGGATATCTGTGCCGAAACTAACAGCACCAATATCTAGGCAACCGGGCTCATACCAGCACCACCAATATCAGAGGACATGAAAGGTCCTTTTTAAAGGGGGTATTCCCATCAGGACTGTGGAGTTGGAGTCTTGGAGTCAGAGCTGGGGCCAGTTTTGGGTGGAGTTGGAAAAAAGTTTCCAATGCCGACTCCAGCTTCAAAATAAAATGATTATTTTTAATGACATCATACAATTTTTAATACTGCATAATTAATTAGATGAAGAGTTTGTTACATATTTACTTTCATAGGAATTCAGTCACTAGATTCTTAATGAATTAGAGGAGCTTTACTATTTCTGACTGTCCATGGCTGTCAGCCATTTATGAAGGAGTCAGAGTCGGATTTGGGCTGTGGAAAATTACAGCAGTCGGAATCAGTGTTTTTTTTTCCTACTAACTCCACAGCCCTGATTCCCATCTGGGATATTTATAGCATATCCACATACAGAAGCTGCAGTGAGTGGAGAGATGGCCACACATATGCAGCTCTCTACATTTATGATGGTCGTTCCATAGAAGGGTATGGAAAGAGCCCAAGGGAGTCCATTTCATCACTCCATGCAGCTGCAAGATGGGTTGGATGCCTTCCATTCTCAAGATGGGAATATCCCTTTAACGTTGAGATATTTTACAATATTCTTCACCTCTCCTGTCAGCAAGTAAATGATCCCCAGGGCGTGATTCAAGATCCTCTCAGTAAAATTCTTCTTTTCCTTTTTCATTTTGTGACACTTGGGAGCTGCAGGTATGACACCTGTGAGAACAAGGATACAAGATACATTGAATTTATTTTCACAAACACTAACAGCAGTTATTACAGTGGATGCAGCGCTGCGGTGCCACGAGAACACTCCCCACCACCATTGCTTCACATTGTTTCCCTATACAGCAATGCTCCTAGATACCTGCCAAACAGGGAACTTTATCCCAACCCCATAAACTTGAACCACAATAAGGACTACTATTACCAGCAGAGGTTCAAAAGGAGCAACCCTTTATTTTCTGGATAGTCAAGAGTCTCAATGGTCTGGCCCCCATCTATTAACTGTTATGGCCTATCCAGGTGATACATAATGAATAGAATAACACTATTTCTGGCAGTTTCCTTTTGCAGACTGAATTTCTCATTTTCCTGAGCTGGTGAATGAAGACTAGATGCTATTATGCTATTATGTCTCCCATATACTGCACAGATAAAGTGTAGAATCTGTTCAGTAACTCACACACTCCAAGGCATCAGCAGGGTCATATAGGATATTATAGAGAAGTGTTGACCAATATCCATGTTAATAAAGCACTTAGAGTGAGAAGGAAACTTCCTGCTTAGCATTTGGAGACTATACTTGTGCCTATGTCTCTCGTTTGTCACTCAGCTCCTGCTCAATCCTTCCCTTACACTCTTCATAGCCTTCCATGTAATCTGTTACGTCTGTGAGTTCAGTCTGCCTTGCACTAGCAAGAAAGATTAAGTAGAGTCAGATTAAGTAGAGTTTTCAGAAGACAGCTTAAATTTGAAAAATACTTCATTGTGAATTATTGTCAGTTTTTCTGAGAAATATGCTCATGATTTCCTTATTGTGCCTGCATTATCTTCTCATACATTGTAGTGTCCTCCTGATAACCAGCCATGATGTCCTTATTGTGGTCAGGCTATCTTCTCCTACATGTAGTGTCCTCCTGATAACCAGCCATGATGTCCTTATTGTGGTCGGGTTATCTTCTCATACACGTAGTGTCCCTCCTGATAACCAGCCATGATGTCCTTATTGTGGTCAGGTTATCTTCTCATACATGTAGTGTCCTCCTGATAACCAGCCATGATGTCCTTATTGTGGTCGGGTTATCTTCTCATACATGTAGTGTCCTCCTGATAACCAGCCATGATGTCCTTATTGTGGCCAGGTTATCTTCTCATACATGTAGTGTCCTCCTGATAACCAGACATGATGTCCTTATTGTGGTCAGGCTATCTTCTCCTACATGTAGTGTCCTCCTGATAACCAGCCATGATGTCCTTATTGTGGTCGGGTTATCTTCTCATACACGTAGTGTCCCTCCTGATAACCAGCCATGATGTCCTTATTGTGGCCAGGTTATCTTCTCATACATGTAGTGTCCTCCTGATAACCAGCCATGATGTCCTTATTGTGGTCAGGTTATCTTCTCATACATGTAGTGTCCTCCTGATAACCATCCATGATATCCTTATTGTGGTCAGGTTATCTTCTCATACATGTAGTGTCCCCTCCTGATAACCAGCCATGATGTCCTTATTGTGGTCGGGTTATCTTCTCATACATGTAGTGCCCCCTCCTGATAACCAGCCATGATGTCCTTATTGTGGTCATGTTATCTTCTCATACACGTAGTGTCCCTCCTGATAACCAGCCATGATGTCCTTATTGTGGTCAGGTTATCTTCTCATACATGTAGTGTCCTCCTGATAACCAGCCATGATGTCCTTATTGTGGTCGGGTTATCTTCTCATACATGTAGTGTCCTCCTGATAACCAGCCATGATGTCCTTATTGTGGCCAGGTTATCTTCTCATACATGTAGTGTCCTCCTGATAACCAGACATGATGTCCTTATTGTGGTCAGGCTATCTTCTCCTACATGTAGTGTCCTCCTGATAACCAGCCATGATGTCCTTATTGTGGTCGGGTTATCTTCTCATACACGTAGTGTCCCTCCTGATAACCAGCCATGATGTCCTTATTGTGGCCAGGTTATCTTCTCATACATGTAGTGTCCTCCTGATAACCAGCCATGATGTCCTTATTGTGGTCAGGTTATCTTCTCATACATGTAGTGTCCTCCTGATAACCATCCATGATATCCTTATTGTGGTCAGGTTATCTTCTCATACATGTAGTGTCCCCTCCTGATAACCAGCCATGATGTCCTTATTGTGGTCGGGTTATCTTCTCATACATGTAGTGCCCCCTCCTGATAACCAGCCATGATGTCCTTATTGTGGTCATGTTATCTTCTCATACATGTAGTGTCCTCCTGATAACCAGTCATGATGTCCTTATTGTGGTCAGGTTATCTTCTCATACATGTAGTGTCCCCTCCTGATAACCAGCCATGATGTCCTTATTGTGGTCAGGTTATCTTCTCATACACGTAGTGTCCCTCCTGATAACCAGCCATGATGTCCTTATTGTGGTCAGGTTATCTTCTCATACATGTAGTGTCCTCCTGATAACCAGACATGATGTCCTTATTGTGGTCGGGTTATCTTCTCATACATGTAATGTCCTCCTGATAACCAGCCATGATGTCCTTATTGTGGTCAGGTTATCTTCTCATACATGTAGTGTCCTCCTGATAACCAGACATGATGTCCTTATTGTGGTCGGGTTATCTTCTCATACATGTAGTGTCCTCCTGATAACCAGCCATGATGTCCTTATTGTGGCCAGGTTATCTTCTCATACATGTAGTGTCCTCCTGATAACCAGACATGATGTCCTTATTGTGGTCGGGTTATCTTCTCATACATGTAGTGTCCTCCTGATAACCAGCCATGATCTCCTTATTGTGGTTAGGTTATCTTCTCATACATGTAGTGTCCTCCTGATAACCAGCCATGATGTCCTTATTGTGGTCAGGTTATCTTCTCATACATGAAGTGTCCCTCCTGATAACCAGCCATGATGTCCTTATTGTGGTCAGGTTATCTTCTCATACATGTAGTGTCCCTCCTGATAACCTGTTCACAATAAGGACATCATGGCTGAGGTTCTGGTACATACCAATCCATGGAAAGTTCCTGCATTTGTGGTCATATCCATTGGCAACCCATCAAGACACTACTAAGATGGTTAGAGAAAATATTTTAAAAGGTTAATTATTTATATTTTCCAAGATGTTTAGCTTTTAATTTTCTGCTAATACAAATATGGTTATATTCATGGGAAACCCCCTTTAAATAGTCTTCTAACTTCATAAGTCCTCTTCATTTAAGTGTATAAAACACTATTCTTGTTAAGTACGTGTTTGAAAAAAACAGCAACAACTAATACAATCACTACCACAGCTCACACAGAAGTTGTCGCTCATTTTTTTCCCTTTAAACCTGAATGGAAAATCTTCCTAACTGCACAGTGGTACACTTCTTGCTCTTATGTCCCTTGCTATTTAGGAATATGGGTGACAATTCTCACAGCTTGATTCAAAAAGGCAGGTCAATAGCTTAAATGGAGTCTGTCAGCAGGAAAATCTGTAAACTAATGACATCCTTGTAGGATGGTTTCTATAAATTCCTAAAATGCCTTTCTTATTCTGCATTGCAGCTCCATTATCATGAAAATCCGGAGTTTATTCTCATGTAAATTAGCTAAAAAGGGGCTTTGGGGGGGTTTCTTCTCCAGCCAGGGCCTCACCCTCTGCTCTGGATAACTGCCCCTAACTGCCATCTTTTGACGTCTTCCACTTTGTCTGCAGTTGGGTTGATTATCTAGAGCGGAGAATGAAGCCCTGGGAGAAGACACTCCCTAAAGCCTTTAAAGCTAATTTACATAAGAATAAAATCCTGATTTTCATGGAAATGGAGCTGCAATGCAGAATAAGAAAGACCTCTTTGGAAAGTGTAGAAGCCACTCTACAAGGTACTGTCATTAGTTTGATACCAATTTCCCTGCTGACAGACTCCCTTTAAATTTGAAAATGACTTCTTTGTGAAATATTATCAGATTTTTGGGTTTTGAAAATATTCAATGAGCATCCGAAAAGGCGTCCAACATACTGCACATAGATCCTCAGAATAATTTCTATACCAGTAGATCTAGGTGCAGATATCATTTTAATTTTAGCCTATAAACCCCATTTAAAGTAATTCCTGAAAAATCAGAAATGATAACTATAATAATAAGCGGCAAAAAACATAGTGTGAAAAATTCCAGGGAAACATACGTAACATAAAATCTACACAGTGATATGATGTCCATATTCTTCATATTCTTATCATGTGCATGCATGAATCACAGCAGCCAGACCTCCTCTGCAGATGCACAGGCTGCCAAGCTTTATTGCCATACATACAGACAGACGTCTAGCTGTCATGCTACATACTAGAGTGCATGTGAGCGCATACAAATACATAGACTACACACACAGAAACACTCATCTAACAAAGCAGTTCAGCCCATACCTTGCAGTCAAATAGGATTCTGAGAGGAAGTGATGTTGTTTGATATCAATTTGGGGATTGTGGGATTTGTAGTAATCTGGCTGGGTGTAAGGAGAAGGGGGATTGCATGAGGACTGCAATACCCAGTATTCCCTGTATAAGGGGAATGTGACGGCCAATCACAGAACAGGAAGATTCCTGGAAAGTTCACGATTCATTCTCCACGAGTATGCAGCTTTCTTCTTGCCATGGGAAGCAAATGTGTATATAGTCTGTATCGCTATATATAGTATATCATGTGTGTAACAAATACACCATACCCTATGCATGACATGGCTCTACTGCAGCTGTGGAACTAGAAGTGCCAGAATACCCAGCATCAAGGTCACCTAGAGCTAGCCAAAACTTGGCTTGTGTCTTCTCAAGAAGGACATACTGACGTGACATGGCATCAATGCTTATACCAGATTTTCCCAACCTTTTCGGGCTCTCTCGGGGAATCCCTGGGATTAAAAACGTTCCCTCAGGGCACCTTTTTGAATTTACAGCTGGAACGTGTTAACCACTTCAGTCCCGGGCTATTTTCCCTGGTTCAGGACCGGGCACAGTTCCAGTTTTTTTCGTACATTACGTTTTGAGAGCTATAACGTTTTTTTCCTTTGGGTTATTCAAATCATTTTTGCATCTTTTTTTCCAGCTTTATTTTTATGTTGTTTTTATTTCCCCATATTTTTACTTTATTTTAATATTCAAGAAAATGTAAAAAAAAAAGAGGATAGTTTTCCCTCTCTGTTACGGCCATTTTTACTTATTGTTGTGTCACTGGGGGTGGGGCTAGAACCTGTGATGGGGGCGTGGTAGTGGCAGAGGGGGGTTCATAATAGACCTTTAGGGGGGCATTTTAACTTTAATTTTTTTTTTTTATGATTTCATACATAATACATAGAGCTCCAGTTACAGGAGGAATGCAACCTCCTATACTATACTCAGGTATATATATATATATATATATATATATATATATATATATATATATATATACAGTCATATGAAAAAGTTTGGGCACCCCTATTAATCTTAATCATTTTTAGTTCTAAATATTTGGGTGTTTGCAACAGCCATTCTAATTTGATATATCTAATAACTGATGGACACAGTAATATTTCAGGATTGAAATGAGGTTTATTGTACTAACAGAAAATGTGCAATATGCATTAAACCAAAATTTGACCGGTGAAAAAAATTTGGGTACCCTTATCATTTTATTGATTTGAATACTCCTAACTACTTTTTACTGACTTACTGAAGCACAAAATTGGTTTTGTAACCTCACTGAGCTTTGAACTTCATAGCCAGGTGTATCCAATCATGAGAAAAGGTATTTAAGGTGGCCAATTGCAAGTTGTTCTATTTGAATCTCCTCTGAAGTGTGGCATCATGGGCTCCTCAAAACAACTCTCAAATGATCTGAAAACAAAGATTGTTCAACATAGTTGTTCAGGGGAAGGATACAAAAAGTTGTCTCAGAGATTTAACCTGTCAGTTTCCACTGTGAGGAACATAGTAAGGAAATGGAAGACCACAGGGACAGTTCTTGTTAAGCCCAGAAGTGGCAGGCCAAGAAAAATATCAGAAAGGCAGAGAAGAAGAATGGTGAGAACAGTCAAGGACAATCCACAGACCACCTCCAAAGAGCTGCAGCATCATCTTGCTGCAGATGGTGTCACTGTGCATCGGTCAACAATACAGCACACTTTGCACAAGGAGAAGCTGTATGGGAGAGTGATGCGAAAGAAGCCGTTTCTGAAAGCACGCCACAAACAGAGTCGCCTGAGGTATGCAAAAGCACATTTGGACAAGCCAGCTTCATTTTGGAAGAAGGTCCTGTGGACTGATGAAACAAAGATTGAGTTGTTTGGTCACACAAAAAGGCGTTATACATGGCGTCAAAAAAACACAGCATTCCAAGAAAAACACTTGCTACCCACTGTAAAATTTGGTGGAGGTTCCATCATGCTTTGGGGCTGTGTGGCCAATGCCAGCATCGGGAATCTTGTTAAAGTTGAGGGTCACATGGATTCAACTCAGTATCAGCAGATTCTTGAGAATAATGTACAAGAATCAGTGACGAATTTGAAGTTACGCCGGGGATGGATATTTCAGCAAGACAATGATCCAAAACACAGCTCCAAATCTACTCAGGCATTTATGCAGAGGAACAATTGCAATGTTCTGGAATGGCCATCCCAGTCCCCAGACCTGAATATCATTGAACATCTGTGGGATAATTTGAAGTGGGCTGTCCATGCTCGGTGACCATCAAACTTAACTGAACTGGAATTGTTTTGTAAAGAGGAATGGTCAAAAATGCCTTCATCCAGGATCCAGGACCTGTTTAAAACCTAAAGAAAGCGCTTAAGGCTTTTTTTTTTTAAAAAAAAAAAAATAACTAAATATTAATGTCACTTTTCTGTTGAGGTGCCCATACTTTTGCACCGGTCAAATTTTGGTTTAATGCATATTGCACATTTTCTGTTAGTACAAAAAACCCCATTTCAATCCCGAAAAATTACTGTGTCCACCAATTATTAAAAATATAAAATTGAAATGGCTGTTGCAAACACCCAAATATTTAGAACTAAAAATGATTAAGATTAATAGGGGTGCCCAAACTTTTTCATATGACTGTATATACAGTTCTGGCCAAAAGTATTGGCACCCCTGCAATTCTGTCAGATAATACTCAATTTCTTCCAGAAAATGATTGCAATCACAAATGCTTTGGTAATAATATCTTCATTTAATTTGTCTTCAATGGAAAACCACAAAAAGAATTGTCAAAAAGCCAAATTGGATATAATTCCACACCAAACATAAAAAAGGGGGTGGACAAAAGTATTGGCACCCTTTGAAAAATCAGGTGATGCTTCTCTAATTTGTGTAATTAACAGCACCTGTTACTTACCTGTGGCACATAACAGGTGGTGGCAATAACTAAATCACACTTGCAGCCAGTTGAAATGGATTAAAGTTGACTCAACCTCTGTCCTGTGTCCTTGTGTGTACCACATTGAGCATGGAGAAAAGAAAGAAGACCAAAGAACTGTCTGAGGACTTGAGAAGCAAAATTGTGAGGAAGCATGAGCAATCTCAAGGCTACAAGTCCATCTCCAAAGACCTGAATGTTCCTGTGTCTACCATGCGCAGTGTCATCAAGAAGTTTAAAGCCCATGGCACTGTGGCTAACCTCCCTAGATGTGGACGGAAAAGAAAAGTTGACGAGAGATTTCAACGAAAGATTGTGCAGATGGTGGCTAAAGAACCTCGACTAACATCCAAACAAGTTCTAGCTGCCCTGCAGTCCGAGGGTACAACAGTGTCAACCCGTACTATCCGTCGGCGTCTGAATGAAAAGGGACTCTATGGTAGGATACCCAGGAAGACCCCACTTCTGACCCAGAGACATAAAAAAGCCAGGCTGGAGTTTGCCAAAACTTACCTGAGAAAGCCAAAAACTTTTTGGAAGAATGTTCTCTGGTCAGATGAGACAAAAGTAGAGCTTTTTGGGAAAAGGCATCAACATAGAGTTTACAGGAAAAAAAAAGAGGCCTTCAAAGAAAAGAACACGGTCCCTACAGTCAAACATGGCGGAGGTTCCCTGATGTTTTGGGGTTGCTTTGCTGCCTCTGGCACTGGACTGCTTGACCGTGTGCATGGCATTATGAAGTCTGAAGACTGCCAACAAATTTTGCAGCATAATGTAGGGCCCAGTGTGAGAAAGCTGGGTCTCCCTCAGAGGTCATGGGTCTTCCAGCAGGACAATGACCCAAAACACACTTCAAAAAGCACTAGAAAATGGTTTGAGAGAAAGCACTGGAGACTTCTAAAGTGGCCAGCAATGAGTCCAGACCTGAATCCCATAGAACACCTGTGGAGAGATCTCAAAATGGCAATTTGGAGAAGGCACCCTTCAAATCTCAGGGACCTGGAGAAATTTGCCAAAGAAGAATGGTCTAAAATTCCAGCAGAGCATTGTAAGAAACTCATTGATGGTTACCGGAAGCGGTTGTTCGCAGTTATTTTGTCTAAAGGTTGTGCTACCAAGTATTAGGCTGAGGGTGCCAATACTTTTGTCCGGCCCATTTTTGGAGTTTTGTGTAAAATGATCAATGATTTGACTTTTTTTTTTCATTCTCTTTTGTGTTTTTTCATTGCAAGCAAAATAAATGAAGATATTATTACCAAAGCATTTGTGATTGCAAACATTTTCTGAAAGAAATTGAGTATTATCTGACAGAATTGCAGGGGTGCCAATACTTTTGGCCAGCACTGTATATCCTTGCAAAAAACATACTCAACTGTCCCCGATGCTGTCTGTTCCTGCGGCGCCCCGATGCTTCAGCAGAAGTTCTCGCCTTATGGCCTCAGGAAAGGAACCAGGATGTCATTTACATACGTCACCTGTGACATCCCGTGTCCTTTCCTTAGGCCACTGATTAGCTTTAGTGGTCACATGTTGCGAGGACTTTCACCAGAACAAGACCCCAGGAGCAGACTGCAGTGGAAGACAGCGGAGCTCCGGGAAAAGGAGAGTATGTTTTTTTTCACCTTCTCTGGCCTCCTTGTGAAAAATTGTATATCCTGGACAACTCCTTTAAAGAGGACCTTTCATGTCCTCATGCACATGCGATTTTATATACCGCTAGAAAGCTGACAGTGCACTGAATTCAGCACACTATCGGCTTTCCCGTTATGTGCCCCAGGGCTGGAGATATCGGTGCTGTTAGTTTCTGCACCGATCTCTGCCCATTGTCAGAAGGGCGTTCCTGACAGTCTAGCTGGGCTGTGAGGAACGCTGCCCCGACTGTACTCGTCCATAGCCCTATACTGTCAGAGGGGGCGTCCCTCACCGCCCAGTGATGATGCTGAGCTGTAAGGAACACCATCCTAGTACAAGTCTATGGACGAGCACAGTCAGGGAGGGCGTTCCTCACAGCCCAGCTAGACTGTCAGGAACGCCCTTCTGACAGTGGGCAGAGATCGGTGCCGAAACTAACGGCACCAATATCTCCAGCCTCGGGGCACACAACGGGAAAGCTGCACGGTTGGATTTCTAGCGGTATATAAAACTGCATGTGCAGGAATAGGTGAAAGGTCCTCTTTAAGCATGGGCCACCCAGACGCATATAGTCTAAGGGCAGTCCAGAAATGGTTAAATAAATTAATTTCACTTGTAAAGTTAGAAAATCTCATTAAAAACAGCATCAAAATTGCGTGCATTTAGTCCGATGCAATTTTACCTGCACCACAACTGCACTGTAGGAATGTACCTTGAAAGATACACCATGCTAAGCTTCCCACCCAACCACCACTGGCCAGCACATATCAATATTTATCACCCACAGTAAATTCACCATCACATGCACCCTTAGTGTCCCCCACCCATTATAATGCTCCCCAGTGACCCCCACACAATATATATAATATTCCCCAGTGGCCCAATCCAGTACATATAATGTACTCCAAAGGCCTCAAACAGTAATTGTACCATATAAATAAAAAAGTAATACTTACCAAGCCCCGTTCCCAAAGAGCTCTCCTCTGCTTGTCCCTGGCTCGATGCAGCAGACCTGCACCAAACTGAAGCCACAGCCTCAGAGTTGAATCAAGATAAGCGACCATCTTTTCATGGTGTAAACTATGCCAGAAATCTACACAAGCAAGAAGCTAGCGTAGATTTCTCATTAGGTGCACGGACCCTGGAGGACGCACTTAATTTATGGCGAGGCATGCATCTTGCAATAGATTAAGTGAAAACTCTGGCGGGGCAGGGATTATCAAGACTGGCATGAAAAACGCCGGTCTTGATATATCAGCTCCTAAATGTGTTGGATGCCTAAGGCTATGTTCACATCTGTGTTGGAGTCTCTGGCATAGAGTCCATCTGAAAAAGCTCTGCAGGCCTTGACTTTCTTGACCACCGATGTCAGTAAGAAAACAACAGATACCCGACAAACTCCATTATAATCACTGTGGTCCTTCGGGATCCTTTGCTATCTATCATTAGACAGATTCATCCTGATTGTTTAATCTGTTTAACAGATTAACTGTTTCCAAACCACTGGTTGAATATATACACCCAGGCAGTCCATATATATATATATATATATATATATATATATATATATATAAATATCCTCGTAGAGTTAAGCAACTGCATGAAATCGTGCAGCTCCAGAAACGGGGAACTGACTGTTTCTACAGTCAGCCCTCCAATAGGGAAGGCAGGGATGGTTTATTACCACCCATGCCTTTCCGTGCGCTGTGCACACAGTGCTCAATGAGCTCTATGTACACAGTGGTGGGAGCCGCCATGATGTGGCTCCAATTCTGGCCCCGCAGTCACATGACCGCCAGACTGCACGAGCTGCTGGGTCCTAGAGTATTAGAAGGCTGCATTCCTCCTGTAACTGGGGCTAATGTAGTAATGTAGGAGAAATCAGCCAAACAAAAAGGAAAGTTAGGCAGGGTTCACGTTACTGTTGGATATCCATTATCAAGGTGTCCGTTAAAAAAAAAACAGACACCTATCATAACAGACATTAACGGACACCAACTGATGGTAATGTGTCTGTTTTTTAACTGATGCATTTAATGGTCACAATAGCATCAGTTAGAGTCCGTTAGTTTCCGTTTTTTTGCTTTTTTTTTTTGTTACTGCTTTCGGAGCATTCGCAGAAAAAAAACAGAGAGTATAACGGACACCCGTCCATTACCCATAGACTTTAACGTTAAAAAATAACATCATGAAACCGGTTTCTTTTTTTTTAATGGACACAAAAGTCCTACATGTAGGATTTTTTGTCCATGAAAAAAACAGACATGTGACAGATTAGGTGTATAAAGGACACAAGATGAAATCCCATTGAAATGAATGGAAATTTTAATGGATTTGTGACGGTTCAGCTAATGTCTGTTGCTAAAATCTTGTAACGGACAATAGCAACGGACACTACTGACAGTCACCAGCGGTAGTGTGAACGGCCCTTTAAAATCAAAACCACATACAGTAATACCTCGTACATTCGCGAGGTTAGGTTACAGAGCGGGTCGCGGATCGCGAATGTTTGGTACAAGCGCTTAGAAGCGCTTACAATGCCGATTTCTAATGTTTAACCCCTAAATATCAATAAACTTTACCCTACAGTACTGTGCAGTATACTAAAGTATACTGTACAGTACAGTATATTAATACATTCATTCATTTTTCTTATACACTCACAGTAAAATGAAACTAATTACCGGGTACGTAACGAACAGGACGCTACTACCCAATAGCGAAGGTGTTTTTTTTATTAAATTTCACAGATCTGAGAAAAAAAGAGCAAAATCTATATATGTTAGTTGCCAAAAAAATATCGCGAATCTGTGAATTCGCAAATTCGGAAACGCGAGTGTACGAGGTATTACTGTATACGAAAAAACCCCGAAAAATTTGTAAAGATCTAAACCAGGGAAAATGGTCCAGTCCAGAAATGGTTAAACAATGCAGATGTGAACATACTCTAAGACCCCAAGCACACAGCCAAGTGTGCATGTGTTAGGGCTGATTTTGCAGCAGAATGCAGTCAGATGACCCTTGGAGTACATGCCGCTATGTACTCACCTCTATGGGGGCTTCAGATCCGTTCTGTTCTGATACAACAGATCAGGATAGGGCCTGCTCTATATTCATCGGAATGGAATGGACCCTCGGACGCCCCCTCGGATGTGTGCACGGAGTGTAAGGGTCTCACGTTGCCAAAACGCAGCAGCAAAAATCGCTGCATTTTAGATCACCTGCAAATGGGATTGTGGCTAATCCCATCCACACATTGCAGAAAAACATTTGGAGCGGAAATGCTGCGTTTTCAGAAAAATTATAGCTGCGGAAACGCCGGCGTTTTCCGTATAGGTAAAATAGAAGCAGAAAGTCTGTAGAGGAGAAATCTCCGGACCTTCTGTGAGAAACGCTGTGGAAAAAAAAAAAAGAGTGTCTTTTCAGCAGCGTTTTTTTGATTGCGGCTCTCTACGTGAGGCCTAATAAAGTTTTGGTTTTTCTTTTTTTATAGACATCCAAAGAAACGCAAATTCTCCTCCCTTGGAAGAATTTTTATGAAAGTTACTCCTGGCAACCAATCAGCTTTCACCTCCTATGAAAAGAAAAATGAGGCTCAAAGGGAGAAACTTCTGAAAACTATTACAAGGAGAAGGTGTGATTTTTCCATAGCAACCAATTTTTCCCTCTCATTTTTTCTGACAGGTTCCTATAGACAACTGCTCCCCCCGCCCTCTGCACTACACATGGACAGCTCTAGCTGTATACATCATCTCCATCCCTGACACACAGTACCGGCTCTCCAGCTGTGCAGCAGCTTCTCTGACAAGTCTGACATACCGCCGCACTAAACTCCGAAGCCCTCTCCCTGATTGGCTACCTCCGGTCACGTGCTACCCCGAGCTGCAATCTGGGAATTGTAGTCTAACTTTATACAAACACCCAAAATTGTAAGTTCTCCAAAACTACAAGTCCTATGATGCACGCGGGGCAGACGTCTCCCTCTCCCCTGGCTTCACTCCCCTCCCCCAAAACTTCACTTCCTTCAAACACAACGTGAGTGAGTCCTGCTTGGTATTTGTGTCCTGCAGCCTTGTGTGTCTGACCTGGTGTGCTGTCACTGCAGGCTACTGATTCCGTTACACTGTGTCAGGGTGGTTCTATATAGGTGGAACTATAGGTGCCAGCATGCCCTGTCACCTGAGGTTGGGGAAAGGAGGGGGGTTGTATTTTGGGAAGTAGCAGCACAGCACATGTGCTATGGCTTGTACTCCTGCTCTGCACATACATGTATGTTTATATACATATGTGTTATTGGGTCATCATGCCACGTGTTGCATTTTAGTTGCATGCAATTTCTTTATTATGGAAGCCTCATGTGACTGTGACTTGTCTGTTCTTCTGGTGAAATCTAAAAAGTATCAGGACAGTAAGTCGCAGACACCTGCTTCAGTCACGTGACTTCTGTGCGACTTTGTGTCACTTTGTAGTTTTACCCTATTACGTGTCCTGTGTATAAGTGACCATGATATCAGTGTAAGTCCTATGGCGGTTAGTGCAGGTCCCTGATAGCTCATTGAGTTGTGTGGCGTGGAAGACCACACATGACGCTTCCTCAAAGCAGACAAGCTTATGGTGGGGGACTGGGGTCGGAAACCCCGACACTTGAGCCATATTTGTCCAGCATGACAGTGCTTATCCTGTGATGGAGTCGGAGCTAAGGCTGCATTCACACCAGCACTCACTTTCCGTTGAGGGATTCTGTCCCCCATTCCGCTTGAAAAACGCAGAAAGAAAAGTCCTGCAAGCATTTTTTTTAGGAGAAAACCCAGCAGACCCCATTATGGTTTATGGGGTCCACAGGTAACCACTTTATAAGCAGATTGGGTTTCCGTTTTTTGAATCCCGAAGCGGACCGAAGAATGGAAACCCGAGCGCAGGTGTGAACCTAGTGTAACACTTACAAACAGTACACCGCTGAGGACGTTCTGCCGCTGGAGTCAGGGCTGGGAATGAAAGTGCTAATTAGTTATTAAAGAGGTTCTTTAATAACTTGTTGGGTGGCTCGTTCCTTAACCTGACGCCAGCGCTAGTGTCAGAATATCCTCAGTGGGTAATGCTTGTAAGTGTTAGCTCCTAATCCTCCATCATAGGACAAGGATTGTTATGCCGGACAAATGTGACAGGCTGCGTTATGTATGGAACAGCCGGAAGCTCAGGGCTCACATGTAAGTAAAGGTATGGGACCTGGGGGCTTATTTATTATTAAAGGGAGTCTATCATTTGCAAAACCACTTTTAAGCTAATGCCACGTTGGAATGGCCTTTAAAAAGGTCATTCTTCTCCTAACTTTCAATGTTTTCTTCTCCCAGCCGATTCCAAGATAATTCGTTTCTTCATGTATGTAAATGAGCACCCTGGGCGTTCCTCCTCTTCTGCGAGCACCCACCATGTCATCATCGCTTTTCACTGCCCCTTCTTCCGTTGCGGTGACTCCCCTCTTGGTCTTCTCTGTATCTTCTTTCTTATAAGTCCTCGTACGCAGCGCTGTGCGCATGCGCGATCAGCTCTGCCACAGTACACTCTTGTGACAGACCACCATAAAATGGCGGCCTGCCGTGTGCAGTCGGCTCTGCCTGAAGTGGCAGAGCCAATTACGCACAGCACTGCTTACAAGGACTTAGAAGAAAGAAGATACAGAGAAGAACAAGAGGGGAGTCATCGCAACAGAAGAAGGGGCGGTGAAAAGCAATGACGCGGTGGGTGCTCACAGAAGAGGAGGAACGCCCCGTGGTGCTCATTTACATACATGAAGAAACGAATTATCTTTGAATTGGCTGGGAGAAGAAAACATTGAAAGGTAGGAGATGAAGGCCATTCCAACGTGCCAGTAGCTTAAAAGTGGTTTTGCGAATGATAGACTCCCTTTAAGGGTGTCTTGGCTAGGGACTGCACATGTCTGGTGCCTCTCCCTTCATCCTTTACATGTATGCTGTAGTCCTGTGTATAGTATGCAGACGTGTAAAGTACTGAGACAGGAAGGACAGGCAGCATAGAGTCGCTTCCTTCCTTACATAGGACTGCTGCAGCCTGCACCTCTACATTCCTCATGCAGCACTGCTGGGATCAGTACTTACCTCCAGGAGGGGTTCCCTGACCTCGCCCCACCTGCTAGTCGCCGCATCTAGGCAGAGAATGAAGTTCACACCTCTCATGGCTGCGTTCACTAGATATTACAGAATTCGCCAACCGCCAAAACTATGCCCACATCAGCCAATCAGATTCTTCTTTCCTATTCCCAGCCTAGTGCTGTATGGGAAATTGTATCACAGTCATCCTCAATCCACATCATTCAAGGATCCTCCCTGCTTATTAAACCTAATCGTTACTGACAATAATGCGTGGATGTATGTTTAAAAGGGGTGTTACAGGACTTTAATATTGATGACCTATCCTTAGGATACATCATCAATGTCAGATCGATAGGGGTCTCTCCCAGCACCATCGCTGACCAGCTGCTCAAATGAGCTACAGTGCACCTGATCTAGCACAGCTCCACAAACTATATGGGGACTGAGCGTGCTGAAATTCCACACAGTGTTATGAAACTAGCTAGTTCTGGTGCACTGCTGTTGCTGCAAACTGCTGATCAGCAGGAGTGCTATATCAGAGTCATAACTGATATTAATCATATATTCTAAGGATAGATCATCAGTATTGAAGGGGGCAAATTATACTATACTGATGACCTATCCTTATGACCTCAATATCAGATCAGTGGGATCTGATAGCTGGGACCTCCACAGATCAGCAGTTCTCACCAGCCACTATGCAGAGAATAGAGCTATATCTGCTTCTAGCTCTGTTCTTCATATAGCGGCTGCTGAGAACAGCTGGCTGGTCGGTTGGACCCTGAGCGTTGGACCGCTATTGATCTGATATTGATAAACTATCCTATAGATAGGTCAGCAGTATCATTTCCCCTGGAGACCCCATTTAAATCCCTTAATGCTCCCTCCTTTAAGGTGACCATAAACATTGGTCAAATGTGCAGATTTTTGCAGAATTCGCCATCCATCTAATCTATATTGGTCCTAAGTCTCCTCTAATAGCAGACATCAGAGAGAAGAATCATGGGGCATTGTCAACATCTCCAAATCTTTGTTCTTATGGGAGATAAGCTACCACCCAATGGCTTATTTCCCTCTTGCTATTGGGAACACATGCACAATGTATGTATCAGCGTTTGGTTGGAATAGCTGGCAGCTAAACGAGTTTGGTAAGATGTATGGCCGCCTTACATGGGCATCCCCATTTATACTTTTATGGCCTGTCCACACAGGTGGGGCCCCCGTTTTCATGATACATGAAGTCCTATATGTGGGACCTACAACCGTCTGACATTTATGGAATACCCTGTGGGTATGCTATAAGTGTGCAGATGGGAATACCCCATTGATGAAATTAGATCCATCCTAGGAACACATAGAGGATACCCATGTAACCTCCTCCAATTACTGCAGTTGTTACTGAGTGTCACTTAGCAATATGGCGTATTACGTAGCCACATATATCATTCATGCTTTTATTCACAGTCTCTTGTGTCTTCCTAATGATTAACAAAATGAATAAAAAGCAGCTGACGGAGAAGATCCTGAATCATGCTCTGGGGATCATCTACCTGCTGACTGGAGAGGTGAGTGAGGGTGCTCACGTCCACAGGGGGGCCGTAGACAGCGCAGTTCAATAACCTGTTTCCAATCCAATAGTAAAATTCCCTGAATATCCCAAACAGTTCCGATTTCTTGTACTGAATAGCTTTTCAATCTCCTTACCACCACAGGGCAATTTCACATGAAGGATGCTTTTTTTCTCCCATTGAAGTGAATAGGTGCAGTAAATCTTTCTGCCAACAGCAGGAAGATTTCCACAGAGGATTTTGTTGCAAAATCTACCCTGTAAACTTATGCATAAGCTTCACCTTCCACAGCTGCCTTCATTTCTGTATCTTCTTCAGTCTGTCTAAGTTTCCGAACATCTAATGTAAATATATCCATATACTGTATGTATCTTAATGTGAACCTGTCTCATTATTTTCTCAGCCCTATCTGAGAGCAGGATATGATAGCAGGAGAGAAGCTCTGTGCAGGGGCGTAACTAGCAAAGGCTGGCCCCCCAGCAAACTTTTGACTTGCCCCCCCCCCCACACACACACGGCATAGTGCCACCTTTCCTGGCCCCCACACAGTATAACGCCCTATTTACACACACTATAATGTCCCAAAGTGGACCACCCTGAACTATTATTATACTCTGGGGTCTTTTCAGACCCCCGGGTATAATGATCAGAGGCCCAGGGGAGGTGACAAACATAAAAACCAATGTTATTCACCACTCCGGCGCACTCCATGCTGCTTTCGGCCCTGGTCAATGTTGGCACAGACGTCACGTGGGCCAGGCCAGCGTCACAACGCATAATGACACTGGCCTGGCCCACGTGACGTCTGGGACCTCACTAAAGAGGCCCGAAAATTGCAGGGAGTTACGCTGGAGCACAAGAGAGGTGAATACCACTGGTTTTTATGTTTGCTCTCCTCCCCTGGGCCTCTGATCATTATACCCAGAGGTCTGAAAAGACCGCAAAGTATAATAGCAGTATTTGTTGGGGTTCATCCAACAAATACCCTTGCCGTGGGCCCGCAGCCTCACTTGCCGATCCCCACTCCTGCTCACAGCCGCTTCCCCTTCTGCCCTCCAGGGGGCCCCAGCGTGATGATATCTGACGCAGAAGGGGAAGCGGAGGAGGCTGTGAGCTGGAGCGAGAATCAGTAAGTAAAAAGGGCCTATTTAAATAAAATAAAAAAGTATCAGGGGCCGACCGTGCCCCCTAAGGTCCTGGGGTCTGTGGTAGCCGCTATGGCTGCTATCCCGGTACTCACGCCACTGGCTCTGTGATATATGGGTTTATATGATAGAGGGAGAGAAGCTGAGCTGTGTGATATCTCGATTTATATGATTTGGAGCAGGTGCTGATGTAGGTGCTGACTAGTTGTATTCATCAAAGGCATCTACAGGTGACACATAACCTCTCTCTTTCTATAGGAATATATAGTTATGAAGAAGAATCCCCAGCATAGCATCACACACCAACAGACCGGAGAGGTGAGCTTTACTGCTGACTGTCATTGTAATAGTTATCTTCATAAGTAGGGCCTCTCCTGACATGTATGTTTTAGTAAATACTTGTATGCCCCATGAGATACAAAATCTGAAACATCTTTTTTTTTTATTCAGAACTATACATTGTACAGTTCCTGTGGTATATGCCATATCTGTTTGTTTGGTTCAGGTACCACCTCTGGGACCCTCACGTTTTCCTGCCTAAATCAGGAAACTGGTTCTCCCAATGAATGAGGGTCCCATAGGTGGGGCTCACACCTATCAAACATGTACGGTAAATCCTGTGGATGTGCCATAAACTTACAATATCCATTTATTTTTTGTGTTTTCACTGCTGTAGGTTCCAATAAAATGTGGCGACATCTCAATCTCTTTCTCCCTGGAGGAGTGGAACTATATTGAGGAACACAAGGACCTTTATAAGGATGTGATGGTTAAAAATGACCAGTCGATTGGTGCTGTGAGAGTACCATCGAGTCTGAGCTCAGGTAAGTCATCAGTGTGTGGCTGTGGGATATCCTGGTAGTTTCACGTTACCTAGAAGATCACTGTATTAGATTATGAAGTCTGCCTTTCTCAGAACAGGTTTCTTTTATGGCACCTCAACAATGTAGCTAACCAGCTGAATGGGGCATCTTAGTCTCCCGGTTTGTGCGTACACCACATACATTAGAACATACAGTCACTCCCTCTCTTTGGGACTGAATGCATTTAGGCTGTCAGTGCATAAGCCCTATATGGACCCAACTCTTCCACGTCTTTTATAAACATATTAGGCCAGTGTGTTCTGATAGCGCAACTTGTAGTGGTTTTTGTGGTAGAAGGTGTTTCTCTGATTCTAAAAAAATTCTATAAATCAACATTATATGCAAAAAGAAAAAAACTTAAACTTTAATAAACTCGTTTTATCCACTTTCTCCACTTATCAGGCTCATTTGCTCCTCCCCCTGTCTCCTGCACTATTCACTGATAACATCCAACAATTTTTCATCTTTATTTTGAGCTCAGGTTATAGCTGCTGCCAGTAGAAGCCTTTGGGGAGGGGAGCAGGAGACGAGCTGATATCTTTGCTTACACAACACACACAGGAGATCCTGCTCCCCTATCTCTGTAACACACCATCAGAAGCAGCAGCACGGAGGACATTATACAGCAGTACTGAACAGTGCAGCCATGACTCCAGAATTGGGGTGAGAGAGAAGCTTTCAGCAGCATCTCTGTGTGCCGCTCGGCCTCCCTTTCTCACTTTGCAGCTTCTTCCTCCTCTCATTTCCTCTTCTGTAAAACTTTCTCATCTCTGGAAACAGATTTCATCACTGAGTGCAGAGAAGAGTGACCGCTGCAGGTGAGAATAGAGTATGAAAAGTGGTGAAAGGCATGTTGCTTTAATAAGATATAGTACCTTTGCTTGTATCAATAATTTAATATGGGTTGTTTATAATCGGAGGTACACTTTATATTATCCCATAAGCAGAGCCAAATCAGATATTCTTTCAGACCGCTTAGCTATCTAAACATATGTCATAAATGTTACTTACTAAGCTTTTGCGTTCTCTGATTCTATGTGCAGACTTGCAGGAAGATGAACTAGACTGTATTTCAATTAAGGACGGAGAAGATGATTCTGGAAATAAAGAGGATGATGAACCTCCAGCACTTTCTACAGAGACTCTTATTAGTGAGTAGCAGAGTAAGGGTATGTTCACACTGCCATCATTAAAGAGGACCTTTCATGTCCTCTAACATTGTGCGTGTTGTATACCGCTGGAAAGCTGACTGTGCGCTGAATTCAGTTAATTTCAGTACCAATATCTCTGCCCTGTCAGAACGGCCAGCCACACAGCTCAGCATCATCGCATTGGTGAGGAATGGTCCACTGACGCCGAGATCTCTGCAATCGGGGCAGATACTGGCAAAGCTGATGCGGTTATAACATGGCCGATGTTAGAAGACGTGAGAGGTCCATTGTAGGACCAGAGAAATGGACTGAAATGCCAACACATTGACTGATGCCGGTGGAGCCCCCTCGGTCTGCATTCAATTCAGTTGGGATCAGTCATTCTGTTGGCATATCAGTCCATTGCTCTGATCCTATGATAGATAGATAGAGCTCTAACCTTGCAGCATTTTTCCACACCTGTCTAAAACTTTAGATGCTGTACAGTACTGTACATGGTTCAGTGAACAATAAAAAGTGCTTCAGACCACTTGCAATTTTTGTTATCCAGTTGTTGCACTGGACCAGAGAATTGAGCGGCATACGGGGAAAGTAATTTAGAAAAACAGAAATAAATGTGAAGCTCTCTCAATGTTTAAAAACTTAGATATCTGGCCGGTATGAAAAGAAATACATTACATGAAACCAGCGTGAACAACACTAAACTGAATATTTACAGGTGACGTCAACGCCATCATAGAGAGTGTCGAGCAAGTGGAGGAGGTCTTGAAGGAAAATGAAGAGGGAGAGGCAATCATTGATGTCACAGGTAAGGACTTGCAGATATACTGTATATCACAGACATATAAACCATAGTCACGTCTTACTTGTTTTTGTTTTATTATTCAGTATCTGGACATAATTCTATCTGACGTGACCTGTATTGTTGCAGGGCTGCAGCACGATGGCTTCACCAAACTCTAGTAGTACTACAAATGAAATGGCGACCCCCAAAAAGTAGAATCAATAGAAATGAACACTTGATTTCTTATTATCTAGCAGCAAGTTAAAGTGGTGGCCCAGAATCAATTTTATATATCCTGTTAAAGGGATGGTTGGCCACTTTAAGTAAATTTTACCCTAATGTGGTGGTGACTAGAGGACCATGTGGCCTTATAGGTCATTCAGCCTCCTCCACTGCTCCTGCTAGGCCAAACCACTGACTCTGACTCCTCTGTTTTTCCACAACCCGACTCTGACACCTTCAGAAATGGCTGACAGCCATGGTCAGTAAGAAGCAGTAAACATTCTCTAATTCATTAAAAACCTAGTGATCTATTCCTATGAAAGTAAATATGTAACATCTATGTATAGGTATACGTCTAATGAATTATACAATATCAATAACTGTATAATATCATTAAAGTGTGTCCTTTTTGGACCACAGTGTGGTGTTATGGAGGAGGCTGAGTGATGTAATGGTCACCTGGTCTTGCTGCGTTACAGATGGGAGCGCCATTCACAGGAGAAAGGGGCCAAGGGGGAAAGAGCACTACATAGGAAATGGCACTACATTAGCTTATAGAACCGTCAGAGTAAAGTTTATTACAGTGTCCAGCCCCTTTAAGGAATTATGAGTTGGCTAGAATGGAGAGCAGTTAAAACAGCCCCTCTTACTCTGGAGGACCTGTCCTGTCCTGCATTATACAAAGACACCATTCATTTGAATGGGCGCTGTGTAATGCTTCTTATCCCCTGTGGTGGCGCTGCAGGAGATTGAACACTTAACTACAACATTTCCTTACAGATTACAGCTAATGGCTGATGGTCTCAACAGCCTTATATATTTCAAGGATCTTTCTAAAGCTCTGTTCGTATCTCTGTCCAGAGTCCACCTCTGTCGCAAAATGATGGGGAACATAGCAGATACCCGACAGGCCCTATTATAGTCAGAGGGGTCCTTAGGGGTCATTAGACAGACACATCTTTGGAGGAGTGATGGAACAGAACAACGGAGCGATGCTGACTTGAACCCATTCCCTTTAAGACACAAATAAGTGTTTTGTTTCTTCCTTTAACAGATCCTTCAGTGGAAACATTAGAAGAATCCCATCAGACCGTCTGTCTGGAAGGAGAATCTTTACAAACAACCTTTGTGTCTCAAGACTCCCAAAGAGAAGATTTCGATAATAATTTCCCCAATGATTCTTATGACGTGGTAAATTTTTTTTCTAACTCAGATAAATATAAACCATTCCCTCTGAGCGAGAATTTCCTCCCTGAGAACAGTGCATCATGGGAAAATGTTCATATTGTTAGGAGAAAAAGCCGAAAACAAGACTTGCATTCCAAAACCGATTACCTAGAGTACAACACCATCAATGAGGAGCAGCTGGATGAATTTGAGAATGACTTTCCTTACAGGTCTTACAATCCTTTACACCAAGAATCCTCGACTCCTTATATATGTGGCGAATGTGGAAGATGCTTCATCTCTGAGCCTTCCTTGGCCGAGCATATGAAAAAACATTCCATAGAGAAGCCTCATAGATGCAGTGAGTGCGGGAGAGAATTTGAGTATCGATCTCGACTTATTGTCCACCAGAGAACACACAACGGGGATAAGCCTCATAAGTGTGAAGAATGCGGGAAGGACTTTAACTACAGGTCCCGTCTTATCGTGCATCAGAGGAAACACACGGGAGTGAAGCCTCATAAGTGTACTCAGTGCGGCAAACAGTTTGACTACAGGTCTCATCTCCTCAGACATCAAAGAACACACACATGAAATGATGCAACGCTTGTCTGCCACAAGTTTTACCACGCAGGGGTCACCCCTTGTTTGTTCACATGCAGCAGATAGCTGTCGGAATATGGCGGATGTGCTGAGGCACGTCTGTGCTGTTACCATGCAGGAAATGGAGAATATCTGCGAGTGCAGTTGATGCAGATTGTGATTTGTGTAGATTGAGAAGAATGGACTAAGATTCTTCATCTGTGGAAGAAATTCTGCAGCCGGGAATAAGAGGCTGTGTTGACGCTCATTTAAGGTTTCCACGTCCGCTTTTACAAACCCAGCGATATGTCTTGTGAACGGAACCAAATGGATTGTAACATTGTAATTATAACATTTCCCATCGTGCAATTCCTTAGAGGGAAATTGAGACACTGAAAATGCAGTGTGATCTGCAGGCAGCATGTTATAGAGCAGGAGGAGCTGAGCAGACTGATATAGTTTTGTTAGAAAACATTTGGTATTACCTTTTTTTTTTTTTTCATTTATAGCTGTGTTCTTTCTGAGTTTGGCAGTCAAATGGGTGGTCCTAACCGGTGACAGCAGTTCCTGTATGAATGTGCATCACCAATGGGAACACCCTCTTGACTACTAAGCTCAGAATGTGCAGAGATATAAATAAATGACAAGTTAGGGTAAGTGGCGGCCTTCTGCCTCCAAACTCCTCGCCACTTTCTGGCCCTCCATTTTTCCGCTCTGCTGACTAAGCTGAAATGAACGTAACTACCAGCAGAGGGTTTTGCACCGTGGGTTCTGCCACCGAATCGTCCATTATTATTTTTTAAGCGCCCTGCTTTGTCTCCGCATCCCATTGAATACAACTGACCCTTAGGTCCCATTCAAACGGTGGAATTTGCCACTAATTTTCAGATGGATTCTGCCCCAAAATCAGTAATTCCGCCTTGATTCTGCCTCCCATTGTTTTCAATGGAAAGCAGAGATTGCAGAAGGATGCTTAAGAAATAAGTGTCCAGCTCGATTTTGCCACAGATTCATCTGAGTCTAGTCAGCAGGGGCCGGAAAATAAAGAGGAATCCGAGGAGGATGTCCATCACAAATTCCTCTTTATTTTCCGACGTGAACGGGCCTTATACTGAATCTTTTCCCACAAACTGTATGTCAATCTTCTCAGCTCTTCCTGTCTTCAGATTGGACTTCATTTTCAATATGACAGGTTCTTCAATATACCATGAAATGACAAGTTAAAGGGGTTCTCCAATGAACATATTTAAATTTGGAGACCATTAAAAGTGAGACATTTTTTGCAAATAAATAATTTCAAAAATTTAATAGTTTTATAGATTTTCTCAAACAATCTTAAGTGGTGTCTGTTATTTTGATCGGTTACCAATGACCACGACCAGGAGTGAAGAAACTTTCTATATTTATATTTGCAAAAATGTGTAATATTGAATTGTCTACAAACCTAAATATAGTTATGTTCATGGAAAAATCCCTTTAAAGTACAAATACTATAAGATTTCAGAACGTGTCCTTTTAAATAAGAATGCAAGCACAGTTATATAACATAGAATATACATGGACACTGATGTGTGATATGGGATGGTAGAAACTACAGTGAATTCAATATCAAACGTTGAAGATGCTTGGACAAGCTTTTGAGTTACATTTTAAACCTTGAATGGTTTATTCTTACGTATTACAGTTTATGTTATACTTATTTGTTACAACCTACCTATAAGGTACACTTTTGTTAAATTTATTTCAAGTAACAAAATAAAAATGGGCCCTACGACAATGATGGGCAGTTCTATAAATGTATTCTTAGTCGCCTTTTTTTTTTTTTGCATCATTAAGTAGTAAATATATATAGTTAGACCAAGCTATATCTTTTAGGTTCTCTTGTTTGGATGTAGACTCAGTATTAGAGATGAGTGAATTTCTCAAAAGTTCGATTTGGCAGTTCGATTCAAAGTTCCAAAAAAATTTGCTTCGATCCGAATTACTTCGCAGCGAATAAACAGCTATTTCCTGTCTTCAGAGAGCCTGGGTGGGCGGCAAAATGGCGGAAGCCCTTGGATGCCGCGGTCATGTCTCTCTCTCTCTCTCTCTCTCTCCAGCACTGACAACTTTTATTCATGTGGAAGGATCTGCTAACAAGCAAAGACACGCCTACCCAATTACATCACTAGAGAATATCTTGTGACAGTCTGATGTCACAAAGGTCCTTACTAAATATTCGTTACCATGAAACATCAGGAAATCCGAAATCGTGGAGAATCGAAGATTTCCTGAAATTTGGATCGAATTCCACTTCTGCAGAATCGATTCGCTCATCTCTACTCAGTATGTTCACATGGAGATTTTAGCAGGCTGAAAATATCTGCTTCAGGAATTAGGAAAGTTTTTTGACACTTTTTTTTTTTTTTTTACATGGTGCTTTTTTTGCTCCAGCACACTGTATGGACCTGATAACTTCCCTTTAAAAAAAACGCTTGCGGTTTTTGATACGGTGTTTGCAAAAACCACACCAAAAAATGTCGCGTTTTTTTCCGCCTCCCATTGATTTCAATGGGTTTTTCAAGGCGGAATCCGCCTGAAGATAGGACACATTGCTTTTTTTTCCCCCTCTAGCTGAAAAAAAAACATCTAGAGGAAAAAAAACTGCTACTGACTCCCATTGAAATGAATGGGAGGTGTTTTTTGAGGCGGATTCCGCCTCAAAATCAGCCTGCAAAAAACTCTGTGTGAACATACCCTAAAGCTTCCTCAGTCACTGTACCTAAAGATAGGAGTGGCAGAGTTAGGAGTATGATGTACAGTGTCTGTGTATCAGCCTGTCTACAAAACTGTCCTACACAGACCCCATGAGTTTGCAACGGAACGCGGTCGGATGACATTCGGAGTGCATTCTGTGATACTTTCATGTATCTATTCTGTTGTTATCGGGAATGGATGGGAAGGCCCCATACACATGAATGCATCATACAATGCACTCGGATGCTTGATTTCTGTTTGATCATTCCTTTTATCATTTATTTTGAAACCAGCTTATGACATGTTTTTCTAATGGAAACTTTTTCTATTCCTCTGTGAACAAATTAAAATGTTTATGAGACAATGATTGAAATTATCCATTAAAGGCTAATTAATCCTTAGAAATATTTCCCGATCTCATCTACAGAGGTTCAGCCTCCCGGGACACAATTTATATATATTTGCCTTGTACATTAAATAGCATTTTGTGTGATTACTTTTTTAACTAACACTTATGGATATGCCAGGTAAGCTTCATCACTTGTACAATATCAAACATCCACACAGTGGGTCACATACATATAAAAAAAAAACAGTGAGTTGAAAGTATTTCCCCAATGTTTCCTGTTTTCCTCCATTCCAAAATATTTCAGTATGAAGGTAGGATTTAACCCATTTCCGCCACGGCCATTTTTCAATTTTTGATTTCGACTCCCCGCCTTCCAAAAGCCATACCTTTTTTACTTTTCCATTCACAGAGCTGTTTGAGGATTTCAGGATTTCATTTAAATTTTGCAGGTCAAATTGTACTTCGTAATGGCACCATTAAATATTCCATACAATGTACTGGGAAGCTGGAAAAAAATTCAGAATGGGGTGGAATTAGAGAAAAATTGCATTTGTGTGACTTTCTTACGGGCTTCGTTTTTACAGCATTCACTGTGCAGCCAAAATGACATGTCATCTGTATTCTGTGGGTTGATACAATTACTAAATACTAAATTTATATAGTTTTTTTTTTACGTTTTTATCGCTTAAAAAAAAAAATCTGAAACTATGCAAAAAGAAAACAAAACATTTTTTTTATTTCCATGTACAGGGATGCATAAGACTTTTTTTTTTTCTCTGCGGGGCCAGATGTACTTTTTATTTATACCATTTTGGGGAAATGTCTGATGGTTTGATCTTTTTTTATAAATTTTTTTGTGGGAGGCGAAACAGCATAAAATGATGTTCAGCTCTTTTGATTTTTTTTCCCGGTACAGTGTAAACCAGATGGGAAAAATATTTTTCTAAGTTTGTAAACCGAGTGTAGCCTGAAGCAGAAGCAATGTAATTACAAGCCTGGGAACCTTCAATAGGCTCCCGGCTGTCATAGATTGCAGGCCCAGGATCTTACTCCCAGGGCTGGAGATTCACCCCAAAATTGTGCCTTGGTCAGGTTTGAACGAGGCTTTAGGTAAGCTAATGGCCGTGATCAGTGCGGGTATTGCCACCGGGTCTCCACTGTATAATAAGATAAGATAATCCTTTAATAGTCGGGAGGAAAGACTTCCGATAGCGCTCCTTCTCACACTTAGGGTGAAGCAGTCGGTCACTGACAGTACTGCCCAGCGCAATCACAGTCTCATGCAGCGGAGATCCGCATTCAATGGCGGACGCCATATTTAAGTAGCGATTAAGTGAAATGAATTACCAGTACATCAGACTCCTTGTACTACTGAAGTGAATATCCGGATCTCTTCCTAATTTGAAGGACTGGAAAAGACAGATGCACAGGATCTTGCAGATGCAAATCATCATCTAAATAAATCCTTGTTTAGACTTAAGTCATGTGCTGTCGGTGTACAAGACAAAGGTGACACCAGTATTTGGCTGCAGTGGTGACCTGACAACAAAGTGATGTAATAAAGGATTGGTGTCAAAGAGGACCCGACTGCCGCCAGTAGTGCCGGAGGACCTGTATTAGGTGAACTTTATTTTATATTTGCACTATTTCCAGCATTTTCAAGTCATTTTCTGCTTTTCCATTTTTGTTTTTAACCCCCCAACTTCCAAAAGTAATAACTTTTTTTATTTTTCTGTTCACAAAACCATATGGAGCTTATTTTTTGTGGGACAAATTATACTTGAAAATGGTTCTATTTAATATTCTGTACAAGGTACTGTGAAGCTATAAATCAATTCAGAATGGGGTGGAATTGGAAAAAACATAATTGCAGCATTTCTGTACAAGCTTTATTTTTCTGACATTCATCATTCATGCTAGCTTTATTTGGCGGGTTGGTGATCACCATGACACCAAATTTATATAGTTATTTTCATGTTTAAATACCTTTACAAAAATTCTAAATTTTGAAGAATAAATAAAATTTCACAATATTGTATACAGAGCTATGTAAGGTGTCTTTTTTTTGTGGGCCAATATGTAGTTTTTATTGCCATTTTGGGGAATGTATGGTGATCTGATCACTTTTTATTGCATTTTTTGGGAAGTGAAGGTGTTTTTTTTTTTGTGTGTTTTTACATTTGATTAGTTCTGGCACTTTCGGACTAGGGAGTGCCTAATATTTGTTTAATTTTTTTTTTATATTTATATGGAAATGAGGGCTTGTTTTGTTTTTTCTTTTTTGTGTGAAAAATTACACTTCCTGGTATCATTTTAATATTCCATATGTTGTATCGGGAAGCTGGAAAAAATATGAATGGGGTGGAATTGGAAAAGAGCACAGCTGATCCATTTTTATTACTGATTTTATTTGTACAATGTCCACTGTGTGGTAAAATAACAGGTTATCTTTATTCTTCAGGTCAGTACGATTACAACAATACTAATTTTATATAGTCTTTGCTATGTCTTAATAAATTAAAAAATTAAAAACATTAACAGCAACATTAACAATGGTAGTGTGAACATAGCCTTAAGGGCTGTTTTAGACACTGGAAAGACTCTTTATGGACTGTTCAGAAATTTAGGATCATACAGATACTTTAGTCGTTTAGTGGCTCTGAATGGCACACCTTCTTCATTCCAAGAAACAATGCTTAAAGGTGAGAATATCTTGTAAACAGAGCACACAACTGGACTTGCCGCAGTCATTTTTTCTCATAGATCCTGGAAAAATCAGAAGTACAGTATGAACCCATATATATACATCTATGTGTGCTCTATTACTGCTCTATACGACCATCTGCACAATTCGCAGAAATAAAATTATATTCTTTACAACATATTTATCTTTCTAAACTTTATCCTTTACAATTTCCCAGGTGTCTTGCATTAATGAATGCCATAAATGAGACGGCGGTGACCTACTTCATTATTAAAGGGATTTCTGACGTCCCAATTCTCCGGGTTCTGACCTTTCTTCTGGTTCTTGTGATATATATAATCATTCTTGGTGGTAATGTGACCATCCTTATAGTAGTCTGCCTGGACGCTCATCTCTATACGCCTATGTACTTCTTCTTGTGTAATCTTTCCATCTTGGACATATGCACCAGCACAGTCACTCTTCATAAGATCCTTAGTAGCTTTTTATCAGGGGATAGAACAGTTTCCTCCCATGTATGTATATCTCAGATGTTCATCTTCATATCTCTAGCGGGTAATGAGTTGATGATGTTGACTGCCATGAGTTACGATCGCTATGTTGCGGTCTGTAGCCCATTGCACTATTCCTCAGTCATGGGCCCAGGCCTGTGTGCAGCTTTGGCCTCTATCTGTTGGGTATTCGGTTTTATAGAATCGACTCCTTTGTTTATCTTAATTTACAGATTTTCATGTTATAAATCGAATGTAATTAACCATTTCTTCTGTGATATAGTGCCCATAATGAACCTGACCTGCAGTGACACCTCATTGACCAATCTCTTGATTTTTATCTGTGGTCTCTTCCTCTCCATCTTTCCCTTTTTGTTCACATTTATCCCATATATTTTTATCATCCTTGCCATATTAAAAGTTCGCTCTAGTACTGGAAAGCATAAAGCTTTCTACACATGTTCTTCGCACCTTACGGTGGTCACTCTCCTCTATGTGACTCTTATCTGTCAGTACCTGAGACCAGTTTCAATGGACAGTTTGGAATCTAGCAAGCTTTTCTCTTTATTTAACTCAGCCGCAGTCCCCATGCTTAACCCCTTGATCTACAGCCTGAAAAATAAGGATGTAAAATCTGCCCTGAGACGTGTATGCAAATAGGTGGCCACAAAATTGAACGAGAATTTTTGTATGTGCAGTGATTTGTTATAATCCAGAGCAAGTATTTAGGCAAGAAATGTACAATGTAGAAATATTAAGGGTTAGTATAATATACAGAGGTAAATTGGTAGCAGCTTATTGCTAAGATCTCAGAGTTTGGCATCTAGCAGAAAAGGACATTTGGGAGGAGCATTGAGCCCATTCCGTTGTCTATCCTTAGCTCATAAGCATAGCTGAAAACACTCCTGGCAAAGGACTAAAAAAAATGACACTGCTCATCCCAAATCTCCTTTTCAGTTTGATGCACAGTATTCAGCCTCCATATTATAGTTCTGGGAGCTTTTTAACTTCTTTATCCAAAATAGTGGCACATCAGGTACAGAGGACGATTCTGAATGCTGCCACAAAGAAACACCCAAAATGACCGTTGCATTGAAAAGGAGGAAAGGAGCAAGAAATACCCACAGCATAAACATTACAGGTTTAGAATATGCAACGCAGATCAATTTGCACTTTGTAATTTTGTTGCAGTTCAGTCACCATTATAACTCCCTGGACTCCGCACCCTTTCCTTACTACGATGCTGGCACACAGTGAGTGTCGGAGCGGAAAAAGGGCAGGGAGCCCGGGGAACGAAGAGCAGTAAATAATGAGGAACTCTGAATCCATCACTTGGTCCCTGGAGTTTGCCAACACAGTGAGCACTTCCATCAGTATTGTGGCCCCCAGGTACTTGTCCAGGTTGGCTGGGTGCTAATGCCAGCCCTGATGTTAGGAATTTGGAGAAGAATGTGAAGTGGTCTTCCACCCACAGCCTACCAGCTGCACTATGAAAAGGTTATTATCAAGGCTCCAGAGGACCAGAGAGTATAATAGTAATAAAGCTCATCCAGGGCAGGGAATACACCAAGCTTAATTTTTCAGGCTCAATCTGTACTTTGCATTCTCTCTGAGCCGGTGTGTGGAATGTAGCTGCCATACACTGCACACAGTAAGTAAATGAGAATCTGTTCCATAACTTGCTCTCTCTCACTAAGAAACAGTCACAGCACCATGCAGGACATATACAGTATATAGAAGTACTCACATGTACTGATGTGAGTAAATACTTTGGTTGTGATAGAAAGCTTCTATTTAGCTCCAACATCACACTAAACCTATGTTTTATGCCGCTCTCTCTCCCTTTGCTCACTCATCCCTCTCCTAATAGCCGACACTTCAGAGACTGTATGGACTAATATGTTGCCTGGTGTGTTAAGCAACAGGCACAAGGCCTAGTCATGAATGACTATGAAAAACAGTTAAAGCATAACTAAACTTCAAAGGTCCTTACTAAATATTCATTACTGCGAAGCATCAGGAAATCCGGAATCGTGGAGAATTGAATATTTCCTGAAATTCGGATCGAATTACACTTCTGCAGAATCGATTCGCTCATCTCTACTCACATTCATTAAAAAAGCAACAGGTAGACCAGGCTCATATTTAGAAAGGACTTCCTAATAGTAAAATGTAAAGTTTTTTTTTTGCTCCAGCTTATAGCTCTTGTTCCTAATTTGTATACATCTAAGTGCAGGGTTTCATTTTTGACTGTGTTACAACATTGAATAACAATGAATTTAAAGGGTTTGTCCAGTTTCAGAAAATGTTATTATTGTTTGTATAATGAAAAGTTGTACAATTTTCCAATATACTTTCGTTATCGATTCCTCACATTTTTCAAGATCTTTGCTTGCTGTCATTCATTCTTTTCTTCCAGTGAGTAAAAATCGATCCATGGTCATGTGATGGACAGTTGTGGTCATGTGATAACACACAGGTGCACAGCTCGTTACAGTAACAGCTCAGTAATCAGACATCTGTATTGTAACGAACCGTGCACCGGTGTGTACATCACATGACCATGGACCGATTGACCGAAACTTCAAATATTTGCTTAGTAGAAAAACTTTGGCATTAATTACAACCTTGAGTCTGAACAGACCTCTATCACTTTTGCAATCTTTTAGAAAATTTTTTGTTCCATCAAGATTTTTTCTTTTTGATCACTGCTGGCCCTGTAAAGGGGAAATTGACTCATTGAGCCAGTTCCTGTTGGCACTGCCTGCTCACCAAGCCGTTTTGGCAGGAAGCTCTTAAAATCATCCATCATATAACAAGGAGTAATATTCCTCCCTCCCCTCGCTCTCTAAGTCTGCTCTGGGCCCCAACAACCACTTTCAGGCCTTTTAAAAACACTCAGTCCTCCCAATGCCTAACTGCAGCTACACTGCTAATCCCCCTGGACTCCTCCTCCACTATCCTTCTCCTTCCTTCCTTCCACCTACGCTGCCTTATGGTTTCTTTGCTGGGCATGACTATCACCATTATTTTTCCTCTTCAGCTTGGACCTCACCTATGATAGGCCATGTGCTACCTGAGGAATCATCTGAAATGTGTACCTCTACAGGACTTGCACCTTGTGCCTTACTTTCTTCATACAGTAAACCTCTGCAAAAGACCACGATTTTGAGAAGACCACCCGCTTACCCAGACTACATTTTATGTGTCAGATTTTCAGTTTTCCATACTAACCAGAAGACCACCCCCCTAGAAGACCACTTTTTAATGCAATTTTGGGTGGTCTTCTCAAAGAAGTTTCACTGTACTGTACTCTAACCTGGCAAATGTTCTGTTATTTCTGTTATATTGGTTATTGCAAATCTCAATGAAAAGAGATTGAAAAAAAAAAAGTCCAACATTAATGTGCCCAGGGGCTTGTCCCGGGTGAAAATCCTCACCGCACATGACCCGGGACGTCCTTTCCTGTGAACAGTCACGTGAAAGTAAGACTTCTGCCAGTACAAGCCCCTGGGCGTCGCTGGAGTGCCAGGGACAGGTGAGTATGTTTTGTTTAGTTTTTTTTTTATGTTTTACCTTCTACAACCTAGTGGCCCAGAACTGTAATTCCTAGACAACCCCTTTAAGCCTCCCTGTGGGGTAAAAAAGGAGTGTAACACACCTGTAATGTCATAGAGAAAGCTAATAATTATTGAGCTTTTCTTATGTTGCAGAGTAATTGTTGGGCCCCTGACACTAGAGCCCATGTGCGATGGCAACTTCTATACCGCCTATATTCATACACCCGGTGGAGTTGGTGTCGTTTGTTTCTTATATATAATATATCTAATATACTGTATATCTATAGTTCATAATTTTAATATGAACACATTAGTAGCATTTACTGAGTTCTGCATAATGAGGAAAGTTACCATAACCTGCACAAGCATCTCTAGCATCACAAAAATATAGACACAGACCTGGAAAAAAATCTCCCTCTTTTTACGGACTATTCAGAAATTTATGATCAGTTGGCAACCCTGGTTTTAGATTTGGTTTGCATTAACCAAAGCTTGTTTGGGCCTGTACGGTGGCACACGGATTCTGATACTCAGTGTGTCGCCATGTGGTGGCTCTGAATGGCACACCATCTTCTCTCCAAGAAGCAGTTTCGACGTGAGAATAACTTTGTAAATACTTTTTTACTCATAGATCCAAAAACAGAGGTACAACATAGGCCCATAAACGTGTATGATACATCTATGGATGCAGTAGTACTGATCTGGGGAATAACGGGTGCTATAATACTGGTCATGGGCGTAATTTCCAGAAATAAAATTACGTTCTTCACAGCATATTTATATTACTAAACTTTATCCTTTACAATTTCCCAGGTGTCTTGCATTAATGAATGCCATAAATGAGACGGCGGTGACCTACTTCATTATTAAAGGGATTTCTGACGTCCCAATACTCCGGGTTCTGACCTTTCTTCTGGTTCTTGTGATATATATAATCATTCTTGGTGCTAATGTGACCATCTTTATAGTAGTCTGCCTGGACGCTCAGCTCCATACGCCTATGTACTTCTTCTTGTGTAATCTTTCCATCTTGGACATATGCACCAGCACAGTCACTCTTCATAAGATTCTTAGTAGCTTTTTATCGGGGGATAAAACAGTTTCCTCCCATGTGTGTATATCTTCAGATATATCTTTATATCTTTACTTGGTAATGAGTTGATGTAGTAGACAGCCATGAGTTACGATCGCTATGTTGCTGCCCATTGCACTATTCCTCAGTCATGGGCCTAGGCCTGTGTGCAGCTTTGGCCTCTATCTGTTGGGTATTCAGTTTTATAGAACCATAGATTATGGCGACATAGTGGCCATAATCAAACTTACATGCCATGACACTTCATTGACCAATATCTTGATTTTTATCTCTTGACTCATCCACTCCATCTTCTCCTGCCTGTTCACATTCATCCCATATATTTTTATCATCGTTGCCATATTAAAAATTCGTTCAAGTTCTGGAAAACATAAAGCTTTCTACACGTGTTGTTCGCACCTTATGGTGGTCACTCTCCTCTATGTGACTCTTATCTGTCAGTACATAAGACCAGTATCAATGGACACTTTGGAATCCAACAAGCTTATGTCTCTGTTTAATTCAGCCGCAGTCCCCATGCTGAACCTATTGAGCTACAGCCTGAAAAATAAGGATGTAAAATCTACCCTGAGACGTGTATGCAACAAAATCGTACAAGTTTTTAAAAATTCAATGAAGTGCAACGATTTGTTGTAATCCACAGCAAGCAAGTAGGAAAGAATCTTTGTCATATGATTTAGACTCTAAGATACAGGGTTAAAATAGTGTCGGCCAAATGCTAAGATCCCAGAGTTTGGCATCTAGCTGAAAAGGACATTTGGGAGGAGCATTGGCGTGTTAATAAATAGAAATCTACGCCAGGTGGGAACTGACAAAGATTTCCATTCTAACTCACGCCAGAAAACTAGCATGAATTATGAAAAATTGGTCAGGCTAAGGTGTCTCCTTCTCAGCCTGCCCAAATCCCTGCTCTCATTGTGGCGGGCTTGGTGTGGATCGGGGCTTGTGGCGCATGTTTGGCGCAAGAAAAAAACTAAATAAATAATTGTAGAAACCAAAGATTACAATCCAGACATGTCCACTGGACTGGAGTCACTGCAAAACTAATAGAGGAAAATGTCAAACATTCTCAGGGACACTTGCAAGTGTGAAGTGTCTGCAAAATAATGGCGTACTAATAGGAGAAATGCGTTTACATGAATTTTACCAAAGGCCTCACCCAGATGACGTTTAGCTTCCATATTACTGCCAAAAGTCCCTGCCTAGCTATGGGATTAATGACCCGATGCTGATCCCTAGTTTAGGTCATTAGATACATGGGCCAGCCAGGACTTGCAGCCGTACTATACATGATATATGTGATTGCATCATGGCCGTCTGATCTTTTTCATCATCTTTTTTCTAATTGATCTTTAGAAAACAATGTTATCTACTGAGATTTCCCCTCTGGAGAAATAAACCTTCTCAGTCATAAATATTCTCGTTCTTGTACATGATATATATTTACATGGTGTTTGCTGAGGTGCATGTTATCTTTATGTTACCAATGATACGTTACCATCTGTCATTGTCGCCATCAGCCATTTCATGCTAAGATATTGATATTTTCCTGCAGCTTCTCACATCTGTATTCCTATGTGATAGTCTTACTTTCCCTGATAATTTATTGCACATTGAATATATACAGTCATATGAAAAAGTTTGGGCACCCCTATTAATCTTAATCATTTTTAGTTCTAAATATTTGGGTGTTTGCAACAGCCATTTCAATTTGATATATCTAATAACTGATGGACACAGTAATATTTCAGGATTGAAATGAGGTTTATTGTACTAACAGAAAATGTGCAATATGCATTAAACCAAAATTTGACCGGTGCAAAAATTTGGGTACCCTTATCATTTTATTGATTTGAATACTCCTAACTACTTTTTACTGACTTACTGAAGCACAAAATTGGTTTTGTAACCTCACTGAGCTTTGAACTTCATAGCCAGGTGTATCCAATCATGAGAAAAGGTATTTAAGGTGGCCAATTGCAAGTTGTTCTCCTATTTGAATCTCCTCTGAAGAGTGGCATCATGGGCTCCTCAAAACAACTCTCAAATGATCTGAAAACAAAGATTGTTCAACATAGTTGTTCAGGGGAAGGATACAAAAAGTTGTCTCAGAGATTTAACCTGTCAGTTTCCACTGTGAGGAACATAGTAAGGAAATGGAAGACCACAGGGACAGTTCTTGTTAAGCCCAGAAGTGGCAGGCCAAGAAAAATATCAGAAAGGCAGAGAAGAAGAATGGTGAGAACAGTCAAGGACAATCCACAGACCACCTCCAAAGAGCTGCAGCATCATCTTGCTGCAGATGGTGTCACTGTGCATCGGTCAACAATACAGCACACTTTGGACAAGGAGAAGCTGTATGGGAGAGTGATGCGAAAGAAGCCATTTCTGAAAGCACGCCACAAACAGAGTCGCCTGAGGTATGCAAAAGCACATTTGGACAAGCCAGCTTCATTTTGGAAGAAGGTCCTGTGGACTGATGAAACAAAGATTGAGTTGTTTGGTCATACAAAAAGACGTTATGCATGGCGTCCAAAAAACACAGTATTCCAAGAAAAACACTTGCTACCCACTGTAAAATTTGGTGGAGGTTCCATCATGCTTTGGGGCTGTGTGGCCAATGCCGGCACCGGGAATCTTGTTAAAGTTGAGGGTCGCATGGATTCAACTCAGTATCAGCAGATTTTTGAGAATAATGTACAAGAATCAGTGACGAATTTGAAGTTACGCCGGGGATGGATATTTCAGCAAGACAATGATCCAAAACACAGCTCCAAATCTACTCAGGCATTCATGCAGAGGAACAATTACAATGTTCTGGAATGGCCATCCCAGTCCCCAGACCTGAATATCATTGAACATCTGTGGGATAATTTGAAGCGGGCTGTCCATGCTCAGCGACCATCAAACTTAACTGAACTGGAATTGTTTTGTAAAGAGGAATGGTCAAAAATACCTTCATCCAGGATCCAGGAACTGATTAAAAGCTACAGGAAGCGACTAGAGGCTGTTATTTTTGCAAAAGGAGGATCTAATAAATATTAATGTCACTTTTCTGTTGAGGTGCCCATACTTTTGCACCGGTCAAATTTTGGTTTAATGCATATTGCACATTTTCTGTTAGTACAATAAACCTCATTTCAATCCTGAAATATTACTGTGTCCATCAGTTATTAGATATATCAAATTGAAATGGCTGTTGCAAACACCCAAATATTTAGAACTAAAAATGATTAAGATTAATAGGGGTGCCCAAACTTTTTCATATGACTGTATATATGTATTTCTTTAAGTCAGAATGAGACAATAAACTATTCCTATATACTGTCCAATTTGATCCATGAAACAGGCGATTTTACATAAATGTAAGTAAATGTATTTGTATTGCAGCAGCCATCCATAAATGTAACACAAATCCACGGTACATGGTAACGTAGAGCAAATCTGAGGGACTGTGGCTGCTTTTATGACTGAGATATCTTTACATTGTCACATCTGTATTAGCAACTCTCAAGTGTGTCTCTGTGCTACGTATGTAGGAACATACCTGGGGCTGGACACATGTTGTTAAGTGTTTGGGGCCGAGGGAAGAGGGGGTTGCCAACCAGCCACTCTGCTTATCGAATGGAAATTAGATAGACGGTCACACCACCAAATTGAAACCTCATCCAAGGTGAAAGGAAGCCTAGCTACAGTTCTGTATGCATGCACATCTTTATGCTCTCGGAGGCACTGACTTCACAAGTCTTCTAGTGTTCCTCATATTGATCCCTGAGTGTAAAAAGGTTATTCACAACCCACAAAGCGACCTGCCATGACTACCTGATTGATAGGGTTCTGACTGCAAGGACACCCACCTATCATGCAATTGAAAGGCCACAGCATTGATTGAACATACTGTAGCTCCTCTCCCACATATTACTTGTGCAGATTACTGCAGTCTGGCCCCATTCCCTAGAAGAAATCTGTGCTGCAGCTCCCTGCACAGCCAGTGTTGGACTGAGGTTCCTTACACCCACCAGATAAAATGATTCCATGGGCCCACCCTCCAACAACCCCTAGGAAATAGACCATAATACCCTTCAAATTTGGGCGTTTTCTACAAGACCATTATTGTGGGACGCTAGGTTCATACTAGCATTGGCTGTCCGTTGTTCTGGTCCATCGGAGGACTATAACAATGGACAAAAGGACAACTAAACTAGCCAATTTTAGTCAATGGGGTCCGTTGGTGTTCATTGTATTTAAAATGAAAAAATTGTGTGTGCAGATGGCACTTTTATGGGATGGGATTATAAACAAGTCAGTTCATCAGAGTTCTGCCCTGCCCAAACTATATGCTGCCTAGAAGCAACCCCAGCTTACCTGCCAAGACCATTGAAGAGCTGAATCATTTATTGCATTGCCCTTAGCCCTTATTATCAACTTTAATACATCTGCTGGAAGCAATGTCAGCATACGAAAATTGGGAAATTCATGAATCCCTGGATGACAATCTGCACACATGGCTCCAGACCACTAGTGGAAGGCAAAGCAGGTTTTTTAGCTGACTAACCAATATTTTGTTACGCAGGTAAATTAGCTGATGACTACTGGCCTTCCTGTATATCAATATCAGCCTAAAGGGGCTCTCCCCTAAACCACTCTTATCACCTATCTACTGAATAGGTAAGTGTCTGATCATGGAGGCCTGGGGTCCGATGCTCCCTATTTGAATGGAGGAACAGAATTACAGATATCTACCTCAGTTCTGTAGACTTTCAATGGAGCAGCTGCGAGCATGTGTTTATATCATGCAATCCAAATGGGGATAGGGGACCCCTGTTATTGTGGGGGTCCCAGAGGTAGGACCCCCTGCAATCAGATTATTATTTATCCAATGATGCACATTGCTTATGGAACAACCCCCTTTAAGGGAATCTTAAAGGGAGGCCCAGTCTTATTAAACCAGCTCCACCGTTACATTGGTCAGGCTCACCTGAATCTAATGCATTTTCCCTATGTCAATTCGCACCTCTGTTGCTGAGATATTCATTTATTTCTAAGTATGCAAATGAGCAGTTTGGAACAATGAGGCTGTCACCGTTACTCTTGTTGCTTCAAAAAGTTACACCCCGGGGGGCCTTGTACTCTTCCTTTCTTGCTGCCATTCTGATAATTGGCGCATGCACAATGGTAGTACAGTTACTTTTGCCGGAGAATCTTCTTGGTTGTTCTCTGTATACAGTGATATCAGAGTAGAGCTGCAAACCTGAGAGCACAGGGTCAGGTGAGATTTAGGCTGAGCTCCCTGGCCCTGTCAATCAAATGAGGGGGGAGAGAGCAGTCCTGAGCTCTGTGGGGCAAAGTTGTTGAAGCAACAAGAGCAGCAGTGACAACCTCATTGTTGTAATTGGCTCATTTGCATATTTAGAAATAAATGAATATCTTGGTTATAGAGGCATGAATAGACCTCACATCTCTTCTTCTATCCCCTGTGAGTATGGCAAGAGGGAATGGTTTGGATTAACTGTATTGAAACTTAACTTCAGTAAGTTTATTCTACGGGACATTTTAATGAGACTTCACTCTAGGGGTGTAACTGAAACTCATGGGAAAAATTTGTAGCAGAGCCCCAAACCAACCATATGCCATTTCTAATACTGATGTCCTCTTACGTAGTTTTTTTTAGCTCTATTACCACTGCCCCCCTGCATCCCCTCTAGCTACACCCCAGTATGTCAGTTGTGTGCTCCATCCATGGCTACTAAGTTCGTCAGCCTTTGATTTGCATTGAAAATAAAACATAAGCATTTTTATTTACAGATTTTACATGGAATTGGGACAAATGAATGCTGAAAACCAGACAGTGTTGACCTTCTTCATTATTAAGGGCATTTCTGATGTTCCGAAGCTTCAACTTCCCATCTTCCTCTTGGTTCTTCTTATTTATCTTGTAACTGTTGGTGGTAATATGACCATCCTCCTACTGGTGTGCCTGGACGCTCAGCTCCATACACCCATGTACTTCTTCTTGTGTAACCTTTCCATCTTGGACATATCCTCCAGTACGGTCACTCTTCATAAAATCCTTCTTAGCTTTTTATCGAGTGACAAGAGCGTATCTTTGCCATCATGTTTTAGTCAGATGTTCATCTTCACATCTCTCGTGTGCAATGAGCTGTTGATACTCACGGCCATGAGCTATGATCGCTATGTCGCCATCTGTAACCCATTACGTTATACCACAATCATGAATCGTGGCGTTTGCTCTTCTCTGGCTGCTGTCTGTTGGGTATTGGGCTTCATAGAATCTCTGCCTCATATTATTCTAATATCTAGATTCACTTGTTATAAGTCAAAAGAAATAAATCACTTCTTCTGTGACATTGTCCCTCTAGTGAAGCTTTCCTGCAATGATACATCCCTCTCGGACTTTCTCATTTTTATCTGTGGACTCTTCCTCTCCACCTTTCCGTTCCTTCTCACATTCATCCCATACGTCTTCATTATCCATACCATACTGAGTATAAGGTCTAGCACTGGAAAGCGTAAAGCTTTCTACACATGTTCATCACACCTCACAGTGGTCATACTTCTCTACAGTCATGGCCAAAAGTTTTGAGAATGACACAAATATTATATTTTCACATGATCTGCTGCCCTCTGGTTTTTATGTGTGTTTGTCAGATGTTTTTATCACATACAGAAATATAATTGCATTCATATTATGAGTAACAGAAGCTTATATTGACAGTTAGAATGAGTTAATGCAGCAAGTCAATATTTGCAGTGTTGACCCTTCTTCTTCAGGACCTCTGCAATTCTCCCTGGCATGCTCTCAATCTGGACCAAATCCTGACTGATAGCAGTCCATTCTTGCAGAATCAATGCTTTAATTTTGTCTGAATTTGTTGGTTTTTGTTTGTCCACCCGTCTCTTGATGATTGACCACAAGTTCTCAATGGGATTAAGATCTGGGGAGTTTCCAGGCCATGGACCCAAAATCTCTATGTTTTGTTCCCTGAGCCATTTAGTTATCACCTTTGCTTTATGGCAAGGTGCTCCATCATGCTGGAAAAGGCATTGTTGAGCGCTAAACTGCTCTTGGACGGTTGGGAGAAGTTGCTCTTGGAGGACATTCTGGTACCATTCTTTATTCATGGCTGTGTTTTTAGGCAAGACTGTGAGAGAGCCGATTCCCTTGGCTGAGAAGCAACCCCACACATGAATGGTTTCAGGATGCTTTACAGTTGGCATGAGACAAGACTGGTGGTAGCGCTCACCTCTTCTTCTCCGAATAAGCTGTTTTCCAGATGTTCCAAACAATCGAAAAGGGGATTCATCAGAGAAAATGACTTTACCCCAGTCCTCAGCAGTTCACTCCCTGTACCTTTTGCAGAATATCTGTCTGTCCCTGATGTTTTTTCTGGAGAGAAGTGGCTTCTTTGCTGCCCTCCTTGAGACCAGGCCTTGCTCCAAGAGTCTCCGCCTCACAGTGCGTGCAGATGCACTCACACCTGCCTGCTGCCATTCCTCAGCAAGCTCTGCACTGCTGGTAGCCCGATCCCGCAGCTGAAACACTTTTAAGAGACGGTCCTGCTGCTTGCTGGTCTTTCTTGGGCGCCCTGGAGCCTTTTTGGCACCAATGGAACCTCTCTCCTTGAAGTTCTTGATGATGCGATAGATTGTTGACTGAGGTGCAATCTTTCTAGCTGCAATACTCTTCCCAGTTAGGCCATTTTTGTGCAGTGCAATGATGACTGCACGTGTTTCTTTAGAGATAACCATGGTTAACAGAAGAGAAACAATGATGGCAAGCACCAGCCTCCTTTTAAAGTGTCCAGTGGTGTCATTCTTACTTAATCATGACAGATTGATCTCCAGCCCTGTCCTCATCAACACCCACACCTGTGTTAATGGAGCAATCACTGAAACGATGTTAGGTGGTCCTTTTAAGGCAGGGCTGCAATGATGTTGAAATGTGTTTTGGGGGATAAAGTTCATTTTCTAGGCAAATATTGACTTTGCAAGTAATTGCTGTTAAGCTGATCACTTAAGAGTAATGTAAAAGGTTTTTGGGGATATGTTAAGAGCAAAAGAAAAGTGAAGGAAACCATTGGAGTCCTAAAGAACGAAAAGGGTGAAAAAGTTAACATGGTGGATCAGCAAGTGGAGTTACTAAATTCATATTTTGTATCCGTCTTCTCCCAAGAAATGGATGGAAATATCAACATTAATGGTGATAGTGATGAGGGGAATGAGGACTCCAAGCTGATTATAAGTGAAGGTTTGGTAAGAGAACATTTAGCTAAGATTAAGGAAACCAAGTCCCCAGGACCGGATGATTTACACCCTAGAGTTTTAAAAGAATTAGCAGAGGAAATAACAGAACCCCTTGCAATAATCTTTAATAAGTCATGGGAGACAGGAGTGGTCCCTCTAGATTGGAAAAGGGCAAATGTGGTCCCCATCTACAAAAAGGGGAATAGGGACGACCCAGGAAATTATAGGCCGGTAAGTCTGACCTCGATAGTAGGAAAAATCTTTGAACAAATCGTTAAAGAACATTTAATTAGGTACCTGGATGGGAAGGCTTTAATTAATCAAAGCCAGCACGGCTTTATGCCTAATAAATCTTGCCAGACTAATCTTATTTCCTTCTATAATAAAGTCACTGAATGGTTGGACCAGGGGAATGCAGTGGACATAGTATATCTTGACTTTAGTAAGGCCTTTGATAAAGTATCACATAACATTCTTATTGAAAAAATGATCAAGTATGGCTTTGATAAAATATCAGTGAGGTGGGTTCACAATTGGCTTAATGATCGGGCACAACGAGTAATTCTAAATGGCTATACATCAAACTGGAAGAAAGTAAAAAGCGGGGTGCCGCAGGGCTCTGTCCTGGGCCCAGTACTTTTTAATATTTTTATAAATGATCTGGATGATGGGGCTAATGGGGAACTAATAAAATTTGCAGATGATACAAAGATAGGAGGAATGGCCAACACTAGAGAGGAGAGAGAGTGCATCCAAAAGGACTTAGACACACTGGAACAATGGGCTGAGGTGAACAAAATGGTATTCAACAGGGACAAATGCAAAGTTCTACATCTGGGTAACAGAAATGCAAGAAGCATATATAGTATGGGAGGAATAGTACTAAGTGAGAGTACAGGGGAAAAGGATCTGGGCATAATAATAGATCGCAAACTCAACATGAGTCAACAGTGCGGTGCGGTGGCTAAAAAGGCTAACCAAATTCTAGGATGTATCAAGACGAGCATTGTAGCTAGATCAAGAGAGGTAATTATTCCGCTGTACTCTGCCCTGGTCAGACCCCACCTGGAATACTGTGTACAGTTCTGGGCGCCCCAGTTTAAGAAAGACATCGATTCATTGGAGCAGGTCCAGAGAAGAGCAACCAAAATGGTGGAAGGTCTACAAACCATGTCCTACGAGGAGAGGCTAAAAGAATTGGGACTGCTTAGTTTGCAGAAGAGAAGGCTAAGGGGAGACTTAATAGCGGTATTTAAATATCTGAAAGGTTGTCACAGTGCAGAGGGATCTACCCTATTCTCATTAGCAGAAGGAAGCACGAGAAGTAATGGGATGAAACTAAGGGGAAGGAGATTCAGATTAGACATTAGGAAAAACTTTCTAACAGTAAGGGTAGTGAGAGAGTGGAATAGGCTGCCACGGGAGGTGGTGAGTTCTTCATCAATTGAAATCTTCAAGCGGAAACTGGATAGGTATATAGCTGGGATGTTTTAGGAATTCCTGCTTTTGCAGGGGGTTGGACTCGATGGCCCTTGAGGTCCCTTCCAACTCAAACAAACAAACAAACAAACAAACAAACAAACTCTTTATAACATTCTGGAGTATATGCAAATTGCCATTAGAAAAACTGAAGCAGTAGACTTTGTAAAAATTAATATTTGTATCATTCTCAAAACTTTTGGCCATGACTGTATGTGACACTTGTCTGCCAGTACCTTAAACCGGCCTCTGTGGACACTTTGGAGTCCAACAAGGTTTTCTCTTTGTTCAACACAGCCGCAGTCCCCATGCTTAACCCATTGATCTACAGCCTGAAAAACAAGGATGTAAAATCTGCCCTGAAACGTAGATGGGTTCACATGATCATGTAACAGTACAACATTGTATTACTATCCGGTAACTCTGTGAAGAGCAAAAATGGTACATAATGTACAATGTTGTACAAAAGTTTTAGACATGCGTGGAAAAATATTCTGCAAAGTAAGAATTCTGCAAAGTAAGAATGCTTTCAGACATAGAAGTGTTAAAGGTGTTGTCCAGAAATTACAGATATCTGTTAGGAGGCCAGGGAGGGTGAAAAATAATAATAATAAAAAATCTTACTCGCCTGTCCCCGATGATCCGGTGTCCCCCACCGCTGTCTGGTCCAGCATTGTCCTGGGCACGTGACTGCTTAGGCCAATCAGCGGCCTAAGGAAAGGAAGGCGACGTATGTCCTGGTTTCTTTCTTTGGTGATAACTGTCTGATCAATGAGACACACAGATCACAAAAATGGGGGTCAAGCATGTACACTGCCAGTCTATTCATCTCCATGGGACAATCAGGTACAGTACTTCACTATCTATGGCAGTCCTATAGAGATGGATAAGGTGGCGTTGTGAATTAAGTGGCATTTTGCATAGGCTGAATCAGCTGTGGAATCCGTGGCAAGATCGAGCAGGACGATGATTTTTTCCGCATCCTGCTGCGATCTCTGCCTTCCATTGAAAACAATGTGAGGCATATTCAGGGCAAAATCTGCCGCGTATTCGTGGGCTGAATCCGCCCCCCAAATCCAGGGCAGATTCCTACATGTGAACGACCCCATAGACAGGCACTGCTTCATTTATACTGTGAAACAAGAGAAACTCAGTTCTCATTATCGGAGGGAGTCTCAGGAGATGGACCCCCCCAATAATCAGACACTTATCACCTAATAAGGGTACAACTTGGTAGAACCCCTATAAAGGGCTACCTACTTTTTAAAATTGATGGTCTATACTTATGAGAGGTCGTCATTATAGATGGTGGGGGTCTGACTATTAGGACCCCTGCTAATCAGCTGTCCTCTTTACATGCCAGGATCTACAGTGCTTTTTTTATTGAGGTTGTTAAGAGCGCTGCAGCAGAATCCTATTCAAGTGTATGTAGAGCTCATATCACCCCTTTTGGGGTTAACAATCTAAATGTTTTGACCCACACTAACATAAGCTGAACATGCCCATTTCATGCAGATGATACTCATGGTCAAATTCAGGCCCAGGAACCCTGCACTGAAAAGCAAATGTGCTAACCATAGAGCCACTGTAAAGTGACTTTCCTGATCTACTAATCCCTCTAGGATTTTTTTTTGCATATTAGATTCGTAGGTTTCCAGTCCAGACTGTCAGTCAGGAGACTGAGTTTTTCCACCAAGTGACCTTAAACGCTACTCAGATGCAGTCTAGTGAGCAAAGAATGTACTGTTCCCAGAGGACACCCTAATATATAGTATATCACATGGGTCTAGCAGCTGTCACAAGCAATGGAGCAGCTGACACTCTGCTCCTCAGAGGCATAAGCAGGATTTTTTGGAGGCGGGTTTCTGGGTATCATGGGGCAAATTCTCCCACACAGTATAATGCACTGGTTAGTGACCCCACACAGTATAAGGCACTGGTTAGTGACCCCACACAGTATAATGCACTGGTTAGTGACCCCACACAGTATAATGCACTAGTTAGTGACCCCACACAGTATAATGCACTGGCTAGTGACCCCACACAGTATAATGCACTGGTTAGTGACCCCACACAGTATAATGCACTCGTTAGTGACCCCACACAGTATAATGCACTAGTTAGTGACCCCACACAGTATAATGCACTGGTTAGTGACCCCACACAGTATAATGCACTAGTTAGTGACCCCACACAATATAATGCACTAGTTAGTGACCCCACACAGTATAATGCACTAGTTAGTGACCCCACACAGTATAATGCACTGGTTAGTGACCCCACACAGTCTAATGCACTGGTTAGTGACCCCACACAGTATAATGCACTGGTTAGTGACCCCACACAGTATAATGCACTGGTTAGTGACCCCACACAGTATAATGCACTAGTTAGTGACCCCACACAGTATAATGCACTGGCTAGTGACCCCACACAGTATAATGCACTGGCTAGTGACCCCACACAGTATAATGCACTGGTTAGTGACCCCACACAGTATAATGCACTAGTTAGTGACCCCACACAGTATAATGCACTCATTAGTGACCCCACATAGTATAATGCACTCGTTAGTGACCCCACACAGTATAATGCACTGGTTAGTGACCCCACACAGTATAATGCACTGGTTAGTGACCCCACACAGTATAATGCACTGGTTAGTGACCCCACACAGTATAATGCACTGGTTAGTGACCCCACACAGTATAATGCACTAGTTAGTGACCCCACACCGTATAATGCACTGGCTAGTGACCCCACACAGTATAATGCACTGGTTAGTGACCCCACACAGTATAATGCACTAGTTAGTGACCCCACACAGTATAATGCACTAGTTAGTGACCCCACACAGTATAATGCACTCATTAGTGACCCCACATAGTATAATGCACTCGTTAGTGACCCCACACAGTATATTGTCCCCTACAAAGTATAATGTCCTCAGGTCCCATAGTGTAATATCATTGACTCGAACACAGATACAATACAAGGTCCAGGGAGTGAGTATTCTATGAAAGCTAACTGCTCTTAGGACACTATGTCAGAGCACAAAAGGAGGAGGGAGTCCAAAGAGAGGTGAGTAGTGAGAACCATAAGGTTCACTTCTGGATTGTTCCACCGTCGGCAGAAGCTAAAAAACAAAACGTGTCCCCTATTACATTCATATTCAACAGTATCATGAAATTTATTACTAATAGAAAATAAGTTTCTCTACTACTTTACAGCTGCAGACATATTGGTAAAGCATAGTGACCCTCTAGGTGCCTTTAGTAACCATATAAACCTTACAGTAAGTAAACTACTTCTGGTAGCTATAAAGTAATTGACTACAATCTACTATAACACTGGCCACTTATGGCCAATGACTTAAAAAGCAGTCCTAGCATCAACACCCTTCACCCTCCATCCACTAACACCAGGTAGTCCTGATCCATAATGGAGGGCTTTTGGACCATTATACCCAATGATCATGAAATAGGTGGTTTCAGGCACCAGCTTCAGATCGCCATTCTAAAACAAATGGACCTATCATCTTATTACAGCTCACTACATCATCTGGCACAGATTCAATGCCTAGTATGCAGACTGGTAAATTCTGGCAAATGGTAGAATACTTTATTTATACCATATCATGAAAAGGAATGGAAAATATAAAGAAAGAACTTAGACGTTTCCCTTCTGGTACATCCACTCCTGACTTTGGCTTAACTCATTCCTTGCCACCCACGTATTTATACGTCTGGACAGGGTGGCATTTCAGTAGCCGAGGACGTATGTAGAATGTCATTGCTACTAATGCCGATTTCTCAGGATCTGTTAATGCTGTAAAGCATTAAAGCAATACTGTAAAGAAGAGTCATTTGAAAGATGAGAATCTTGTCTTTAAAATGATACCAAGATCATCATGATAGCCCTTACAGATCAGGAGCAATTCGCGGGTGAAAACACTGTTCGACATTGAGATCCCAATGCAGAATTCCCGACAGTGTTTTTAACAGCAAATCGCTCCAACTCTATAAGGGCTATCATGATGAGCTTTGTCTCTTTAAAATGAATCCAAGCTCATATTCATAGCCCTAATGGATCCTGAGCTATAAGGCTCTAAAGTGTCTTCCCCCTCCTGCCTCAGGCAACATCTTGGAGCAGCGTGGAGGAGGAGGGGAAGGAGGAGAGCTGCAGAGACAATGATAAATCATCATTGTATGTGCATAACCTGTATGTGACTCTGGGTAGTGGGTAGTTAGGACTTCTGTCCATGTTAACCCCTCTCCTATCTGTCACAGAGAATACTATACTTTTGCTCTCTGATTGTCACATAGAGGGATCATGTAATATCCCCCTGAGTCTAATCTCGGGTATTCTTATATAATACCCCTCTGAACATAACCAGGAAGTTATTGGCGCTGTGACCCAGACGTTTACCACCGTCCAGATTGCAGCACCAAAAGAGTCACACCACACACTTACACAACACATACACAAAGTCATCAATAAAGCTTACATTTGACACTGTCCCTATCAATGAGCAATGAATTCTATGAGAGCCGCCATGATGTGGCTCCCCTCTGACTCGGTGATAACGTGATCTGCCGGGGATCAGAGGCTGTAAGAGCTGCTGGATCCTACAGGACCCAGATCAGCTCTGTAGTCATGCGCAGGAGGCTGTATTCCTCCTGCAACTGGGGCTAAATGTACCAGCCTCAGTTACAGGGGAAATCAGCCTCTCCCCAAAAAAAAACAGTGATCAGATGTCGCCAATATAAATAGAAAATTAATAGAAAAGTAAAAAAAAAAAAATTTAAAAAAAATGAAAATAAAATAATTTAAAAAATAAATAATACGCCAATAAAACGCCCTTATCACAGGTTCTAGCCCCACCCCCGACGACACCATACAAAATAAAAGTTACCGTAACATAGAGAAAAAACTATTTTATAAAGTTTTTTAGTAGCAGTTTGTGCTATTAAATAAAAAAAAATTTTAAGTGAAAAACAGACCCGTTTTCCCTCCTCTTTTGTTTATATTTTCCTGAATATAAAAAAAATTTAAAAATATACAAAAATAAAAACAACATAAAAATAAAGCCCTATGTGTCACCAAAAAAAAGACCCAGAAATTAGATGAATAACGTAAATGATAAAAATGTTACAGCCCTCAAAGCCGCACATACAAAAAAGATCAGAAATTGACCCGGTACTGAAGTGGTTAAAGGGTTATTGATTTTATACTATAATTCACCTTTATTCTTCTAATGTCACTGTGTGAGCCTGGATTATGGTTGCTGCTGTTAAGTACTACAAGTCCCAACAACCCTGCCATGCAACCCCATTGCTGTATAGCATAGCACAGCACAGCTGTGGCTGACTACAAGTCCCCAGAGGCCGCATCACCACAGGAAGTGTCATTGGGCAACCCCACACAAGTCTCGTTGGTAGAACGTGTTGTGATTCGTCACCACGCACTGACACCTGGGTATTGTAGTCCTCCTCCGATCCGTGCCTGTACAGTCTAAAGCAAAGTAAACTACATATCCCACAAGCCTCTCTACCTTGCCCTCTGCAGGTCATCCAATGAACGCAGCGAGCTTGTGATATCCCTCCGCCTACCGAGCCCAGATCCCTCCGCCCACAAGCACAGGCTGAGTCCTTGATTACAATAAGGTAGGAGATGAATTGTGTGTTGTGCTGAATGTTGTCAGGTTGTCAGAGTGCAGCACATGGGCACAAAGTGCAGCAACAACACAGTAGCCTTCTGTTACCCTGGACAAGCTGCAGTGACAGCTTCAGCCATGTTCTATGTATACAGCAGAAGTTACAGTCACTGTACATTGCAACTTGTTTGCATTGCCTATATAGTAATGTCTTAAAGGGAGTGTCCCCAGGGTGAAACATATTAAACCATCAGCACAGACAGATGGGTTAGACTCGCCTGAATGTAATGTCTCTTCCCCCATGAGAATTTGTACCTCCTTTGCTGAGATATTTATTTATTGCACAATATACATTTGTGCAGCTTGGAGCACAGAGGGCGGGACCATTGCTCCAAACTGCTGTTCCCCACACTGATACACCAGTGCAAAGGCAAGAACACAGGGCCAGGCCCCCTCAAAAGAGGGCGTATTAGAGCCGTGTGGGGTGTAGTAGTTTGGAGCAACAGAGCCGCCCTCCGTTCTCCAGATTGTTCATTTGCATATTGTGAAATAAATGAATATCTCGGCAATGGATGCAGGAATTTTCTTGGGGGAAAACACGTTATATTCAGGTGAGTCTGAACTATCTGTCTGTGTTGTTGGTGTAATGTGCTTCACCCTGGTGACAGACTCGCTTTATCCCTGTAGGCACCTGAGCTTACTTTGTAGGGTAACTGCCACATAAATATCTTTTGCTGTCACTGATGGTATATGATAATAGTATATACCCCTAATGCACAGGGTGGGTACTGTTTTAGGGCAGAACCCTGTTAGCTTTGTATACTGTACCCCCGTTGTGAAGTATTTGGAGTCGGTTGTGGCTGTGTTAGGCTGTGGTTACACGTTGCTTTTTTTATACTGAAGAACTGAATTGTAGCAATGAGTTACACATGTCACTGTTCATTTCAACTCTGTTAGCAGCCATTAAAGGGATCCTGTCGGGGCAATTTGGGACATTAAACCACCCACAGGTCCTTATAGACCAAAGGTTTAGTGTCCCACATCGCTCTGTTATAACACAATCTGTATCATCAAAAAATAAAATATATATCTATATGTACTCACCCATCTGCTGTACTCTATGGACCTGGGGCGCATGCGCAGCTAAAGTAGGGTGTATAACTCCAGTTTCATTGAACAACAGTGCAAGCACCCGGAGCAACAGAGACTCATCAGATTCATTTCTAGGTAAGTATAAAGCTTTATTTTTAATGTGGCCATGGATTGCGTTATAATAGGGCGATTTGGGACTCTAAAACCCCGGTCCATAAGGACTTGTCGGTGGTTTAGTGTCCTAAATCGCCCTGACAGGTTCCCTTTAATTAGAAAGCCTCTGGTTTATTGGCATAGTAACATAAACTGCTTGCAAGGGAATCTATAAGAACCCAGCCCGGCAGATAGATAGGTTAGGGTATGCCCCCCATGTGAATCAGTGCCTCCGAGATATTGCAGCTTTGTCAATATACAAATTAGTTCTTTGGAGCAATGAGGGCATTACCATTGCTTCAAAGAATGTTGTAGATGTCAAACCCTGGAATATATAACGCAACTTAAGTACAAGGAGAGCAACGCATTGTACTGATTCCAGGGACCCTTGGGCTTAGGAATAAAAGTCTGTCTCTTGGGCTCTATTAGCACCAATGTAGTTGATTTCCTTTGATCTTCCATAGACATAGGATGCCATAAAGTCTTCTATTGTTATTCTGACCTCTTTTCTCTCCAGGGAAGACACCATGACAAGGTGCATTGTGAAGAACTGCCACAGTGATTCTGTATGTAACAGTGATGTCACATTTCACGGCTTCCCAAGCTCCATCCATCTGATTAAGCTGTGGCTTCAGCAGACTGGGAACACCTTCAGTGACATAGATGCGTTGGCGCAAAATATTCTACAGTCCAACAGAACTGGGGTTTACCAAATGTGTTCAAAACATTTCTCACCAAAAAGTTACATGTTCAACGGCACAAAAATGATCCTGAAAGCAGACGCCGTCCCTAACATCTCGGAGGTGCAAGATGTCTCCAAGGCTCCATCCTGCACTAAAGCACAAATAGAAAACCTTTCGCACATGAACTCTTCCCTTCCCCAGTCTTTTGCACAAGCCTTTCCCTCACAGATGGGCCCAACCTTCAAAAATCTGATCAAGAGAAACCCAGAAATCTCGGAGTCTGGAGATATCATCCATGATCTGACATTGACTGCTAAACTTATGGTGGACAAGTCAATTGGCACAGATCCGCACAGTGGTAAGGATGATGGTTGTCCATACTGGGCTTATTATTTGCCCAGAAATTGGCTTAAAATATTTTCTATTTATCTTTTTGCTTTAGAATTCATTGAAAACAAGAATGAGAAGTTAATGAATAAAAGACTTTTAAAACTAGCCATGGAAATCATCTCCCTGCTGACCGGAGAGGTGAGTGCTGTGTAATGTTGTTACGCCCCACCCAGCAAGCTTATGTGACATGTGATAATATGAAATTTCAGAGTTTTTGATATACTTAAAGAAGTAACTAGAATAAGAACACCTCATAGATTTTGCCCAAATTCTCATCCATGGGCACACTATTGCATCAGGTACCTTTAGTCAGCACATGGGTTCACTGCCAACAGTAAGCACCCTGCTCGCCCCTCATATCCACTAGAAAAGGTACAGTATTTGGAGGTAGAGTATAAACCTGGAGAAGAGTATGGGCACTGTACTATGGATCCATAACACCAGAATGAGTAGAACTACCTTAAAGGGGTTGTCCCATTATGGACACTTATCCCTTTATTCACAAGACAGAGGATTAGTGTCCAATTGCTGGGGGCCCAATCCACTGGTCCCCCAGTGATCAGGAGGACTGGGGACTAAAAATTCTCCCCCTAAAGCCTCCTTGTGAATGGAGCTCCTTTCACTTCTACGGAACTGCAATCTCTGGCAGCGCCCACATCCCCATAGTAGTGATGGGAGTGCTGGCCGCGCAAGCGCATTGGTGCTCCATTCATAAGGTACTATCGGTCCCTGTCTTCCTGAACACTGGGTTCCAGATCCTGACATGCCCATAACTCCTTAAGGATAACCTTCCACTCAAAATCCTTGTAAAGCGAATTAACCCCCTAGAGAACAGCCTCGCCCTTTCCAATCAGGGGCCACAGCAGTAATCCGCCAAAGCCATGATGGGCAAAATGGCCAATTCCAGTTATATAATTGGGGGTTCTGTTCTAAAAAGAAACCACAATCCATGTGTGAACAGCACCTTAGCTTCACCTAGTGATAAATAGGTGACATTTAGTGATCGTGCTATGGTGTGATGTATTTGTGTGCTGATTAAATTATAATCTTATACATGAAGTCACATAAAAGGTTGTAATTTACTGTACTGTGCAATACTGTATATTTGACATTACTGGAGTTTTTATTATTCTTTGTTTTTACACATTCCCATCCATATTCCAGTTGTACCACTTTAAAATATTGAAGACCAAAAACTGGAGGTGTCAAATTCTGGCAGTTTTTTTGCAAAGTCAGTCTAAAAATTAAAGTAGTGATCAGATTGTTTGCTATGGGTGACCCCATCCAAGGCCTAATATGTGTTTCCCTGGATCATCGGAGTGATGCTAAAACCTATCCATTTCTTATTCTGTAGGAATATGTGATGGTAAAAAAGAATTCCTCTTCACCGAGCAGCATACAAAATGGAGAGGTGAGTACTAGTGTGGTATATACTGTGTCACTGCCAGCAGTGGAGGGGTATTAGCTGCAAAAAAGGGACAGAAGCTACTGGTATACGGGGAAAACATGCAGCCCTTGTTATAAACCTTCCTACATCACATCCGCTGCTGACATTAAAGTGTAACTAAACTTTGGAACAAGTTTTGATTTTCTGGCAGCATTTGTGACATTAATACATCGTGCAATATATTTTAACAAATTTTGGCTCCTTTCTGTGAAATCTTTTATTTACTGGAAGAAAATGAAAAGTTCCTTGAAAGTTTACTTACACTTTATCTCCTTTACTGCCTGAAGAGCACCAGGGATTCTAATATTAACCCCTGTAGTGCCCTACAGCACAAGGAATGCTGACCTATACATGGAGCAAATGTTAATTTGACTCTGCAAATGTTAACTTGACATTTAACACGTTACATGCCATTCAGTTCAGTGGCATGTAACAAGTTAAAGGGAGTCTGTCAGCAAGGAAATCAGTATCAAAATAATGACAGTACCTTGTAGAGCGGCTTCTACACTTTCCAAAGATGTCTTTCTTATTTTACACTGCAGCTCCATTTTCCTGAAAATCAGTGTTTTATTCTTATGCAAATTAGCTGAAAAGGGCTTTAGGGCGTGTCTTCTGCTAGTGGAGCTTCACTCTCTCTGCTCTAAATCAGAGGTCCCCAAACACCAGGCCATGGCTCAGTACCAGGCCGTGGATCACCTGGTACTGGGCCACAAGTTCCCTCCGGCAAGCACCCCCATACTCTGAGATGTGCAGTTATTGTACTTGCAGAGCACTGATGGGGTGAGCGAGACCTCCTCCTGCACACAGCCTGTGCGCATCTTCTATTTTCTTCCCAGTGGTACCATAGCATAGGGGTTCCAGGAGGAAGTAGAAGATGCGCACAGGCTGTGTGCAAGAGGAGGTCCTGCCCACCCCATCACTGCTCTGTAAGTACAATACAACCATACAGAGCAACAGAATATGGAATGGTATGTGGGGGAGGGGGACTGTTCACTATGGGCGGGGCATTACTTATATTGGGGAGGGAACGATTACCTGTGGGGGGTGCTATTAGAGCACGATTATAGTAACAGCTGCAATGTAGAATAAGAGCGGCATTTTTGGAAAGTGTATCTCTACAAGGTACTGTCATTAGTTTGATACCAATTTTCATGCTAACAGACTCCCTCGAAATGTCATGTTACTGGATTTTGTATAACATTTGCCACATCTGTAAGTTCCCTTAAGGTATTGTAAAAAGAAAATAGTGTAGCCACTGTGTAAATTAGCTGGAAACAATCATCAGGCTGGGCCGACATTTCCAGCTAAGCCCATTGAAATGAATGGGAGGCGGAAAAAAAAACCGTAAGGGCTTTTTTTGCCGCAGTTATTGCAAAAAAAAAAAAAAAAAGTGTCTTGTCGTGTGTGGGGTGTTTTCCCCCCTCCCCCTTGGGCTTTGATAGGCATAATCCGCCTCCAGATAGGTCATAATGCTTTGCTACTGACTTACATTGAGATGAATGGGAGAAATGGGAGGCGCTTATTTGGTGGATTCTGCCTAATATACCGTGAACATACCGAGAGAAAACTGCCCATTTCCTGAACTGACCTCCCCCATCCTTCTTGTGATTGCTGGGGATCCGTGACCAGATCTCTCCCTGCAATCAATTATCCTGTGTATAAGCAGATAAATGTCTTTTGGTGGGAAAACTCTTTGATAGTTAGAGTTCTTCCACATTATGACTGCCGTCCTCCACATACACAAACTATGAGCAATGTCCTAATTATTTTACTTTCAGGTACCTATAAAATGTGGCGATGTCTCTGTCTATTTCACTATGGAGGAGTGGGACTATATCGAGGAGCACAAAGACCTTTACCAGAAGGTGGTAACAGACAATCATCAGAGATCCAGCAGTCCTCTCCTAGAAGAACCAGGTAGGGACTTTGACTTTCTTGCCTTAGATATTGGACTTCTAGTTTTCTCTATGAACCGAGCACGATACTGATATGTAATAAAATAATGTGTGTTTTACATATCAGAGATGTCCCCTGGAAATGTAAAGGCCGTGCTAATCACTGAGGAAGAAGACTGCGACCAAAGCAGAGATGACACAGAACCTGTGGATGAGTCCACCAACACCTATGCAGGTGGGTCACATAGTTGTATTTTCTTACCTTTAACCTGTGATGTTACACTAGCCCGGGGTAAATGTAACGTTTAGGTTTTGCTATCTTATTAAAGTGTGATTTGGTTTTTGTAGGTGAATTTGGAACGGACTCTGTGACAGTTCAGGCAATAGAGGAGACGTATGTGTTAAATTCTTGGGAACCCTCAGTAGTCCATGAGGCCACCTGCACAGGTAATGTATTAGTGTATATTGGCTATAGATTACACATATAGCCAGTATTAATAATATATATAAATATTAATTGTATTCTTCTGTAATGGGTGAAATTTGTGGGGGTGCAAAGGGTATATTCTGACTCAGGAGCCTTAAAGGGCCCATAAGGTGTCTCTTCCCAAAATAAAGAGACCAGTACCATAACAATACATTATAATTGAGGGGGTTTCTGTGACATTTTAATAGATGACTTATCCTTTGATAACCAGGACCCCTGCAGATCAGCTGTTTGTGGCAGTGATGCTCCCTAAGTGCTGCTTCTGCTTCGCAGGCCATGTGAAGTCATTTACATCAGTCACATGGTCTGATTGCAGGCCCGCCCCATTCAAGTGAATGGGCTGAGCTGTGATAATAAACAAAGCCACTATACAAATGTACAGTACTGTGCTTGTTAAAGGGGTTGTCCATGAACCAGAGGTTTTCCATTTACTGCACCAGTTAAATATTCAGGCCATGTGAAGCCACTTTGTAATATTATTACCCGAATGGCCCCCTTTTCTCTCACTCCTGATGCGGTTGTGTGTTCACCAACAGTTGTTCCTGTAAGGTCACATAAACCTTCTCACATCTTGCGCCTCACTGTCCTGATGCAGCTTCAGAGTTCCCTGATGTGGGCTGGTCTGGCTTTGCCTTTTACTGTGCATGTCTCCAATGTCTGCTCTTCCTGTATACAGAGATCTGATCGGGCACATGCCTAGTAGACACTATCTGTGAATGCTGCTTAATAGTGCCAGTGTGCAGCGCGCATGCGCCCGACTTTTGCTTTCCATATATCTGGAAGAGGCTGCACTCACCCGAACGCTGCAGCCCCTTCAAACATTGTTCGGCCAGGGCCTGGGTGTCAGACCTCTGCTTATCTTTAATTGATGACCTATCCCAAAGATAGGTCATCGATTATTTAGCCTGAAAAAAAAACACTTAAGGGCCTGGTACAGATTTAGCATCAGGGCACAGGAGCTTCAAGTTATGCCTCTGCTTCCCTAATATAGTCAGTGCTCTCTCTGTGGTCTATTATATAGGTATGTATGTAGTGGTAACTTTCATGTTATTTTCCTTACTTTTGCTATACTTGTTTGTGATTTTTAATCATGTTATCTTTGCTGATCCACTAGTTTATTTGAGCATACAAATATCAGCACACATCTCCCCATGTTACAAATGTAAAACGTATCTCCCGATACAATATGCATTAGCCAATTGACCTGCTGTATTGTTGACTGTTACCCGTTGAACAGAAATGTTTTGTCTGCTTTAATAAGGCTTTTAGATAGGATTAGTAAATCTGCTCCATTGAGCTTGTACCTGGCATTTACTCTAAAGAAGCAGGGCTGCAGTATAAAGCATGAGGGGAGCAATGAATGTTATGTTTCTTATTAATCGTTTATTGGTCATATTGACGAAGATTTCAGTTTTCCAGACTAGAAAGATGTGCTGCATTATTTTTATATTGTGTTTTATACTTCTGGATCTCTTTTCAGAAGATGACCTGCAAGAAGACTCTTACACCCTGTCTTCATCGTCTAGTAACCTAGCTAAACAGAACGCAACTTCATTTCATGAGTCTCAACTAGAGGACAGTGGAGAAAACTTTACCGTTGCTTCACCTAGGCATGCTATGGACAACTTTGCATATTCGTCTACATCAGAGCAATGTGAAGAGCAAGCGTGGACTGCCTACAATAGATATGTTGGCGACTCCAGTTTCACATCTACAGAACATCCACAAATTAAAGAAGAAACCAATCAATATAATTACATATACGATGAAGAACCAGCCTACGTTGATCATAATCCCGTCCGAGTTTGTGAAGAACAAAATCAGTTGTTTGAGACCATGAACACTCTTCTTATCCATCAAATGACCCATGGCCAGTCTTCTTCGGTAGATAAGCCCTATGCTTGCAACCACTGTGACAAACGATTTGCCAAGAGGTCTCACCTGGGAATGCATCTTAAGACGCACACGGGAGAAAAGCCATATGCCTGTCCAGACTGTGGGAAGAGATTTAGCCGAAGATCAAATATGGCAACACATTACAGAACTCACACTGGGGAGAAGCCATTCGCTTGTCCCAAGTGTGGAAAACGTTTCACCCAGAGTTCCCACATGGTGACACATCAAAGGACGCATTCTACAGATAAGCTCTTCACTTGTCCTGAGTGTAAGAAATGCTTTACAAAGTGGTCCTACCTAAACTTCCACCTACGAACTCATGGAATAGAGAAACTGAGCGTGCCTTGATCATGGAATAACTTGATGACCTCTTGTTTGGAAGACCTATCCTATCTACCATTGTGTAGACCTTGAGACTAACTTATCCTGAGGTGTCAGGGTGGTTGTGCTCCAGAAGATGCAGAAAGAGCTTTTGGGTTATGAATCTTTTAGTCCAACTAAAAGTTCCCATTCACATTATGGACGTTGGTGAAAGCGAAGGTTGCCATACACACAAAAACTGGGCTCCCCATGAACATCACAAACTCATGAACTCAAAAACCATTGAAGATGTAAAGCACATGATCACGTCTATATGAAATTCACTTGGTATGATCTGTAGCTCGCGGTGCACTGCACAGTTTTCCTGTTCGTTACTGGAGTGTTTCACATTACCAGTGTATTTTTTTTTTCATTGTGGTCTTGTTTATTTGACAATTTAAAGTATATATTATTATTTTATTTTATTTTATTTTTTTTTTATGATCATAAAATTCAGGATGTCCCTTACTCCTCTTTTACCATTGTCCTATTAAAGAGGCTGGACATTCATCATCCACCGGTATATGGCAGAAGCACAGTATGTTCCATAAGGCTGAAAGCAGCAGTATTGCCTCTCCATATGCTACAGAGTTTTGGAATATGTTGACTCTTTAGTATTGTCTTGTATAATGTCACAAATATAAAATTCCTTCTGACAAACAAATGTGTATACTCTGCCTCCGTCATCCTCCCGTAAAAGTCTTATTCACAATGGTAGGCATCATAGTCATGGTTTTGCATACAGTTTTTATCATCTTATATCCATCTTCAAGTCTTTTGTAATTTATTTCCAGCAACTCTTTAGATGTTTTTTTCAAAAAATGTATAATACAGCGGCTGCCATATATAAATATCTGACAACTGCTGTACTATTACGGTGGATTTTGGGAAGGCGTTAAAAATGGATCAATGGATTGGGCCAAAAAGTAACAATAAGTCAATTTAAAAAAAAAAAAAAAAAACTAACACTTGAGTATCAAGAATGGATGTGAAATGGCCATTAAAAACTGACATGTATATCTGTTCTTTACAGACGTTTGTCCCATCAGAAATGGAACAGCCATGTGAATATAGCCTGCAATACTATATTCTGCCATAGAATCAGTGCTATCAGGAGAAAATACTTCTATCATACAGCATGCAGTAGTAGATGGCACAGTTTTTCCCATGAAGGATACCATAAAAAAAAAAACCCTAGAGATTCATGGATGAGCAGTATGGGATGTCATGTCTTAGCCGTTGTGCACATGGCCATATGTAGAAGCCTAAGGAATATGCTGCTGATTTTGGGGCAGATTCCACCCCAAAATAAGCAGTTGATTTTTTTTTGCCTCCCAAGGGAGTCAGAGATAGCCGCCGGAACAGTGAAAAAATTAGCGTCCTCTTTGATTTTGCTGCAGATTCCGCAGCTTGAGACTCACGCAGATTAGCACCATTCCTCTGGGCTTATTCGGTGGCAGAAAGCTCTGCATTCCTCCTCATGGAACCAGCCGCCGGAAAATGAAGAGGAATGCAGATGGCCGTCTCAAATTTCTCTTCGTTTTCCGACGTATGAGCAGAGGCAAAGATGTAGCAGCTTCAGTTTTAAAGTCACATGCAAGGCTGTGGAACTGGTAAAAATGTGCCAACTCCAACTTCAGCTTAAAAAATGATTTATATATCATTGTTTCATAATGAAATGTTAAGCTTGTCGCAGATTTACTTTTATAGGAGTTTACGAAAACTTTCAAACATGTTGCCATATAAATGTGTTCTCAGAATCTAAGGTAAAAGCATTATTTCTTTTCTTATCCGGTTGTTGAAGATTCTTATAAGAAGTTTTTGTTTCTTCCTACATGACTCTGATGTCCTGAGGGTCTTGTTTTGCTCTCAAAACAGTGGCAGATTCCTCTGTGTGAATATACCCTTACGCTATGTTCACACCTGCCTTTGGGTTTCCGTTCGGGGGCTTCGCTTGGCAACCCCCCAATGGAAACCTAATCAGCTTAAAAAAAAAAGAAAAATGGTTACCCACAGACCCCATAGACTATAATGGGGCCTGCTGAGTTTCTGTCCGGCTTCCGCCTGAAATGGGCAAAAAATGCGGAGGGAATAGGGCTGCTTGCAGCGCTTTTCTCTCCACATATTTTTAAGCGGAATGGGGATATCCTTTTTTGATATCCTTCAAAAACAGAGGTAAATTATACGTATCAGCCATAGCATTGACCTAAGGTTACATTCACAGGATAGGGCACTGCCCTCACAGCTAAGGGCACACCTGCGGGTAATCTGATTTAATGGATCCCTCATAGACATGAGTCTATGGAGGTATTCATGAAATCGGGCCGTAAAATAGCATATTCCATGGTTTCCCGCATCATTTACATGGACTATTAAAACAACAGCTGTGTGAATAGATCCATTAAAAATCTATGGGGTCGTGTGCAACTGGCCCTGGCTGAGGCTGCCATGTGAATGAGCCCTAATATTGTGTACCGGCCTCTCATTCCATAAACAAGTCTTGGGCAGAAAGATAAACCAGGGCTGTAAAGTTGGACTTCGGGCCCATATTGGAGAGTTGGAAAAAAGTTACTGACTCTGACTTCAAAATGAAATGTTTTAAAATATATTATACAATAATTTTATATTATAAGGTGAATTAGATGTAGAGTTTGTCACATATTTACTGTCATTGGAATTCAATCACTAGATTTTTTGTGTGAATGAAAACAGCTTTACTGCTTCTGCTTCACCATGGCTGTCAGCCAGTTATGGAGTGTGGAGAAATAAGATTTGGAGTCGGTAGTTTTGCCTATTCCAGCTCAGATACTAATATGAACACAGAACCTGTACTTAGTTTAAACCAGGCTAAAACCTTTACTCACCTCTGGTCTTCTGTATACAGGGGCCCTGGCTGATGTCACCAGTGACATCCCCTTTGTGGTAGGTGACCATTGCAGTCCACTACATGACTGCTGTGACAGGCCATCTGTGAAGAGGTCACCACTGAGGACTGTCATTGGCGGTAGCAGTCACGTGGCATTTGTGAAGAGGTCACCACTGCGACCTGTGGTGGACTGCAATGGTCACCTAGCACAAATGGGATGTCACTGGTGACATCAGCCAGGGAACCTGTATACAATACTGTCATTGGTGGCAGCAGTCACTGAACACCCCAGAGATCTGTAAATGAAGACTGCCACCACTGGAAACGAAGGCCCAGGCAGAGGTAAGTAAAATGTTTTTACGTTTATTTTAGATGTCGGAACCCTTAATAAACGTTCCTAAGGGTAGCAGCACACGACCGTGTGTTAGCCAGATTTACTGGCTTGAACTTTGTGCAGGGTGCGGAACTCCTAGCAGTATAGTTATCTATGATGCTAATAGTCTCTGCCTTCCAGTGACATGCTGTCCCGTATCAATTACAGTAAGGGACAATATGTCGCTGGGAGACAGGGACTCCTACCATCATAGATAGCTCGGTTGCTAGGAGTCCCGCTCCCAGCACGAAGTTCAAGCCAGTAAATCTGGCTAACCCATATCCTCCTGCCATAAGTCTTTGTTTAAAAAAAAAAAAAAAAAAAGACTTTAAATTGAAATTTCTGCGGGTTTGCTGCACATTTTATTCTATGCCATGCAAAGGGGGAAGGCGAGACTCTTGTCATGCAACTGAATATAACGCCTGGCGATGCCTTCACCCATCTACAAGTGAATGGAGTCACATTCAGACTCTGAAGGTGCTGCGAATTCTACTTGCAAAATTAGTGAAGGAGTCTCAGGACAACTCGGCAACTGGATTCAAAACCCAGTTTTTTCTAGGTTCACACTAGCATCGGCCTATCCACTGTTCTGGTCTGATAGGTGGGCCGCTACAACAGTGTTCATATATGGAACCCATTAATACAATGGGACCCGATGAGTTTATGTTCTTATAAAATGAAACTGCCTGACTAAAAAGTTGGACTTGCAGCACTTTTTTATGCGCCGATCTTTGATGCACACTGTGACGGAGCCTCCAATGCAGATGTGAAAGTAGCCATACGGGTCACTTTCCACTGGCCATAGGTAACGTAGCCTTTACAGGTCAGTTTCTATCCACAGGTAATGTAGCCTTACGGACCGCTTTCCAGTGTCCACAGGTAACGTAGCCTTACGGGCCGCTTTCCACTGGCCATAGGTAACGTAGCCTTAGGGGTCGCTTTCCACTGTCCATAGGTAACGTAGCCTTAGGGGTCGCTTTCCACTGTCCATAGGTAACGTAGCCTTAGGGGTCGCTTTCCACTGTCCATAGGTAACGTAGCCTTAGGGGTCGCTTTCCACTGTCCATAGGTAACGTTGCCTTAGGGGCCGCTTTCCACTGTCCATAGGTAACATAGCCTTAGGGGCCGCTTTCCACTGTCCATAGGTAACATAGCCTTAGGGGCCGCTTTCCACTGTCCATAGGTAACATAGCCTTAGGGGCCGCTTTCCACTGTCCATAGGTAACATAGCCTTAGGGGCCGCTTTCCACTGTCCATAGGTAACATAGCCTTAGGGGCCGCTTTCCACTGTCCATAGGTAAGAGTGAAGAAATCAGGCGATACCTTTTAGAGGCTAACTGAGTATATTTATAAGTAAGCTTTCAGGAGTACTAGCTAGCTCCCTTCATCAGACATGGTGTGATACAATAACTGAAAATTCACAGATTTTTATACACATGGTCTTCAAAGCATTTTAGCCTTATGGGCCACTTTCCACTTTGCATAGGTAACGTATCCTTAGGGGTCGCTTTCCACTGTCCATAGGTAACGTAGCCTTAGGGGTCGCTTTCCACTGTCCATAGGTAACGTAGCCTTACGGGCCGCTTTCCACTTTGCATAGGTAACGTAGCCTTACGGGTCGCTTTCCGCTGTCCATAGGTAACGTAGCCTTAGGGGTCGCTTTCCACTGTCCATAGGTAACGTAGCCTTAGGGGCCGCTTTCCACTGTCCATAGGTAACGTACCCTTAGGGGCCGCTTTCCACTGTCCATAGGTAACGTAGCCTTAGGGGTCGCTTTCCACTTTGCATAGGTAACGAAGCCTTACGGGTCAGTTTCCACTGTCCATAGGTAACGAAGCCTTACGGGTCAGTTTCCACTGTCCATAGATAACGTAGCCTTACGGGCCACTTTCTACTGTCCATGGATAAGTCTGGGTAAAATCTCATCCACTTTACTGTAATACGTTGCATATTTTCTGCACAAACTGTGAAAAATCTGCAGCGTATCTGCACTGTGTGAACATTCCCTAAACGTCAAGTTCCAAGTGCATCCTAGGGAATTGCATACATTGCATCTCCCCACTATAACATTATATTAAGTCATGAGTATTTCTGTCATTCTCTTCTATGTCCTTTCCCTTGTCTCTAACCATCACATGGGATTGGAAACCAGTGAAAATGTCGCATGTCCTTTCTCTTCCTACACAGCAGGTATCCTCTGTGCCCCCACACATTAATGCCTGCCCTCTGCCTCCTCCATCCCCCCCGGACTGGTCAGCTGCCGGAGAACAGGAACCAAGTCAGTAGTGTGTAGGAAGTAGACGCGTCGGGGGCAGCAGGCTCTTCCGCGCACGCGCAGTGCAGCACTCTCGCCGCCTGTACTGTATGTGTTCATCCTGCACTACATGACCCATGATCCTCAGCGAGTTGCAGCAGCTGACTTGTTGTGATCGAAGTTTTTAGGTTGCGTGCACTGGAAATGTCTCTGATGATGGGCTCGGTGATGATCGGTACATGTGAGTGCCGCTTATGTGTGTACTGAGGTGTATGGGGACTGCTCATGTATGTATATGGGATGGGCACTGCTGATGGCTGGCAGCCTGCCAGGCAATGCACCCTGTAACAGCATAGTCTTATAGTATGGGGGACACTTGTGAACATTTGCTGGGTATTAGTCTGTCTTTATGATAAATAATAACCCAGCAGTGCTGGCGAGAATACGGGACATTTATTGATTCAGTTACGTCCGCGTTCTAGCAGAATGACATTGTGGATGGTGTCCGTGATGACCGCCATGTTTATTAAGCCCCACACACACACACACACACTTTTCCATTATTTATGTCTTCCTCCTATATGTCCACATAACATGTATCCGCCACAGATCTCATCTATGTGCCACGTAAATTGATCTACGGTAAGGAATTTAAACCATCAACGCAAAGGGCGAGAGCTGAGACGTACCCCTGCTACTTATCCATTCAATTCCAACCCAACAAAAACACTTTGAGTGGTCTATGTCACAATGACATTCGGAAAATCATCAATGGACACGTCCCATGTAGATGTACCTTAAAGGGATTTAATATTTTATTTTTTTTTTTAATTTTAGGTCAGGGAAGGTGGAAAAAAAAAACTCCCTCACCTGTCCCTGGTGCTCCACAGCGGCACCTGCTGCTCCGCTGTTTTCTTCCGGCAGAAGTCCCCACCGCACCTGACCACTAAGACCAATTACCGGCCTTAGCGAAGGACATGGGACGTCACAGCCGGTGAGGACTTCAAGAAGACAGCCGAGCAGCAGGACCACACCGCACTGAGAGTCACCGGTGTGGACTAATTTAATTTTTTTTTTTTTTTTTTATCCTGGACAACCTTTTTACATTTATGACTATATTTAAGGTTTCCAAGTTATATGTACACTCATGTAAGTCTATTGGGCCTTATTGTACTTCCATATAACTCCAATTACATGTGACTGCCAGTCATTAAAGCGTACCTCCAGTTACATAGTAATAGTACAGGTGAAAATAAGAAATTTTGTAATATATCTTATTAAAGAAATATCTTTTCTTCTCTTTTTCAGGCCAAGTTATTTTCTACATATTACCGGTAGTTTAGGAAGAGGGTAGTGGGGATGAAGATGCTGCTAGGAAAGTACTCTCATTTAACATCACTAGGTTTACATCAATCTCTTCCTCCTCCACCCCTCCCTTCTCCATAGAGCTCTATGTATGAGGCTGAATACAATCGTATGTAAACAAGCAGTCAGATTGAAGATAAGGAGCAGGAGAACAGCTTAATAAGTGGAGAAGGAAACAGATCTCCTTAATAAGATATATTACAAAGTTTCTTATATTTACCTGTACTATTCATTTGTGAAAAGTTGTTTATAACAGGAGGTACACTATAAAGCAGACCCCTATCGCTATCTCAGTAGTCCTAGTAGACCAGCATTAGGTAAAACAAATAAAGCCACAGATTATACATATTAGCCTTGAGTACATACTTATATACTTACATACATATTTTATATATGTTTAAATATGCTAATTTGTTGTTTTTTTTGTGTTTTTACTAGACTGAAGATGTCATAGTTGTTTATCCTATGGACTCCATTTTTCCTATGGTCAGCAATGGACCATTGATCCTCTGATCGACTTCGTTGCTGTCGTCAAATCATTCAGTCAAAAATATACATTAATCAAAAATGAATGAAAACTCTATCCCCATAAACCTGACCATGCACAAGTATCACTGCATAGAATGTGGTGAGAGCTTCAATAATGAACCTGCCTACATATCCCATCAAATCACACACACCATCAAAATGGAAGAGTCATCTCCTACATATTATACTGATCAGGATTATTCACCTTCAGCCCTGCCAAAATCAGAACCAGTACAGTGTTCAGAATGTGGAGATTTTTTTTTCATCCATCTTCCAACTTCACGTCCATTTTAAAACTCACGTAAAAGAGCGACCATTTTCTTGTACAAAATGTGGGAAATGTTTTAGCTGGAAGTCCAATCTTAAAAGACATTTGAAGATTCACATGAAGGAGGACATTGTGATCACAAAATGTGTTAATGGAAAAACATGGGAGGAAATCGAGACCGAACTGAGACCATTTCCCTGTCCTCAGTGTGGGAAGACGTATGCGTGTATTACATCGCTTAAGAAGCACCAGAAGCTCCACTCTTCACAGGGGGCATATGCCTGTCCTGAATGTGGAAAACAATTCTCTTCGAGTTCCAAGGTCAAAAGTCACCTAAAAACGCATTCTGGCGAGAAACCGTTTCAGTGTATGAAATGTGGCAAACGTTTTGGCTGGAACTCGAACTTAAAGAGACACCAAAGGGTCCATATTGGAGGGAAAGGATGCAAACCGTTTAATGTACCTTCAAGCTCCAACATGGACACCCAAACTCTCAATGAATGTGCGGAGCTATTCACCAAGAACGTCTACTACGTGAGCAACGATGAAATCCACACAGTGGTAAAGTTGTTTCCGTGTTTAGAGTGCGGAAATTATTTCAACAGTTGTTTGCAGCTGAAAAAGCACCATCGAGTCCACACCAAGCAGAAGGCTCTTATTTGTGATGAATGTGGGGCAACCTTCTCCTGTAGATTTAAGTTCCGCAGCCATCAAAAGGTTCATACGAGAGAGAAGCCCTTCAGATGTCTCACGTGTGGAAGATGTTTTGGATGGAAATCGAATCTTACAAGGCACCTAAAGGTTCACGTCAATGAAAAACCTTTAGTGTGTCAAGAATGCGGTAGGAAATTTTTGTGGAGCTCAAATCTCCGAAGACATGTGAAAATTCATTTAGGACAACGGATTGCTGTGTGTCTTCAGAGTAGGTCATCTCTTACCTACACGAAGATTAGTCCAATTGCCATCAAAATGGTTCAGACAAGGTATCGAGAAATTGCCCAGTCTGGTCAGGATGGTTGTTTTATATCCATTACTGGGAAGCAACAGATTTACCTAAGAACCAAACCGTATGGATGCATTAAATGTGGTAGACGATTCCAGTCATATTTTAATCTTTTCCTTCACAGAAGGATTCACGCAAGGTCAAAACCATTTTCATGTCCTGAGTGTGGCGAAAGGTTTTTGGCTAAAAGACATCTTCTTCAACATGAGAGAATTCACATTGGGGAAAGTGTTGTCATTTTATGAAGAGGAAACTGGTTTTCAAATTCTTTGACGTTTCCTTTGACGTAGTTCACAATGCTAGAAAAAGTTTTCGTAGAACTTGTGTTAAAAGACCAAAAACCTAACATAGTGTTGCTTGTATGTAAGATGGTGTATTTATGTATTGTTGAAGTGGCGAGTTTAAGCATTTGACGAAGAGTCACGTCATGTGTCCCCTACCTGTTTACCCCTTATCACCAGCAGTAAGATCCCTCAAAAGTTTTGTTTATGCTCTCTGTATTTGCAAAGATCTCATTTGGGATTACATTGGATGTTTACAGGCAATAATTTATTTGGGTGTAAGCTATTCCACTATATAAGGAGAGCACATGGTTGGTAGCCATCACTGTTTCCTGATAGACTTGGCAGGGCTATGGACTCGGTAGTCCAAACTACCGACTTGGACCCCTCTATTTTTCCATAGTCCAAGACCAACTCTACCTCTGACTCCGACTTTTTCATAACTTGCTGATAGCCATGGACAGACACAGTAAACTCCTCTAATTCACAAACAATCTAGTGACAAATGCAACAAACTATGAATTTATTTAATTACACGATATCAATAATTGTATAATCAAAAATAATTTTTTTATTTTGAATCCGGAGTCAGTAACTTTTTGTTTTCTTATTCCAGCTCCACCCAAAACTGTACCGACTCCCACTGCACAGCCCTGAGACTTGGCTGCTAATTCCTATAGCTGTCCATGCCCTCTGGCTGGAGAACTTAATAGGGCACTCTTTGGAGGCAATTTCCGTCTATGGGGGTTGTCTGTCAGAAAGTGTACATGGAGCAATCTGTGCGGGAACTACGCATTCAGACAGTCATTGTGTGTGGGGTACCCACTGGTATTCTGGATATAAACCCCCATATACCCCCTTGAAGTAGTACAGTTTGGCAGTGTAGCTCTTGAACAAAGTAAGTTTTTGCACTTCTGCACTACAGCATTGCTTTCAGTATTAGATTAAAGTATATATGGCACTTAATTTCTTTTTATGGCTCCACTACATCTAAAATAAGAAATGACAAAATTTTGCAAAAAGTCTCAATGGAAAAAAAAAATCTGCTTTTTCATAGACACAATGGAACATGTATGAATTGTTTTTGTGTTATCAGTTTTTCAATTGTGCAAATTTTATTCGATACTCACCAAGTGAAGCACTTTTTTTGCAACATGTATATAAATTTGACACTAAAACTATATTTTGGACCAGGCTCCCTGAAGCCTACAATGTCTTACAAGTGTTGCAATATAAATGAGAAGTATTGCATGTGCAACTTTACTCGTCTACGTCTGGTTGGACCAAGTTTGGGCTAAGTGCTCTACAAATTTGTGTTACTGTTCTTGCGCCCAATAATCACAGTCCCCATCAATGTCCACATCAATCCAACAGAGCACAGGTATATTGTCAGAGGGATAGAGAAAGGCATTGAGCCAATTGCTTAAGGAAGCACTCCGGGTAAAACTAATATGCTGTGTTATTCCTAGGGCAAGATTTAGAAATAAGGGAGGGGAGGTTGAATGATATATGCTGTGTCCCCCGCAGACCTGCTAGGTACAACCCAGTGTATTGGTTTGCTTGGACTATTGGTTTTAAAGGGATTAACCTTTTGACAAACATTTCTTAAAGGGGTCATCCAACTATTTTTTTTAAAGATTACTTTGTGGTGTAGAGGAGGAGTAAAATAAACCAATTATTACAAATCCTCTCTCAGGTCCTCTGTTTCCAAAGTCGGCAACTTCCTGCTACTGTTTATGGATCCTGGCTGATGTCAATCACAGGGCTCAATGGAAACTTCTACACCAATGGCACATTACTGTCACCTGTCCTCAAACGGGATGTCATTGCTGTCAGCCAGGACCAGGAAACTAGAGGGCAGGAGATGCTGGAAACTGAGGACCTGAAAGAGGGGAGTCATTTTTTTAATTTTATTGCCCCTATTTGCAGACTTGGGCAACCCCTTTAAATGTTTGTCATGAGAAAGCCCCTTAGTGTTTATGACCATGTTGCGGTCATTTAGTGTTTTTTGCGGAGATTTCATGAATGATGGCAATATCAGTAATTTGACCAAGACATATAAATAAATCCTAAGACACAGGAAAGAAGTAAGCCGAAAAAATGTGTTAATGTTTCCTGTACACTAAAAAACCCTTATGTGGAAAATCCGTCTTTCCTCAAGTCTATTACAAAATTGACACACTTTTCAGTGAAATATTACTAACTTATTTTAACTTAGGTCGATTTTCCTAATTTTTTTTGTGTTACATTTTCTGTCCTTTCAATTGACACATGGGAATGTGTCCTTTTAGGGGCCATTCACACAGCGGAAAATGAAGAAGAATTCATCTTCATTTTCCGGCCGCTGATCTCCACAGCAGGTAGTCCTCTGAGCTGTAGACTCTGCAGGAAGTTCGAGCAGGGCGCTTACTTTTTCAGTGTTCTCTTGTGATCTCTGCCTCCTATTGAAAACAATGGGAGGCGGAATCTGCAGCAGATTCAGGAGCGGAATCTGTCCCCAAATCAGCATCAAATTCCTACGTGTGAACATCCCCTTAATGTATTCCAATAGACCCAAGAAAGTCTATTCTGGCCCAGTATTTAGTGTTCATGTTAATAGTGGCATTAAAGCCTAGTTGACATGTGGCCTGGTCGACCGACATAAGTCATAATGGATGTACACTATAATTGGTTGTCTCATGAACACACTCCCTGTCCATATACCGTTAGAGAACAAAGTGACATGGCATAGTTCCTTCTGTTCTTTGTAATTCTGTCTTATTACCCAGAACCTACAACCTTACTGTATTTTATTTATTTTAAATTATTTCGGCTACAATTTCATTACCCAAGAAAATGCAAATTGTACATTTACTAATGCCGGGCCTCTTCTCAATCCCCTGGCCTTTGTGTCTTGAGCAGAAGACTGGAGTAAGATAAGATAATGGATGTCCTTGCTGACTATCCTGGTTGCTGTGGATGTCCGGTATGATGATGTAGCCCTTAGAGCTCTTTTAAACAACTGTATCTGAGCCATGAACTACAATGCATGTGTGATCTATATTTGCTGGCTTGTATGTTCTCCCCATGTTTGCGTGGGTTTCCTCCGGTTTAATCCTACACTCCAAAGACCTACTGATAGGGAATGTAGATTGTGAGCCCTATATGGGACAGTGACTGACAATGTCTGTAAAGTGCTTCGGAATATGATGCGCTATATAAGTAAGCAAAAATACAAACTAATGATGCCGTCAGCTCGAGAAGTAGCGCGGTTCATCTGTCACAATACTAACAACCCGTCTATCTTATTTATGGTGGCGTACGGTTTGGCACCGCTCTGACAATAGGAAAATCAGCTTGGCCTTAGTAAATAAAGGCCGATCCCCGTCTCATCCTATATTACTAAGCAGGTATTTGTAAAAGTAAATGATGGCAGATAACCTATAAGTATTAACTCAAGCTCCTAACATCTCTATGTGCTAGGATGAAAGCTGTAAGCATTTTGTAGAGTTGTGTTCATATGTTTTAATAAAATGACTATTTAGTTGTTTGTATTTATTTGTGTAGTTTTTGTTTTTTTAACCAAAAGTCAAAAAAGTTCCAAAACGTTTCATCAAGATGTTTTTTTGGGATATCAACAAACAGCAGATCGGGGATCAGCAGTCTTTGCACTCTGGGTGTTGGGAAACTACAACTCCCAGCATCCTCCAATGACTTCTGTGAACAGCTGAGCAAGTATGCATGCTGGGAAGTGTAGTTTCACAACCGCCGGAGTACCAAAGGTCACTGATGATTCCCACATTGTCAATACGTAGCCCAGTTATCAAGTCAGTTTTTAAAGGCTGAGTTATGACAATTGTCTGGGATCCATCAATAGGGTTTCGAAGAGGACCTTTCTTAGCAACTGTTAATAGGCGCTGCTCCACTGATTCTAGCACAGTTGGAATATTCTCTCTAGCCCCCACCATTCCTGAGTAACAAGCGCAGTTAATTTTGGTGTCTGCCACATTGCCGCTGTGGTTTTTCCCGCATCGCTTTTTTGCTGTGGCCCGCTGCGTGGGGCATTAGCCTTAAGACTTGGGCTCTTTCATAAAGTAGTATAGTGCAATGTAGTATAGTAAATCTGCGATCTTTGGTCAAGCAACCAATGTCTCAGCCAGGGCTTTGTGTAGTCCTAGTGTAATGTGCAGATTAAAAGTGTATATGAAGGACTCCAATTTCTGCTATAGAACTGAGAGTTGACTCAAAGAGGTTAACATTGCAAATCTCAGCTAACCAGGTTTGTTAATCAAATAAGGCACAGGGGCAACGGGGAAGGCAAATGAGCCCAGAGCAGCAGCTAATGACATCCCGTTAATTCCAGGATTGTGTATTGTACAATATATACAAACTGTACAAATACACACCCAGGCAGCTCAGAATTGTCAGTGTGAAGAATAGGTAATAGGACACCTGTGTGGTCGGGTGATCTATTAATACAGGATAGAAAAATCCTTTTGAGAATGAACTGTCCTGCCACATAACCCCCTCCCCTCCTTTTGCTGTGTCCGTCGGATGGTTTTGCATGGGAAGGAAGAGCCGTTTTCTCTATGTATGTGACAAGAGCTACTCAGCTTCATATGCAAACTTCTGGGACATTCAAATCATTAGAAGCCAATATAAGGTGCGGGTAGGTCCCTCGTATCTCCATACAGAATCTCATCCCAGCAGCTTCAGCACTGATTGACTGGTCTTCTGAATACGGACCTTCAGGACTGTTCCTACCAGGTAGGTTGACCAAGTCCAAAGAGATGAAAAGATGGCCTGTAGTACTTTAGATGCAGCTCTTGTACTACTAGAGTAGGAACTATAACCAGTAGCATAGTATGGCACCCTAAGGCTCTGTTCACACAACCGTGGCTAATTTCGGCCATGGGAGATCCTTTTTCTTTCCTAAATCCATTGCTTTCAATGGCCGAATTGCTTCCATAAACCCAAGTGTCTGATCCGTGATAATGTAGTGCATGTATTTTCACTTATTAGGGCCAAGCAACTGACACTAAGTTCATACTTGCACCCAGTTGTCCATTGTCCTGGTCCGTCAGAGCAACAGAACAATGAACACACAAACTGCTAAAACACCAACGGTGACAGATGGACTTCACTGACTATAATGGGGTCCATCGGGTATATCGCTAGATGAAAAAGTTGGACTTGCAGGACTTTTTTGTCCGGCACTTTTCAGCGGTCACTGCGATGGTGACTCCAATGCAGAAGTGAACCCAGCCTTATTTGTGTGAATTAACTCTTACTGTGATCCATGATATATTCCATGCCAACTTCTGTATTCAAGGTCTGTGCCAGGATGACCACCATATCCCATACTGCCTATCAGACATCTACATCATAGCACGCTTAGCAAAAAAATATTATTTTTTTTAATTGTAAGAACGTTTTTTTTAACTCTCATTTTTTAACCAGGGTCATGCCTCGTTCATTTTTGGTAAAGAGACATCGAATGGTTATGGGGGTCACGGGATGGGGGCATCTTGTGGATGCTGAAAGAGGGGATCTATATATCCCAGGTAAGTCTGATTTCAAGTGAAACTGGGATCACAATTGTCATATTTGGGGTAGTCTCAGATTAGAAGTGTCTTCTCTTTTTATAATAGAAACGGTGCCACTCCTGTACATGTGGTGACATCTGGTACTGCAGCTTAGCCCGGCTAACTGGAGTGGGGTAATACTGCAATACCAGACACAGCTAATAGACGTGAGATGTGTCATCCTGCCTGCATGGAGTAGATGCAGAATGGCAGGCTCAGTCAATGTGATTATGTGCAGATATTTACATGGAGGATTTTCAATGCAATGAAGTGTTTAAAATGAATAAAAGTATTTATTAAAACCAGATAGTGAAGATGCAGGGAGGGGAATATATAAACTGTGACATCTACTGTCAGTAGTGGATGCAATGATGGGTCATTGATGTTATCTATAGAGGTGTTATCTTCTATTGTAATCCTAGGAGATTACTGCAAAGAAAAACCCCTACAGAATTGGCAAGTTTCTTTAGCTACTGGTACATCAACTATCGTATTGCAAGCGATGCAAATCATTGTATATGTTACTACCCTTAAAGTTGTGGAGTATTGTGTTAGTGACTGCAGTGTCTGATCCTTCCACCTGAAGGAGACAGATGTCATTTATGGCCAGGGGACATCAATATTCTGTTACAGTCAAATGAACTCAAATCCCAGCTATTCACCTCCACAATGGATCAATCCCTTTTATTTTTTATCTTCACATTCTCCATAGCCTGGATATTGAATAGGAAGACAACATAATTGTATTCACGGTATTGTCCCTGTTTACATAGAGGGATTAGCCACGATAAATCTGTGTCTAAGCTCCAACCCGGACTCTTCATGCCCCTTCCTGTTGTGTTAGTACAGCCATGCAAATGCAGAATGAAGACTAGTCGGTGATGTTTATTCCTGCATTTACATTAAGGGGCTCCGTATTTAAAGGGGTATTCCCATGAACATAACCATTTTTAAATTTGTAGATAATTAAAAGTTAAACTTTTTTGCAAGTATAAGTAATTAAACATTTTGCAGAGTTTTAAAGATTTTCTCTAAATATCTTGTGATCACAGTGTTATTGTCTTGATCGGTTGCCAATGGATACGACCATGAATCCAGGACCTTTCTAAGGTCAGAAAATCAGCAATGGTTTCCTTATCTAGGCCAGGATATCTTCTCATACATGTAGTGTCCCTACCTGATAACACAGCTACAATAAGAAAATCATGGCTGGGTTTTTGGCAAGTCCCAGACCATATAAAGTTTCTGCATTTGTGGTCGTATCCATTGGCAACCAATCAAGACAACAGACTGTCAGCACTAAGATAGTTAGAGGAAATCTTTAAAACTCTGCAGAATTTTTAACTACTTATAATTGCAAAAATGTTTAACTTTTAATTATCTACAAATATAGATATGATTGTGTTCATGGGAATACCCCTTTAACCCCTAGTGGCTGCCGATATGCCTATTTTTTATATTTTTTTTTTCATCAAGGTGTATTCTAGACCTTTTTGCTATATTCCCATACTGTACCAGAACGGGTACATAGTGGTGTATTACCGACTCCTGGTATCCTGCAGGTCCTGGATTGAGAATGGGGCATGAAAGTAGACGATGGAACCAACAGTGCCCGGGCGCTCCATTTCTATGTACAGTTTCGACCGAAAGGTGTCATCAGTTTTAGATGACTTTTTCCCACCGAGCAGGCCATACACATTAGATGTTTGTTGGCCACAGTTGCTGATTTCACTGGGTCTGCAGACCATCTAATGTGTATGGGGCCATCTGACTGTCAGCTGTCCCATCCTTTTGCTCTCAGGGAGAGAAGCTGCTGGATAGAAGGGTCCGGTAGCTGCTTTTTAAAAAAAAAAAAACGTTCCCATTATTATAACTCCAATTTGTCCCAGATTTAGTAGATTTTTCTGATTTTGGGTGCTGTCCCAGGTGGCAGGGGTCATGTCTTGGCTTCAACTTGTGAGTGTCCAGAGGGGCGTTATACTATGTGGGGCAGGGTTGGAGGCCTATGATACCCTAATACACTGCGGCGGCAGGCACAAAGTTTGGAGGTGTTAAGTATATATGTACTGCTTGGTGTGGGGGTGGATCTGGTGACCAGTGGCTGCTATTACTACCACAGGGATCGTAGCCCCGATATCTCAATATCCTGGTCAAGGCAGAGCAATTGGTTGGCTCCCCCAATATTCTGCTCACCATGAACACTTGGTTTGGCCAATGCACCATGTTTAAAGCATACTAGTGGTATTATATATTTGCATTAATCATTATTAAATGGGAATACATGAAACTTGCATTATGAGGGGCATCTTCCTCTCCTTCTCGTTTTCTCATCCATCACCAAGAAAATCCATCCAGTGAAAGATAAGATAGGAAGAGGATGCAGCTGCATCATGAGAAGTATATTACCGTAGATACATGGGATTAGCATAGACATACGGACTGCAGAGGGAGGCCTATAGAGGGAAAAGATCCAAGTATGCAGGTTATATACACACAATCTCACGTACAGATGCCAACAGAGTGATTGAAAATTTTTTCTTAAAAGAAATGTCTTCTTTTCCTACTGCATTTCAGCATATTTTCAGTAATATGATACCATATGTGCGGCTGGACTTCGATAACCGCTCATGTAAATCTTACAGATTCCATGCTTTGGCCTCACCAATCTCCAAGACCAACGTCATCATCTCCAGCAGCTTCTGAGGTATGTATAGTAGTAATACACAGTATAATCCTATTTCATACAGTTTTTTTATATTATATTTCGTATATGAATCTCAGGTTCAGGTGCTTATAAATGTTCAATATCTGCTGATCTTGCCCAGTAGAAGCCTTCATCTGGGAAGACATATCCTCTGCAGTATTACAAGCAGTTATTCAGATGAATGACTGTCCATATACTGCATGGATGGCTTGAGCAGTTCTATTCTCTGGCTCATAGAGGAGTAACCCCAATCAATGATCTCCATCTGACTTAACTGAGCACATGTACCCAGGTTATCGTAATGAGACAACATCTTTATTTAAAAAAAAAAAAAAAAGCCATCATCTCTCCCATACCTCCGAGGGACAGAATGTGCAGCGCAGCCCCGGGAAATTTAGCCCCACCCACTTCCACTCCACCCAATCTCAGCCATTTCTCTTTGTGTCCCCACACAGTATAACGCCCCGACATTATAATGTCGCCTTCCAGCTGCCCCCACAGTATCAAACAAACAATGAAACTATTAATTTCACAAATGGTTCCAGAACATTAAAAAGTTGTCTGAAAGATTAGGCACGCTTCACTGATTTGCCCGGTTTGCAACAGGCTTGGATACCATTGGCCTAAGGCCGATTGCAGACGACGGTGCTGAAACAGGCCTGCTGTGATTTAAAAGCACGGGCCACACACGGGAATGTAATGTAATTTCTTTATAAGCACAGCATGTTTTAGGTATTGGCACTTTTTGCCATTGGTTTCTCTTTAACATATTAAATGTGTGTTTATGAAAAGGTCACAAAACTTGCATCTAAAAATGGCAAACGGATTGCATTGTAAGATGCACGAGGCCTGAAGAGCCTTCCATCTCCTCTATACGGACCAATCACTGAAGCATATAATGTGTTCTCCTAGGGCCCATTCCCTTGTCGTGCTTGCAGGAAGACCTTTCCGCTCCAGCGCATGTTGACCCGTCACCTGAAGTGTCACAGCATCCAAAAGAGACATCGCTGCCCCTGCTGCGGTAAAGGTTTTAATGACACATTTGATTTGAAGCGCCATATGAGAACACACACAGGTAAGTGTATGTAACTTATGTGTTACAGCTGGCAGTGCCTGCTCCTCGTCTTATGACTTACAGACCATTAGCAACTGTTTATTAGCAAATAGATTTAATGTAGGCTAAACGTTACATCTGTTTGTCTTCCACTTTATGGGTGCCCATAAATGCCAAGCTCCGGATTACCTCGAATTGCTGTGGTTTCCTGGCAGTAGAGCTGATGCACAGGAGTTCGTAATAATCTGCATGCAGTTACCGTGGCTAAGCTGCAACATGTATGGGCACACTAAAGAATATTCTTTAAGGCTAAGGCCCCACGTGGCATGCCACAGCAAAAGAGCGCTGTTAAAAGGGGTTGTCTGGGATATACAGATTTGATCAAGGAGGCCAGGGAAGGTGTAAAATATATATATAGAAAAAAAAAGCCACCATACTCACTTGTCCCTGGTGCTTCGGTGCCTTCCACCATGGTCTGGTCCTGCATCTCCTGACACAAGTCATCATCTCACATGACCACTGAGGTCAATCAGCAGCCTCAGGAAAGGACATGGGACATCACATGTGGCATATGAGAGTGACGTTTTGGTTCCTTTCCTTAGGCCGCTGGTTGGCCTCAGCGGTAGTGTGTGGAGGGGAGTTCTGGAAGACCACCCTGGGGAGCAGCAGGACTGAACTGCGGTGAAAGACACCAGAGCAGCCGGGACGAGTATGGGGCCGTTTATTTTATTTTTTTTTAACACCTTTACCAGCCCCCTTGACCAAATCTGTATATCCTGAACAACCCCTTTAACAAAACTGACAAGTGTATGTACCCATTGACAGTTTTTAGAACAAAGTCAGTTTTTCACTGTTGTGTGCATGGGGCCTAAGGCTATATGACCGAAAACAAGGTACACATTTAGTACTGTTCTAAACTTCTTGCATGAAGTAGTCAGCAGATCAAAATGTGAATTTCACTTACAGGAATAAGACCATACAAGTGTCCTGCCTGTGACAAGTCCTTCACTCAGCGCTGCTCACTAGAGTCTCACCTGCGCAAAATCCATGGTGTATTACAGAGCTATGCCTACCGTCAGCGCCGATCTAAGATCTACGTATGTGAAGAATGTGGCTTTACATCACCCAATTCAGACACCTACACCCTGCATGTTCTTGAGGTGCACCCAAACAACCCAATGCTCTCCAAGCACTTGAGGAAAAGAGGAGCTGGGGTTCTCAGAGGAGAGATGGGAGTTCTGATCCATCCAACACCATGCTATCTCCCAAATCTTGTCCCCACCAGATGACAGACTATACGATCTTGAAGACTGTTCATCATGAATTACTGTTCTAGATTACCCTATGACCATCGCGTCCACCCAAAGATCAAGGTTCCACAAGCAAAACAAAAGCAGCAATATTTTAAGAAATTAATTTATTTAAAAATAAACTACACAGAAAACCCATGAACATCTACAAAAATCACTCTGTCCAGCGATGGCCGCAGTGGGGAGCAGTACAGACATAGTACAGCCTCATGGCGTCCTAGAAGAGAAACAAAGGGAACATGCCATAAGAACATGACCTCTTGTTTTTCATCAACTTATGCTAAACATTTTTAAGAATTTTTGTTAAAAAAAAAAAATGAAATCCTGCAGCTTTAACACCAACAGTCTGACACTTGTTGTCTTTTCAGTGTTTTTTTTTTCTAAGACATGCAAGATTATAGGATCCACCATTCACAATAGGTGAATAGAACAATTACAGTAAATACATATTTAATATACTTAATTATAATTAATGGGTTTTGTCATTGCAAACAGTTATCTCCTATTAACAAGTTCGTATCAGATCGCTGGGACCCAGTGATCAGAAGAACAGGGGCCCAAAAGTCTCCCTGCCTCCTCCATGTGAATGAAGCACCAACCAGTGCTCCATTCACTTCTATGGGGATTCCTGGAAGCTCCATAGAAGTGAATGGAGTATGGTTGCATGCTTTAATAACTTGAAAAAAGCCTTTTGGTGTGTATGCAGCAAATTCCAGGTCACAATTAATGCAATAAAAACTGACAAGTTGTGTACCTCAGCTCGAGCACTGTGCGACTGGAAAAACACAGCTTCTTTATGCCCACACCTGTAGGAGAGATAGGATACAGTAAGGACAAAATCCAGCAGACACAGAAACAGCATATTATGAGAGATCGTGTGCATGTGGGGGTGTGTAGGCTAATGGGATAGAATGACTTACTTTACACAGGGATGATCTTCTGTACGAGGCAGTGTGGGGTCTTGAGATACATCTGCAATGATCTGAGTCAGCTCACTAGGAAGAAATAAATAAATAACTCCAGTTACTAAATAATCAGTACATTATCCTGATAATAAAGGGTTAAAGCCATCCAACATGGTATTAGCTAGACACAATGGGAAAGTGGATGAACTGCCAACAGCAACCCGATTCCAGATCAGTTACAATATACAGCTCCTACACTATACCTCTACAGAACAGAAGGAAATTTATAAGAACTAGTGCAAGTGAAAACTAGAAGGCTAGTTTACAGAATTCAGATTGCAGCCCTTATGGCCTTGTTCACACGGTGGAATCTGCTGCTGAATATGAAGTGTATTCCACCCAGATTCTGCCTCCCACCGTTTTTGATGGAAGGTAGATGTCTGAGCAGGATGCTACAAAAAAGTATCCTGCAGTGAAAACTCTTGTACATGTGCACTGAAGTTGAGGTGTACTGCACAGGCTTCAGTGACAAACTGCTGGGGTATATGTGCCAAATAAATAGAGGGTTTTTTTCCCCACTGTGGGCACAAACAGGGTTACAACAAGGCTATCTGGGACTCTAAACTACTGGTCCTATGGACCTGTGGGTGGTTTAGTGTCCCAAGTAGACCTGACAAGTTCCCTTTAAACTTCAACTATTGGATTCATGAGATCTCAGGGGTTGTGGTCAGAGCTGACCTGTGTATAACAGTTTGGTTGTTCTGGGCATTTGCTTCATTTTCCCCTTGTATTAGGGGAGCTAAATCTTTCACTAGTATAGAATCATCCTATAGCACAGGGTATAAGTGTGTCAGTGTGAATACTCACTCTACTTCATGCGTGATCTTGTTCACATATATACAGCTGTTATCCGCCTCTTGCTGATAGTCACAGTTTCGACACTGAAAAAAAAAACAAATATTCAATAATGTATCCAAGTTGTGAGGAAGTCCTGGAACCGTATCAATGGTGCAGAGTGTTAAACCTATTCATTTTCCACACAGTAAAATGTTCCTACCATTTAGAATTAAAGGGGCACCAAAAGGGAATTGTAAAAGTTTGTAAGGATAGGACATTTTATTTCTTAGGTCCACTCTGTGCCCATATCACAAAACAGTAATAACAAAACTTACCCTGTGACAACAGGATGTTCCTTCTGCCAATCATGTGGTTTACTGTCCTGCAAACCCTGCCCTCTAAGACAACCCAACAGTGTAAGGGAACAGGGCTAGCGGGGGTATATCAGGAGGATGACCATGAGGAGGATTCACATGACAGGCTAAGGCAGTACTTTCCCATTACTTTCTTGGTAGGCAGTCTGAAGGGACAAGACTTGTGGGAAAGTAACCCATGTGATGGGCAGAGGGTTTGGCATGCAGTCACAGGAAGCATTGTGCCTGTCACATGCCAGCAGCACAGCGTGGACTGCAGAAGTAATGTGAGAAATAGGCACCTAAGGATAACACAATTTATGAGAGAGTTGGGGTCAGGTTGTAGGAAAATAGGAGTCAGAGTTTTGGCCTACAGACCCTACAGCCGTGATTTCTAAATAGACCTGTGACTGATAGATGTTCCTGAAGGGTCTCATACCTGGAGATCTGTGATCATGAGTGCAAGGACCCCCTACTTTCATTCATTAAGGAATTGAGCGGGGAGCCACTAACGAGCATTCATCTGAATGGCTGCAGCTTCAGTGTGGTGCAGACAGCCAGATCAATAGTGATCAGCAGACTATTATAGTGGCGAGAAGACCACATTAAACCCACCATAGGCTGGGGCCCCACATTGCAAAAACACAGCGTTTTGGCCGTGACAGAAGTGCAGCGATAATAAAAAACACTGCGTTTAACATTACCTGCAAAGTGAATGGGATTCTGGTTAATCCCACCCACACATTACTATTCCGCTGCTGATTTTTTTTTTTTTAGAGTTTTCAAAAACGCTCACTTTTTTTGAAAATCACAGCATGTCAATTATACCTACGGAAAAGCTGGCGGTTTCCGTATAGGTATAACGGGGGCAGAAAATCCTCAGAGGAAAACTCTGCGGACTTTCTGTGGAAAACACTGCAGGAAAAAAACGGGATACGTTTCTGCATCGTTGCTTGGCTGCAGCTTGCTATGTAGGGCCTTACGTACGGCTGAATTTGTACAAGCTCAAAAATTCAGCTTCAGAAATTTTAAGCTGAATTTTTTTTTTTGCTTGACTAGAATTGCAAGTTGCATGTCAGACAGGTGGAAAAAAAAAAAAAAAAAAAAATCAGCATCTGCCTCCCATTGAAATGAACGGTAGGCAGATTTCAGGTGGAATTCGGTAAAGATTTTGAGGCGGAATCCACCTCAAATTCAGCTGTGTGACCATACCCTTAGAGCTACCTAGAGTACCTACAGCTACAACAGAATAATATATTGACCCCTTAAGGATACAGCCCAAATATGCATTAAGGACCAGGCCTCATTTTTCAAAAGTGACAGGTGTCACTTTATATGGCAATAACTTTGAGACGCTTTAACTTACATAAGTGATTTTGAGATAGTTTTTTTTTTTTTTTTAATAACTTTTATTGATGTCCCACTAGGGGACCTGAACCAGCAATACACTGATCGCTGGTTTAGTACTATAGACTGCAATACACGTGTATTGCAGTCTACAGAGGAAGTCAGCGCTATACAGACACATAGGCTGACTTCCAGAGGTCCCGGCAGGATCAACCAGGTACTGGGGTCTCCAGGCATCCTGGGGTAACTGGCCAGACCCTGGGCTGCAGAAAATAGCTATCGGAACCCCCGATCTCGCCGAGGGGGGGGGGGTGCGCAGGCAACATGGCGGAACCCCTTGGTTAAAACCCCCGATCGAAGCTCAGCTCCGACCGGGGGTTAAGGAGTGGGGTGTTAGCTGTCAGATACAGCTAACACCCATTCCCGACGCCATCCTCGGCATTCAGTTTCACTTTCAACACTTAAGATGCCGTGGTCGTTATTGACCGCGGCATCTTAAGGGTTAAACAGCGAGGATCGCTGTTATCACCATCCCTGCTGGTGCAGCGGGAGTCTGGCTGTCAGATACAGCTAGCCTCCCGCGGTGATCGCATGGGCTCTGCTTCTGAGCCCGGTCGATCACTGTCACGTACATGTACGTTGGAATGCGGGAACTAACCACATTCCCTGACGTACATGAAAAAGCGTTAAGGGGTTAAGAATCCATTACTGTGTCAGCACATCACACTGTGTTTGACTGGCAGATTGTAAAACTTACCGCATAAAGGAGAATCCGATTCTCTTTGTCTTCTTTAGGATACAACATGTTGTTGCTTTAAACAAAAAAATAAAAAAAAATAATGACAACACATTTGAACAATAGTTTACTACAGAGGAAATAAACTTTATACTTAGGAGACTACTTAGTACTTAGGAGACTCCTTTAAGAAGTTTAAAGGGAACCTGTAACCAGACTCAGTACACTGCACCATAGAATCCAGGGACAATACACCTCGCTTTACTGCACATGTGCAATGATAGGATATATATATATATATATATATATATATATATATATATATATATATAAAAATATACTGTCCTCGGCATCACCAGCACAATGCACTACACAGGAGAGGAGGCCCTGCCTGGAAAAACAGAGCAACACATGGAAACGAAATTACCAAGTTTGAGGCCTATACCTCAGCAGCCTAAGGATATGGCTACATATAGTGATCATGCTGCAGAGTTTAGAATCAGACCAGAGGACGTTATGAAACCTATTCCTGGCCGTCAGTACGGCACAGACACATGTAAGGCCTCATGCACCACGATGGTGCGCAGTTTCTGGGTGAGTGAACTACACGTATGACACCCAGATTAGTATTGTCCCTGCTATCCACGGACCCATCCATTCTATTAAATGGGCCGAGCCACAAACGCAGACAGGTGTAGGGCCTGCCCCATAACTCACAGCTCTTAGATGCAGCAGCAAAAACTACAGCTGTGTGGATGGGTCCATTGAAATGAATGGGCTCGTATTTGCACCTGCAATTACGGTCATGTGTGGGAGTGCTAAGGGATCAGACAAGTCTTTTTTTTGCAGCCATTTCCATGATTTCACATAGCATGCAGACATGTTTTTTTGCAGACAGTAAAAATCACTACAGTCGTGTACATGTAGCCTTTGTGACACCACAATCTTTAGTCATGCATCAGGCCCAAACTCTTAGATTTCTCCCACTGACTCCACATTGGATTTTTCAGGCTGATGTTATTGCTGTGTGAACATTACACTATATACATTTTACATACCAGCCTGTAAAACAGACTAAATACTGAGCTAGTGCAGGAGAGATAAAGCAGTGCCCAGAGATGTACATAGTCACTAGGAGCCTATTCTCACCACCCTTCCTAAACGAAAACCGCACCAATAACGCTATCACCGAAGCACACTATAACACAGTAGGTAGCATGCCCTGAGCCAACTGCACTGTAGAGAGCCCTGCCACAGTCACGTGACTCCCCCCTACACAAGCCGTCACGTGACTCCCCCCTACACAAGCCATCACGTGACCCCCCCCGTTATTAGCACACCGGCCTATCCCCCGCTCTCACCATTCCTGACAGAATCGGATCCCCACGAAGCCCTGCTCGTAAGTCCCGTCCGCTTCCATCCCCGGTTCCGGTAACAATGGCAACATGATTACCCCGGACGTTACGTGCACACAGCGACCAGCCAACCAGCTCCAGGACCATGAAGAGCCGCCCCCTCACTCACACCTACTTCTACATGCACCACCGTGACCACGCCCAGCTGTGGATAGCTAAATATAAATGGCGCTCCCAATCACGCGCATATAAGCTCCGCCCACTACGAACAGAATGCGCGCGGTTTGCTGGAGAGTTCGCGAGGACTCTGCAGACTGATTTGTGTCGCCGCTGTAGTCGTGCTGCCGCCATGTTGTCGGAGGGTTTTTTTGGGGGGGGGGGCTGGTTACTTAAGCTCTTCCTCATTCTCCATCTTTTTTTTTTTTCTGTCCATGTGGGGATTTTAACTAGATTTTCTTAAAGGTTGCCACTCATAGCGAGTCTTGTGCCTATTCTGTCAGATTTGATGGGTTTTTTTATGCACTATTTTTCCTGTTAGAATAACATAACCCTGTATAAAGTGTTGCTGTATGGCCCTGTATACCATACCTGAGGTGCATATGCCAAGAGGACACCTCCTCACACCAGGTTCACATTAGTGACACCTCTCCATTGTCCTGGTCTGAACAATGGACAGGCGAACTACTAAAATGGCAATAACACATGTAGCCCTACAAACTGATGGACTATAATGGTGTTTGTTGGGTGTCCGCCATTTTAAAACTAAAAGTGGAGAATAGTTTTCCATGTAGGACTCTTCCCTCTACCAATTTTCAGATGGACACTGAGATGGAGTGGAAATCTCCAATGGATTTGACCGTGAACTTGGGTGTATTAGTTGTCTCTGACTGTCCTGTGCCAAGACAGTCCTCAATTTATGGAATCCTGGCAGATTTAGGCATGTCACGGCCTGAAAATTACCCTTGCAGATTTCCCACTGGTGCTTAGGAGGTTAGGCTAGAGGATAAATACTTGATCGGTGGGGTCTGACTGATCCCTAGTGAGGGGGATCCTTTTTCCCGCTACACATTTGGCCTGACCGCAGCTACTGTAAATGTGGGTAAGACTGGTGGTGGACGGCGCTCCCATTGACTTCAGTGGCACAGCACTCTGTTATGTCTGCTGCTCTCATTAAAGTAAATAGCTGTGGTCAGGCTGAATGTGCTGCAGAGGAAAGGACCTCACCTCATAGCATAACCCCTTTAATGAATTCCCCCCCCCACAAGTGAGTTTCACCCGTAAAACGTGGTCCATGTGAGTGCCGGATTTACCAGCCTGAACATCATGTTAGGATTGGGACTCCTAGCAATATATTATCTATGATACTAGGAATCCCTGCCTTCCAGTGACATACTGTCCTGTACCGATTGTAGTGCAGAAAAATATGTGCCTATAGATATACTATAATGCTAGGAGTTCCTCTCCCGCCATACTGTTCAGGCTGGGAAATCCAGCCAACACACAGACTGAGTTTCACAGGTGAATCTAGGCTTAGATTGACATTTAGTCCAAATTGTGCATTAACCTGAACCTTCCTGTAGGTGTCACTAAAGACTACATATAAATTAGTTTACTTCCTAGAGGGAGTTTTGGTTACAATTAGCGAAATAAAATGTCATCATTGTATAACGATTAGTTTTGCAATTTCCTAATATACTTTGCATCTCAGGATCTCTGATTGGAGTCAGTGAATAAAAACATTTTTATTTACCTCTACTAAAAACATAATGGGACGTATATGCTGTAGATTCTCTGCTGCCTATTTGTGGATGCTTTGCTTACATTGGCTCGCCGACACGAATATTCAATGACATGTTTATGAAACCACAGGTCTCCATAAAACCACAGTGCTTGTCCAGAGTCCCAGAATGTCTAGCAGCCGTAGCCTCCTTTCTCTCCTCCCGCTTTCTCAAACTCCACATGTAAAAAACAGAGTTCATAATCTTCACCCCTCCTCGCACGGCCCCCCTACCTGACCCATCTATCAAAGTTAATGGAACCACTCTCACCCCTGTACCATGGGCCCACTGCCTTGGGATAACCTTGGACTCTGACCTATCCTTCAAGCCGCATATTCAAACCCTCAACACCTCCTGCCGCCTGATCTTGGATTTTATGTCAGTTTTTTTTTTGGATTGAATAAAAGCTTTTATTTGCATCCAAGTCTCAAGCAAAAATAACAACTTTTTGGTCAATACAATAAACACAGTCAAGTGACAATACAGGGGGGAAGGGGAGGGGAGGTCACAGGCCCGAAGCTTTATTGATTGACCACAACACACATGAGGGGAGGACAGGTAATACAAGAAATAATATACTCCCTATACTACCACTACTTCCTACCCTGGCAATAAATAACACATGAAGGGAGGACAGGTAAAGTACAGGAAATAATATACTCCCTATACTACCACTACTTCCTACCCTAGCGCTAAACAAGAGAGTTAAACAACAAAAGCATCAAAACATGTGATGGGATGGGGGAGAGGAAGGAGGGAAAGGGGAGGGGGTAATCACAGGCCCGAAGCTTTATTTGAGTAACACAACAGACATGAAGGGAGGACGGGGTAAGGGAAAAAACAGACGTCGCCGAAGACTCAGTCCTCTTCTCCCTCCTCTTCACCGGCCAGGCTATCCAGAATGGCATAGTCCCGCTGCAAGCTGTGAATAAGCCTGCAACAATCCTGGTAAGTGATGTCCTCTCCGTCATGTTTGGACGCTTTCCGTCCACTTCTTTCAACCTCAGGGTTACAGTTTGCCTCATCCAGGGCTCCAAGGTAGGAGGACCCTGAGTGGGCAACTGGTTTCCCGTCTGGCTGGCGGAAGTGGACGGAGAGACGTCCGAGATGGCCGCTGGAGCCTGGCTCACCTTGGCTGCGCCCCCAGCTGGTCTCCCCGCTTTCTTTGGGATGGCTCCTCCTGTGGCCATTGCCTCCTGACACCGGGCTGTCCCACGAAGTCTCTGGGCAAAGATCTGTCCCTCGGTGCTCCTGAAGTCCTCTCTTGGAGTTTCAGCTAGGCTCCGCCCCCTAATCTGAATATCTCCCTTAGTCTCCACCTCCTGAAGTCCCGAAGTCGATCTCTCTCCCTGAGCTTCTTGGGATGTGCTCACGGTGTCCTCTCAGCTGCTTCTCCCTTGCTGGCGTCGGTCTTCGATGGTGTAGGTCTCGAAGGCGCTAGAGGGCTCGCCCTCTCAGTCTAATGGCAGATCAAATGCAGCACTGCTCCCACGTTCAATAAGCTGACACTCGGTTTATCCTGGAAATTTCGGATATGGGTGTCCGAGCGGATCCGCTTTCTGGCGTCCCAGAAGTTTTACCGGATATTGCTATCCGAACGGTTCCTATTCCAGTTCCCCTCGCATCAGAAATTAAACTGATAAGAACAGATTTTTTTTTAAGTTGAATGCTGGCAATACACCAGCAATTTATTAAAACAACGTCACAATACAGATAAAACAGTAAAATTCAACTTAATTTACATAGTGCAAATTAAAACATTAAACATTACGAATTGTCAGGGACATGGTGGCATCATATATTAGAGTTCCACTCACGCACGTACCATTTTCTTAAAAGCGGGGCATTAGCTTTCTTATCAATTAAATAGTATAAAAACATTTCGTTAAAACAAAGACCTAAAACGTCATCAGCAGATAAAACATCGTGTTTAAAAAGCAGGATGTTCCTAGCCTTCCACAGCGCCGACTTCATACAGTTGATGGTCTTCCATGCCATGGTCTTCTGATCAGTAAGCATACAACTAAAAAGTCCGTAAAAAATCATGTTGCTACTAAAAAATCTCAGACCCGCCATCTTTGTAACCAGAGGGAGTATCTTTTTCCATAAGTCCTTGGCGAAATCACAGTCCCAAAAGATATGTTGTACAGATTCCTCTGCCTGGCAGCCCTCCCTCGGACAGACGGCGGATCTGGCGTAGCCTCGTCGATGCTGGAAGACCCGGCACGGAAGACACTCATGCACGCTGCTCCAGGCTAGGTCCATCTGCTGATTAAAAAGAGAGGGGAGGTTAATCATTTTCCATATACGGCCACTTGTCTCTTCATCGAAATTTTTTACTAAAGTGAGTGACTCACCCTCCCTTAAACTCTGTAATAGGCCTTTGCTATTTTTTAGTTCATTAACACTTTTACCGCTTAGATTGTAAAGAGCTACGATTTTCTCTAAAATGCAGTAATATGGGGGTAACGTAAAAGCATATGGTGCCGATAAAACAGTATTAAACCACCCGTGCCTTCGCATAAAAAACCCCGTGTTAAAACGAACATAAAACGACCAATGGTGCCCCTTAAAAAGTGCGTTAAAACAATAGCTAAAATACTTGATTAAGAGAAATCTACTGAGGTCAGGGAAATCCTTTCCTCCTTTCTTCCGGACTTTCGTTACAATTTCTCTCCTGAGCTTTTCCGCTTTCGAACTCCAAAAAAATGTAAAACAAGCTTTAGTGATTTTTTTCAGTAAAACTGTAGGGGGTGGGAACACAAGACTTAGATATAAAAGCAGAGGTAAAATCACCATTTTTAAAATCAAGACTTTACCTTCCATACTTAATTCTCGCATTCTCCACATACACAACTTCTTGTTCACTTTATCTGCCACCATGTCCCAGCTAAAAGCGCCACTGTTTTGCTCGTTAAAGGAGACTCCTAAAATGGTGACGGACTCAGACACGGGCACGGGTACGTCAGATAAAATCATGTTACCAATGTTTAAAATATTACTTTTGTTATAATTAATTTTAAAACCAGAAGCATGACAATAAAAATCTATATGCCGGAGTGCTCTTTGTACAGAGGGGGTGTCCTTACATAAAACCGTTACGTCGTCCATGTAGGCTACTGTCTTAGTCTGGACTCCTCCTCCACCGGGTAGAGCCACCCCATTAATCATTTTGTCGTTTCTTAAGGAACACAGGAGTGGCTCAAGCGCGCAAATAAAAAGTAGAGGGGATAAAGGACACCCCTGCTTCACTCCGGACTTTAATAATACGTCCCGTGTCTTGAGCCCGTTCACCAGAATTTTGCTTGAACAATCGTCGTAAAAGGCTTTAAGAGAAGCTAAAAAGCCTTCCGGTATACCCATACGCTCTAAAACCTTAAAAAGATAAAAGTGAGAAACACGGTCAAAAGCTTTTTCAAAATCTATAGTTAAAACCGCTAGCTTGCTGTTTCTACTTGTATTGTCATTAATAATTTCTTTTATAAGGTTAAGGCTATCCCAACTACTGCGCCCCGGGACCCCGCAGACCTGGTTCTCATGGATTATTTGGGAGGCTACTTCTTTTAGTCTGTTAGCACAAATTTTCGCCATCACCTTGTAGTCTGCATTAAGAAGAGTTATGGGTCTCCAGTTTTTGAGTTCTGTTTTGTCACCCTTTTTGTATAATAGTGACACTTCTCCTTTCTTCCAGGACCCTGGCAGTTTTTTGGAATAAAACACGTTTCTAAAAAGGTCAAACAAATCCTCTTTTAAGACCTCATAAAACTTTACATAAAAATCGCAGGGTATACCGTCAGGCCCCGGGACTTTCCCACTCTTAAAACTTTTGATTGTTGCTAAAACTTCCTGCTCCGTCAGCTCCCGGGATAAAAATTGCTGAGAAGCAGGACTTAAAATCATCTGGATCTCCTTTAGCGAAGCTTCTAAAGGACTAGGATCCACAGGTTTGGCGCTGAAAAGAGAGGAATAAAAAACATGCACTTTATCTAAAATACCCTGTACAGAAAAGACCCCATCAATATTTTCAATAAAATCCTTCTTTTTGTTAACTTTCTTAAAAAAGTACCTGGAGCAGGTTTCGTGTTTTTCTGCATGCTGAACCTTAGAACGGAATATTAGTTCTTTGCCTTTCTGCTCCAGGCACTTGGTGATTTCATTTTTGAGGTCTTGTATTTCTTTATTAACATTCATTCCACTCTTACTCATTCTGTACAGGGCTTGCAGGCGGGAGTTAAGATCCTCGTACAGCACACGTTTCCCCATAGCTCTTTTTTTACTTATATCCATGAAGAAGTTTTTTATTCTCTTTTTCATCTTCTCCCACCACACGGCTATGGGGGTACGAGGATTCCTCTCCCGCCTGCATTTTTCATAAAATATCTTAAAATCATTAAAAACCTGTGGATCCTCTAAAAGGGAAATGTTGAGTTTCCAGGACTTATGACCATTAAAACTATTGCGGTCAGACTTCACCTTAAAAGATAAAATCTTGTGGTCAGATAAAACATTTGGTAAAAGCTGGCAATAACATGGCAAAACATTAAAAGAGCATAAAACAAAATCTATCCTGGAGCTACATCTTGAGTTGCTCCAGGTAGCGCCGGCTGCCGCCGGCATGCCCTTGTTGCGCTCTTTATAGACGTCGGTAAGTCTGCAATCCAAAATCATATTTTTGAGCATGCCGGAGGTCTTATCATAGTTCCTAGAGGAACTATCTGTCAGCCGGCGCTCTCCTCTTAAAATGCAATTAAAATCTCCAGCCAGGACGAGGGGTTCAGATGAATTAATAAAAAGTGGTAACAGTTCTAACACCCTCGCCCTTTCTATCTTATCTGGTGGAGCATAAATATTTAAAAATTGCCATTTAAAACCATTAATAGAAGCCTTCACCAATAAAATACATCCTGGTAAAATCTCTACGATAAAATCGATTAAAACATTTCCCTTAAAAAGAATGGCGATACCTGTTGATCTGCTCTCGTTCGACCCCGACCATACAGAAGGGCCGAACTTCCAGTCTTCTTTGTATTTCTTGTAGTCTAGACTATGCGGTATACCACACTCCTGGAGAAATAAAACCGAGGCTGCCAGGCAGGATAAATAGTTAAAAAGGGCAACCCGTCTCCTTTTTGCCTTGACACCCCTCACGTTGAAGGAGATTCCTGTGATTTCTGCCATTTGGATTTTTTTGGTGAAAATTCTTCTCAATAAATAGATAAATAAATAAATAAACCGATGACCAGGGATTGGAATATCATCTTATTACTTACCGCTAGTGGAGCTGCCCTGCCCATAATCACTCATGCTCTCGCTCTCTTCATCGGATTGCCCTGTGCCTAATGTGTCTGTAGAGCTATCTCCAAGTCGAGGATCACCAACGGCTCCCAGAGAGCGCGCTCTGCCAGCGGGACGGCCAGAACAACGGGGGGTCTCCACCCAACCTTGACCACTTAGGTCCTCGTCGGAGGAGTCAGACGGGGCGCACACCGGAGTATCCCTCCACCTCGACGAGTCGCCGTCCGGAGGCTTGTCGACGGGTGGTGGAGGCCGCGCACAGGGCAGGGAGCGTTTGCTGTCAGGAGGAGTGGTACTTTCCAGCCCAGCCTGAACAGGCCGGGCCACAGTTTGCATGGCCCCCACATCCACCTCCTTTTTATCAGAGGTGTCCATGGCGACCACTTCCACCCCCACCTTCTCGCTTAGCTCCCCACCGGTAACACCTCTCGCTTCACCCTTATCCGTCTCTTTAGACTCCTCCGACCCATCAACTTTAGGAGACCCCCTTACTTGTACAGGTTGAGACTCATTGTCTCTGCCAACCTTAGAGGCTTGGCCCTGCTCTTTAGCGGCCTTCCGCTTGCCCTTTCGTGTAGTATCGCCTCTTATCTTGCTCGAACCTGGAGCCGTCGGATCACCTGGAACGACAACAGTGGAAAAGGAGACATTATCATGCGCACTTTGTACCTCCATCTGAGAGCTGTGGCAGGGCTGCTCCGCTGCGTCCTCCTCCACAGGATCCGCCGCCGTCTCTTGTCTAGGTTCCGCCGCTGCTCCAGCTGCTACATCCGACGTGGTTCCTCCTTCAGGATCAACATCAAAGAAGTGGATATCCGTTGCTCCCTGTGGGGGTGCCCCGGGTTGCCTAAAATTTTCGTCTCCAGCTGCCTGCTTGTGGGGACAATCTCTGTACACATGATCACGCTGCTGGCAAAAGTTACACTTACGGGGCTGTGAACCGAGAGCAAGGCAGGTGGTTTGGTCTCCGCAACCAGAAATGAACGCACACGCGGTAGTTCAAGAAAAGAATATATATTTACTATAAGTTAATAAAGGCTATTTGAAGGTAAAATGACAGGGATAAAGACAAGCAAAATATACAATATAGCATGAACAATTTCAAGGCAAATTCTACAATGGTTTCTACTTTTACTCTGTCCAATTCTGCAGTATGGACACTGAATGAACAATATACTCAAAACTATCCCTAACTGACCCTGACATCACATTTGGGTGCACCCCCTTTTCCCCAGTGGTCCAGGTGGACCGCTTACAGTCTGTAGAAGCGCGCGGTGGGGCCCAAAGTCGGTCCTTTCTTTTATAGCGAAACGTCCTCTCCTCACGGTTATCAGGATCTTGGGAGAAATGAAGTCCTCTTTAACAGGGAAACCCAATGAATGCAATGTAATCCAACAGCAGATTCCACTCAGCACACTGACAGTCCTGCCGAATCCATACACTGAGCTGGGATGTAAGCCGGGGTTTAGCAGGTGCTGTCCAGTACATCAACAGCACTGCGAGTCTCTATCTGTGGTATCCATATACACAGTCACAATGTCAGTCTCACTGATCAGCCACTGAGCACAGTTCCTTTCACGTGGACTCACTAGTCCTGTTGTCTCTTTACACTCTGTTTGTCTCTGGACCAAGATACAGCTTAGCTGTACAGAAAAATCTCCACACCAGTTCAATACAACACTTGCCAAGATGGCTGCTGCTCTCTGTCTCGTCACTTCCTGCTTCTCTGCTCACACTCTGTCTGCAGAACAAGCAAGCTGACATAAAGGGGGGGGGTCTCACTCCAGCATCATGTCACAATTACAATGGCTGCTGTCTTAAAGGAACAGAATCACAGAAATACATTCAACATTAACAGTTTATACAGACAAATAAAGCTTAGGACAACATTGGCTGTCTCTTACAGGGCATTTGACACTCACTCACATCATGCTCTTTGCTGCCGCAGTTGCGGCAGGTCACCTCGCATCTCTCCTTCGAATGCCCATAGGCCCCACAATCACGGCAGAAAGGTGGTATACCGTCATAGAACAGGTCGCCATTCACGTTTCCCAGACGAAATCTGGCCGGAGGGAGTTTAGGTCTTCCATCAGGGTTAACTCTTATTGTGGCTAGGAACCTCCATTTGCACGTCCAGACCTGGCACTCGTTAAGAACCTTCTTGGGGGCATCCAGCTTATCGAAAAAAAAACTCAGCAAAACTTTTAACCAACTCCTCTCTCACAAATGGGGAATAGATCTTTAAAACCACCATTCTCCTCTCCTCCGGGTTATGCCTCACCACACGGACTCCGTCTTTCAAAAAGGCAGCCTTGTGACGCTTGAATCTCTCCATGCCTGCATCCAAGGACCTCTGTGAGAAGAAGGTGACATCATACTCCCCTCTTTTGGGGTAGTCTTGGAGCGACAGGATTTCCTCTCTCGAGATGCCCATTGCCAGGCCCACCAACTTATCTACAACGAAAGGAACTTTTTTAGCGTTATTTCCAGCAATGAACACTCTGATAGAGTGCCGCAACCGGGCATATACCGGTACGGGGTTTGAGTCAGCCGCCATGGCGCTTCCTCACAACCGTCTCTATGGAACGCAACCTCGATGCTATGCCTGGACTCAGCTTGCGCCGAACCCAGGCCTAGGAATCGCAACAATGTCCCTCTAGTACACACAAAGGTGGTCTAGAGGACTCTCTGGGGGATCGCCGCTCGTTTCTTTGGGGCTAAGCCTCCCCCCCCAATAGCAGCAGGTGGGTGAAGTCCGGGCAATAAACCCGGACGATCCCACCAGGCCCAGGGGAAGGGTACCCAAAGAACCTGTACTCTGGCAAGCTCACAAATGTAAAGCCACTAAACAGACCATACACTTGATCGCTAGCCAAAAGGCCGAGAAGCGATTTTATGTCAGTAGGGTGACTGAGAGGGAGATATGTGCCAGATCTGAAAGGTTACAATTCAGCTATATCAACATAACTGCAGTCTCGCCTCACCATCTTTATTAATGATAAAGGGAGTCTACTGACACCAAAATCACTTCTAAACCTCTTATATGCTGTTGTAGGGGCAGTTAGTGACATCACAAATATACGTTTTTTTGTGTCACAGTGCAATCCTGCTGCTGAGAAAAAAAAAACAAACACTTTTTAATCTGTATGCAAATGACATGTTTGGTGCCCCTGGGCTGTGTGGGAAATAACCAGAGCGCTTGGACAACCTTTATGGTACAGGGTGGTACAGGCGCTTTTTGGCTGCAGCTCACTAGGTGGGGCCTTGGCCTAAAGGGCTGTTCCAGTTAATTTTTAACCGCTTTGGAGGCTTAAAATAATAAATAGTACTTACCTACCTATCTGTTCAGCCGGGGATCCAGCAGAGAGTCTCCATTCAGGTCCCCAGTCTTTGCCCTGAACACAAGCACCTCAGGCAATGATTGGCGGAGTCTAGGTTCACACTTGCGCCGCACTCTCAGTCGTTCTTATCCATAGTGGGACCCGAAAGACGGAGAGCCCGTCCACTAAAACAGTGGTTACCCGCGACAATAGACTATAATGGGGTCCGCCGGGTTTGTGACTGTTTTATACTGAAACCCCAGCTCCTTTCCCATAATGCCTTGTTATACTGAAACCGGCAGAGAGAAAAGTCCTCCGTGCAGGAGCTCTCTCTCCACAGATGTGAATGATGCCTAATGCACTTGTGCACAGATAAAGAGTAAACAAAGATGGCAGACTCTGCACTGGATCCCTGGCACAATGGACTTGTAATAACCTCTCTAAGGGTGGGTTCACACTTGCGCCGGAGTCCGTCCTCCGCGAATTCGACTGAAAATCCCAGGAAACTGTATCGGGACTGGATAGCGAAAGGTTAGCGACGCATTGCTTAAAAACCCATTCATTTGGGTTTTTAAAGCGATGCGTGGGTGTGCGCTTACACCCCCTGCTCCGCAAAGACAGTTTATTTCGTCGGAAACAAACTCCTGCATTTCCGACTTTGTTTCCAGCCAAAAAAACTGGATTCGTGTCACAGAGGGTGTAAGCGCACACCCGCGCATTGCTTTAAAAACCCATTCAAATGAATGGGTTTTTAAGCAATGCGTCGCTAACCTTTCACTATCCAGTCCCTATACAGTTTTCCGAGATTTTCAGTCAGATTCGCAGCAGACGGCACAAGTGTGAACCCAACCTTACATGTTGTGTGCCACATTTATCAAGTGTTTTAGGCTGAGGCCCCACGTACCAGGCTGCATCAAAAAAGCGCTGTGGGAAAAACCTTGGCAGAAATGCATCACAGTTTTTCCCTCAGAGATTATCGCAGAAAGTCTCGCGAGGTTTTCTCTGCAGACTTTCTATTTCCATTATACCTGTAGTGAAACCGCCGGCATTTCTGTAAATATAAATGACATGCTGGGATTTCCAAAACCGCAACTGTTTTGTTAATTGCAGCATTTTCACTGCGTGTATTTTTCTGCAATGCGTGGATTGTAGGGGTTGTAAAACAAACCAATTGCAGCCACGGTGTGCGGTTCAAATTACCAGTACCAGTTCAACCCCTACAATCCACGCATTGCAGAAAAATACACAATGGAAATGCTGCAATTTCCAAAACAGTTGCGGTTTTGGAGATCATAGCAAGTCAATTCTATTTACGGAAATGCTGGCGGTTTCACTATAGGTATAATGGAAGCAGAAAGTCCGCAGAGGAAACCTCACCAGACTTTCTGCGAAAATCTCTGATGGAAAAACTGATGCATTTCTGCCAAGGTTTTTCCCACAGCGCTTTTTGCTGCAGCCTGGTACGTGGGGCCTCAGCCTAAAACACTTGATAAATGTTAGAGAGGTTATTCGAATGTATTTTTGTAGCACAGTGGTGTAGGTCACGCCCCTTTACTATGAGTCCACACCCCTTTTTGTACAAGTAATAAAAGTATTTAAAACACTTGATGAATGTGACACACAACATGTTAGAGAGGTTGTTTGGTGAAAATGATACCAGAATTATGGAGCATTTTACTTGATAAATCTCCACCATTGTATGTGCTGGCTGGCTTGTATGTATATGAAAAACTCAGATGATGTGTGAGTCTGATCTCTGACTGAGTCAGGTATCAGACAACTTTGTGTCAGACAACTTTTTATCAGACTCATGGAGCTCTCAGCCTGCAGCCTTATACAAGTATCTTCTACTCCTGAGTGTGAGCAGTGATGTCACTCAGAGGTCAGTCATCCTGGCCAATCACAGTGTAACATTGTATGTGGTTCATAGCTGACTTGTGACTCAATCAGATATGAAAGTCAGAAGTCATCTAAGTTTTACAACCAGCCCAGAAACTGCATAGAGTCAGGTATAAAAGTCAGTTGTCAGGTGTCAAAGTCAAGTATCAAAGTCAGGTGTCTGAGTCAGGTGTCAGAATCAAAGTCAGGTGTCAGAGTCAAAGTCAGGTATCTAAGTCAGGTGTCAGACTCAAAGTCAGGTATCACTGTTGTAAACTGCTATTAATCTGATGTTTGACTCTGATATCTGAGGATGTCCTAATATGGACACTGTACACCCCAGTCCCACAGGCCCGCTGCCTTGGGATAACCTTGGACTCTGACCTATTCTTCAAGCCGCATATTCAAACCCTCAACACCTCCTGCCGCCTCCAACTCAAGAACATCCATCAAATCTGCTCCTTCCTCACCCCTGAAACTACAAAGATGCTAGTCCACGCCCTCATAATCTCCCGCCTAGACTACTGTAACACCCTTCTCCATGGCCTCCCAGCAAACACTCTCGCCCCCCCTCCAGTCCACCTTAAACTGTGCTGCCCGCTTAATACACCTCTCCTCCCGTTCTTCATCGGCCGCTCCCCTCTGCCAATCCCTTGACTGGCTATCCATCGCCCAGCGAATAGAGCTCAAATTACTAACGCTGACATACAAAGCCATCCGCAACACAATATTTTGTAATAATTTGTGTAACAACCAGCAACTGGAAACACATAATCCTATATGCAGAAGAACCTGTGTCACCTCAAGTTCAGCTTGTAAGACCCTTAGCATAGTGCTTATTACATCATTTACTACTATGGTAATATATCACTAACATGACACCTATATTCAGTAAATCATTGAGACCGTTACAGTAAAGCAGAAATATCCTGACTAGTCGGGAATCAAGACTTTGAGTAATAATGGAGTCAAGACTAAATAGCTTAGTAATTGCTATTACTAAGAATACAAGTACTTGTCAAACATGTAGAACACAAGTTGCTGAGGCCCTCACAACACTCTCATAAGACTTCCTGGGCTGAGAGCCAAAGCCAATGTTATGACATAGGGAAGAACAGGTTCATTATTCTTCCTAGGATTTATAGTTAATATATTGTTACTCAACACATCATCACTGAATCCTCTATATGGAGCTGTGGATGCTGTGCAGTAGTCTTAATTTCTGATAAGCAGGAGGAAGTGAAACAACAAAGGGGGTTACTGTGACTTTTTTATCTAAAATTTTCGCACTTGCGCCTTTTTCTTATCTCTACTTTTTTGGTCGTGGATATTTATTAAATAAGCGCAGGTACTTGATAAATGTTGAGTACATGTTAGTTTTACTTGTGTAATAAATTTATGCACAAAATATAACACATTGAATTGTTATTGCAATTGCTGTGTGATAGACTTTTTGAGGCTGCCCATGTACTGGGATACATTTGCATCTTTAAAATACAGCGAGAAAAAAAAACAAACAAGTCCTAAAAAAGGCACCATTTACTTGATAAATGTGCCCCAATGAATGCTTAGCTTAAATGCAGTCTGAGCAGAATTCAGCAGCAATCCAAGGGTTAATGAAAACCCCTTTAAGAACTGCATGCAGTTTTTAATTGCAGTTATGAGTAGTAAATGTTACTCTGTCAGAGGTTTTCAGTCTCGTGTCCATTAGCGTACAGGTGAAATACAACATAATGTGCTACTCATTACTGCATGCAGTTCTTAAGGGAACAGGCACCATGTCCTTGGGATAGGTCATCGGTATGAGATCAGTAGGGGTCTGACACCCAGGCCCCTTTGATCAGCTGATTAAAGGTGCTGCTGCATTTCGACAAGTGCTGCAGCCTTTTCATTGCCTACCAAGCAGAGCTATACATGGTATTGTAGCTTATCCCCATTCATTTCAATGGGACTGAGCTGCAGCATGGTAGTGTGGCCAGTGAATGTGATGTCATTTCCTGAGAAGAGGATGTAGAGCACATTCAAGTGCCACAAGCTCCTCAAACAGGATCTCTTTGGTGAAGGACTTTCAATCTAATAATATAGATGGTCTGCCCTAAAGATAGGTCATCGCTATCATAGTCCTGGAAAACTCCCTTAACTAAAAACTATAACTAGGTAGTATCTCAGAGGACTGCCAGTGACATCATCAGTCGCCATCAGGTACCATAGAAACCCGACACAGCGGGAAGGAGGAGTTGCCTGGAGAGTCAGTCCCTCAGTCAACAAGAACCCAATTATTTGAATGGGTGACATGAAATGAGAATTTACTGGTCACTTACAGAACAGAAAGACCATTTACAAAGTCCCTTCAAAGAGATGGAGGTTGTCCAAAATAGGCAACTCACGTTTATACAAACTTTTTAACTCCTTCACATCCATTATATGAATAAATATGTCTTACACGCTGGTATAAAGTACAGCTAGGATTTATGGATACTACATTAAAGGGCTTTTCCAGAACCAGAAAAATGGTGACCTATCCTAACAATAGCAGATATAAAATCGGTAAGGTATAACTCCTGGCACCTCATGAACAGTTTAAAAGGTTGCTGTATTGCTTTCATTGGTGCGGCTACCTGCATGTTGTCTACTTAGTATCCGCAGTGCAGGTTATTACAGCTTTGTCCCATTCCTGCACCACCACTACTACGTAGACTGAGTACACATAGACGGACTGATGTAAACTATGAAGAGACTGCTGTGCTTCAAGAAGCCGATCAGTGGCGGTGATTAGAGTCAGAATCCCATCAATCTGATGTTGATGGCCTATCATAGTGACAGGTTATCAGTAACCCCTTTAATATCAGATTGTATAAAGTAGGAGGAGACAAAGCTGAAATCAATTGGTGACCTTTGATCTCAGAAATTACAGCGACAATGTAAGTGAAAGAGGACCTTTCACCACCTCTACCAACTCCAACTCTTTGCATCCCTCAATAGGCGCCACTCCACTGATTCTGCCACAGTTGAATTTTTTTCTCTAGCCCCCACTGTTCCAAGCAATCATTTATGTTACTTTTAGCACAGTCATACTCTCTACTGTCAGGTGGGCGGTCCCTATCCTTCTGCTCCAGTCTAGGACTGCTCACCTGATAGCAGAGAACATAATTGTGTTGAAACTAACAGCATTGATTGTTTGGGAATGGTGAGGACTAGAGAAAAAAATTCCAACTCTGTGAAATCAGTTGAGTAGCACTTATTAAAGGATGCAAAGAGGTGGAGGTGGTGTAAGCACCTTTTTTATTATTTTACGACATCCGCCGTACCATTCTGGAGAATGTCTGGTATTTAAATATGGTGGCCACTCAGGAGCTGTATTATTATGTTATATAATATTATATAAGTATCATATATATATAAAATATTATATGAGTATAGTACAGTGGTAACCCGGTAGCAATGCCCGCAATAAGTGCGTGAACATATTAACTTCCATAATGTTTGACCAAGGTGCCATTTTCCCAGCACCGCCATTTTAGAGTGGATTGTAGGCCCCTGGAACGAAATCCAGGGGCAGCGATCCATTGTCATGACAGCTGGGAGCCTAATGAAGGCTCTCAGGCTTGTCACTGTAGATGTTCTATGACAGGCTGCTCTAGGCAGCCTGTAATAGAAACCCAGCAATTTTATAATGCATTAGCATTGCAGTGCATTAGTGATCAGACTCCCTGGGGTTCAAGACCCCTAGGGGGTCTAAAAATAACAGTTAAAAAAAAATATAAAAAAGAACTACAAATTCAAATCACCCCCCTTTCCCTAGAACCCATATAAGTACATAAATAAAGTAAAACAAATTAGGTATTACTAGGTCTGAAATAAAGCTATTTTTCAGAAAAAAAAAAAATCAAAAGATTCGAACCACAGTTTTTTCGTTGTTTCACCTCCCATAAAAATTTGGATAATAAAACGAAAACAATAGACATTCCCCAAAATGAAAAATAACATAAAAATATAAAAATAAAAAGTAAATTTGGCCTCACATAAAAAGACACCCTATGCGCCGCCATCCACGGAAATGTAAAAAAGTTACAGGTGTCAGAAAACTCCAAGAAAAAATTTTTTTTGCAAAGTTTTGGATTTTTTAAAGGGGTTAAAATGTAAAAAGAACGCTACTGGTTACATGTCATTTTGGCTGCACAGTTAACGTTGTAAAAATGAAGCTGGACAGTTTCTAATTCCACCCCATTCTGAAATGCTTTCCATCTTTCCATACATTGTATGGAATATTAAATGATACTATTACAAAGTACAAATTGTCCCGTAAACATTAAGCCCTCCTATGGTTCTGTGGATGGAAAATAAAAAGTAAGGCGGGGAGTAAAAAAATGAAAATTGAAAAATGTCTGCAGTGCGAAGGGTTAAGCAAAGTACATTTGTACAAAGTACTTGTTTGGTAATATTGTAAATGACAAGGTGAGAGGATTATTTTCAGTATAAATTTGTTTGCTAAAGTAAGTTATAACTTACTAAAAAGTCAGACTTGCAGCACTTTTTCATCTGGCGATTTTCGGTGGTCACTGCAATGGTGTCTCCAAACTCTGACACAGATGTGAACCCAGCCTAAGGCTGGTTGCAGACGACTGTGCTGTGATCAGTGTGCTATCCGTGTATTTCACAGACAGCACACTGACCCATTCTTTTCTAAGGGCCCGTACACACGACCGTGATTTTCACGGTCCTGTGTACGAGCCGACAGTCCGGGCCACGTCGAATAGGACAGGTCCTATTCTTGTCCTATTTTGCGGGCCGTGCTTCCGGAAGCACGGCCTGTGCACGGGCGGCATAAGGGGTCATCCCTGTGTCCCTTTTGTGCAGCCCGTGCTTTTAAATCACGGCAGGCCGGTTGCAGCACGGTCGTCTGCAACCGGCCTAAGGCTGTATGTAAAGTTGCTTCAGTCCATATTTTTGATGCATTGGACAATATACAAACAGTTCCAACACTGGACACAACCTTTAACAAATGGTTCACACATAAATGATGCAAAATCAAGAAGTGTAAAATTTGCTAAGTTTCCGTCTTGTAACTAAAGATAAATTGGATTTGCATGGAATAAATCACAGTTTGCACATTTGTATTTTTCTGCTTCTTACTGACTGATGCAAATGTTACTATGATGCTATATTTTACTTATACAATGGCTGTTAAACCTTTAGTTGATGGGTGGATTCTAGGGTGAATCAGGGCGGGTGTGGATGTCAGCTATCTGCCATGTCTCCACATGCTACTTTCATGTGCTGTAACATTACATGCATCTGTATTGCTGGAGACGTGGCATCTGATAACTTGTATTAGCTTTCTACCAGTTTCCACATTGCTTATTTCATGTCTAATTGCAGTGCACTGATAATGTGGTTGATACCTAGTTGTCAGAGAAGTAACCTTCATATCATGGTTAGAAACTGTTTGGTAACTATTTTAGATGGAAGTATGTACTTTATGCAATAAAAGGACCATCTACTCTTTCTTGGGAGAAAGTAATGGGAAGTTTACTGGCACTCTTCTTATACGGTTCATACACATCAGGACTTTCTGACTACATGTAAATAAGGCTCAATACAAAGGTGTAGATAGAAACAGCCCATATGGTTACTATAGATCCCCTGGAGAAAGAGGGTCCATCCAATTTTATAATTTTAATGTGTGGTGAAAATCTGTGCCGGGTTCCCAATTTCTCGGACCCTACAATGTTAGCCAACAAGGCTTTGGGGAGTCCGTCCAGGGATCCTAGAAAGGAGGTGGGAAAATCAAGCCCCAAATCCTCCTGTCCCAGGTAGTTATACAGTATATATGGGTGTGATAACCAAAAAGATGGTATTTTTTTAATCTTTTTGATCGGTTTTCTCACCTTTATTTGTCCCTGGCTTAAATCAGGGACTATCATCCAGCCTCAGCTCCAACCAAAGTGGAAGTTCCCAAGTGTTGTACCTCCAGTACCTGGAAGAAGTTCTGCTGTTTTACCTATTCTGCTACAAGTAAATTCATGAATTACTGCTTCCTACAGCACTGTCTCTTGAGTGTTAATCCTGCACTCACCGTCAAGGGCACTCCAGCCACCACCACGCTCAAGGAGGCTCACCACTAGGGCATGTCCCAGGGAATACTACAACCACCATCAAACACCCTGCAAGCACCAGCCCTTGTGGAGCAGGTCCTTTAGATATCCTTGCCACGGTGACTACAGCTACTACTACCCCAACTATTTGGCCTTCCTCTACTGGGTTGCTATATTTTCTTTCAATTCTGCATTGTGCTTTTCCTCTGTTATTCTTCTGGAATATTTATCGGTAAATTTACAACTGGGTGTTACCATTCACCTGAATGAGGTTATGGCTGTGTCATGGACAAACATGGCTTGCCTTTCCAGCTGGCACAGTATTCCAATTTATTGCAAACGCATTGTTTATCGAGCGTTTCTAGTTATTGGGTCTGTGGTAACCTTAAAAACCATGCAGTTATTAAGTAGGAACACCCAGTAAACAATCAAATACATTCATGGAATAGAGCCAGTGTCGGACTGGGATGTCTAGGGCCCACCAGTGGAATTGTTTCTAGGGGCCCACCATCAGAACCCCCTGCAGATCAGCGGTACCGAGACAGGGCGGCTAAAGGTAATAACATGCCGGGAGCCATGCTGCTCAATCACTATACCAAGTGCACCACTGCACTACCTAAACCTACTGTTACACCTTGTATGGCAAGTGAACAGCGTGGCTCCTAGAATTGTTATCTTTACCTGTAGCCGCACTGTCCTGGAAAAGCTGATCTGCAGAGGTCCTGGCTGTTGTATCATCGTAGATGTAATATTGATGGCCTATCCTAAGGACAAGCCATCAATATTAGGAAGATGGATAAATCCTTTAAAGAGGTTGTCGAAGGAATTGGAGCAACCCATGTAGCTGGCGGGAGGTGTAAAGTAAAAAATAAGTAAATTAAAAAGCATACTCACCTGTCCCCGGCACTCCGTTGTCTGCTGCCAGTGTCCATTCAGTCTCATGCCGGCGACTCCTTGCTGGGAGTCCTGCACCTCATGTGATCGCTAAGACCAATTAGGTACAGGATTTCCAGAAATGAGGCGCCGCCATGAGACCGAACAGACACAGGCAGGGCACAACAGGGTGCTAGGGATAGAGTATGCTTTTTTAAAAATTTTCTTATTTTTACACCTCCCTGGCGGCCGACACAGTGGTCGCTCCAGTTTATGGACAACCTCTTTTAAGGGGTTGTCTGGGCCAAATTTTTCTATGGTCACTTCACTGGTCCCCCCCACATAGTGGCCTCTTCACTGGTCCCCCATACTGCATGGGGAACAGTGATGGGGTCATTATATTGTGTGGGAGCAGTGATGGGGGCTAACATCCTGTGGGGGGGGACATTAAACTCTGTGGGGCATATTAAAGGGGTTGTCCAGGGTTAATCTTTTTTATGGCCTATGTTCTGGATAGGCCATAAATACCTGATCGGTAGAGGGCTGACACACGGCCCCATCAGCTGTTCGGAACCACTTCTGGAGCCTGTTCTGTACACAACACAGGGCCGGAAGCAGAAAACTCCATCCGCTGTATAGCAGCCCGGCGCCTTCACTGCAACTCAGCTCCTACTGACTTCAATAAGTGCTGAAATACAGTGAAGGTGCCCAGCCCCTATACAGTGGACAGAGCGTTCTGCTTCTGGCCCTGTATTGTGTCTGTATTGTGTACAGTACGGGCATCAGAAGTGGCTCCATATAGCTGATCGGTCCGGGGTCAGCCCCCTACAGATCAGGTATCCGTGGCCTATCCTGAAGATAAACCATAACAAAATATGCCTGGACAACCCCTTTAATATACACCCCTAATGCACCACACTTTAAAGAGATTGTCCAGTATAATTTTTTTCTTTTTTATAATTAGTCTGGGGGAGGTGAATCCCCCCCTACCCCCCCCCCCCAAAAAAAAAAAAAAAAAACATGCTAAACATACTCACCTGTCTCCGGTGCTCTGGTGTCCTCCCAGCACGGTCCGGTCCTGCAGCTCCGCTGTCTTCTTTTGCCGGAATTCCTCACTGGCTGTGACGTCCCAGGTCCCTTCCCTTAGGCCACTGATTGGCCTCAGGGGTCACGTGACGTCACAGGTAGTCATGTGCAGAGGGAACTTGTGCTGGAAGAAAACAACAGAACTGCAGGACCGAACTGCGCTGGGGGACATTGGGGACAGGAAAGAAAGTTTGTGGGGGGGTTTTTTGTTTTGTTTTTTTCACGTGCCCCTGCGTAATTAAAAAAAAAAATGACGGAGCCACTGTATGGAGTATAAGCTCCACAGTGGCCCCCACCCCTGTATTATATGCTCCACAGTGGCCCCCACCCAGTATTATAAGCTCCACAGTGGCCCCCACCCAGTATTATAAGCTCCACAGTGGCCCCTACCCTGTATTATAAGCTCCACAGTGGCCCCCATCCTGTATTATAAGCTCCACAATGGCCCCCACCCAGTATTATAAGCTCCACAGTGGCCCCCACCCAGTATTATAAGCTCCACAGTGGCCCCCACCCAGTATTATAAGCTCCACAGTGGCCCCCACCCAGTATTATAAGCTCCACAGTGGCCCCCACCCAGTATTATAAGCTCCACAGTGGCCCCCACCCAGTATTATAAGCTCCATAGTGGCCCCCACCCAGTATTATAAGTTCTACAGTGGCCCCCACCCAGTATTATATGCTCTCTATAGGGGCCCCCATCCAGTATTATAAGCTCCACAGTGGCCCCCACCCAGTATTATATGCGCCCAATAGTCCCCGGTGGGCCAGTCCGACCCTGAATAGAGCATCAGCTGGTATAGGCATAGGCATAGTCATCCAGCCAGTGGTTGGCCACAGTGGACACCTGAGCCTCTGCACTTCAGGCCCGGCCAGTGATACTGGGGATGCTACACCCTAACAGCATAGAGAACCTGTGAGCCAAGAAAAGCAAAAGTACAATGCTCCATATTGTGAGACAGTGATGATGCATTCCTTATAAGACAAATAATAATATGATTACTACGGCTCTGCCTGATCGCGGTCACAATATGTCTGGTGTTATTAAATTATTAGATCATCCCGTTTCTTAGTGATAAGCTGCAAAGATGTAGTTAGAAGGAAACCTCTACCTAACAATGTTCGGCAGCCTCTTTTCATGGACGATACTTTCTCACATCCTGAGCAACCGGTTAAGCGTTTATAAGGTGGAAAACAAGAGATAAGCAATTTATTCTATTTTATTGGCAAGAAAATGTGGAAACTTAAATATCAAAAATGTAATATTTATAACATAATGCCCATATGGTGGCGAACTATAGATAATGGGACGGATTTAATGTTGTGGTTGTAACTTGACTTTAGCAGAAGATATGGCACATTATGGCACATATACTCTTAGACTTAATGTTTCTGATTTGCTCAAGCAGGAGACATTGCTTCAGGGAGAAGGGTCACTGGGAAATGTGGTGCAGCTTAAATGCACATTATTGCACCAAGTAAGATTCTGGCCCAAAGTAAGTCAACTGATAGGTAGCATAAACATAAACTAGACGAAAGATTTATCAAGGATTTATCATCCATTGTGATACAGCTGGTGTATTTACACTGTATTATTATATGTGGGTCATTGTGTCCACACAACAGTACAATGCAGCAATTGTGCACAGAATTTTGTAATTTTACATAAGCAGCACAAATGCATACAGTATATACAATAGAGGCAGCCCATATAGATGCTATGGAGTCCCTGGAAAAATAAGTTTCATCCATATTTTAGTGGGTGGTAAAAACTTATACATGCACCTCCACATGGGGTGTGGTCTCCACAGGTGCTACAATGGCCCACATTTACTAATCGACAATGTAAACTTATGCAGTCTGAAAATGTCAGTTTTATTACAATGTCGTGATAAATCTGGTGCATCTTTAGAATGTCTAGTCTAAGTTTATATTATCTATTGGAATACGCTGGGCCAGAATTTTACTTAAACATTTTTTCATAATTTAGTGCATTTTGCTGCGCTTAAGCCATGCCCTTTCCAGAAACAACACCCCTTTTCCATGAAGCCAGACCCCTTTCCTTCAGGCAAGTCAGAAAGATGTAGTGTAAAATTAGATGCGCCACAATGCACCAAATTGCTCCAGATCTTTGCACATTGTATGACAAATTTGAGTTGCAACCATAATAGTAAACCTGCCCTAATGTTGCCAAACCAGAAAGTGGAGAATGTCCTTGAGTTCTGAAGTTATAAAAATGGGATGTGATTCAGAGCTCCAATCAGAGGCAGCCAGTGTCAGAGCTCAGAATCACACCCCTTTTCTGTTCTTGCCTGACACTGCCCTTCTGACAGTACAGAGACTAAATAGCATATCAGGGACCAACACTAACAGCACTGATTGCTCGGGAATAGTGGGGGCTAAAGAAAAAAGCTATTTATTTCTAATGTTATACATCCCCTTTATAGGTCATGTGCCAGGACATCATAATTGACAACAGTTCAAATTTGCTGGGATTGTCTGGAATTTTCAATAACAAGCCCGGCCAAATTTGGTTTGTCCCAGCCTAAAGAGGGTTGGTGTACGCCTGGAGATGGGACCAGATTTTTACCAATGGAACACAATGTGGGAAAAGTCCTTCCAGCCTCCAGAGGAAGCAGTGAGGTGAAACGAGCCTTGGGACTGGAGGTTGTGGTATCTCCATACATTTTGGATGTGGGTTTGATATACTATTTATTTTTTATGGATTATTTTGTATTTATTTCTGGTACATTTGAGGGATATATATGTAGGTTTAAAATCCTACAAGTGTCTGCGCCATTTTAACATTTAAAGCTCTGTTGGAATTCACAGAAATCCAGTAAACTGATGATCAGCAGCCTGTATAAGAACAAATACTTCATGTTCTGATTCATGGTTCTTGATGTAAGTAGCAAATTTTAATATTTACGGTTTTAAGGTCCACATACAAAATACCAACCAATACCAACACTACTCTGCATTCAGTGTGTCATCACATCATTACAAAGTGTGGTTACTACAACATTCTTCCTTACATGAAAGGGATTGTAAAATCCAAGACAATTAAGTGGAAATTGGTTTAGAATGTTATAAAGTAATAAAATAGCTCATACTCACCTTACTGTTCCCCTGCTGGTCCTATTCTGACACATCTCAGTCCACTGATGGTGACCTAATATAGCCGTGGTCATGTCAGGACATCATTGGTGGACCAAGAAGACAGGAGAGGTGGGGATCGAAAAAGATGAGCACAGAATGTCTACTTTTATTATTTTATATCATGCTAAGTAAAATAAGCAAATAATCTGTTTTCCACTTAATTTTTCCAGGCTTTCACCGTCTCCACCAATACCAATCCTCTTTGTATCCGCTGATTCCGGCGCAGTTAGAATGACTTCTCTAGCCCCCACCATTTCCGAGCACTAATTTCTGCTAGTTTCAGAATCCAATGTGCTATGTTGGCCCTCTACATGTTGGCTCCAGCTGAGGACCGCCCACCTGACAATACAGAGCCTAATTATCATATTGGATAATGAAAATAATAGAAAGGATTGCTCGGGAATGGTGGGGGCTAGAGAAAAAAATTCCAACTGCACCAGAATCAGTGGAGCGGATCCTATTGAAGGAGGCAAAGACTTGGAGTTGGTGGAGGTGGTGAAAGGTCCTCTTTAACGCTAGAAAAGTGTACCAACTGGCCAGAAGATTATCGAGGCAGGCATTTTATGGACTGAAGAATTTTCTAAACAATCTGGCCTCAATGGATCTTAATATATTTTAACCCATAATTCTACCTGTCCTATGAGAAATTGGCAGGTGCACTTTAAAGGAGTTTTCCAGTTACAACATTTCCATTTATTAAATTGAAATTAACAGGAAGGAAAGAAATAAAATCTTTCATAATTAATTATTATGAAACTTTCCTGTCATGTGTGATTTCTATACTCAGTGTTGCACGGCCGGAAATTGTGCAATATATTTCCTCTTGTGTGCCAACACAATCTCCAGCCAGGTACAAACTTCGCCAACCAAGACCAGAAAAAAACAGTGAAAGACTGAAATATTGTGACTCCCAACAAGGCGTTCATGAAAAAACTTGCGACAGAATTAAACCTTTTAATACAATGTGAGGCTAGGCTACACAATTGGGGCGCAACACGTTGAGCGGCCAAAAATCGCAGCATCATTCTGCCTTCATTGCAAGTAATTAAAAGAAATTTGTTGCCAATTTTTTATTTATTAAAATGAGAAAGTGAAATAGTGAAATCACTTTTCTTGTAATCTGTTTTCATTTTCTGATTGTAGATTTTTTTTATTTTCTCTACATATCTATGGGGGCAGACAACTTGCCTGAGCTTCTCTACTGCTCTGCTAACAGCATATAGAGTCATGGCCATAGGTAGCAACAGTCTGGAGGTCCATTGAGGTCTGTAGGAGAGTTTTCTAGACATGCAGGAAGGCAGAATAGATACGTGGTGACATCATCTATTGTCAGTAGGAGGTGTTATCTTCTATTGTAATACTGTTTGTGATGTAAATGAGGTGACTAATGCAAAAATGAAGTGACTAATTCCTCTACAGAATTGGTAAATGTCAGTCTATTATTAGGTTTAGTGGCCCGAGTGATAAAATGCAGGACACAGTACTTTAAAAAATATATATAGATAGTAATATGGAAATTATAAAAAAAAAAAAAATTATCAAAAATTTTAAAAAACAAAAACTTCATTTAAAGAAAAAAAAAAGGTAATTTCTGGTAATGATTTGCCTCTAAATTGAATGTACTTGCAAGCTGCCACGAGGTTAATGTGATGGTTACAAAAAAATCCAAAACTGATCTATTTTTTTACATCAAAACTGCATTCACTTTAATAGTGTGTGAGGAAGGTAGCATGACGTGTTTCGTGGCCCTTGTTATCCTTTATAATATTATCCATATTATCATCCTTTATAAAATCCTTCATAGCCTCCTTCATTTGATAGGAAAATATAAAAAAAAAATGAAGTGGTATATAGTATTTGCAGTGATAAGAGGGAGGCTCAGAACCGTGAGCGCACGCAGCCCTGTATTCTCAGGTAGGATAGCTTCACTAGGACACTTTACATCTATAAAAATGAATACATACAGAGAGTTTGCATTGACAAAGAAATAAATTAACGAATCATCTATTGCGTTTTAGTCCTTCTTGGCTAGCTCACATTCTCTCTTCACCCGGGAGAAAGGCCCAAGTTCTCTGCAGAATATAAAATCCCAAAGTACGCGTCCCCACGATATATGGTAAGGCAGGGTGTCATAGTATTCAGCAGCAATTTTACGAACCTGTCCAGAGAAAAGAATTAACACATGAAAATGATATCTTATCAGAAAATGGACAGTGACAAAGAACAAAAAATGAGAACTGGTTACCCATAAAAGAGACAGATAGGAGAAGACAATGCTGCTAACCATACATGACCCTACTATTGGACTAATACAGCTTATAGAGTGTATATATGTATAAATACATAAATATATCAGCCATATATCACTGGTAACACCTATGACAGTGGGAATCTGTTTCCCGGGCCATTCTGTATTTACACATGATGTGTAGTACTATAGCTGACCATACACATTAGATACAAGTTTGCCAAACCTAATTTTTGTGGGATTAACCAACTATCTAATAAATATAGGGGTCTCTAAATTCTCTACTCACAGCAGATGTAGGGGGAATCGAGGATCTTTGGATAATGGGCCACAATGGTCCAGTAGAAGTTTTTTCCCTTCTCCCATTGAAAAAAAAAAAATCATGCAATATACATGCATAAAAAAGAAAATGGAGTGACGAGCAAAGCAAGAGTAATAGAAGAGTCATGTCTTACAAATCTTGTAAAGTTATGTAAATGTGCAGGAAAGATAGTTACATAGGTGTATGTAGCCTGGTGAGACCACTGCGCCTAGTGACTGGCTGCGGCACCGTATACAAAGACCAGTGGAGTGGCTGCAGCGGGGAGGCAGGGCGTCTACAATGTCCCATAGCTGTCCCTTTTATATTGACCCAGGAAAAAACATTTTAAATGGGAATGCTCTGATCACATGACTGCTACAACTTATATCCTATGTGAATAAAGGGGTTATATGGCAAATAATAAAGCTTACCAATACATTCCCTGCACTGCTTAAAGGTGTTGTCCAGTTTCAGACCAATATTAAGAGACATTATGTCATTGTTTGTATAATAAAAAATTGTACAGTTTTCCAATATACTTTCTGTATCAATCCCTTATAGTTTTCTAGATCTTTGCTTGCTGTCATTCATTCTTCTTACAAGCAGTGGATAAAAATCAGTCCATGGTCATGTGATATACAGTCCATGGTCATGTGATATACAGTCCATGGTCATGTGATGTACAGTCCATGGTCATGTGACATATAGTCCATGGTCATGTGCTGGACACACAGGTGCAAAGTTCGTTACAGTCACAGCTCAGTAATCACATATCTGTCTGGTAACGAGCTGTGCAGCTGTGTGTCCATCACATGACCATGGACTGTACATCACATGACCATGGACTGTATAACATATGACCATGGAATGTACATCACATGACCATGGACTGATTTTTATCCACTGATTGTAAGCAGAATAAATGACAGCAAGCAGAGATCTAGAAAATCATGAGGAGTTGATACAGAAAGTATATTGGAAAATTGTACAACTTAATATTGGTCTGAAACTGGACAACTCCTTTAAGCTTTATTACTAATATATAAGCATGTCCCCCTGAGCCCCAAAGATTATCTTTGCGGTGGGCATCTGGAGAGGTTGCAACTCTCACTCCTCTGTCTCCCCTGCTGACACTCTAACTCTCAGTCACATGACCGACTCTACTCAACTCAATGGTCCCGCAGCCGGAGAAGAAGAAAGTCAGTGACATCAGTCAAAGCCACCAACTCTTCACTTTGCAAAGGTAAAATTTAGAGCTCCAGGAGACCTGTTTATATATTAGTAATAAGTTTATCCAGTGCAGGGAATGTACTGGTAAGCTTTATTATTCCCCAGAATACCCCTTTAATTATTTTAAAAGAAATGTGTCTCCCTGCTCCTCCTCACTGTCCTGTTTTGGTCCTGTGTCCATCACATGACTATGTACTGTGCATCACATGACCATGGACTGATTTTTATGAACTGGAAGTAAACAAAGAATGAATGACAGCAAGCAGAAATCTAGAAAATCGTGAGGGCATGATACAGAAAGTATATTGGGTAATTGTAGAATTTTCATTATACAAACATTATCATTTATTGACTAAAATGGACAACCCCTTTAAGACAACTATAGTTGCAGAATGAGGAAGGTCCAGTAGATTGCATCATGGCTGATTTCAATGTGACTGTTACATTTATGATGCAGTTAGGTAATGTGTTACAGAACGATCAATTACTTGCTGATTGCAAAGTCCGATCAACCGTCCTACCTGAAAACCTAACTGAACTTTGTAATTAGGTCTAGTGCCCCTCACAGCCTCTTCTGTGCCTATACCTGGCAGGGTGGGGTTGGCTACTGATCTGATACTGCCGTCTGGTCTCAGCAGTCCCTTGGACTTTCTCCTCTCCCTCAGCAACCCCTTTGTTGCATTGATGATCACGTTATAATATGATGCATATGATAATGTGTACACAGTACTTAACAAATGGTTATATTAATTACAAACTGTTTTAACCCTTTAAAGACACAGCGCAGTTTGTACGTTAATGCTCAGCATTTTTTATTTTTCATATTTTCCTTCTCCGCCTTCCAAAATTCATAACTTTTTATTTTTCTTCTGACATAACTATGCGAGAGCTTATTCTTTGCATGACTAGTTGTAGTTTCAGTTGGCAACACTTTGGGGTACATATAATATTTTGATCAGCTTTTATGAATGATTTTGGGGGGCTTGTGTGAAAAAAAAACTTCAATTCTATCATTATTTTTAGAGTTTTGTTTTACGGCATTCATTACACATTGAAAATGACATAGCAAATTTGTCCGGTGGGTCTTTACGATTACGGTGATACCATATTTATATTGGTTTTATTATGTTTTACCGCTATTACGAACTAAAACACCATTTTTCAAAAATAATCAATTTGCTTAGGGTTACGGTTATCTGACATCTATTACTTTTTTACAGTTTAGTTGACAGAGCTAAGTCAGGGCTCTTTATTTGTGGGGCAAGTTGTAGTTTTTTTTGGTACCAATTTCTGGTATGTTTGACTTTTTTTATTACTTTTTATTGTTACTTTTGTGGGATGCAAGGTGACCAAAACACATTAATTTGTGCATTGCAGTATATTTTCTAAAAGTTTTTTTTTTTTTTTTACTTTTTATTATTTATTTAGTTTTTGCACTTTATTCTACACCTTTAAAAAAAAATAAAAAAATCACTACTCCTGTATTGTACTGTACTGTATCCTTTTGAGTCTTGGAGCTCGGCTGGCCCTCGCACAGATCATCTGGACTAGCCGCCACCAGGTACTGGAAGCTGCTAGTAGACGAGCTGCATGTACAGCACCATTCCTATTCAAGTAATAGAAGTGGTGCTGCAGTTCACCAGAACCATCACTATGAAGAGGAGGCACTGCTGCGCTGCTCCTACTACTTGAATAGGAGCGGTGCTGTACATGCCGCCCATCCACTAGCAGCTACTGGTACCCACAGGCTACTAGAGCAGATGATCTGTGTGGGGTTTGGATGTTGGATCCCAACAGATCACATACTGAAGACCTATCCAGTGGGTAGGTCATTTGTATGAAAATTTGATTTGGGGCCAGACAACCCCTTTAAGTCATCCTATACCCGGAAGCAGAGGAGGCCATCTTCATGATGAAGAGTCAGGATGGACCACTTTGCTTGGGCCTATAGGACACAGTACCGCATGCCTCACAAAGCTGAGATGGGGGACTCAGAGGAAGCAGGGCAGCGCTGTTGACAACACTGTTGCTGGGAAGAGGTTTGTAACAAGGAAATTCTACTTTGATGCTACTTATTTCTAATTTACATATTAATGAACATTTTTCAGAAAATTCAAGTGACCATCCTGCAAACTAATTAAAGGACTTTGCTCATGGCACTAACTCACTTGTATAGCATGGTCATATTTATTATGGCCATGCCTCCTTTGATTTATACAATAACCACCTCCACCCAAAATGAGACGCTTACAAATTATCTTTTGCAATATTTGTATTATTCCCTTTTTAGACATTGTAAGCAGTAGTATTAAGTTCTTGCTGATACAACCAGAACATGTGGCGTTATCTGTGAGTAATCCCTTCCCATTCCTAGGCACTCCTAGAACACGGTGAGCTGGATCCTAGAGTGCTATTGCAGCTTTCTTTTGCTTGGATTGTATTGTTGACCAGAATCAAATATCTTTGTCTCTCTCTCTCGGGATAAGACACAAGATGCATAGCCAGCCACATGCTGGGTCATCATTGTTTTCACTTAAACTTTTAATCTATGGCCTATCCTAATAGAAAACAGGCTCTAAAGTTGTCCCTAGCAATGCTAAGAATTGCAGGCACTTACTGTGTATTGTCAGTTGCCCAATAGTTATATCTCAGGTTTTAAGAAAGGTGGTTTTAGTGTTGATAACTGAGATTCTCAGCTTTCATATACTACCAAGATTGCAGTTCTAGCTATAAAAATGGAGATTTCACTGGTCAAAGACACAGTCATGAATGTGATTTTTATATGCAGCATTGACTGTTGCGTATAAAGCTCAAATTCCCAACTGTGCTTTTCTCTAGTGCAGATGTTCCCTGGCAACAGCCTAGTTATAGACTTGCTAGGGAGAACTTTAGAGCCTGGCACAGGCGGGATCCATATTGTGTGTCTCCCCCATAGACAAATAATGAAAAAGACACTACAGGGTCCATCTGTCTGAATTACTGCCAAAAATATTTTACTTTTCATTCTCCATTCGTCATCAGGGCCATATCTGGCGGAGACGCAGAAGCATTACTAGAGGTGTACAGCAGCATCTTATAGGCCTCTCCCTCAAGCAGTAAACTTGAACATTCACTAGTACTATGACTTTGCTGTACTGTGTATGGGCACACCATCCTTTGAGTACACAACAGGACTCCTGTGGCTGGACTAGAACTGACCGTGATACACTGAGTTTGGTTTAGCTGAGGCGTAGTTGATCCAGGCAATGCCACCGCTACATGGACCATATTACCCAAACCATACATGGCATCCTGAATCAGGCCTTAGCAGAAGGAGTCAATATATAGCTATCTAGCAATGAAATGGTTGCTGTCTTACCTCTGGAAGCTTGCTGCCAGGTATACTTGGAAAGTCATGGTGTTCCATGTGGTAACCAACATTGAAGGTTAACAAGTTGAGTGGTCCATAGTAAGAATAGGTTTCATAACCCTTTAAAAACATATAATGCTCAGCAATGAAATGTCCAGATATTGGATGCAAACCCATGGACAGAATGGATCCAGCTAATAAGTACACAATAGGCTTTATTCCCCACAACGAGTATATGACTAGGTCAAAGGAGAACTGAACGATTGCATTGATAACTTCCATGTGTGTAATGGGTTTAGGATTGACATATAGAGGGCGTAAGATATAAAGAAGTGGTTGTATAATGATCCAAATTATCTTGCGTGTAGGAGTGCAGAAAAAGTTTCCCTCAAAATCTGTTGGGATATCCACGTCCAGGCCATCTCCACCAAGATACCGGTGGTGGTCAATATGGTATTTTTTGAAGGACGTTGAGTAGGGCATTCCAATTGGGAGGTTAGCAAACATTCCAAAAAAGCGATTCCAACGGGCTGACTTGTTACCAAAAGCAACATTGTGAGAAATATCATGGATGGCAAGAGTCAATGAATGATTGATCACCCCTCCAAATGCATAGGACCAGAACACAAGCCACTTCCAAGAGAGATCCCGGACAAGGTAACAGCAAAGTATCTGAACAAGTACCATGCAGGAGACAGTCCATTTAAGCTGTGGGTCTGGTCCCATCAAATTCTTGATCTGTGGGTATTTAGCTGAAGACAGAAAAACAAAACATTGTATAAGGCGACATGATCATTGCTGAACAGTGTTATGCACATTGAAAGAATTGCACAAGACAAATGCAAAAGATAAAGTGATTTCTAAAGGCTGTGATTCCTTAGATAGGGCGGTATATATTACCTGATGGGTTTGCTGCCAGTTTGGATTGTTATTAATGAGAAAAGCTCCAATAATTGCTTCCTATCTACTGTAGACCCACAAACGCTCTCTCTTTTATGGCTACAAACTGGTTTTAATAATACCTTTAGGTTAGTGGCATCTATAGCACCTGTCATTGGGTTCATCCCCAGGTAAGTATAAAGGTTTATTTTTTTAAAGGTGGGCAATTCTGATAAAGGGGAGGCAGATTCTGGCCTGAATTTGCCTGAAAATCAGCTCCAGATTCCTCTTTGTGAATGACCCCTGAACCCCACGCTGCGGATTCTGCGGCTGAATATGCCATGGAATCCGCAGCAAGATCGAGTAGGACACTTAATTTTTCAGTGTCTTTGCGTCCTTTGCTGCATTCCATTGAAAACAATAGGAAATCATTTGGAACTGATTTTAAGGCAGAAACCACCTCAAAATGAGCTCCAAATCCTCAATGTGAACAGCCCTTTAGGGAACTGGTGCATCTTCTTCCTCTTCCAGCAGCTCATAGCGCCTCTTTTCCTTGTAAGTTCAGTGCTCCAAAAATCACCGCAGTAAGGCCTTTTCATGGACATCACCCCACCCTGCTCATTTGTGGGTGTGCTGTCCGTGGCTAATCCGCTGTTCATATCTGTGAAAAGCAGATAAACTTTTTTTTGTTGTTTTATTTTCTATACTTTGTATGTTACTGGGTCCATGAAAAACAGATGAACACGGATGTGATTCATTTTATTTTATGGACTCGTGAACTTTCATCAGTGTGATGCATCTGTGATCCATGAATGGATATGTATGGTGTGTGCAAAAAATGCAGATGCCATGCGTACAGTCATGGCCAAAAGTTTTGAGAATGACACAAATATTATATTTTCACATGATCTGCTGCCCTCTGGTTTTTATGTGTGTTTGTCAGATGTTTTTATCACATACAGAAATATAATTGCATTCATATTATGAGTAACAGAAGCTTATATTGACAGTTAGAATGAGTTAATGCAGCAAGTCAATATTTGCAGTGTTGACCCTTCTTCTTCAGGACCTCTGCAATTCTCCCTGGCATGCTCTCAATCAACTTCTGGACCAAATCCTGACTGATAGCAGTCCATTCTTGCAGAAGCAATGCTTTAATTTTGTCTGAATTTGTTGGTTTTTGTTTGTCCACCCGTCTCTTGATGATTGACCACAAGTTCTCAATGGGATTAAGATCTGGGGAGTTTCCAGGCCATGGACCCAAAATCTCTATGTTTTGTTCCCTGAGCCATTTAGTTATCACCTTTGCTTTATGGCAAGGTGCTCCATCATGCTGGAAAAGGCATTGTTGGGCGCCAAACTGCTCTTGAACGGTTGGGAGAAGTTGCTCTTGGAGGACATTCTGGTACCATTCTTTATTTTTGGCTGTGTTTTTAGGCAAGACTGTGAGAGAGCCGATTCCCTTGGCTGAGAAGCAACCCCACACATGAATGGTTTCAGGATGCTTTACAGTTGGCATGAGACAAGACTGGTGGTAGCGCTCACCTCTTCTTCTCCGAATAAGCTGTTTTCCAGATGTTTCAAACAATCGAAAAGGGGATTCATCAGAGAAAATGACTTTACCCCAGTCCTCAGCAGTCCACTCCCTGTACCTTTTGCAGAATATCAGTCTGTCCCTGATGTTTTTTCTGGAGAGAAGTGGCTTCTTTGCTGCCCTCCTTGAGACCAGGCCTTGCTCCAAGAGTCTCCGCCTCACAGTGCGTGCAGATGCACTCACACCTGCCTGCTGCCATTCCTCAGCAAGCTCTGCACTGCTGGTAGCCCGATCCCGCAGCTGAAACACTTTTAAGAGACGGTCCTGCCGCTTGCTGGTCTTTCTTGGGCACCCTGGAGCCTTTTTGGCACCAATGGAACCTCTCTCCTTGAAGTTCTTGATGATGCGATAGATTGTTGACTGAGGTGCAATCTTTCTAGCTGCAATACTCTTCCCAGTTAGGCCATTTTTGTGCAGTGCAATGATGACTGCACGTGTTTCTTTAGAGATAACCATGGTTAACAGAAGAGAAACAATGATGGCAAGCACCAGCCTCCTTTTAAAGTGTCCAGTGGTGTCATTCTTACTTAATCATGACAGATTGATCTCCAGCCCTGTCCTCATCAACCCCCCTCACCTGTGTTAATGGAGCAATCACTGAAACGATGTTAGGTGGTCCTTTTAAGGCAGGGCTGCAATGATGTTGAAATGTGTTTTGGGGGATAAAGTTCATTTTCTAGGCAAATATTGACTTTGCAAGTAATTGCTGTTAAGCTGATCACTCTTTATAACATTCTGGAGTATATGCAAATTGCCATTAGAAAAACTGAAGCAGTAGACTTTGTAAAAATTAATATTTGTATCATTCTCAAAACTTTTGGCCATGACTGTACATGTAATGCTGACGTGTGAATAAGGCTTAAATCGGGGGGAGTCCAAATGGAAAATTTTCCAGGATTTATGTTGGAGCTGGCGGCGGGGATGACTAGAAGGATTACTTTTTAGGCCTGTAGGAATGCTGAGGCTGCAGACTAGTGCACAGGAACCCATTCTTTAAGACTTTGTCCCCACATATAAACCACAAAACCACTGCAGTCACTTTAATTTAGATGAAGTATTTCTCCAGTCATAAAAGTGTTTGCAGTTAATAAGTTACTATGATAGAGATGCCGATCAATCGTGATGGCCGCACCTTGTATCTTAATATCATTGTGTTTAGTATCCTATTAAAGTCGACTAAAACAAAGAGCTGGTAATGAAGTCAGACATTTATGGCCATGTATTTGTGTCCGACTACATCACAGTTCACATGATCTCTCCTAACATTACTAAAGGTTTTATAAGAATGCTGTGTAGTGTAATATCCACATAGCGTGGTTTGTCAGGTGCAGATATGACACAATGTGGGGAGGAGTAACTAACTAGATTTATACCGTCAAGCAGGTACTTTGACCGGTCATAGAGATAACAATCCCCTTCCCCCTACATGGGTGTCATTATGTCATTAGTTTCCCAACGCTCGGCACTGACTATTTGTAGTTTCAACATAGTATACACTTTTATAAACTATTCCAACCATACTGGACTTGAGTTCAGCTGAGTTTTTTTCAATGGGGAGAGGTGATAGGCGACTGTCAGACATCTCTAGTAGTGGTTTAGTTCCCTTGAGAACATAGGATTGGACAAGCCCAATTTTTTCTCTTTCAACATATGACAAGTGAACATCAACCATTTCAAATAGATTACATGGTTGATCAATCCTGCCAAAGTCAGTGGATTTGGCCAACCTAAGTTTAATGTGTATAGCCACCTTCATCCTACAGAAATGTATTGTGGAATGTGCCATTAGATGCCATATAGGTATTGTCCCCTAGAAGCATTGCATATTGGATATAATCTTCATTAGGTCACATTCAGATAGCTGTAATGTAGTTGCAACACCAAGAGCTCCTGCAGATTTGCCAGGGCTATACATAGGCTAGGTCATCAATATCAGATTGGTCGGGGTCCAACACCCGGCACTCCAAAACATTCAGCTGTTTGAAGGGACTGCAGCGATCAGATGAGCACTGTGGCTTCTTCACTGCTTACCATACACAGAGCTATACATGGTGTAGTGGCTATGTTTGGTATTGCAGCTCAGCCCCATTCACTCGATCAGGACTGAGCTGCAAACAGATCATGTGACCAATAAATGTGACCTTACATGGCCTTCAAGCAGTAGATCCGTGTGGGGCTGCAGTGTAGAAACCTCACTGATCTAATATTGATGAAATGTCATCAAAAATAGTGTTGGCATATCTCTGTCACATCACCCTTTTTTGTGCCAAAGATGCGCCACTTACTTCTTTATGTGCTTTGCTCACCACTTTTTACAAAGTGGTCAGAGTGGGGCAGAGACCAAGATGGGCTGGAGATGCCTCATCCCTACAAGTTTACTATATCTCTAGTCAGAAAACGCTTTCAGTAGCCTATCACTTGCTCCTCTCTGGCCATACTCAACATCCCCCCCATTCTGGGAATATGAGTTAGGTACAACCTTGACGCCTGCGCAATGGGCCAAGTGCTTTACTCTTTCTCAGAAGGCAGTGATCATCACTAAAGCCCAAGAAACCAGCAACAAGAATGTATTGCAGTGGTACCGCGTGTCCAGCCAGCTTCATCATTGGCTTCCATCTGTACCCAATACATGCTAGAGGTGCGGCATAGCTACAGGGTCCATGACCCACATCTTGCTCCCATCTATGATGCTTCTGGTCTACAACACTTAACATTATCCTTAAAGTGACAGGAGTGGCCATCCCTGAGTTGTACATGTTTATTATGACAAAATCCCAATATAAAAAACTCTCTTTCCTGTCACCTCCCGCAGGAGGCCAAAATGGTTATACCGAGACAACGGAAGTCCCCTGAGGCCCCCACTCTCAAGAGTGGCTTGAGGAAATAGCCCACACCCTGCGCATGGAAGAGCTTATTGCTCAAACCCCAGAGGATAAATCTTGTTGTGTCACTACCTGGTCCTCCTACATTGCCTTCCAGTCATCCCCCTCAATATCCCGAGCTGTGCTGGGATCGCCACCCTGCCCCTTCCCCCCTCCTGTGGGTGTCTTCTTCTTTTGCGATTTCCCCTCTTCTCTTCCCTTCCTTCATCACCTTTTGTCTTGTAATGCACCCTCTTCTTCTTTCCCTTAACTCCTCGCCCATCTTGCTGTTCCTGTTATTCATAAGGGTGTCCATTGTACGATAATTCATTCCCCTTCTCTCTTCTCATTTGTATTGTAAGCATCGCTTGTATTCTTACAGGAAAGTCACATGTTATATTTCAACATGGCGTTTAGCCTCTGCACTGAAATAATGCATGGGCTAAAACCAGGGGGCCACATTTAGTACAACCAAAAAGTCCTAGACATAGGCTGTTTTACAGAAGACTGTGCCTGCGGCTCCAGAGATAGAATACAGGCTGCCATAAAGAGTTGCCTAATGGTTTTACACAGGCCAGGCAGATACATTAGTAGGTAATTATATATATCTGAGCCCTTTGTATAATATGTAATTACAATAATAATAGATTTCCATTGTGTTTGACAAAGTATTCACCTAATAGTGAATATAAGACTATTAAATACAATGTCAATCTTTTCACAAGAGCAGGTAGTAACAAATGTCTACCATGTAATGTACACTCGCACCATTCTCCCACCATGACAACAATGGATTAGTCTTTGTTTGAGTCCTGGTGTCTCCACAACAACAACTGGCTCCAGACACAGTTCTCTGTCCAGGGGAAGACACGTAATCCCTACTGATGTCTAGTGGAAGTTTATACATGTAGGTTGTCAGGCGCATCCACTCTATGGAATGATACCAAGGCTGTATATATACTGTATATATACTAGAGTGAGGGGTGACCGGTCACATGAAATATCTGGTGGAATACACAATGCACTATGATCTACAAATTGTTCACATGGGAAATTCTTACATCAAAAACCCTAAAAAAAAAAAAATGAATACCAAAATTCCACAAAAAGCATTGTTTGCAGTTTTTATATTTTCCTATAAACTTTACCAAAAACTCTGGCTACAGAAAGAGACACACCAAAAAGATTCTGAAAATAAATGCCACTAAAAACATCTTTTGCCACAGCAAAAAACGTGGATGGGAGTCTGGCTAATCCCATCCACACATTGCAGAAAAATATCCACAGCAGAAATGCTGCAATTTCAAAAACCATTGTATTTTTGTAAATCGCAGCATGTCAATTATACCAACGGAAACGCTGGCGTTTTCCGTATAAAACACAAGAAAACTCTGTGGACTTTCTGTGAAAAGCGCTGTGGAAAAAAAAAATACAATGCGTTTCCGCCGCAGTCTTTTCCGCAGCACTTTTTGGATGCGGCTCGGCACGTGGGGCCTTAGCCTTAGGGTCGTTTTCCTAAATCTGCCTTTTTATATTATGCCAGGGCCACATGGGACAAACATGCTTCAGAATTTCCAATGTAGCAAAGCCATGGATGATACCCACAGCAATAACTGACATGCAGCATGTGAATAGGATCTGATAAATCTGTGTCTGTTGGGTGTCCGCTGTTTCAAAACTGACTTTTTTCTCTCTGCTGATTTTTGGCGGTTTCTGTGACAGAGTATCCAACATAGACTTTGGCGCAGATGTGAACCCAGCCTTAGCTGTGTTTAGCAGTATTTTGCATAAGCCATGACTGACAATTGGGCTGAGAACTGAACAATAAGAAAATTACAGCTCTCACACCAGTAGACCTGCAGAGTGTTACACTATAGAATATATCTGATCTCGTATAACCGATCTAGGAGGAGTTAACTCATTAACGGATATGTAGCCGTCTTTCTACAAATGCCACAATCCGCAACTAATTAGCCTGGCATCATGTAATGTGGTGTTGATACTGGCAGACTCTCATGCTAGATAAGACTATGGGAGTGTAGAAACTTTCCACAGCTTAATGGCCATGCATATAAGCTGAATGCAGATTTAGACCACAGCTATCTCTACTGACGCCCCATACACATACATACTTAATAGTGTTCCAACTTGGAAGAGGGGAGTAAACCACAGTGTTATGTCTCTGCCTGTTTGGGTCTCTGCGCCACCATCTGCTCGCACGCTGCGGCGTAGGAGGCGTCCTCAGTTTGATTCTTTGCTTAGGATTCTGGATGCTTAGTCTGAACACAGTCCTAGTTCCCTGGCTGTGTAATGGATTTCCAGCCACACCCAGGTTCTGAGCATTGTTTCTCTCTGGACCGCATAGAGTTAATCTTTACCTTGCCTGTGTGATTGACAGCCTGTGTGCCTATCAGGTCTGGGGCTGGGTCCAGACTTTCTATATATGGGATGTCACTTTCCAGGGCTGTGGAGTCGGTACGCCAAAGCCCCGACTCTGACTCCTCAATTTCCCCTGACTCCAACTCCAACTCCGACTCCGACTCCGATTCCACCAAAATAGGCACCGACTCCGACTCCACGACTCCGACTCCGACTCCACAGCCCTGGCACTGCTAAACCTTATAGGTTCACTCAGAATTCAGTCTCATCATTATATGAGGAATAGAACAGACCTTTACAGGACATGTCATCATTTTCAACATTTCATCATTTTCCCAAATTCTTATGAAAATATATTCAGCACATACTGCATTGTACTACTAACTGTACCAATTTATTATATATTTTGGGAGTCGGAGTCGGTCCATTTTATACCGACTCCGACTCCACCAAAATAGGCACCAACTCCGACTCCACGACTCCGACTCCGACTCCACAGCCCTGTCACTTTCACAGCAAGTTGCTGGTTATTGCTCTGACTTTGCCTGCTTTCTTTGTACCTTTGATATTTTCCTTGCTATTATATCTGACCTTTGGCTTGCCTTGTGACTACTCTCTTGGATTTCGATTTGGTACCACCTTTGCTTCTCTGGTTGTGACCCCTGGCTTGTTTACCATTCTTCTCTGTGGTTTGTCTTGTTCTGTGTGGTCACTTACTCAGTATAGGGCTCGTCTTCAAGTTGTCCTTTTACCGTTTAGGGTAACTGAGGCAATAGGAAGGGACAGTAGCTGGGGTGAGATTAGGACTCACTTGTCTCTGTCCTTCCTCCCAGACCCCTCCAGTAGTGTCAGGGTATTGCTACGTCTGGCAAGACCCTAACACACAGTGAGAATCCTCTGACATTAACTTATATTGCAGAAAAAATAAGGATTAGCATGTTGAAATCCAAGCCCAATCCTTTGACTCACCACTAAAGGGAAATGTTAGGGGACAGAGGATCAGGCTTGGGTAGGTGATTGGTAGGTGTCCGACACCTGGGATCCCTACAGTTCACCTGATTAAAGCAGTAAGACACATAATTTCCGCTTTAGAGGCCAGTGACGTCTGTAATACCAAGCGTAACTACCACAAAATGTAAGCCATTATGCTTGGTGAGCTTCGTGAAGAGGTCAAACTGCTCATCTAAATGCTGTGAACTCTTCAAACTGCTGATCGGTGGGAGTCCTGGGTGGCAGATCCCCACCGAACTGATATCGATACTTTACAGCAATGTGCACATTATACATTATTGCCATATAGCGTAGCCTTGGATTCCACATAAGTGCCCCAGGGACCCTTAAGCAAAAGATGATGTCATCTCTCATGATTCCAAAGAACCGGACTGAGATTTTCATAGGAAATGATGATGATCTAAGTCTGTTTCACTAGAACCACAGTAGACCATAACTGGGTCCTTAATAGTGGAAGAGTGAAGAAATCATAGTATGCCAAAATTTACTTGCATTACAGGCATCTGACAGAAGTCATAAAACAGCCTATTTATAGGTTTTATTAACTTCCAATTCACACTGAGGTTAATAAGACTTATTTTTGGTTTTAATTACATCTTTCACAAGTTAAGTCTTGATCTGGGAAAATGTAGTACCTATACAGGCACAACGCTAGCTCTAACCCTAACAATGCATATTGGCCTTTTGCTGCATTTTCATGCCATTTTATTCATATTTCCTAAACTACTGAATGTCAAACCTCTGAGTTACATAGCCACATGGAATCTGGGGGTAGTCCTGCATGACCAGAAGACTGGAGAGGCTGGGTGACCACATATAGTAGACCATGAAACTGTACTCTGGTTACCATGGACATCAATGGCTGCCCTGGTTGCTAATAGAATTTATGGCAATGATTGTCTTTATGTTTTGGAATCATTTGCTATACATTTTATTACTTTTCCTCTAAAATAGTGCTTTGGTTATTCAATTGGTTCTTCCATTAACATAATTATATTTAAATGTGCTAAACTTTTTAGCAAATATAAATCATTAAAAATTTTGCAGAGTTTTATAGATTTTCTCTAACCATCTTAGTGCTAACAATCTTTTGTCTTGATCAGTTGCCAATGGATATAACCATGAATGCAGAAACTTTCTCTGGTCTGGGACTGGTCAGAAACCCATCCATAATCTTCTTATGGTGTACAGGTTATTAGGCAGAGACACTACCTGTATGAGACCCGGACACAATAAGGAAATCATGGCTGACCCCAGAAAGTTAGGGTTATAGGATGGACTTGATAGATCTGTGTCTTAATGCAACCTCATCTACTATGTAACTATGTATATGTATGGTCGTATCCATTGGCAAGCGATCAACACAAGACACTGTCACTGCTAAGATGGCTAAAGAAAATCTTTAAAACGCAGCAAAATTTTAAATACTTTTTATTTTCAAAAATGTTTAATTTCTAATTATCTATACTTATAGATATGGTTCTGTTCATGGGAAAAAGCCTTTAATTATACTAATTCCCAGGGCATTTCAGGATGATGGTGACTGCTAGAACAGAATAATGACCCCCATTCCCAGGAGAGGGTATAGTCACTTTGAGAAATGACTTAATTAAAATGGATTCCCTTTGGTGAAGATCTGCACGGATATCGAGTGAGAGCCATATCTAGAGAACATAATTATCTAGACTTGATGGATGTGGTATATTTGTATTACAGGACTGGTTAAATAGAAAAAAAAATAGCATTATAATCAGTTTTGTGATAACATTCCTTGGGCTGGTAACACACAGGTCAGTTCAGGGTTAGTCCAGCTGCTTGACCTGTGAGTTGAGTAACCAGTTAGTCAATGGGATTGGCCACACAGGCAAAGGGCTGATAGTTTGATCATTGTAGGTAATGGGGGTCAGATTTCAACATGGCTAATCCTTTGTTCCCTAGGAGATAAGCCACTGCTAGAGTTGCAGACAAGCGTTGATGTTTATGGGAAAGTCAGGAGATACAGCAGTCAGCCATACATTTGGCCGGCACTGTGCATGCACCCGCTATTGGGTATTTTACCAACCCCATTTTTATACATTTCAACTTCAATAAGATCTTAGGGAGTCTTAGGATATCATGTTCTCTGAACTATGACACTACTTCACTATAGTAGAGAATATAGTATTCCGCTACTATTCCTGCAAACGTTGTAAACTCAGCATTGCTAGTTTTCAACTTTTCATCTCTTATGGAAGAGGATGGTGGCATGATCCATATTCACTGCTCCATTGTTTGCAGTTAGAGATCCTCTCCACCTACCAAGCATCATGGAAGCTGTAGGGGATGCGTCTATGCCATGTAAGTTCTGGGTTTTGAGGTACTTTTGCAGTCTAGAGTAAGAAAACTGAAAAAAGTGAACATAACTTATAGCACTAAGGATTGTCCTCTCATTGAGTTACTCTTTGTTAGACATTTTAGTTATTCCTGTTGGTTGAGTTAGTCAATCAGCTAGAAGGTGGTTATGTCACTAAGGTATGTGTCTTGGTAATAAGGGGACAGCCTACAAGATGGACGCTTCCATTGTGCATAGAGGACAAAACTAAGAAAAAAAAATCATTCATTCCTATTACTCCTTCTGTATAGGGATCACTTCCACAATTCACAATCTGTACTCACCCAAAATCTCTTTCCTTCTATCCGAGTGCGGTTGGTCTGTATACACCCATTCAAAGTTATCTCTTACCACTTTATTAACCATGATGGACAATGGTAAGAGGCCTGGTGTCACCTATAGAATGAAATGTAAAGGGATCTTTACTGGTCACCTTCTAGGAGAATGATCACAAATCTTAGTATTACATGCTAAACTCAGTAATACAAGGTCTTATTCCTGTTTTTACCCTTTTATGCTCATGGATTTTCACTTGTTCCATACTATAGCTATACTTTGTTATATATATCAATGCTATTATATATATAGGGTTATGTACTAACATCATTTTAGTATCCAGAGTGAATAATGTCTTGGATTTTGCAAGAACGCACCATGTAATGTAATCCTAGGGTGATGTAAGTGCAACATACACCCAGTTTGTCATCTGTAATATCAGATGATTCAAGAAGTAACTAAACATTATAACACCATCTAAGTATAGCTGCTGGAACAGTGGGTAGGTACAAGACTCCATCCCTAAATGAGTATTAGTATATGGTGCATTACCTGCAATGTCTCCTCTTGTCAGCAGTGCAGCGAGGAATGAGAAGTAGCAAAAGAGAGAGAGAGTGACAAGGTGTGTGATAGTGTCACTAGTGAGGGGAGGATCAGACCTCTCCTATAGGGTACGCCCTCTGTGTCAACAGAAAGACTATTACAGATAAGGTGTCCATGTGACTAGTAGAAGTAGAACCTGTTAGTCTCTTAAAGCAGTGAATACTACCCAATATACTGTCACGCCTTGGAAACTGTCACCTGTTCAACCTGTTCCGCCACATCCTATAGAGAAATAACCTATTTCTATGACAATCAATGGCTATTTAGTAGCTTTTTTTAAAAAAAAACTTTTTAGGGATAGTAATGGGGTAATGGGCTCGCATACATTAGTGCATATCAGTACAAAAAATAAAGGACGTGCTCTCTGATCCGCAAAAACACAGATATCTGAATAAACACATGGAAAATAATGGGTGCATATGGCGTCTGCAAAAATGCAGATGCCACATGTGCATGATGCGGGTGTCTGAATAACGTCTGACTGCAGGCAAGGCAGGGAGCTGAGAAGTCTGCCTCTGGATATTCACTGTATACAGTATATACAGAATACAAATTCCCCATAGCAATGCTCAGTTACAGTTACTAAGGAAAGACCTCAGCAGCATAAGGAGACAAAATTTGTTAATAAATTGTATTAGAAAATATTTAAAATACATTCCCCTATACATTTATAACAAATATTTAAAATCATAGAGATATGATAATATGTGGACACTGGGTTTTTATGGTTATGGAGATGCAACAATGTGCAAGGGGTCCCTATCATCAATGGGTTCATGGGTTCATATATGTTTGGAAGGGTCAAGACAGCCAAAAAAAAAAAAACCTCACAGAACCTAGAAAGTATCAGCACTGGCGTAGCTAGAGGATATGGTATAATAATGGGTTATGCACACCTTAATATAGCACATACATAGATACAGTGCCTTGCGAAAGTATTCAGCCCCCTTGAACTTTTCAACCTTTTGCCACATTTCAGGCTTCAAACATAAAGATATAAAATTTTTATTTTTTGGTGAAGAATCAACAACAAGTGGGACACAATTGTGAAGTGGAACGAAATGTATTGGTTATTTTAAACTCTTGTAAAAAATAAAAAACTGAAAAGTGGTGCGTGCCAAATTATTCGGCCCCCTTAAGTTAATACTTTGTAGCGCCACCTTTTGCTGCGATTACAGCTGCAAGTCGCTTGGGGTATGTCTCTATCAGTTTTGCACATCGAGAGACTGAGATTCTTGCCCATTCTTTCTTGGAAAACAGCTGGAGCTCAGTGAGGTTGGATAGAGAGCGTTTGTGAACAGCAGTTTTCAGCTCTTTCCACAGATTCTTGATTGGATTCAGGTCTGGACTTTGACTTGGCCATTCTAACACCTGGATACGTTTATTTGTGAACCATTCCATTGTAGATTTTGCTTTATGTTTGGGATCATTGTCTTGTTGGAAGATAAATCTCCATCCCAGTCTCAGGTCTTTTGCAGACTCCAACAGGTTTTCTTCCAGAATGGTCCTGTATTTGGCTCCATCCACCTTCCCATCAATTTTAACCATCTTCCCTGTCCCTGCTGAAGAAAAGCAGGCCCAAACCATGATGCTGCCACCACCATGTTTGACAGTGGGGATGGTGTGTTCAGGGTGATGAGCTGTGTTGCTTTTACGCCAAACATATCGTTTTGCATTGTGGCCAAAAAGTTCGATTTTGGTTTCATCTGACCAGAGCACCTTCTTCCACATGTTTGGTGTGTCTCCCAGGTGGCTTGTGGCAAACTTTAAACAAGACTTTTTATGGATATCTTTGAGAAATGGCTTTCTTCTTGCCACTCTTCCATAAAGGCCAGATTTGTGCAGTGTACGACTGATTGTTGTCCTATGGACAGACTCTCCCACCTCAGCTGTAGATCTCTGCAGTTCATCCAGAGTGATGCATCAGCAGTGCCAGCACCTATGCGTTTCTACACGCTGCTATTATCACTTTATAAGTATCATAAACACATTTATTAAAGACGGTGCCACAGTCTATAAAACCTATTTCCATCTACTCTCTCATATAGACCTGTCCTGTCCTGCAACAGCTCAATGGTTTGAATGGATGCAATGTAATTCTTAGTTTCTCCTTTGGTGGCGCTGTAGAATAGACTTACTGCTAGATTTCTCCCTAAATTACACTTGATGTCTGAGGGTCCCAGCAGGAGGATGCTTCGTGTTCAGAGTATTGTCAGTGCGCCCTTCTAACAAGCAGGTATTTTCAAATTGGAGAACACTTTTAACCCCTTCCCTCCACAGGCATTTTTCGATTTTCGATTTTGACTCCCACCTTCCAAACCCCATAACTTTTACATTTTTCCATTCATGGAAGCATATGGGGGCTTAATGTTTGAGGCACAAATTGTATACTTCAGAGTGGTATTATTTAATATTCCATACAATGTACTGGGAAGCTGGAAAAAAATTTAGAATAGCGGGGATTGGATAAAAACTGCGTTTGTGCAACTTTCTTATGGGCTTTGTTTTTGTGGTGTTTACTGTGCAACCAAAATTATTTTTAGAAGTTTGTAGACCGGGCGGACACAGGGATAACTAGTGTGTATGTGTTTGACATTATTTTTTTAACTTTTATATGTGTTCTAGGGAAAGAGGGATTCGATTTTTTAATTTTTTTAAAATTTTTTTCCTTAGACTTTTCTGGGGTGAGGAAGGAAAAAAATGAAAAATGCACCAGAAACGCAGTGAAAAAGACTTTTAGGTTGAGGCCCCACGTTGCGGAAACACAGCTTTTTTTTGTTGCAGATTTTGCTGCGGTTTTTTGAGCCAAAGCCAGGAGTAGTTTGAGCAGAAGGAGAAGGATAAGAACTTCCTATATATTTCCTATTTCTTTTTATAGCCACTCTTGGCTTTGGCTTAAAAAACGCAGCAAAATCTGCAACAAAAAAAGCTGCGTTTCCGCAACGTGGGGCCTCAGCCTTACACAGCGTTGTTTTAGTTCTGCTTCCACAACATGTGATCTTAGCCTTAGCCCCATATAGTGAAACGCAGCTATGAAATGCTTTGGGAAAAAAATTACTTAAAAACACATGGTGGTTTTTGTCCACAGCGTTTTCCATTGAGTTTTGATGCATTTTTCTCTGCGTTTTTATCCACTTCTACCCCATTCTGAATTTTTTTTACAGCTTCCCAGTATATTGTACAGAATAATAAATGGGAGTCAAAAACGAAAATTGAAAAATGTCACCGGCGGGAAAGCAAATGGGAATAATTTTGGTTGTATGTCCTGTGAATCTGCCATCAAGGACTTAAAGTGGCAGACTATCCTCTATTCACTTAACTTATCATAGGACTATTATTGCCTGATGTCAGATTATCAGGATTCCCAGACCATTGGGTGCCAGAGTAATGGACTTTCACCATACCATACTCTATTAAACACGCACGTACAATACATGTCGGCAGTGGAATCAGCTGCAGTTTCATAACAGTCTTTGCAAATAACAACAAAATTGTATGAAGGAGCATCAGATCAGCCCCTACAGGTAAATGTACTTAGTAGGCATGCTTAAGAGGGCCCAGTCAGGTAATGGCCGCTATTTACTTACCAATCCCTGCTCCTGCCCACGGTCACCTCTGCTTCCCCGTCAGCCTCCAGGAGGTCTTGTGCACTGCGCTGAACAGCGTCAGTGGTGTGATGTGCAACACAGAGCCCCCTGTAGGGCTGAAGGGGAAGCGGAGGCGACTGTGGGTAGGAGCAGAGATCAGTAAGTAAATAGCGGCCAATACCTGCTAGAGTAATCCAGCAGATAGCGGTCTAAAGTCAATATGCTGTGTGGAGAATTAGTAAAGGTGGCATCATACTGTAAATGGGGATTTATAACATGTGAGGGCCAAAAAAGGGGTTGTGATACCATGTGAGGGCCAGTAAAGGGGGAGCTATCCTCACGCTGCATAAAAGCCCTCAGCATAAGTCACACATTTTAAACCTGTAGCATGTCATTTATTACTGTGGGTTTACCCATGTATTTCAGTATGAAAACTGCAAATCACTGCAAAGCTACCGAATTTTAGGAGTTTTTATTTATTGCAGACATTTAGCAGAGTTTTGCTTTGTGTGGTGCTAACCATAAATGTTATCAGGTCCCAACAGTGGTAGGTCATGGAGATCCTGGGGCTATTTTTCTCCTCCCTATTGACACATTTTGCCATGCAGCTATAAATGGATAATTTGGGTACCTGTAGTGATTGTCATTCAACTTCCCCCACATTCATGTGAATGGGGTAAGAGAAAAACTGCTAAAAGTACAATTCATCTTCTTGCGGAACTTATTTACAGTCTTAGACCAAGCTTTAGCTTTAAGGGTAAATCCACACACATCAGATTTTCAGCAGATTATTTCTACAGAAAATCCATAGTAAACTAATAGGAAAATCCACAAGACAAATCTGCACACAACCATGCACATTTTGGTGTTAATTTGCCTCGAGGCCCCTGGTTACTATGGTAATGCATTGCTACCCTGTGTTTGCATTTGCTGATAGCCATAGTAGCTGCGATCTTGTGTCTATTAGTACCGACAAAATCATCTCTACCAGAGTAGGTATCATAGCAGCTACAACAACTAAGGGGGCCATTTCCACAGAGACCTAGGGTGAAATTACTGATAACTATGGATGATGAAAAGGGAAATGTTGGAAATGTGCCTCCATTACTTTACTGTGACATCATAATGTCAGCATGTGACATCACATGTACACAGTGATATTTTTGTGTTTTATCCCTGTGCTGTGATGTCATAGTAAGTGTTATCCCTTTATTTGACATCACTCTATATATTATCTTAGTACTGTGATATCACTGTGTGTATTATCCCTGTACTGTGACATCACTGTGTGTATTATCTCTGTACTGTGACATCACTGTGTGTATTATCCCTGTACTGTGACATCACTGTGTGTATGATCCCTGTACTGTGACATCACTGTGTGTATTATCTCTGTACTGTGACATCACTGTGTGTATTATCCCTGTACTGTCACATCACTGTGTGTATTATCCCTGTACTGTGACATCACTGTGTGTATTATCCCTGTACTGTGACATCACTGTGTGTATTATCTTTGTACTGTCACATCACTGTGTGTATTATCTCTGTACTGTGACATCACTGTGTGTATTATCCCTGTACTGTGACATCACTGTGTGTATTATCTCTGTACTGTGACATCACTGTGTGTATTATCCCTGTACTGTGACATCACTGTGTGTTTTATCCCTGTACTGTGACATCACTGTGTGTATCATCCCTGTACTGGAACATCATTGTGGCCTCTTCATAAATCAGTTGGACATCCCTGCGCTGGAATGGAAATCTGTGCCAATTAGGAACTGGTGTAGATTTCCATTATGACTCTCGCCAGACAACTAGCATGAGTTTTAATATACCTGTCAGGCCGAGGCATCCCCTGTTGTACCCCTGCAGATCTAAGGCTATCAATAGTATAACCTCTTTAATAGTACGTTCTCTGTATTTGCATATGACACATAACTCTGTAGTGTACCAGCTGTCAGCCCAGGGATATACATCATGCGAATTAGGGTAAACTAGCCAAGTGGGCAGTAACACTGTGATTACTCTGGGGGCGGTAGGTCATGCATTGGTACCACTTACTTGGCTAGTATATCCTAATCTACATTAACATAAAAGGGCTTATATCTTTGGAATGGCTGAACGAAATTGAATAAACAAAACAAAAAAAAAAGCTCAGATGATAGTGCCGATCAGATGATGGATGTCAGTGGGATTTCGGACCTGTTAGTTGGGGGTCCCAGTTACAGATTTTGCATCTGGGCCCTGGCTCTTTAAGCTACAACTAGGAGTGAGAGAATATCACTGTCCCATACGGATAATATAGGAGAAGCCATGGACTGAGCCGCTCCTAATCACAGACATGAGCAATGTTTCTCAGTGTCTGATAGGAACAGGCGAGTGAAATTTACCATTGTGTGCCAGCCCACTGGAAAGGAAATATGAAGAGGCGTGCCAGATCCCGGACACTAGATAGTTATTCCTATTCTCCGGCTAAATCATTATAGGTCATCTCCATGTTGTACATCCCATACAATGCAGTCAGGTTACATTTGCTGCCTCCATTTAGCTCACAGCTGAAAAAAAATGCCAATGTAAATTTTTATTTGAAAAGAAGTGAGATTAGAGAACCATTCTTGTGTGAGGCTCACCAGTCATTAAGGCTGTGTATGTTCAGTATGTGATGTGTTTAATCTGTAATTATTTACCTTGGCAAAGCTCTACCCAATCTGAGCTGAGCTCGCCTTCACAACACGTTACAGCCAGGCACCTCTTTGATCTCCTATGTGGCCCTAAATTCCAGATCAATTAGAAAACAATAAATCTGTGTCCTACAAAAAACTTACAGAACAATTTATTGCAATGTATATGTTTCCATACATGTTTAATCAATCATCCAGAATCTTTAAAGTCTACCTCCAGTGATATACACATTTTCATAAATGGATAGTACAGGTTAATATATGAAACTTTGTAATATAGTTTTATTAAAGAAATCTGTTTTCTTCTCCACTTTTCAGGCAATTACTTTCTCCATATTAGTCTATGAAGAGGGGAGAGGGATTAGAAAAGACACTCAAATAATTGCTGCAGTTACACTCTGTCGCCTTGTTTTTTTAATACTGCTAGGTTGTGGATAAGCATACACAGAATGAGTTATTATCAATTACGCTAGGTTTACACTAGCATTCGGGTCTCCGTTCTTTGGGGACCCAAAAAACGGAAACTCTATCCACTTAAAAAAGCAGCTACCCATGGAATAGACTAAAATGGGGTCCGCTGGCTTTCCGCCCGAAATCTGCGGAAAGAAAAGTCCTAGTGTGAACTTAGTAATAACCAGATGTCAGGAGAATCCTACTCCACCCCACCCCCACCCTGCCCCATAGGGTAGTATGAGTGAGGCTGAAGACAGAAGATATAATGTAAACAAGCAGTCAGAGTGAAGATAAGGAGCAGGAGGACAGCTTAGGGTGGGTTCACACTTGCGCCGGCACTCCGTCCGCCGCGAATCCGACCTAAATGTTGGAAAACTGGCTAGGGAAAGGTTTTCGACGCTTTGCTTAAAACACCCATTCACTTGAATGGGTTTTTAAAGCAATGCGCGGGTGTGCGTTTACACCCTCTGCACCGCGAAGCCGTTTTTTTTCGTTGGAAGCAAAGTCGGACATGCAGGACACATAAGTATGGTATACTACGCTTTTGTGTCCTTCAAAAAAAAACGGATCCGTTTTATTTTTAACATTGATGTCTATGTCAATGGATCACTATCAGTTTGCATCCTTTAAATGGATGTAAAAGAACAGATGTGAAAAACGTGATCTGAACAGAGCCTTAGACTGCTTTCACATGAATTACACACATGGACAAAATTGTTGGTACCCCTCGTTTAATGAAAGAAAAACCCACAATGGTTACAGAAATAACTTGAATCTGACAAAAGTAATTTGCCAAACTACATGTTGACAAGCCACAAAGCTTCTGGGAGAATGTCCTATGGACAGATGAGACAAAAATCAAAATTTTTGGCAAGGCACATCAGCTCTATGTTCACAGACGGAAAAATGAAGCATATCTTGAAAAGAACACTGTCCCTACTGTGAAACATGGAGGAGGCTCTGTTATGTTCTGGGGCTGCTTTGCTGCATCTGGCACAGGGTGTCTTGAATCTGTGCAGGGTACAATGAAATCTCAAGACTATCAAGAGATTCTAGAGAGAAATGTGCTGCCCAGTGTCAGAAAGCTTGGTCTCAGTCGCAGGTCATGGGTCTTGCAACAGGATAATGACCTAAAACACACAGCTAAAAACACCCAAGAATGGCTAAGAGGAAGACATTGGACTATTCTGAAGTGGTCTCCTATGAGCCCTGACCGAAATCCTATTGAGCATCTTTGGAAGGAGCTGAAACATGCCGTCTGGAAAAGGCACCCTTCAAACCCGAGACAACTGGAGCAGTTTGCTCATGAGGAGTGGCCAAAATATCTGTTGAGAGTTGCAGAAGTCTCATTGACAGTTACAGGAATCGTTTGATTGCAGGGATTGCCTCAAAAGGTTGTGCAACAAAATATTAAGTTAACGGAACCATCATTTCTGTCCAGGCCTGTTTCATGAGTTTTCTTTTTTTAAAAATTCTGTTGGTTGAAAAGCAATGTCTGACTTTCATTTGTTCATTTTCATAGAATTTTTATATATTATTACTTTTGTCAGATTCAAGTTATTTCTGTGACCATTGTGGGTTGTTCTTTCATTAAACGAGGGAGGGGGGACCAACAATTTTGTCCAGGTGTGTATATGTTTTGTGGGCTGTAAAAAAAACCCAGACACTGTACATCCTAGAGTATTTCCACTTTTGATCCATGCTCAATCCATGTGCCATCTGTGGGTCCATTTGATTTTTTTGTGGCAGCCAAAAAAAAAAAAAAAGGATGCAGTCTTCTTTAATTTTCAGCATTATCTAATGATGAACCTTTGAAGACAGATGAGATGCGGACAGCACATGGATGACGTCCATATTCAGTCTGTATTATTTCACTGACCCACAGACTGGCCAAGATGAGTACAGAAAAGAAAAAGAAAATAGTATGCAATAATTTTTTTCCCGCTGACCCTCAGTTCATGGAAAAAAAAACCCAGATGTATAACTGTCTCTGTTCATTATAATGGGTCCATTTTCTGTTTATGGACTCTCCTTTTTTTTTCACGGACAGCACAGATAGAAAAATTGTTTATGTGAAAGAGCCCTTACAGGTGTGCATAGATATACAGCTCCATTTTTCACGAAAGGAAATTATCCCCTATCTAGTTATCTTCTTCCAGTGGTCACAGCGTCTGGGTTACCTGCAAACCCTGTCATTCCACTACTCCACCTCCTTGATGCCACCTGCATTGTCCTTCTCTTTCCTCCTCTCCATGAAGAGCATGCATGTACTCCCTTGCTGTATCTTTAAAGGGCCAGTGTGCAAGTATTGCACCCTCCTCCAATCCTTTGTCACCCCTGGTTATATAAGAAGGTGCCTGAGAAATATAGGTTCCTAGCTCATTGCCTGCATTTGACCCAAGTTAGTTTCCTAACCTTGTCCCTATTACCTGATTCCAATTCTGCTGTTCCAGACCTCAAAGCCCCTGCTGTCTGACCGACTACCTGTCTCTCTGACTCTGTATAGAATCTAGAGCCCTGATCTAACTTCTATCTTGCCTGATCCTATCTTATGCACTAGTGTCTATCAACCTTCTCGAATCACCTACACCAGGACTACTCCTAGATGTAGCACCCCGATGGTTCTCTGCAGCGAGATTCAGATCACTTTATAGGGGATTAAAAGGGAGCCACTGAGACAACACCCTCAGGAGTAGCCCAAAACCAAACCGGTTAGGTGGCACAGAGGATTTACACCTGCTGAGCATCACTTACTGCATTTAACAAAGCAAGCAGTTCTTAACTACAAAACACAAATGTAAACCCAGCCTTGTCCTCAAAATCCATTTACATAGACCTATTATGGGGCCAATTATCAGGAAGGAGCACTCATATGTCAATTAGTGCTCATCACCCTGGCACACGGGCTGGTGGCTATGTATTATATATGGTAATTGAGGAGTAATGAGTAATAAGTGTCTATGTGGACTGTGCTATAACATCTGTCCAGTTGGCTTCTGCTTCAAAGTGTGTGTTTTTATCTTCTTTTTAAGAATTGTTCTTTCCTGAGTTACTCTGATAAAGTGTTGTATATGCAATAAGAACTTTACTGTGTCTGCGCCTTTTTGTAGGTGTTGTGCATATTCCAAAACAATACGGAAGTTCAAAGTGTCTGTTTATGTCCAGTTGTCTGTGTAACCGCTAGAAAGACCAAAAAGATAAGAACATGGGCTTGGCTCGAGAGACTCCATTGATCCCTGTGAATATGTAGATGAGTACAACTGTATGGAGCCATGTGGCCCTTGAGCATCACGCTTAACATCCCTCAAAACAAAGACTACCCAAGTGTATTACAGAGGACCTGTCACCAGGCCTGAAAAGCCCAATAACATCCATCAACTGATCGGCGCTGTCACCCTGACCATTCTGGTGTTTTGTTTATCCAAATTAATTCAGCCGTTCCAAAGATACAAGTCCTGTTAGTGTTGGTGCAAATTTGGGTCTACTAGCCAAGTGGGCGGTAACACTGTGGTTTCTTTATGTACAGGGTCTAGTGTGCTGTATATCATGCAGTGTTACCGCCCACTTGGTTGCTATATCCTAATCTGCATCAACACTAAAAGGGCTTATATCTATGGAATGGCTGAATGGATTTTGATAAACAAAACCTCAAAATGCTCAGGGTGACAGCGCCGATCAGATGATTTATTATTATTATTATTAATAATAATAATAATAATAATAATAGTCCCACCATGGGGAAATTCAGTGTGTTACAGCAGCAAAGATAAACACTACAAAATACAACATTTACAAGGTAGAGGCATTTCATTGATAGTAGACAGACAGATAAGAAGTTGCAGAGGGGGGGGGGGGGGGATATCACAACAGAAAGATATTTCAGTTCTCTGTGTGTATTGATCTCCGCTTAGGTCGGTGTTGGTTGTACAGCCTAACCGCAGCGGGGAGGAAAGACTTCCGATAGCGCTCCTTCTCACACTTAGCGTGAAGTAGTCGGTCACTGACAGTACTGCCCAGCGCTATCAGTCTCATGCATGGGATGGGACTTATTCTCCAGCATGGAGCTCACCACGGACAGTATCTTTCTGTCACCCACCACCTGCACTGGGTCCAGGGGACTCCCCAGGACAGAGCTGGCCCTTCTAATCAGCTTGTCAAGTTTACTTCTATCCCTGGATGATATACTGCTCCCCCAGCAGGCCACTCCGAATAAGATGACTGATGCCACTACCGAGTTGAAAAAAGTCCTGAGAATTTCCCCCTGGACTCCAAGTACACTGGTGTAAGAAACTAAACAAAAATGGCTGCCGGAGCCACTTTGAGTTGTCGTGCTCCGTTGGCCATTTTTGTTTAGTTTCTTACACCAGTGTTCTTCAGAAAAATAGCCGACGGAGAAAACAGATGCAAGATGAACAGAAAAAGATGCAGGGGGCGTGAAAAAGCAGCGCTGGAGGCTGGTTGCGGTGATGACGCGGAGTGCTTGGAGCACAGGGGGAACACCCCCGCTGCTCCCTGAGCATAATTTACATATAAGAATAAAATCTTTTTTTGGACAAACGGCGGCGAGGAGAAGAAAAGTAAAGGTAGGAGTAGAATAGCCTTTATAAAGGCTATTCCAACATTGCTTCAGTTAAAAACACGTTTCCCCAATGATAGACTCCCTTTAACCCTGACCCAATGTCTTCTCATGGTTGCCTCTATTGGGCATACCTCCTGGGGCACACATACCATCATCCCACAGTATTCAGCTGTCTGGTGCTGCCACCTAGCTGTCACACACAAAGATTGCAGATGAATGAGAGGTTGAAAGGTACACAAGAGTTTGCTGATTATTTATTTGAAAGATAGCACCAGCATATACTGTACAAATATGGTTAATATCAGATAATTTATAATATTTTTAGGAGATTGCGAATTTTGTTAAAAGAATAAAAAAGGTGATTCTAATAAGTGATTTTATATTAATTTGTCAATATGCAAATGTAAAAGGAAACACTAAAAGCTAATAGCGGTATAACATATAGCTGACCTCTGCTATGTCACACTAAGTAATGACTGGGTGTGGTGGTGAGTAGGTGTGTAAGTACTGTGCATTGTGTCATTTGTAGGCAGTTGAAGTAGACAACTTGTCACGAGGTTGTGTCGAATTGACTGGCCTGGAGACCCACTGCTTGGAATGGGTGTGGCAGGTGAATTTGTTTGTGGCCACACTCACACCACAAATGGGTAACCAGGTATATATGGCTCTACCGAGTACCCCACAGCGGGGGACTGTGTTTGTAACAACTATCCAATCCATCTTATAGCGATGGGTCACAAAAAGGATTCCTCCCATCACTGCTCTCCGGGGAATCTGTCACTAAAAATGGTCTATTTTTTAAGTCTTTTAAACTTATGTTAAACTTATTTTTTAAGAATAATTACTAATTCTGTAGGGATTTTCTTTGCAGCAGTCACCTCATTTACATTATAGAAAGGATTACAATGGAAGCTAAAACCTCTATAGATAACACCACTGACCATTGTATCCACTACAGGTGATAGAAAATTCTCCCATAGTCTATTGCTGCTTATGGCCATGACTGTGCTGTAAAGCATATCACTAAAGGCTGGTAACAGAAGAGTTTTCTGGGATGAGTTATAACGGAAACCTACGTCAGCTCCTTACTGGCATAGATGTCCATTCTGGAGCACGGGTGTGTGCCAAATTTAACCAAGATTTATGAAGAGGTCACAGCTGTGTCCTGTGTCTGTCGGGGCCTTTTTAAGGATAGCTTACGAAAGGCCAGTCTTAATAAATCTGCCCCATTATTTATTTACTTATATAGCACCATCATATTCTGCAGCTCTTTACAGACATTAACAGTCACTGTCCCATATAGGGCTCATAATCTACATTCCCTATCAGTATGTCTTTGGAGTGTGGGAGGAAACCCACGCAAACACGGGGAGAACATACAAACTCCTTGCAGATGTTGTCCTTGGCAGGATTCAAAACCAGGACTCCAGCGCTGCAAGGCAGCAGTGCTAACCACTGAGCCACCGTGCTGCCCATTATTTATGCCAGATGGTGAATGGGCAACATTTTATATAAGAAGCAATAGCAGAATTGTTGTTTTTTATTATTTCCCACAAGCATTAATAAAAGTTTAAGGATTATTACGGTAATTACAAGTTATCCCTTTAACTTTTATTAACATTTTTTGTGGGGAATAGAAAAAAAAAATCATCAATTCTGCAATTGTTTCTTTTCCGTTTAAAGGGGTTGTCTTTGATTTTGTTTTTATTTATGGCCTCCCCTTAGGATAGGCCATAAATAGCTGATCGTGGGGGGCCGGCAGACAGCCACTGTACAGATCAGATGTTCAGAGGTGCAGCCACTTTGTGTACTATACAATACATGGAGCCTTAAGCAGTAAGTCCCGTGCACTGTGTAGTGGTTGGGTTCTTGTACTGAAGCTCAGCTCCCTTTGACTATACAGAGTACTGAGCCAGTTGGATAAATGTATTACTGCTCATTTCATCTCTATTTGACAAGCAACGAGAAGCCGAGCATTATCTGGAGTAGTCCCACAAAACTGAATGAAGTGGAAGCACACATGTGCAACCTGCTGCTCCATTCATAGGGGGCACCGTTTTCAGTATCAGTGGGGGTACCAGCTGTTGCACCCCCACCAATCATACAGTTATACCTGAGCTGTGGCTATGGGATAACTTATAAATTACTGAAGTATTTTTGAATCAATGACTTATATGTTCCCCAAAATAGTGCCACTGAAAAATACAACACTTCCCGCATAAAACAAGCCCTTATACGGCTATGTCAAGGACAAAACCTAAAAAGCTGTGACTTTTAGACTGCAGAGACAAAAAAATGTAAAAAAAAATCCAAACTAAGCTGTTTCCTTACAGGGTTAAAGTTATAGTATAAAGAGTTTTAACTAATTGCTGACTTTTTGGGTGCAGCCCCTGGGACCCCTGAAATCCACCAAGGAGGCAGCCTGGGAATGGCGACTGAAAATAATGGACAGAGTTCAGCTTGTTCCTCTAGAGGGCGCACTAATATTTCCAGGGCACCCCTTTAATTGGTTGCTATGTACAACTATCCCAACTTCCCCAAGCACGTAACAGTCACGCCCGTCTCCGACCACAATATGTTTGCGTCTCACAAGCTGCGTTCCACTACACAATTGGCAGAGAAAAGTATCCGTCCTCCTCCTGTGATTGGCTGCGGGCAGGGCGGCATTAGCACTCCCATTGGTCGACACACTAGCTGTCATTGTGTCCCACGCCTAGGAAAAGCAGCGCCTAAGCTCATTGGTTCATCTAATAGGCGGAACCGGGACCAGTCAGAAAAATCTTACACGTGATTGGCTGTAAGGAACCTTGGTTGGCAGGAACCAGATGGTGATTGGTTGCAATGTTGACGCCATTTGGCGTTTCCTATTGGCCGTGGCAAAACTAAAACGAGCGTTGTTATTTGCTGTCCGGGCTGCAGGCTGCTCTCTGATTGGCTGGCTCCTTTGTCTTGTTCATACCGGGGATTTGGAGCAGTCTAAGACGTCGTCGCAACCATGAGCTCCGTTATCGTCAGGTCGTCCCCGGTCGTGACCGTCTTGGTCAGCAGCAGCCTCAACACATTCACAGCAGAGAAGAGGCTGGACAGAGGGCTTACTCTGGCAGAGCTGAAGGTTGGGAGAAAAAAAAATGGTGGCCTAGAGGGAGACACATGTGACAGTAGTGGGAGTGGTGGGGTTGTGTAAGTCACTGGTCAGGATAGACTGTGCACTAATACTGTGATGGCAGGGAGCAGTGATGTACCCTAGGGCTATGTTCACATGGCGCAGTTTGGTGCTGATTTTGAGACCAATTTATGCCCCGAATCTGCCTCTCATTGTATTCAGTGGAGACCAAAGCAGGATGCTAACAAAAAGTAAGCGACCTACTCCATCTTGGCGCAGTTACTACGGCTGATTCAACCACAGAACCCAGGGTGTGATCCCCTCTGCTCAGATGAATGAAAGCCGGGGTGGAAAGCGGAGAGGATTCTGAAATTCCCGTTGACCTTCTGCAGTGTGAACATACCCTAAGAGTGGCCCTAGTAAATCTGACAGACGAAAGAATAATCGGGCATGTTGAAGTTCAACACGCTCAATGCTTTTCTGTCGAGAGATACGGCTGACACCTGCCGCTAACAGTTAAGCTGCGAAAAAATGGCCGTCTGAAGGTCGTTTTGACAACCTATTCAATTCCCTGTGATTATTCTCGTGTCTATTATTCACAGCTGTGAAAAAAATTGACATGCAGAATCTTTGCCCATAAAAAGACATAATGGCATAAACCATGGGCTCTGTAATGGCCATGTGATGACCGTTTCAACAACGGCTGTTGCGTGGCCATTACTCACTGCCATGTGAATAAGGGACCTCCGTGCACAGACAGACACAGACTTTTTCACGCACATGTGCATAAGGCTTAGGAAAATTTTGCATTTTCAGACCTCCTATGAGTTAAATTCAAAAACCTCCTTTTCCCATATAAAATAAAAAAACAAAAGAAATAGGTATTGCCAAGTCTGAAAATTCATGAATTATTAAAATCTAGAAGTATTTATCCTTTACAATAAATGCTGTGACAGATCACAATGGGATAGTCTGCTTTATGGCATCCTGTCTCCCAAATATTGATTTTGAGCAGAATCTGACATGAGTCCCTTTACATTAGGAGATCTGTTGCATTGGCACCATTTACATTTCATCCATCTTACCCACAGAATTTCCAATTCCGGGCTGAGCAAATGTTTGTAATTAAAGGGGTTTTCCAGGAAGAGTTTCAGTACGTACAAACCACAAGTCTCCGGGCTGGTTCTGACCCTGGGTCACTCTGCCTCTCCTTGCTTTCCCGTGTCCACTGCTTGTTACCTGTACTGTGGGGTCTGGCTGAATACGTTATTATGATTGTCAATGTCTGTAAAGCGCTGCGGAATATGATGGCGCTATATAAGTAAGCATAATAAATAAATAATAGTAATGACCGTTACCATAGTACAGGTAACTAGCAGTGAACACAGGAGGGGAGTCGGAGAAACTCTGGGATTGGGTGCTGGTTTCAATCATATGACCAGCGTTTAGAGCTAGTCCAGAAACCAATGGTTTGTTTGCAGTAGAAGCCGAAGTAAACGTTAAAAGTTTCACTTGGGAACCCCCTTTTAAAGGGGATTTTCAGCCTGAAGCATCTAATATTTATCCACCGGATAGATGATAACAGATGCCATAATCTTTGACACAAGGCCCACTGAAACAAAAGATCCCTGAAGCTTGTCTTGAATGACTGCCGCCTATGTGTTTTAATTCTATTATTTTTTGTTCTAGTGTAAGCTGGAGCTGGTGGTGGGATCGCCTGCATCATGTATGGACCTGCAGTTATTCAGTGCGGATAACACGTTTATCCAGAACCTGGATCAGGATGATGCACTGCTCGGCTCCTACCCTGTGGATGACGGCTGCAGGATACATGTTAGTGACCCTTCTTTCTTAATCTCGGTGGTATACAATTGTATAAGCAAGATGGTGTAGCAGAATATTTTTTCAGATTTTACTGATACTAATAAAATAGATGTCTACTTTCAGGTAATAGATAAGAGCGGAGCCAGGGCTGGAGAGTACGAGGACTTGTCTAGAGTGGAAAAATATGAGATCTCACAGGATGCCTATGAAAAAAGAACAGGTATGTCCTTCTAGAGCAGGGGTCAGCAACCTTCGGAACTCCAGCTGCTGTGAAACTACAACTCCCAACATGCTCCATTCACTTCCATGGGAGATCCAAGAACAGCAGAACAAATATGCATGCTGGAGTGCCGAAGGTTGCTGTGAAGAATATCGCCTCGCCCAGCCGCCTGGCACGCCTGCGATCAAACTTCTTTCTTAACCTCCCACTCACACACCGTGAGTAGACCGGGTCATAGGATAAAACGAAATGAGCGATATAAATTTTATATGTTTAATAACCCAAGTGGGTCGGTATGAATTAATAGCATATACAGAAATATACAATATTAATACGATCAAGCATAAACATACAAGCAAAGGAGCGATGGTACCATACAAAACAAAGTAAAAGGGAAATAAAAGTTTAGAGAAGATACCTGAGCACACAGCTTTGTCCTAGCTGTCTCTCTTCCATGCTCAGCACAATGAATACTTGTAGTCCGTTTCTCTAGGCCACAGCAGAGTTTTGGGCCTAGGGCGCAAGCTTAAGCAAGTTGCATAAAACAATCCTTCTACATGCTGTCCAGAACTAGGCCCTCAAAGCATTCCTCAGTAGGGCAGGCCCTCTCATCTTCTCCCAGATCAGAGCTCCTTACTGCCTCTTTGCTGAATGACCCCAGAATCCAGGTCTGCCCACAGCATATGGCTAGTGCTCCACCCACCCCTTGCACCCAGGCAGCCCCCCTTCTCCCACCTTTGCAGAACCCTCGGAGAGAAGGGTGAAGTTAAGGCTTGCTATCCCCCATCCCATCTGTCCAGGGATAATAAAAGTGCCTGGCTATAGCAAGCCATCTCCAATGAACACACATAAAACCAGTGAAGCGTATCGTCCAGCAATGTGGACTCAACTAGAGCACCGCATTCCAAGTGGGGGAAGGACTGACCTAAGCAAGTAAAACACACTTCCAAGAAAGATATAAAACTGAGGGTCGGTTCATCACAGTTGCCTACCCCTGTTCTAGAGTATGCATTACACAGATTCATGTAATGTGAAGGGCTGGACTTAAAGGGGCTGTCCCACAATAATAAGTGTCTTGATCACTGGGGGTCCCACTGATCATAAGAATATAGAAAGCGAAAGTGCTGGACCTTGCAATTTCATTCGCTTTCTATATTTATTGTCTCTTACCGAGGAGACGACGATCCCGGCACCGGAGGTTGGATATACTTATCATAATCATTAACATGTGAGTTTGAGCAGTGTTTTGAAATTTTTTTCCTTTTTTGATCATAAGAATAGCGAGATTTGCAACAGGGATGTGGAGCTGGAAAAAAAGTTACTAACTCCAGCTTCCATCCACTCATGGATTTTGGCCCTTTCCAATAAAGACAAGATAGGAAAAATACAGTGGCACTCTTCTCCAAATTCTGCTTCAAATTTAGCATCAAATTCCTACATGTGAACACCCCCTTACTACTTCTGACTGACCATAGCTGCCATTTTATGAAGCAGTCAGAGTTTTTGATTTGTCCCACAATCCCAACAATAGCTAATATGAATGAATATTCTCATAGGGCCATCTGCATAGATTTTTATTTATTAGTACTCTAGACTGTTCTGCTTATTGTTCATGCTCTTTCTGCAGATTCTGTACGCTCTTTCTTGAAGAAAAATAAGTTGGGAAAATTCAATGAAGAAGAAGCGGTTCAGAAGTCTGCAGAGCAGCAGCGCAAGCTGGAGGAGGAGAGACTGGCAGCAGATGTGATCACCCCGGGGTCTCGATGTGAGGTGCGAGTGGCTGGGCAGCCCACTAAACGGGGCACCGTTATGTATGTGGGTGAGTCTCAGAATTGACTAATCTCCATGCCGTTGGTTTTCAGTGTTATACATGGCAGTTTATGCATTGTTGTATGAGGTTACGTAATTGTTGCTTGGCCAAATCCTGTACCACAAACAGCTGTCCTTCTGGCTCAATTCTCTGTGTTAATTCCAGTGGCTACTGGGAACAGCTGATTGGCCCGACACCCAACCAATCGGAGATTACCTGTGGTAAGCCGGTCACCTGGGTTGCACCCCCAGCAAACAGCTGATTTGTCAGGGGTCACGTTAGGCATTTTCCCAACTGCAGCCGCTGCAGTGGACAGGTGCATATAGTATTACATGGTGGCCTTTTTAGATAAATGGCCGTCATATAATGCAAGGACAACTAAAGTCTGCCAGAGCAGGAATTGTTAGTCTATAGTCCCTAATAAAGCATACAGTTAGGTGTTGTGTTCATGAAACTGCTCCTTTTAAAGGGTTTTATTTTAGCAGCAAACACATGGTTGTGTTGTGCTGCAAACATCATAAAAATAAACTAAGGAACTTTTACTTATGTCTGCTGATTCCCCCACTGCTGCTGTCGTTCTCACAGTGCCGGGGTCCGTTACTCTACAGGAAATGGCTGGGAATGCCGCTCACCCAGTCACTGGTAGTCATTGGCTGAGTGGGAATTTTCCAGCTGTTTATTGCTGTGTGTGTGTGTTTTTTTTTGTTTTTTTTTTGTTTTTTGTTTTTCCTTTTGGCACCCCAATGCCAGCCATTTGTATGCTGATGGAAAACCCATTTATAATAAAAAATGTTTCCAATATATGTTCAGTATCAATTTCTCACGCCTTTCTAGATCTCTGCTTGCTGTCATACATTCTGCTTACTGAAAGTGGCCAACCCCTTTAAGACTCGATTGAGATCATGTCTCTGTCAGTTTTTGCAGATGCAAAAAACGAACGCAAACTGATGATCACACATTTATAGACATCAATGTTTAAAAAAAAAAAAAAAGTTTGTCCATCTCATTTTTTGGACGGACACAAAAGTATGGTAATACTACGTTTTTGCGTCCTTCATAAGAAAAAGATGATTATAAATTTTTATTTTTATTTTTTTTTTCTTCCCCAATCCAGTCAGTTAAATGGATGTAAAACATGTCATCTGAATAGAGCCTTAAGGGGTTATCAAGGATTTAAAAAAAATAAAAAAAAATGGGACTGAGCTGCAGCATGGTCATGTGACCAACAGACGTGATATTTCCAGATAAGAAGAAAGCAGCCATGTTGTCTAATCCTGGATAACTCTTGTAAAGTGTAGGCTGCCCGTATAACATACAATGTAATATGAAGGGCAGATTTGTGGATTTTCTCCTTCCAACGTTTGTGTTTGTATCTTTTTAGGTTTAACAGACTTTAAGCCTGGAATCTGGGTTGGTGTACAGTATGATGAACCACTAGGAAAACATGATGGAACGTGAGTATGCCTTTTGCCTCAGACATGCGATTCATTTATGTCAGTGACTGACAGCTCCCTCTGCATGTTTCTAAGGAGGAGGTTGTCATTCACTAAGTAAAATCACTTGACAACTAACGTCAGGACGAGCAGAGATTTAAAGAGCACCTGTCATCACTTTTTTTTTTTTTTTTTAACTTGCATATTCCATTGTTCCATTAGCTCCTGCACCGATAGCAGTCAGAAGCCAAGGGGGTGGTCCCTAGATATTAAAGGGGTTGTAAAGCCACCCCAAGTTACCCCTGATCCACAGGTTTGGGGATTACTTGCTGATTGGTGGGCCCCCACTGCTGGGATCCCCATGGATCTTGAGAACTATTAACTCCTGCATGTGCCGCTCCGTTCATTTGAATGCGTATTGCCGGAGATAGGTGGACCACCCACTTGGCTTCACACCCCGCACAGATCAGCTGTTTCAGCATCCTCCAGACACTGGAAGCTGATGCAGGGGATTAGGAGCGTGTGCGGTCTGCTCCTATTCATGTATGTGGTGTGGAGCTGCAGTTCCCTGGAACCTTTGCTATGCAGTGGAAGTGGCTGCAACTCTACTCCTATTTCTTTAATGGGAAGTGCATGCAGTCTGCTCCTGTCCATTGCAGCAGCTTCCGGTGCCCAGATGCTGCTGGAACAGCTGGTCTGTATGGGGTCTGGGTGTCGGACTCCCGCAGATCAGATACTGATGACCTATTCTGTGTATAAGTCTTCAGTATGAAAAGCACATGAGCACCAGAAAACCCTTTTAAGGTTTGGAGAGTTGGCCATGGCCATTGTGAGCCCCCAAGGAGCAGGTATGTGGGAATGTATGTGGTGTCAAATGGTCTCATATTCAGTAATGTCACCTCTGACGTTTTTACGGTACATCCTGCGCTGTATTTGTTTTTGTTTTGACTTTTTTCCCTTGACTCTTTTGCACAGTGTTGAGGGAAAGCGTTACTTCTCGTGCTCTCCAAAGTATGGTGCGTTTGTCAAACCACAGTTTGTGGTGGTTGGCGACTTCCCAGAAGAAGATTACGGTCTAGATGATGAAATGTGACATCTCAGCGCCAAGTTAACTTCTCGGTGCCTCCTCAACTCCAAGCTTCAACACCATGTTCCATTTAGTGTAATAACATTGTGAATCTCGTAGATTATGACTTTTTTTTCCTAGGCATTTTGCAGATGCCTGAATTTTCTTTTGGTTTTCAGTAAGTGGGTGCTGTGGCTCTGGAAACCCATTAATAATGCTGATGAATTAATCTGCGTGGCAAGAAAGGAGTCCAGGTTGACTATAACAAGGAAGATAACTTTGAGTTAGTAGAATCTTAGTTTTCATAGACTTTCTGCTAAATAGGATGTCTTATAGCATGGAATCCAAGATGCCATGGGGCTACTGCTGCCTACTGTTACCAGACCCTAAGCTATGCCCGTGAAGCTTTCCTATGGAATCCAATTCTCAGTATACAGTAGCCCCTGGAAACCAATGACTCAAGATCGAATCACAAAGTGTGGACATTTACGGACTTCACTGTATATAAGTCTACTTCTACGTGATGCCTCTGACGTTGTTCGGACTGTCATGTTGTCTCTTATGACCAAGTGTATAGTACGTGTTTGAATAATTTATTTTCTTCATGGCAAGTGACGGGTATTCCCATTTTAAGATGTTATTCTCTATCCATAGGTTAGGGAATAACTTGCAGATCTGTGAGGGTCTGACCTCGAGACTGTCCTATGGATATGAGATAACTTCTTAAGATGAGAATACCCTTTATGAGGATTTCTCTTCTGCACGTTCCTGCTTTCCGCCATCTTTTACTGATCACTTTTCTTCCTAGTCTCATTTAATGCCTTACATCTTGTTTTATACGCACCAGCAATGTTTGTTTTATCGTCGCCCTGAGGTACAAAGCAGAGCTGCTTTCTTGGCACAGTTTGTGTAAATCCCAAGGCAGTTAAATAAACCAAGCTGATTTTTCATTCAATGATGTGATGGAACATTGTAAGTGGAAGCCAGATGGCAATATACGCCACGTAATGCAAGTCGGCGCTAGAGAATTACTGCAATATGTTATGGTTTTATAGATGAGCTAACTGTGTAGTTAAAGGGGCAGGTGAGGTCCCAGGGGTCGGACCCCTGCCTAGCAAACAGTAAAATGAAGTGTCATTAGAATGAAGCCTGTGAAATAATCTGTACAGCCTTGTGAGAATGAGTGTACGGCTATCAACGCAGTGAGGCACATTTACTAAGCCCCTACGGCAGAAAAGTATTGTACCTAAGTCGCAAGTCCCAGGTTTGTTTTTTTTTGTTTTTTTTTTAAGGAACATGTGACAAATCTTAGCAAGTGCTGTTCTTAAGCTTCTCCTGCCACTTTCCAAAAAAAAGTGTTTGTTTTTTTTCCTGTCATAATTGATGCCTGAAGTCTGTGCCAGCTTTGAGATGGCGTATATTTCAGTTAGGTGCATTGCCCAGCTGCGGATGCGTCTCATCATAAATCAGGCTAATCCTCTGGCCATGCAGGGATCATCAAGACTGGCGTACGATACACTGGCCTTGCAGACTTTCCCCCATGTGTGTGTTTATTTCATATTAAATCGTTGATTATATTGTTAATCTGTTTTCCCGTAGTCCTAACAGCAGCACAATATGGGGTATTTCTCCCTCTGTGTGTTGTTTAGGACAGGTGGAACTTTTAATTAGCACAAAAATGTGCTTACTAACCTGCCCTATAAGAGGGCACGAGAGACCTCCCTCACCTGTGTAAATTATAAAGTAAAAGAAACAAGATTTTAGGGAGGGAAGCCTTGTGCTGCTGTTAGGACTAAGGGAAAACAGATTAACAATATAATCAACGATTCCCTTACGTCCTACAGCAGCACAATATGGGGCTATAGCAAGTAATTCCCCTAGGGAGGGTTTCCTCGCCTTACAACCTTAAGAACTGTCTGGCCAAAGGCAGTCGCCTCGGAACTGCGGACATCCAAACGATAGTGTTTGACGAAAGTCAGCTGGGATGACCAAGAAGCAGCTGCACAAATTTGATCCAGTGGAAGCGAGCGATTCTCAGCCCAAGAAGTCGACACAGCCCTGGTCGAATGGGCTGTACAAAAAACTGGAGGAAGCAACCCTTGAGCAATGAAAGAAATTTTGATTGCCTCCTTAATCCATCTGGACAAGGAGGGTCTGGAAGCTTTAAGACCTCTGTCTTTACCATACATATTGATTAGGAGATTTTCAGCTCTCCTGAAAGATTGTGTCCGCGATAAGTAAATTTGCAGACACCTCACCACATCCAAAGTATGAAGTTTAAACTCCTCTTCTGAGGAGGGATCCGGAAGGAAAACAGGCAAAGAAATCAATTGATTATAGTTATTACGTGAAGGAACCTTAGGGATAAAGCCATGCAAAAACCTAAGGTGGACCCTATCCGAAAAAAATACAATATAAGGTTCTTTGGAGGAGAGCGCCTGTAGCTCTCCTACCCTTTTGGCAGATGTGATGGCTAACAAAAAAGTAGTTTTAAAGGCTAAAAATTTTAGCTCCGTAGCTTCCAGAGGTTCAAAAGGAGGACCACAAAGGCCTGAAAGGACTGTTGCAAGGTCCCATTGGGGAATAGGAGAAGATACCGCAGGTTTCAGCCTCGCCGCTCCTTTAAGGAATCTTGGAACCAGGGAATCCTGAGACAACCGTCTGTTTAAGTGGGCGGATAAAGCCAATACCTGTACCTTTAAAGTAGCAGGGGCAAGGCCCCTGTCCAAGCCATCCTGAAGAAAATCCAAAACATCAGAAGTCAAAGGATTAGAAATATCAACGCCTCTTTTGGAGCACCACTCCAAAAAAATCTTAGCCGTCCTCTGGTAATTCCTTTTGGTGGATTCAGCTGTAGCACAGGAAAGCGTCTTCAGGACGGCTTCTGACAGTCCTCTATACATTCGTAGGGACTGGTCAACCTCCAGACTGTCAGGTTGAATCTCCTCAGATCCTGGCACTTCAGTGATCCTTGAGAAACCAGGTTCTGGGTGGGGGGAAGCCTCCAATATATCCCTTGACTCATCACCATGAGCTGGGAAAACCAAGCTCTTTTTGGCCAGAATGGAATGATGGCTATTACAGAGGCTTGGTCCTGTCTTATTTTCATCAATACTCTGGGTATCATAGGAATTGGAGGGAAAATGTATGACAGCCTGGACCTCCAAGGGATGGACAGGGCATCTACTGCCAAGGAATTGTCCTCCTGGAACAGGTAACAGAACGTCTCCACCTTGGCATTGAGTCGGGTTGCCATGAGGTCTATCTCCGGTAGACCGTATTTCAGGGTACTCTTATGAAACACTTCTGGATTGAGTGACCATTCTCCTGATACGGCACGACCCCGACTCAACCGATCCGCTACTGAGTTCAGGGAGCGCTTGATGTGAACCGCGGATAGATGGGTCAGATTTTTCTCTGCCCAGGAAAAAATCAGATCTGCCTCCCTGAGGAGGGATGATGATCTGGTGCCTCCCTGTCTGTTCACATATAATACCGTCGTCATGTTGTCCGAGCGAATCCTGACTGCTCTTCCCTTGAGAAGAGGAGAGAAATGGAGTAAGGCATGGTACACAGCTCTGAGCTCCTTCCAGTTGGACGACGTCCTTCTGGAGCGCTCCAGACTCCTTTTATGGAGTTTCCGTCCAGATGGGCTCCCCATCCCATAAGGGATGCATCTGTAGTCAACAGGGTCCAACGAGGTTGGACCGTGGACCTTCCGTCCTTGAGGTGCAACCACCATCTGAGAGAAAGACGGGTCCTGGGGGAGAGTCGAATCCTCCTGTTGAGACCGGGCAGAGAGCGATCCCAAATTCCTGGGATTTCCATCTGAAGAGGACGTAGATGCCATAAGGCCCAAGGAACCGCCATGATGGAAGATGACATCAGACCTAGGATTTTCATCAAAGTTCTGATGGACGCTCTTGGCCTCCTGAAAAGTTGCCGAACCGCTGTAATTAATTTCTCTTTCCTTGCAGTCGCCAAGGAGATTTCCAGCCGGTCTGAATCTAGGAAGTAACCAAGAAACTTCCTTTTGGTTGAGGGGACGACTTCTGACTTCTCCCAATTTATGAGCCATCCCAGGCTTTGAAGCAGGGATATGGCAATCTGTAAATGCTGGAGCAGAACAGACACTGACTGGGCTTTTATCAGCCAGGCGTCTAAATAAGGGACCACAAAGAGTCCCTGAAGCCTGAGGGCGGCTACTATGGGAGCTACCACCTTGGTAAAGGTGTGGGGAGCCGAGGAGATCACGAAAGGGAGGGCCGAGAACTGATAATGCTTCCTGTGGCCGGAAACTATAACCGCAATCCTTAGGAACTTCCTGTGCGGAGGGTAAATTGGCACGTGCAAATAAGCGTCCTTCAGATCTAGGGTGACAAAAACGTCGCCCTGGAGAAGAAAAGAAGAAACTGAGCTTATGGTTTCCATGCGGAACCGTTTTTTTCTGATGAAACGGTTTAGATACCTCAGATCTATAATCATCCTCCATCTGCCTGCTGGCTTTGGAACTAGAAAAACGGGAGAATAAACCCCCAAACCTTCTTCTAGAGAAGGAACTTCTAGAGCTCCTTTGCGGATATACTCTTGAATGGAGCGTTCCAAAATACCTTGCTGAGATGAGGGAAGACGGCGAGTTAAGACGAACCAATCTCGGGGAGGACAGAGAAATTCGATTGCATAACCTCGCTGAATTAACTGTAAGACCCAAGGGTCCTGAATTTTTTCCCGCCAAGCGCTGAGAAAAAGGGAGAGACGACCCCCGACAGGAATTTCGGCCACAGGAAGACAGCTTCTCATGTCAGAAACTGGGCTTCCTTCTATCTTCGGTTTTGGGAAATCTCCGTCCAGAGCCTCTAGAATAATACCTAGAGCCCCTCCGGGACTGCTGACCACGTCGAGGTGAAAAACCTCTGCCGCGGCCAGGGCCAAATCTGCCCCTAAAAGACTGAGGCAAAGACTTGCCTTTTTTTTTATCAGCCAAGCCTTCTAAAATTTCATCCAGGCTACTGCCAAAGACTCTTCCTGGCTCAAATGGTAAGGCACAAAGGTTATACTTGGAGATAAAATCAGCTCTCCAAGGTTTTAACCATAAGGGTCTCCTCGCCGCCGTGGAAAGCGCCAAGGACTTTGACGCCAGCCTTAATTGATAATGGGAGGCCTCAGCTAGGAATTCTGCCGCCAAAGAAGTCGAAGTTAAGAAGGAAAGTAACTCGTCGCTGGAGACACCAGAATCGATGTCCCTCTCAAACTGGAGGAAATCAGCCCGTAGTTTGGCTGAAACTTCACATGACGCAACAGCGACAGAGGTCTGAGCAGAGGCCGCTGAGTAGGCCTTCTTGAGAGTACTCTCCATGCGTCTGTCCATAGGATCCTGCAGATTTGCTCCATCCTCAGATGGTACTAGAGTGCGGCGAGATAGCTTGGCTACCGCTATATCCACCTTAGGGGGAGGACCCCACTGATCCAGTTGAGACTCTGTGATGGGGAACAAGGCCTTAAACCTACCAGTAGTTATAAAGGGTTTCTCCGGAAATTTCCACTCTGAAGACATTAACTTTCTTAATGTCTCGTCCACTTGGAAGACCCTAGGCCCTCTATAGGTGGACGTGGAGGCTTCCCCCATCAACATCACGGTCTTTAGACCGGATGGACTTCAGCAGCCTATTGACTTTCTCGAGTGGGAAGAGAGGTCTGCTGGTATCTTCAGCGGAGTCATCAGAAGACAAAGTTTCATCCACCACCTGAAAATCTTCATCTGAGACCCGCAAGAGATGTTTTTCAAGACGTGGTCTCTTGGCGATCTGGGAGATAGAATTCCGGACCTCCTTGAGAGAGTCCTCCATGTATTCTTTCACCCATGTCACAACCTCACGTATGGATGGCTCCTCAGAAGGGGGGCCACGACACTGGCGACAGCGGGTGAATTCATAGCCGTCAGGCAAGGGAGTCTTACAATCTAAACAGGTTAAATGTTTACACTTGGAGGATTTCTTCCTCCTAAAATCTCCATCACCAGAGCCGGAAGCAGAAGAAGACATCTAAAAAGACCACAAAAAGTCACAGACAATAACAATACCAATATTACAAACCGCAACCAGAAGCAGAAAGAGAGGGGTACCTTAAAGAGGTCGGTCGTCGCAAAAAATGTAGCAACAGCACACGCAATAGTCAAATAGGATAATCTCTGAATCACAGAGGAGAATTCTACTCCTTAGCAATAGGAGAGCCAGAAAATCACAGCCCAACCGAAATGGACTATGGGACATTTTAAAGGCAACCATAAGTGGAGGCGGAGCCAAACACAAAACTAATCCACAATGAAAAAATTCATAGGAATCATGCAGCAAGGCCAGCGATATGAATCGACCATTCATATAATATATGAACAAGAATAAATAAATATTACTTACCTTCCTGAGATTTATAGCACCAAAACGGGTCAAATGCCATAATGAAACATAGAGGAGCAAAAGCCTAAGTCAGAGGCTCAAACAACAAGCAGCAAAAATCAATTCTATATTTTGCCTTTAAATTTTAAATTTCCAAACTTACGGCACTTTTTCCGAGAACCGGAAGTAGGCGCGAAGGAGTCCGGCGAAATCCGTCAGCACGGGAACCCGGACACAGAGAAGGGTTCCGGCCGTCGCAAAGTCCGACGTACCCTCCGGGTAGGCCGAAGCCTACCGCCGGCCGAAGAATTACCGACAGAAGCGCTGAGAAGAAGGAACGCAGGCCGGCAACAGAAGGAAACGACCTCCTCAAGGTAAGAAAAAACCCCTTAACTCTTGAGAGGTCACAAGAGACCTCCTCCACCTGTCCCACACAGGACAGAAAAAAACACAGGTGAGGGAGGTCTCTCGTGCCCTCTTATAGGGCAGGTTAGTAAGCACATTTTTGTGCTAATTAAAAGTTCCACCTGTCCTAAACAACACACAGGGGGAGAAATACCCCATATTGTGCTGCTGTAGGACGTAAGGGAATCTCCAAAGTGGTGAGAGCTCTATTTTGTGAAAAAAATTCCAAAATACCTGGTTTAGGCTTCAAGAATTGCACGATAAAGCCTGAACACGTGTCCCTACCTGTAAGCTGCTTAGCCGTTTCAGTTTACACACTGATCTGGTGATCACTTTCACATGACCTGGTCTGCCCTCTTATGGTGAAGTAGGAGATCATGTGCTATTCATCATGCATGTGATCTGGGCTGGTCTCCCAATGCATGTGTTCATCTACACGGACAGAAGAAGTCTTTAAAACTCATATCTCCACAAATTCCATGTCAGCAAAGTGTTTCAGATCTCTACTTTGCACATGACATACCAAATTTTTACAAACTTTTTTTTCATTTATGATTCGTATCTAATTTTCACTATGCTGAAATGTCACTGGATCAGAAGTTTACAAGCACCATGTTGACTGTGCCTTTATATAGCTTAGAAGCTACTGATAGCTAAAGCTACATTTACATCTGCATCGGAGACTAAAAAGTCCTGCAAAAACAGCTTTTTTTGTCTAGCAAAATATATTTGATGGACTGTTTTTCAGTTCTGCTCGTGCGAGGGACTAGAAGAATTCATAGAGTGCAGCCAATATGAACATAACATAACTGACGACATTAGAGTCCATTGGACATCTAAATGTGGCAGTATTTTAAGGCTGACTTTGCTTTTTTTCTTAACAATATGGAAAGGTAAAAGAAATAAGCCAAGACATCAGAAAAAGAATTTCAAAATGTTAGAAGGTCCTATGTCCAGCTTCTTAAATGCTAACATAATATAAAGAAGCGCCTAGGTTCTTCTGTTTAATGATAATATACAGTGGGGAAAAAAAGTACTTAGTCAGCCACTAATTGTGCAAGTTCTCCCACTTAAAAAGATGAGGCCGGCCTGTAATTGTCATCATAGGTAGACCTCAACTATGAGAGACAAAATGAGAAAACAAATCAGAAAATCACATTGTATGATTTTTTAAGAATTTATTTGCAAATTATGGTTGAAAATAAGTATTTGGTCAATTACAAAAGTTCATCTCAATACTTTGTTCTATATCCTTTGTTGGCAATGACAGAGGTCAAACGTTTTCTGTAAGTCTTCACAAGGTTGGCACACACTGTTGCTGGTATGTTGGCCCATTCCTCCATGCAGATCTCCTCTAGAGCAGTGATGTTTTGGGGCTGTCGCTGGGCAACACAGACTTTCAACTCCCTCCAAAGGTTTTCTATGGGGTTGAGATCTGGAGACTGGCTAGGCCACTCCAGGACCTTGAAATGCTTCTTATGAAGCCACTCCTTCGTTGCCCTGGCGGTGTGCTTGGGATCATTGTCATGCTGAAAGCCCCAGCCAGCTGATGGAAGGAGGTTTGCACTCAAAATCTCACAATACATGGCCCCATTCATTCTTTCATGTACACGGATCAGTCGTCCTGGTCCCTTTGCAGAGAAACAGCCCCAAAGCATGATGTTGCCACCCCCATGCTTCACAGTAGGTATGGTGTTCTTTGGATGCAACTCAGCATTCACTCTCCTCCAAACATGACGAGTTGTGTTTCTACCAAACAGTTCTACTTTGGTTTCATCTGACCATATGACATTCTCCCAATACTCTTCTGGAACATTAAAATGCTCTCTAGCAAACTTCAGACGGGCCTGGATATGTACTGGCTTAAGCAGGGGGACACATCTGGCACTGCAGGATCTGAGCCCCTGGCGGCATAGTGTGTTACTGACGGTAGCCTTTGTTACGTTAGTCCCAGCTTTCTGCAGGTCATTCACTAGGTCCCCCCGTGTGGTTCTGGGATTTTTGCTCACCATTCTTGTGATCATTTTGACCCCACGGGGTGAGATCTTGCGTGGAGCCCCTGATCAAGGGAGATTATCAGTGGTCTTGTATGTCTTCCATTTTCTAATTATTGCTCCCACAGTTGATTTCTTCACACCAAGCTGCTTGCCTATTGCAGATTCAGTCTTCCCAGCCTGGTGCAGGTCTACAATTTTGTTTCCGGTGTCCTTCCACAGCTCTTTGGTCTTCACCATAGTGGAGTTTGGAGTGTGACTGTTTGAGGTTGTGGACAGGTGTCTTTTATACTGATAACTATGTCAAACAGGAGCCATTACTACAGGTAATGAGTGGAGGACAGAGGAGCCTCTTAAAGAAGAAGTTACAGGTCTGTGAGAGCCAGAAATCTTGCTCGTATATTGGTTGACCAAATACTTATTTTCCACCATAATTTGCAAATAAATTATTAAAAAAATCAGACAATGTGATTTTCTGCATTTGTTTTCTCATTTTGTCTCTCATAGTTGAGGTCTACCTATGATGACAATTACAGGCCGGCCTCATCTTTTTAAGTGGGAGAACTTGCACAATTGGTGGCTGACTAAATACTTTTTTTCCCCACTGTACAAGTTTAGAGACTATGGCACCATTCGGCCATCATATCATTCAGGTAGGTGACGTCTTCTGAAAATTACAAAGAAGTGCCAGGGAACAGCATCCCAATTGTTAAACATGGGTTTGCTGTGCTGCAGGAGCGTCACAAAATAGATGACATCATGAGGAAGGAAAAATAGGTACAGATATTAAAGCAACACCTCAAGGTATCAACCAGGAATTTAACACCTAGCCACAAATAGATCTTCCAAATGGACCAAGTTGTAGTAAAATGGTGTTAAAGAAAGCAAAGTGAAGGAAATGGAGTGCCATCACAATATGCCATGACCTCAATCTCATAGAAAAGTTATTGACAGAACTGAAAAAGTATGTGTGAGCAAGGACTACAAACCTTACTTCAGCGCTGTTGGGAGGAATGGACCAAAATTTCAGCAATCTATTGTGGTAGGCTACCCAAAATATCTAAAATCAGCGGCAGATTCTGTCATGTCAACATACCATTATAGTTAATGGAAACTTTACCCTGCACCTTAACAATGAGCCCTACCCCAATCAAACGTATTGTGATGTCAAGCTGTTGCTCCTAGCCTTTCTTTAGCCAAAGATGGAGCCACAGGGAGGAAGGAGGTAATGTCTACAGGTTGTATGTTTGCAAGATTTCTGCTAAACTGCTCAGAGTAACAGCAGTTAATCTTGCTGACAGATCTATAGATGACATATATGAAGCATCTTTTTGTTATTTAGGGTTTAGTGTCCCTTTAAATTTCAAATACTCTTGATACTCTGGCTTTTTCTGGGCTGGAAATGTCCTGACTGGGGCCAGAGAGGCCGTCACACTTCCCAACCTTCAAGTGACTGAAAGAGGGACACAATCTAAGACACATACAGGGTGCCACAATGGGTTTCCGCTGCATTTCCGAATGTGGAGTGGCCTAAATGGGTTTTCTAACACATCAGAGCAGTGTCCTGGATGGGTCCATCATGTCAAAATGACACATTAGAAAATAATTTAACAGTTTATGCAGGTGTAAATGTTGACTAAAACCAGCATAGGTTTAGACAATATTAGTATTTAGATATAGATGCGAGATAACCGATAAGCTCTATCAAACCTCCCTCGTGATGTGTGAATTGTGTACACATTGCGTGATGTGCTAAATATATGCACGCTAGTCTGTGCTCCAGTAATCCATGGAAAGAACCACTGCAGAATCTTAAAGTAATAGCAAAGTAGATGAAATTATAAGAAATGTTTCTGCAGAAGCAAACACTGCATTCTAGAGCAAAGCGAGTTACATTTTACAAGTATTTCATCTCAATCCAATATTGTAAAAAAAAAAAAAAAAAAGTGCGGAAAACAGTTTTTTCAAAACACAACATGTTATGGACTCATATAGGGCCAGGCGAAAATGAAAAACACAGCAGAAAAGCTGTTAAAACCTTTTTTTCCACAGTGTTTTGCTTAATATGTTTCTGCAGTGTGATTTGCTACATTCACACGACCATGGGTGAAAATAGATGTAAAAAATGTCCACTTTTCACGGTTGTTATACACCCAAGGGGCGGACGTTTTCACGAATCCTACATACATTGCAGTGTATGGAGGGATCAATGAAAACAGCCTAATATAGAGCATGACCTACATTTTGACGGACCGTCAAAATATCGGTCATAAGAATACCCCCATTCACAGACAGTGAAATGAATGCGCCGTGTGACAGCCATTAGAAAGCGGCTGTCACATGGCCGATATTCAAAAAATGGTGGGAGCGGGTTCAAAATGGTTAAAAAATGTACTGATCTCCTCTTACTGCTGCTCCCATTTCAACACTTCTCTCTTCCGGTCATAGCTCAACAAAGCAGGGAATAGGGTTTTCCAGCCCCAAATGCATGTTTCATCCATAGTATCTGATCTGTGGGGGTTTGGTACCTGCACAGATCAGCTGTTTTGTCAGCCTCTGGGTGCCAGAAGCTACTCCAGTGGACAGGTAGTGGGAGCAGTCTGCACCTATTTAAGTAGTAGGAGCGAAGCTGCAGTTCCCAGCACCACCGCCGCTATACAGTGGATGGGGTTGCAGCTCTGCTGCTATTACTTAAATAGGACGAGACTGCTCCCGCTACCCGTCCACTGCAGAAGCTTCTGATGCCTGGAGGCTGCTGGAACAGCTGATCTGTGTGGGGTCCGGGTGTCCTTTCTGTAGGTGATTAGTATGACGCATGCATTAGTGGCTGGAAAACCTCTTTAATCACTTACTGGCCATGGTGGTAAGTGGGCATTTCCAGGCATTTCTTGACTATGTCAAAATGGGAACAGGAAGTAGCAGTGGGTGTCTAGGCTGCCTCTGAATGGGCACAGCAGGGGGATCTGTCAGGGGTGTACAGGTTTTTATTTATTTTTTATCCAATTTTGACCCACTACCACCAATTTTTGGTGGAAAACCCATTTAAAACAAAGCATACAGCCATCATTCACATAAGATGTGTATCGCTAATGGAATCTGTGCGCAGAATATATAGAGGATCTCCGACTGCCATGTTTCTACTTGTTGAACTACAGTTTTGTGCCAGATACATTGGTAATGTTGATTTAGGCTGAACTTTGTCAACACCACAATAATATCAGAGACCTTAAGTTCGCATGCGGGCCTTTTATTTGATATAATGGCTGCACAATAGTGATCGCGACCTCAGTGGATACACAGCCATGGCTACTGCATACATGACCCGTGCTTTGTACTTGTCTATATTCACTACATAGTATAGATAGTATCTCGGTCTGTGACACCCACACCAGATACTAGCACTGGCCCAGACAACAAATCTCTATAAGATTCGGCGTGGTGAAAGGCACAATAAACCCGTAACTGTTTAAAAGACAGACCCTTTGTTGCCCATAGCAACCTATCATGGCGCACCTTTCATTTCATAGACTGCCCTAGAAAACCACAAAGGCTGTGCTGTGATTGGTTGCTATGGCAACAAGTAAAGTTTTCGTTTGAGATGGTTTCATAGCCCTGATCCCTGTTCTGATCCATTGTTCCTCATGATCTACTTTTCTAGCAGAGTTATCTTCCATTGACTTATCGAAAAAAAAAATCGAATCTCCTATGCCATATCAGTGATTTGCAACCATTTAGTGCTACATGCTAATAAAATAGTGCTAGGCCACTGTTCTGAAAGAGGGCGAGGCCGGAGCCGGGGCCACCACCTGCGCCATCAACTTATATGCTACAAAAGTGGCCTAAATGTTGGGAGGAAGCGCCCAATTTATAATGAAAGGGGTTTTAATGAACCTCCCAAAAGTTTTTGTTCAGTATACAGGGGCTCAGAAGTTACGTGGTAGGTCAGGCTTATTTATTTTTTTGGGAGAGCTAATTTTTTAAATGATCTTTATATGGATAGGTCATCAGTATGTTATCTGTTGGGGTCCGACAGCCAGAGCACACACAGATCATCTGTCCTGGCAGCGCTTGGGTGCCGGAAGCTGCTAGTGGATGGGCGACATATGCCGCACTGCTCCTATACACGTAAAAGATGCTGCACTGCGGTTCACTGGAACCACCACTATGCAGTTTATAGGGCTGCTGATCTGTGTGGGGTCTGGGTGTCAAACCCTGACAAATCACATATTGATGACCTATCTTAAAAATTCAATTTGGGGCTGGAGAACCCCTTTAAGCCTTTGCAAAATAAAGGCACCAAACGCTATTGACAGAAACCCTGAGTTCAGCGATGTATCCCTCGGGGTATGCTCACATGGCAAAAAATACACATTGCAAAAGTTGGAGCACTTGGCAGAAACACAGAGCTAATCAGTTTGTGGCCTCTGGCTGCAGTATCAGTGTTGTTGGCACCGAAACTGTGTCAAGATAGGGCAGAGTGCTAAAAAAAGAAGTGTCTGTCACTGACACCCATTACACACAATACTTTAATGTGGGCGTTTCTTAACTAGTATTTTGGCTCAGTAAGTGTTCCAAAATCATTCTCAAAATTGTTTGGCAATATGCAGTAGTTTTCATAAATCACAATTTATGTGATGACTCCGTCATAGTGACGGCCAAACATAGCCGTAAGAAAAAGTGCTGCAAGTCAGACTTTTTCATCCAGTGGTTTCAGTTTAAACAACAAACACCCAACGGACCCCATTATATTCAATGGGGTTCATCAAACAGCATCGGTGTCCGCTGTTTTAGCGGTCCATGTGTCCATTGTTCTGGTCCTCTGACTGACACCCAGGCGCAGATATGAACATAGTATAAGCAAGACAAGTAGTTTTCACCCCAGTATTGGTAACCTTTGTTCCGGTGGAGGATGCACCTCATTTATAATGAATCAGTTGCATCCTCCGGCGGGCCTGCTCCTGCACTGAAATCTATAACAGCTCATTGCTGGCGTAGAGTTCAGGAATAATTTATGCCAAAAAAGTGGTGTGCATAATAAACTGATGAGACCACTGGCAAAAACTTCACTTGTGGCAAATACTGCTGTGGATTTACAATTTTCTCCGTATTACTGTATATGGGGACAAGGCTGTCAATCAGTAGTAAGTGGATGAGGGGAGTCTGCTGTAAATACTGAGTATTCCACTGCACACAAACACCATTGAGATGACTCCAGAGTCACATAGCACTCATGTGGTGCACCTAATAAAGTATGATTTTATGAAGACTACTTTATATTTCCAACCATTAAGCTATAGAGTTTACCTTTCACATAGTACACAGTTATCAATCTTGAATTACTACAGCTAAGCTTTGGACTATGTTTGCTTCGTATGATAGCTTTACATGTTGATCAATGGATCATATTTACAAATGCAACACCCTATTAGGCAATGTGCAGGTCTGGCCCCCTTGGAAACCCCTAGAAAAAAAAGAAAATTGTAAAAAAATATGCTGTACATGGACATAATCTTATGTCAATAATGCTTGCCTAATGGTCCCCAAGAAGGATCAAACAGGTTAGATAATAACCTGCTTAATCCTTTGATCCTTTAGTTGCAAATCTGTTGCCGTGGATACTTAAAGTGTACCTCCAGTTGTAAAACAACTTTTTATAAATGAATAGTACAGGTGAATATAAGAAACTTTGTAGTATATCTTATTAAAGAAATATTTTTCTTTTCCACTTGTCAGGCTGAGTTACTTTTTACATAGAAGTCTATAGAAAGGGGAGGGAGGAGGCTGTGGAAAAGACAAATAACTGCAGCTACTACACTCTGCTGCTCTGTGAGTGAGGGAGCTCTTTTGACACTGCTGTATCTTTCTGCCACTCCACAGAATGAGGCAATAAATCAGTTAACAACCTCCTCTCTCCATATACTTTTATGTGTGAGCTGGAAACAAAGATGGGATCTTTGTAATTAAAGAGTCTGAGTGATGATAAGGAGGAGAGTAGACTAAAAGTGGAGATGGAAACAGATATATTACAAAGTTTCTTATATTAACCTGTACTATTCCTTTATTAAATGTTTTATAAGTGGAGGTGCGCTTTAAATTAAAGCTTCACTTTAAGCTCCTAACTTCTGCCAAGCTCCACTCTCATTGCTTGAGTGACATCATCCACTTTGTCTCACTTTGTCTGCAGTTAGGGGCGGTTATCTTGAGTGGTGAGAAAAGTCTGACAGGAGAAGAAATGCCCCTAAAGCCCTTTTTATCTAATTTTCATAATAAAGCACAGATTCTCATGAAAATGGAGCTGCAATGCAGAAAAAAAAGATATCTGTGGAAAGTGTAGAAGCCGCTCTACAAGGTGCTATCATTGGTTTTCCTGCTGACAGACTTTTAGCATTGTTGAGCAGAGTACATCGGCCATCAGCTAGATGAGCATCTTGCGTCAGACGCACAATACCAGGAATGCAAGGGGGCTGTTTAGTCTCCAGATCTGCACTCCTGCACATCTTTATCTTCAAGGATCAATGTGTATCCAGGGTTTGTTGCTTTTTTTGTCACAAATCACAACAAAGATATACCCAATGCACGATGAGCCTTAATCATCAATGTATATAGGGTCTGATGAAGGTCCTTCACAGGTAAGGTCACAGGACCATATATTTGTTCAGGTCCTTACAGCATACTTTTCATAAATGAACAGTATGAGTGAATTTGAGAAACTCTGTGATATATCTTATTAAAGAAAATGCTTTTATCTACATTTATGAAACTGCTTTTTCTCTTTCCTGCTTTTAGAGTAATTTCCAAGATAGAAGTCTATGGAGAGTGTGGGGGGAAGGGGTCTTTTGGCTGTACTGATGGATCATACTCTACCACTGTACATAGTGAGGCAATAGATTGCTAGCCTTCCTCTGCCCCCTTCTCCTGAATAGGAGGGAATGAAAGCAGCCTGATAAGTGGAGAAGTTTCTTATATAGACTTGTGCTGTATGAAAAGCTTTTAATATTTGGAGATACAAGGAGCAAGGAGGTCGAGCCTTAAGACTTCAGAGAGGAGGAGAAGAAATCCCATAAGGTAAGTGTTAAGCACTGTTAGCATCATATAGGTGGCCTCCATATAACTTATATATTGGGACACATACATTAAATGGATATCTCTGATGAATTCCATACAGTGACAGCTATCACCAGTAGAGATCCATTGTGAAAGCAAATGTTTAAAGAGGACCTTTCATGTCCTCCTGCACATGCGGTTTTATATACCGCTAGAAAGCCGACAGTGTGTGCCCCGGGGCTGGAGATATCGGTGCCGTTAGTTTAGGTACTGATCTCTGCCCACTGTCAGAAGGGCGTTCCTGACAGTCTAGGTCTAGCTGGGCTGTAAGGAACGCCCTCTCTGACTGTACTCGTCCATAACCCTGTACTGTCAGAGGGGGCGTTCCTTACCACCCAGCGATGACGCTGAGCTGTGAGGAACACACCCCCAGTACAAGTCTATGGACAAGAACAGTACAAGTACAGTCGAGGGGGGGGCGCGTTTCTTACAGCTCAGATAGACTGTCAGGAATGCCCTTCTGACAGTTTGCAGAGATCGGTGCCTAAATTAATGGCACCGATCTCCAGCCCCGGGGCACATAACGGGTATATAAAATCGCATGTGCAGGAGGACATGAAAGGTCCTCTTTAACATCCTTTATTCATATTATATACTGTTGTATGGAATAGTTTAGTCTACAATTCTGTTTCATGTTTTGTAAGGTGTGCTGACACATGCCAGCTAGATGGTAGCCAAATGGACACTGTTTTGGTCTTATATGTGTGCCTGTGAGATGTGCTTGGTATAGTTCTTTATATCTGATTTTACTCTATATAAATAGACATGGCACTGAGCAGATTTACAGAAAAAGAGTCAGGACACTTAAGCAGTGTTGGACTGTCCACTAGAGTACAAAAGGATCGTCTGCTGGACCCAGGCTCTAAGACGGTAATTGTCCAGTAGAAGACACCCAAATTTGAAGAGAACTATAGTATATTTCCTAGGGGCTCTTGGAGGGTTGGCCTCCAGAATAATTTTATCTGGTGGGCCCATGGAACCTCAGTCTTTGGAGCAATGAGGGTATTGCTGTTGCTCCAAAAAGGTAAGCACAACACCCTCGTCACTCCAAAGAGCTCCTTTGCATATTGACATAAACAGCCATATCTCAGCAACGGAGGCACCGATTCACAAGGGGAAAGCACCGTTTAATTTAGGTGAACCTAAGCTATTTATCTGCCAGGCTAGGTTGATATGCTGGGTTGGTGACAGACTCCCTTTAAATCTGTGTCTATATAGAGTGATATATCATTTATGGTGAAAAACACTCCCATTAATACAAGGGTAGAACGATTCTAAAAAGCCGTTGAGGAAGTGAGTTTGCCTCATATGACACGGCCTTCAACTTGTAATGTCACCATCAACAGGACATTAGGTTATCAATAAAATAACTAAAGCTGGCTATAAATCATAAAACTATTTCCTCCCATGAACCTGCCTGGCCAAGCGGTCATGTAATTTCTAAGAAGGGAAGGAGATAAGAAGCTGCCAACAACATCAGATTCCTGTTGGTGAAAAGAAATGGTAACACAGGTTAAAATCCAGCCAATACATGGTCCTACAGAATCCAGTGTACATGCCCATAGAGTTACAATTGTAGTTATGGCATTCTATCCATGATCTAGGAAGCTTATAATAAAAAAGTGCTATAAGCCCCGTCCTACTAGTGGCCGGTGTGTAGCTTACAACAGAGATACTGTTGAGGAATGTTGTATTCTCCCTATTACAGTCACTCAATATAATGTGATTAAGCAATTTTGCTCTTACAATGGAAATGACCCATGCTGTCCTGATCCTTGATCCCCTTTGACCTATTTGAAAAAATTTTATGAGACACTGGTAACTTCTAGAATAGTTAACCAAAGTCCCAACATTTATAGGGGTTATACAGATTATCGAAAATGTCTGCTTTTTTCAGGGCCGTTTTAATACATGTTTTTTTGATCCTGTAAAACCCCTTTAAATGGTCATCTCATTGGAGCCATTCATGTTGAGAAAGAAGCTATGGCCAGTGCCAGTGAAACAGTATTTCATGGCCCTGTTAGGACATATAGACAAGTGTCCACACATCTACACAAATAGCTGCCACCACCCACCACTTATGGTAGACAAGACACTGATATACCCAAACCATTCACAACTGCGCCTTCTGGCACCGCACAGTAAACCTCTAGCTTACAAAAAGGTAACAAAGATAAATTGTATTTATCCTTTTCAGAATTGTGGCCAAGGACAATCTTATTAACTTTTTTAAGACTTAATACACACAAAAGGTACAGTGCTTAAAGAAAAAAAAATATAAAACTGGCGTGGTGTTGCACTCCCACTGTTTATATTTTGCCCAATCCCTCACCCACATGTTCATTGGTCTTTGTCTGCATTCTAGTGTTATCTTACTTGACACATTACTTTTATTATTACTATATAAACCCTTTTCTTTACTGCAGGGTTTATAGTTATTATACACTCATCCTTATTGAGTAACTGCCCATGACAGAATGATTTAACTATTTTTATGCTATATGTCCTGTGTACTGTAATTTTTTTTTTCATTTGTCTATATTGTTATTTTTAATGCATTTATGAAATTGTATTTATTTATTTATTTATTTATTTATTTATTCCAAGATGCACACATATATACAGTACAGACCAAAAGTTTGGACACACCTTCTCATTCCAAGAGTTTTCTGTATTTTCATGACTATAAAAATTGTAGATTCACACTGAAGGCATCAAAACTATGAATTAACACATGTGGAATTATATACTTAACAAAAAAGTGTGAAACAACTGAAAATATGTCTAATATTCTAGGTTCTTCAAAGTAGCCACCTTTTGCTTTAATTACTGCTTTGCACACTCTTGGCATTCTCTTGATGAGCTTCAAGAGGTAGTTACCTGAAATGGTCTTCCAACAGTCTTGAAGGAGTTCCCAGAGATGCTTAGCACTTGTTGGCCCTTTTGCCTTCACTCTGCGGTCCAGCTCACCCCAAACCATCTCGATTGGGATCAGGTCTGGTTACTGTGGAGGCCAGGTCATCTGGCGTAGCACCCCATCACTCTCCATCTTGGTCAAATAGCCCTTACACAATCTGGAGGTGTGTTTGGGGTCATTGTCCTGTTGAAAAATAAATGATGGTCCAACTAAACGTAAACCGGATGGAATAGCATGTCGCTGCAAGATGCTGTGGTAACCATGCTGGTTCAGTATTCCTTCAATTTTGAATAAATCCCCAACAGTGTCACCAGCAAAGCACCCTCACACCATCACACCACCTCCTCCATGCTTCATGGTGGGAACCAGGCATGTAGAGTCCATTCGTTCACCTTTTCTGCGTCGCACAAAGACACGGTGGTTGGAACCAAAGATCTCAAATTTGGACTCATCAGACTAAAGCACAGATTTCCACAGGTCTAATGTCCATTCCTTGTGTTCTTTAGCCCAAACAAGTCTCTTCTTCTTGTTGCCTGTCCTTAGCAGTGGTTTCCTAGCAGCTATTTTACCATGAAGGCCTGCTGCACACAGTCTCCTCTTAACAGTTGTTGTAGAGATGTGTCTGCTGCTAGAACTCTGTGTGGCATTGACCTGGTCTCTAATATGAGCTGCTGTTAACCTGCGATTTCTGAGGCTGGTGACTCGGATGAACTTATCCTCCGCAGCAGAGGTGACTCTTGGTCTTCCTTTCCTGGGGGCGGTCCTCATGTGAGCAAGTTTCTTTGTAGCGCTTGATGGTTTTGGCCACTGCACTTGGGGACACTTTCAAAGTTTTCCCAATTTTTCGGACTGACTGATCTTCATTTCTTAAAGTAATGATGGCCACTCGTTTTTCTTTACTTAGCTGCTTTTTTCTTGCCATAATACAAATTCTAACACTCCATTCAGTAGGACTATCAGCTGTGTATCCACCTGACTTCTGAACAACACAACTGATGGTCCCAACTCCATTTATAAGGCAAGAAATCCCACTTATTAAACCTGACAGGGCACACCTGTGAAGTGAAAACCATTTCAGGTGACTACCTCTTGAAGCTCATCAAGAGAATGCCAAGAGTGTGCAAAGCAGTAATCAAAGCAAAAGGTGGCTACTTTGAAGAACCTAGAATATAAGACATATTTTCAGTTGTTTCACACTTTTTTGTTAAGTATATAATTCCACATGTGTTAATTCATAGTTTTGATGCCTTCAGTGTGAATCTACAATTTTTATAGTCATGAAAATACAGAAAACTCTTGGAATGAGAAGGTGTGTCCAAACTTTTGGTCTGTACTGTACTTCTGTATCTGTTGTTACCATCTAGGTGGCCTGAAGAAGACACTGGTTAAGTATCAAAGCATGTTGCCTATAACTCTGTATGTTATGGGTTCAAGTGCATAATACAATAAAGAATAAAAGTTTAGTTATCCCTATTGGTTTTGTCCATCCAATATCTGACTAAGCTGTGCTCTACCTGTTCCCAGAATTTTTTATATTTGATTTTCCTATTACCACATTACCACCAATCCATGTATTGAGTGGTCCCTGGGATGAGCAGCAGCCTACTGATCCACAAGAAGAGTGAGTGTAGTACCACACTCCAAGCCATGTCAAACAACTAGCCACGTTTACTAAAAAGCGCTAGTATGGATATATATTTTTTCTTTTTCTTTGGCATCTAACATTGAATCGCTTTGGAAAGATAAATAATTTTTAATTTTATTTTATATCTTCCATCTATCCCTGCACCCTAAAAAAATAAATAAAATAAAAATGTCCAATAGTGGACCATTCACACAGTATAATAAACCATACTCACCTTCATACAGTTTGAAATTGATTATTGATACCAATTTTAACATACAAATAATAAAAAAAATTATTTACCTAGAATTAATGAGTTTCCATATTTTCCATTCTCAAACTTCTCTTATAGTTTAGTTTATTAATGAGTCATGTGTTGATCCAGGATATTTTACAACAATATCAGTTATTGTCATATCAAAACCAACTGTAACTTGTACATTTATCGATCTAAACATTTTTCTATTTCTATAAACAATTTCTGAAGATAATGGTGGTATAAAAAGAACATGAGAGTGCAATCTATCAGACCTGTAACATTTGGCATTCCTGCTATATCAAAATGTTTTTTTAGTTGTTTTGTGTTTCTTTATGCTCAGTTGTAAATTTAATATAATCTGGAAATAATTTAACCAACTCATTGTGTAATTTCAAATCTTGCAGCTATACAATGCTGGAAACTGGCTGTAGCAAAGTAAAATAAAACCGAAAGAAGTTTAGTAAGGCCTGGGAAAGCAAAAGATTGTTCTGTAGTTTGTTTGTTTTTTAATTTTTCTTATAATTTAAAGTTTTTTGATCTTTTTTTTTTCTTGCAACAGATGTATTTATATTTCTTTGGGTTAAGTAATACATTAAAGGAAATATACCCATTAACCTAAAAAAAATAAAAATAAAAACAACAAAAATTTAATATTATATTTAATTGATTATACCGACAATGATATTGTATTTGGCAAACTTCTCATTCAGTACTTTTTATACACATGCTCAAACTAAGTAAGAGGACCCATATAAGATTTTGTCAGCGTCACAGCAGCCATTTTAGTTTGTGCAAAGGGAAAGATAAGCAACTTGTGTGAGACAAGTGATCTAGACAAAGGTAATTACAAGTTATTATTACATTTTAATGTAATGAATATTTAATGTATTTGTAATAAATCTATTACAAATTAAAGAATAACTTTATTATAAATTGTTAAATATAAATAATCTGTAATCTGTAACATTTATAATCTGAAAGCAAATGGGAAATTTGGAGATGGTGAAAAATAATCCTTAATAATTTTTTTTTAAAGCATAATATAGTTATAGTTGTTTTTTTTAAAGTTTAACTATAGTAAAATTGTATTAATATTTTATAAATTTTTATTTCTATATAAATATTATTCAAATTTATTTAGAATATTTATAATAATTGAAACATTTAGAAATTGATTAGAAATTCAGAAGCAAAGCTGAACTATGTGGATTTCCGCAAGAAAAGCCTCAGTGCGCCCCGAGGTCCTAGTGATATTTTTTTTTCACCTTCCCCGGCTTTCTGCCGCTATAATATTTAATGGACAACTCTTATAACTTATTATATATAATACTAAAATGATGATAATTTTCTTTATATATTTATCTAATTTTTATTCATATCTTTTTACTTTTTTTTTTAGGTGATACTATTTAAAAAGGGCTTTGCCTTCTACAACAGCAGAGTTGATTGACATTTTAATTTAGTTAAATTCTTGGATGACAACAAATATGAGGAATTATGTGATGTTAGAAGTTACAAAAAAAATCAAACCTGTTGAAAAAACGTTCTATTCGCCTTTATCGAAAATTTCACACCACTCATTCGAAAAGACGGATCCAGAAAGGTTTTTCCGATCTTAAGACAAGACAAGTGAAGGCTTTAGCCAACATACGCCGGAGAATTGCTTTGAATGAATGTATGTATGTGACTATTTTCAAATAATCTTTTAACAGAACAAGAAAAATCAATTCTAATTGAATTATTCATTATAATATATATATTTTATATTCCCTTACGTCCCACAGCAGCACAATATGGGGTATTCCTTCCCCTGTGTGCTGGTAGGACAGGCGGAACTTTTAATTAGCATAAATTATGCATGACTATGTTACCCTATAAGAGGGCAAAGAGACCTCCCCCCTTGTGTTTTTTTCTGTCCTGTGTGGTGGGACAGGTGGAGGGAGGACTTTTTTTCCTCCCATGTTTTGTTTTTCCCCTAAAGTTTGTTAACTTCCTTTGGGGAGTCATCTTTACACCTCTCTTCTCTTCTGTGGAAAAGAAGGGGGGTTTTATTTAGGCAGCTTTTTTGTGCTAGCCAAGCTTTCAAACTTCGCTTTGAAAGGTTGATTTGAGTAGTTCATGCAGCTGTTGTGGCATGCTGCATGTTCAAAGGCCGGTATGCAGGCCACTTGTGCAGCCTTGAGGTGGAGCATTGCCGTTTCACTTACCTTTTTTTGTGCCTAGCCAAGCTTGCAACCTTTGCTTTGAAGGTTTATTTCAGTAGTACATACAGCGGTAGTTGCATGCTGCATGTTTAAAGTCCTGTAGTGCAGGCCACTTGTGTGGCCTTGATGTGGGGCATTACCGTTTCACTTACCTTACAAGCTCCGCGTCTGCCAGAAGTGATGTCGGTCACTTTGTTCCTCTGGAACCTTTGTTTGTGTTCCGGTTTTCCGGGGACTGAATTCTCGGTCGGACTTTTTGCGGCTTGCTTTTCCTCCTTTTGCAAGTTTATATTTGCTGAGCCTCTTTTCTGGCATTGGTCTGTATATTTTTAGCTTAATTCTCTGTACAAGGAATTAAGCTTTGCAAAATTTGTGGGGGGAAGGTTTTTTGTGAGCACTACTTGCTCATTCCTCCTCCCCTCCTATAGAAGCCTTCATCTCAGTGTAGGAGATGGCTTGTCTCTTAGTGAGGAAGGCCTCAGTACTCCACTTGGATTGTTGTTCTTGCTGTTGCAGCTCTGGGCAGCACGGTGGCTCAGTGGTTAGCATTGCACCCTTGTAGTACTAGAGTCCTGCGTTCAAACCCTGCAAGGAGTTTGAAAGAAAAAAAAAAAAAAAAAGGATCTAGTTTGTGTGCAGTGTGACACACTGTGAAGCTATTGAAGATTACTAGGTGATTGATTGAAACACTTTCATCTGATGATACCTTGGAAAATTCCAGCAGACCTCTCTTTCCTCCTGTGAAGATAAATAGGCTGCTGAAGTCCATCTTTTCTAGGGACCGTGATGTTGATGGGGAAGCCTCCTGTTCTGCCTCTAGGGGGCCTAGGGCCTTCCAAGTGGAACGAGTCACTGGAAAGACTCATGCTTGCAGAATGGAATCATCTGGAAAGAGCTCCTATATATTCCAGAAGATTTAGAACCTTGTTCTCTATTCCAAAGGCTCAGTGGGGCCTCCCACCTAAAGTGGACATGGCAGTACCACGAGTTGTCCCGTCCTACGGTGGTCCCAGTGGATGATGGTTCTAACCTCCAGGACCCCATGGATAGATGCATAGAGAGTACCTTTAGGAAGGTTTATTCTCTGCCCTCCGGTCAGACTTCCATGGCTATTGCCTCTAATGAAGTCTTAAGCAAATTACGTGCTGACATTGACTCTGGAGTCTCCAGAGACGATCTCCTAGCTTTTTTTTAGTTCGGTTTCCTTGTCGGCAGATTATTTAGCCGAAGCCTCCCAACATCATTTAAGGCTGGCGGCCCAATCTTTGGCCCTTTCTATGACAGCTAGAAGGCCGCTATGGTTAAAACCCTGGAGAGCAGATAATGCCTCCAAATTCAGCCTTTGTTCTCTACCCTTTGAGCCGGGTAAGCTTTGGCAGAGGCCTGGATGAGATTATGGAAGACCTTAAAGGGTAAGACTCTGCCTCCGGCCTCTAGAGGCAGGTCAAGACCTTCCGGCTGTGGTAGAGGTTACCGGCCTAAACCCAGACCTCAGTTCCAGAGAAGTCCTAGAGAACAGCCTAGGGGTTCTGGACAAAGGGTCCCCAAGGATGAGGACAAAAAGAAGCCTAGCTTGACATCGGCTGCCTTCTTCCTGTGGCCGAGACTCCTGTCGGAGGTTGGTTTTTTCACTTTTCCACTGTCTGGCAGGAAAAAAATTCAGGACACTTGGGTCTGGCAGATTGTTCAGCGAGGATATGCGATCGAGTTTCTTCAGCCGCCTCAGGATCGATTCGTCATAACCCGCTCCCTTCCTGCGGCTCAGTAGGATATATTGGAATGCTCCATTCATGATTACATCCGCAAGGGGGCTTTGGAAGAGTTCCCCCCTTGGAGGAAGGATTCGGTGTCTCCCCAATTTTCTGGGGCCAGAACCATTAAGCAGCTGGAGAATGATTATAGATTTAAGATATCTGAATCGCTTCATAAAGAAAAAAACATTTTTGTATGGAGACCGTAAAATCTGTTACATCCCTTCGCAACAGGTCGAAGTTTTCGTTACCTTAGATCTAAGGATGCCTATCTGCATGTCCCAATATATCCTCCACACAGGAAGCATCTTTAGTTTGCAGCCCTGACCTTGGCATCACTTCAGCTCCTCATACCTTCACCAAAGTTTCGGCTCCTGTAGCCGCCTCTTTCAGGCTTCAGGGCCTTTTTGTAGTGCCATACCTGGACAACTTGCTAATAAAAGCCCAGTCAGAATCTGTTTTGCTCCAGCAGTTACTGATAGTCATTCCCTTCTCCAGAGTTTGGGTTGGCTAATAAATTGGAAGAAGTCAGATATAGTTCCCTCTACCCGCAGGAAGTTCCTGGGGTATCTGTTGGACTCAGACCGCATGGAGATTTCCTTAACACCTGCAAGGAAAGATTGATCAAAGCGGTCTGGTTTCTCTTCAGGACACGTCTGGTATCCATCAGAACATCCATGAGAGGCCTAGGCCTGATGTTATCCTCAGCCATTGCAGTCCCTTGGGCTTTATGGCATTTGCGTCTTCTCCAGATGGATGTACTAAAAGCCTGGAACCGTACTCTTCTCGGTCTTGACAAGAAGATCAAGCTATCTCCCAGTACCCGTCTTTCCCTCAGATGGTGGATACACCTGAAAGACGGAATGTCCACGGTCCAATCTCGTTGGACCCTGTTGACTATCGATGCATCCCTCTCGGGATGGGAAACCCACCTGTATGAGAAGACCGTACAAGGAGTTTGGAGCAGTCTAGAAGAAAAAACATCTTCCAATTGGAAGGAGCTCAGAGCAGTGTACCTGGCACTACCTCATTTTTTCTCCTCTCCTCGGAGGGAGACCCTCAAGTTTCGGTCAGACAGCATGACGACCGTAATGTACCTGAACAGGGAGGCACCAGGTCATTGTCTCTCCTCAGAGAGACTGATCTGATTTTTACCTGGGCAGAAAAAAAATCTGACCCACTTATCCGCAGTTCACATCAAAGGTTCCCTGAACATAGTAGCGGATCAGTTGAGTTGGGGTCTTGTCGTATCAGGAGAATGGTCTCTCAATCCAGATGTATTCCATCAGATTACCCTGAAGTGGGGTCTCCCAGAAGTAGACTTCATGACTACCAGACTCAACACCAACGTAGGGACGTTCTGCTCACTGTATCAGGAGGACTATCCCTTGGCATTGGATGCCCTGGCCATCCCTTGGAGTTCCAGGCTGGCATACATTTTCCCTCCACTTTCCATGATACTAAAAGTATTGATGAAAGTCAGACAGGACCAAGTCTCTGTGATAGCCATCATACCATTCTGGTCAAAAAGGACTTGGATTTCCCAGCCATGTTCATGAGTCAAGGGACATACTGGAGGCTTCCCCCCACCCAGAGCATGGTTTCCCAAGGATCTCAGAAGCACCAAGATCTGAGGAGATTCAACCTGACAGCCTGGAGGTTGACCAGTCCCTAGGGAGATTTAGTGGACTGTCAGAAGCTGTCTTGAGTACCCTTTCCTGTGCCAGAGCAGAGTCTACCAAGAAAAGCTACCATAGGATAGGTAACATCTTCAAGCAGTGGTGCTCCAGAAGTGATGCTGATAGTTCAAACCCTACTACGGCAGACATTCTGGATTTTCTTCAAAGCGGCTTGGATACAGGCCTTTATCCTGCTACTCTGAGGGTACAGGTTTCAGCCTTATCCGCCTGTTTAGGCAGACATTTGTCCCAAGATTCCACTATTGTTGGGTTCCTTAAGGGTGCTACCAGACTTAGACCGGTGGTCTCAGCTCCGGTTCCCTAGTGGGATCTCTCAACTGTTCTTTCAGGTCTTTGTGGTCCTCCTTTTGAACCTTTGGAGTGTGTAGATCTTAAATTTCTTTCCTTTAAAACCACCTTTTCTATTAAGCATCACTTCAGCCAAAAGGGTGAGTATGCTCCAGGCTTTCTCTTCCAAGGAACGTTATATATCCTTTTTTGCGGATAGGGTCCAATTTAGGTTTCTTCCTGGGTTTAACCCTAAGGTGCCTTCCCGCACCAATATTAATCAATTAATTTCTTTATCTGTGTTTTTTCCTTCCCCTTCTGCTGAAGAGGAGAAAAAACTGCACACACTAGATGTTGTGAGGTGTCTCCAGATTTACCTCTTACACACACGGTCCTTTAGGAGAGCGAGAATCTCCTTGTCAACATGTATGGTAGAGACAAAGGTCTCAAGGCTTCCAAGCTTACCTTGTCTAGGTGGATCAAGGAGGCAATCAAAGTCTCTTTTTTAGCTCAGGGGTTAGCTGAATTTTGTACAGCCCATTCAACCAGGGCTGTATCAACTTCTTGGGCTGAGAACTGGGCCTTACCTTTGGATCGGATCTGTGCGGCTGCTTCTTGGTCATCTCACCTAACCTTTATAAAACATTATCATCTAGAGGTTCGGAGTTCTGTGGCGACTGCCTTTGGTCAGTCAGTCCTAAGTATTGTACAGCAGGGAAACCCTCCCTAAGGGAATTACTTGCTATATCCCCATATTGTGCTGCTGTGGGACATAAGGGAATCGTTGATTATAATGTTAATCTGTTTTCCCTTAGTCCCAACAGCAGCACAAGTTTCCCTCCCTAGATTTGGAAATTTTTTACTTTATAACTTACACAAGGAGGGGAGGTCTCTTTGCCTACTTATAGGGTAACATAGTAATGCATAAATTATGCTAATTAAAAGTTCTGCCTATCCTACCAGCACACAGGGGCAGGAATACCCCATATTGTGCTGCTGTTGGGACTAAGGGAAAACAGATTAACATTATAATCAACGATTGTTATTCTTAATATCAACTACAATACGGGTGATAATTATCTAATAACTGGGCTCAACTATCCACCATTGAACAAGAGTAAATGAGAACAAAATTAAGGCTAAGGCCCCACATAGCGAGACGTAGCATAAGAATGCTGTTGAAAAGATTGCATCTGAAACACATCGCAGTTTTTTTCCGCAGTGTTTTTCACAGAAAGTAATTTTTCCTCTGTGTGCTTTCTGACCCTATTATACATATAGTGGGGAAAAAAGTATTTAGTCAGCCACCAATTGTGCAAGTTCTCCCACTTAAAAAGATGAGAGAGGGGGGGCGTAGCCTATGACTGCATGTAGCCGGACGCATATCTCCGCAGCTCCTGCCCTGCCCGCCTGTAAAAACACCAAAATAAGCTTTTGCTTCCCCCCCATGGGGAAAAAAAAACTACCAGGACCTCTGCCCCAGGGACCCCTGCACCCACCGACCGCTCTGGACAACCCGAAATAGCCTCCTACCTTGTCCCATCGTCGGCTCCTACTCGGGCCTCCGCGAAGCGGCGGCCATTTTCACAGGCCGCTCCGGCTTCCCTCCTGCATTCCTCTGTGTCATCTGCTCCGCTCCCTCCGGACTCCGCCTCTCAGTTGTTACGTGACCGTCAGATTCCATACCCGTGGGGCTTCCCCTTTGCCCTGACTGCTAGACTCAATGGACGCTCAGGCACCCTACGATCCTATGCAGACTTGCAACCATTCTGCTCCGCTATGGACATTGCTCCCCCTCTGGACATGCCTGATTGGGAACTGGCTGTTCCCTCTCCATCTCCGCCTCTGTTGTGATCTCAACAGAAGCTGAAACACCCTCTCCTGGTGCTGTCCCCAGACAACAGCAGGTGGACCTGCCACCCCCGTGATTGCACTGACTTTTTTCTTTCCTTCCCTGTTTTTCCTAGGTCCTGGATTGGAGCCTGTCTCCGCGGTTTTTGGCGGATACTGGCGAACTTTACGGATTCTTCTAATGCTCACTTGCATATGCTTGGTGTTTTATTGTTTTTTCCTTCTACCGATCTTCCGTTTTCCCTGGCGGGCATGGTCGGAGGTTACCTCCCCCCCCCTCCTTTATAGTTCTCATCCTCTCTTTAGTAACTTTTGTTAGTACTGTCTACTGTCCTCAGCTGGTCTGTCTACTGATAGTCCATTCCCACTTCCCTACTGTGGGGGCTGTTTCCAGCTAGGGGTTCCGACTTTGAACCCCTTTGGTTAGTTTGCTTACAACTGCATTGTCATTTGCTTTCTGCCCCTGGTCAGGAGATTTAGTCATGCCCATGACACGACTTTTTCTTGTATTGTTGTTTGTTTGTTTTTTGTTTGTTCTCTCTCCTTCCCCCTCTTCCCACCCCCCTCTTTCTCCTTAGGTTTGCAGTTCCTCCATTCCAGAGTCTAACTACTACGACCTTTGGCAAGCGTCCCTCCATGATGCACTCCCTTCCTCAAGGTCGGGTGAGATCTGCCTGTGCATGTCCTCTTATTCATCTGCTGGTACCTTTTTTGATGTTTCCATATGGATAAGTGTGTTACGTTGAATGTTAAGGGCCTGGGCTCCAACTCTAAGCAGCGCATGGTCCTGTGCGAGCTTCGATCCCTCCGGGCGGACATGGCTTTCCTTCAGGAGACCCACTTCGATCACACCGGTTCATTTCATTTTGCCCGTCACTACTTCCCTGTCACCTACTCTGCCTACAATACACGCAGACGAGGGGGGGTAGCTATCCTGCTTTCCCATTCCTGTCCTATCTCTGTCTCTGCCTCCCGCCTAGACCCTGAGGTGTGCTACATAATTTTAGAGGGGCTTCTGCATGGCCAGCTATCGTTCTCTGCAATCTGTATGCCCCCAACTCGTCTCAACTCCCTTTCCTTAAAAAAGCACTGCGACGCCTGCAGGCTTTCTCTGGCTCGGCACTGTAATTGGGAGGTGAGTTTAATATGGTCTTCTCTGACTGCATGGACAAATTGTCCTTATCTGATGGGCCCACAAGCGCCCCCCAACTTTGCCTAGCCAGAGAATTCCGTTGCCTCATTAGGTCCGCTAACCTTTACGACCTCTGGCATGTCTATAACCCTTCTGCTCGGACTTTTACCTTCTACTCCCACCCCCACAAGACGCACTCTAGAATAGATTACTTCTTTGGTAATACATTAGCCCTTAGATTACTCACTGATGCAGACATTGGCCCTATCTCCTGGTCCGACCATGCTCCTGTTTTGATCACGCTGTCCCCCCACCCTGTCCCAACCAAACGTTGTCACTGGTAGTTGAATGATTCCCTCCTTCATTCTCTGACGTCCTGTGCTACCCTCCATACCCAGCTCATTGAGTACTTTAGCCATAATGTACATTCTGTCTCCTCTGATTCCACCCTCTGGGAAGCCCATAAGGCTGTCATGAGGAGCCACTGTATAGCCTTAGCTACTCATTTTAAAAAAGATTGTAAGGCTAGGGAGGTCACTCTATTGACTCAGATACGATCTCTATCAGAACGTTTAGCTCAGGCCCCTTCGGTCCCCATCCTCCACCAACTGGTAGCTGCCAGAGCGGATCTTTGTGATCTCGCCACCCAGGCAACCCAGCATCTCCTCCTTTATAGTCACCAACGTTACTATGAGAGGGGCAACAAAGCCCATACTCTGCTTGCTAAGACACTGCGCAACCACCAGGCCACTTCCTCCCTGCATGCGATTTGGGACCCTCATGGCACCCTGCACCACCACCCTGATTCTATTGCATCCCTGTTCTGGGACTATTATACTAAGCTGTATAACTTCCCCCCCATGTGAGTCCAGATCCAGCCACCCGGGAGACAGCCCTGTGTTCTTATCTTGATTCCTGCCCTCTTCCTAAGCTTCCAACCTCAGCACTTGTTAGTCTGAATTCTCCAATTACGGAAAAGGAGCTTGATGTAACCCTGGGGGGTCTCCCGGGTGGCAAGGCAGCGGGCCCGGACGGGTTCACCTATCTCTACTATAAGACTTTCCACTCTGACCTGCTTCCACACATGTATCGCCTCTTTAACTCCTTTTTAGACGGTGCCCCTATTCCTCCATCCATGCTTCATTCCCATTTGACTCTAGTTCCTAAACCCTGTAAGGACCTCAACAATCCTCACAATTCTCTTCCCAACCTTCTTCAAGTGCTGAAGGAATATGGTGGTCTCTCTGGATATAAAGTTAACCCCACTAAGATGGAGGCATTACCCCTTAATATTCCTGACCCCACCCTGAAGCTCCTTCGGTCTAACTTTGACTTTCAGTGGAGGGAGCGCTCCCTCCGCTATTTAGGCATTCAGTTGTCTTCCTCTTACTCCTCCCTCTATTCAGTCAACTACCTTCGTCTCTTTAATGAACTTCGCTCTCTCCTAGACAAATGGCTCCCCCTCCATATATCCCTCATAGGTCGCATCGCGGCTGTTAAAATGACCCTCCTCTCGAAGCTACTTTACTTTTTTGAAACGCTCCCAGTCGCGGTGCCCCGTTCAGAGTTACGTTCCCTCCAAAAATCGATTTTCCAGTTTATCTGGAATGGTAAACGCCATCGTATCCCTCGTTCGGTGATGTTATCGGGCAAAAACGAGGGGGGGCTTGCGGTCCCGCATATCCTACATTATTACTGGGCAACCCACTTGCATTGTCTCCCGTTTTGGGATGCGCCACAAGCTTTCACTAAGTGGGTCGAGATTGAAAAGCTGTGGCTAGCCCGTTCCACCCTAATGCGCTCCTGTGGTCCTGCTTCCCTCCCTGCTGCCCCTCTCCTCGGGCCCATTCGTTTCACACGTGCCATATGGATGACTTGCTCTAAACTTTTCCCTCTATCCTCCCCTCACTCCTCCATGATCTCCTTCCTGTACAACCCTATCCTCCCGGAGGGACTTACGGAGGCTATTGTGCGACCCTGGAGTAGATTGGGCCTTTTTCACATTGCTGATCTGGTGGACCCAGCGAACTTGGAGCTCAGGCCCTTTGATTATTTTACCTCTGTTCTACACTTACCCGCCTCTGAATGGTTGCACTACCGGCAGATTGCTCATTTTGTGTTCTCTCAGTTCGGTTCCCTGAGGGTTTCGCTTCCTACAGCTTTTGAAAGAGTCTGCCGAGTGGGCACTTCCACGAGAGGTTTGATATCGGGCATTTACCAGCTCTTTTCCTCTGCAGAGGGATGGGCCTCCCCCTCTCATAAATATATGGTTAGGTGGTCGGGAGCTCTGAATAGGCAGATCTCGCCTGGGCAATGGCAGAGTATCGAGTCTTAAGCAGCCAAGTCCTCGACATGTGTGACTTTTTGGGAGACTCAATATAAGCTGCTCATGCATTGGTACCACACTCCTGTCTTGCTTCATTCTCTCAATCCCAGCATTCCTTCCCATTGCTGGCATTGCCAGGCAGGAGTGGGTACACTATACCATGTTTTCTGGGAGTGCCCACAGATTGGTCCCTTCTGGATTGAGGTCAAACGCCTCACTGATGCCCTATTTGTGAAAGGTGTGCCCTTAGATCTCCTCATTTATTTGCTTAAACTTCCTCCCAGACATTTCGGCAAACTGTCCTCCAAACTATTTTTGCTCCTCTGCACTGCCGCTAAAACATTAATTGCTCTCCATTGGAGAAAATCCTCCCCTCCAACTGGTTCTGAGCTCATCGCTCATATGAAGGACGTTCGCAGCATGGAGTTCCTGACTGCCTCTCTTAATCATTCAGTGGAAGCTTTCCATGCTGTGTGGTCATCCTGGGACGCTTATTGTACTCTACAAGGTCTCTGACTCTCTTCCCTCCCCTTGTATTCCCTTATTCTCCCTTGTTGTCTCCCCCTTATCACTTTCTCGGTGTTGTTGATTGCTATTTTCTGATATGTACTTTTTGTGGTGGTATGCCCTTGTCCATTCATTTTACTATTGTTTCTTCGCTATTGTTTACCACCTTTATTTTCAACGTTGTTTATTCTGTTAATTACCGGCCTGTAATTGACATCATAGGTAGACCTCAACTATGAGAGACAAAATGAGAAATAAAATCCAGAAAATCACATTGTCTGATTTTTAAAGAATTTATTTGCAAATTATGGTGGAAAATAAGTATTTGGCCAATAACAAAAGTTCATCTCATACTTTGTTATATATCCTTTGTTGGCAATGACAGAGGTCAAACATTTTCTGTAAGTCTTCACAAGGTTGGTAATTTTCTGTAAGTCTTCACACACTGTTGCTGGTATGTTGGCCCATTCCTCCATGCAGATCTCCTCTAGAGCAGTGATATTTTGGGGCTGTTGCTGGGCAACATGGACTTTCAACTCTCTCCAAAGGTTTTCTATGGGGTTGAGATCTGGAGACTGGCTAGGCCACTCCAGGACCTTGAAATGCTTCTTACGAAGCCACTCCTTCGTTGCCCTGGCAGTGTGCTTGGGATCATTGTCATGCTGAAAGACCCAGCCACGTTTCATCTTCAATGACCTTGCTGATGGAAGGAGGTTTGCACTCAAAATCTCACCATACATGGCCCCATTCATTCTTTCATGTACATGGATCAGTCGTCCTGGTCCCTTTGCAGAGAAACAGCCCCAAGGCATGATGTTGCCACCCCCATGCTTCACAGTAGGTATGGTGTTCTTTGGATGCAACTCAGCATTCACTCTCCTCCAAACACGACGAGTTGTGTTTCTACCAAACAGTTCTACTTTGGTTTCATCTGACCATATGACATTCTCCCAATACTCTTCTGGAACATCCAAATGCTCTCTAGCAAACTTCAGACGGGCCCGGATATGTACTGGCTTAAGCAGGGGGACACGTCTGGCACTGCAGGATCTGAGTCCCTGGCGGCGTAGTGTGTTACTGACGGTAGCCTTTGTTACGTTAGTCCCAGCTTTCTGCAGGTCATTCACTAGGTTCCCCCGTGTGGTTCTGGGATTTTTGCTCACCGTTCTTGTGATCATTTGGACCCCACGGGTCTTGTGTGGAGCCCCTGATGGCCCTGATGGAGGGAGATTATCAGTGGTCTTGTATGTCTTCCATTTTCTAATTATTGCTCCCACAGTTGATTTCTTCACACCAAGCTGCTTGCCTATTGCAGATTCAGTCTTCCCAGCCTGGTGCAGGTCTACAATTTTGTTTCTGGTGTCCTTCCACAGCTCTTTGGTCTTCACCATAGTGGAGTTTGGAGTGTGACTGTTTGAGGTTGTGGACAGGTGTCTTTTATACTGATAACAATGTCAAACAGGAGCCATTACTACAGGTAATGAGTGGAGGACAGAGGAGCCTCTTAAAGAAGAAGTTACAGGTCTGTGAGAGCCAGAAATCTTGCTTGTTTGTAGGTGACCAAATACTTATTTTCCACCATAATTTGCAAATAAATTCTTTAAAAATTAGACAATGTGATTTTCTGGATTTGTTTTCTCATTTTGTCTCTCATAGTTGAGGTCTACCTATGATGACAATTACAGGCCGGCCTCATCTTTTTAAGTGGGAGAACTTGCACAATTGGTGGCTGACTAAATACTTTTTTTCACCACTGTATAGAGAAAATGCCAGCGTTTCAGTAGGAATAATTGACAAGCTGCAATTTCAATAATGCAAGCATTTTACAAAACACAGCTTTTCTGCTGCAGATTTTTTTTCTGCAATGTGTGGATGGGATTAGCCAGAATTTAATCCACTTTGCAGGTACTGTCAAATGCAAAGTTTTTTCTACGTGGGGCCCCAGCCTAAAAAAAAAAAAAATCTCCTTGTGATCTGAGTGTCAGTGCACTTGCTTTACATTCAATTGTATGGGACTACATGTGCTGGCAGAGATTATAGTCCCTGTGTCCACAGAGAACTACATGATGTGACATGCTATGTTATTGTGCACTTTTCAGAGGGAGGATTTTGAAGGATTTTCATTTCCCAATAATCTTGTTCATTTGGTGATCTAGCGTTAAGTATATAATTCCACATGTGTTAATTCAGTGTGAATGTACAATTTTTATAGTCATGAAAATACAGAAAACTCTTGGAATGAGAAGGTGTGTCCAAACTTTTGGTCTGTACTGTATATATACTATATATATATATATATATATATATATATATATATATATATTACAAAGTGTTTTCTTTTTTAAAAATTATATATATTATTATTATTATTTTTATTTTTTTTAAAGATATTTCTATTTGATTATATTAAGGAAAACAATGATGATGATGATGATGATGATGATGATGGAGAAGAAGAAGAAGAAATTGTGTTAGAACCTGTTCCTGAAAGTAAAAAAAGGATACAAGGAACTTCCAAGAAAAATCATATTTTCAGGATATTAAAGCCAGATGTTTTAGAAGCTATATACACTAAAATAAATCTGCTAGATGCAAAATGGATTTGATCTTAAGCAAGGTTGACTTGCTCTTGTCCAACACGAATCTATAAAAATCTAAACTTTTTTACAAAATATTTTGTTTTTCATTTTTGTTTTGTTAATAATTATTAAAATGTTTAAATGGTCTAAAATTATCCTGCATATACACCATGATGTATTACATTAATCTTTACAACGTACAGTTCTGAAACACAAGTTTTATATAGATCTAGAAAATGTTATATAGCTTTTCAACAGAAATTCTACCATGCTAAATAGCATTAATTAATGTTAGGACTTTGGTAAGATCACTTGTAAGATCATGCACAAAAAATTAAAAATCATAGCAGGGGGTTGTTCCAACTGAATTCAGTGCACTGTTGGCTTTCCCAGTATGAGCCCCGGTGTTGGAGATATCGATATCTCCCTACTCTCAGAAGGGCGGACCTTATAGCTCAGCGTCAACGCTCGACTGTAGGGAATGCCCATCCCTGACAGTAGAAGTCTATGGAAGAGTACAGTCAAGAGGGGCATTCTTCACAGCCCAGCAATGATGCTAAGCTGTAAGGCTCGCCCTTCTGACAGTAGGGAGATATTGGTGCCAAAATTAACGGCACCGATATCTCCAGCACATGGGCTCATACTGGGAAAGCTGAAAGTCCACTGAATCCAGAACATTGTCGGCTTTTTTGCAGTATATAATACCATACCTCTATGAGGATGTTAAAGGTCCTCTTCTATACTACTGGCACTGGCTCCCATTGCACTGTTAATAAAAATGTTTTTCATGTTCCTAACATTGATGGGCTATCTTTTGGACATGCTTTAAAGAGGACCTTTCATGTCCTCATGAACGTGCGGTTTTATATACCGCTAGAAAGCCGACAGTGCGCTGAATTCAGTGCACTGTCAGGTTTCCCTGTATGTGCCCCAGTGGATGAGATATCAGTGCCATTAGTTTCAGCACCATTATCTTCCCACTGTCAGAAAGGCGTTCCTGACAGTCTAGCATCATTGCTGGGCTGTAAGTAACGCCCCCACCTGACAGTATTCGTCCATAGACTTGTACTGGGGGGGACATTCCTCACAGCTCAGCTGAGTTAATAACTTCCCTGTGCACCCCTTTAAATAGTGCCCCTTATTAATAATGCCCCAGATGTTTCCTAATTAAAAAGGAAAAAAAAAGGGAAAATAAATTATTGGGGTTCCAATACCCCGGACCCCAGGATCAGCTGTGTGAATGAACCGTGGTACCTGTGTAAGTGCTGTGACCCCTTCTCTGTTTATATAGTGTCATTCTTTTCATAGCGGCCATGTCATGTAACTACAGCCTCGTCCTATACACGTCTATGTGACAAGGTTGTAATTACATCACACGGTCACTATAAACAGACAGCGTGTGATATAAACAGGCGCCATAGCCCCTTCATACAGCTGATCAGTGAGGAATCACTTATCTCTTATTGATGTTTTATTGATGCTAGACCATCAATAAAAATGAGCTGGAAAACTCCTTAAAGAGGACCTTTCACGTCCTCATGTATATGCTGTTTTACATACCGCTAGAAAGCCGACAGCGCGCTGAATTCAGCGCACTGCCGGCTTTCCCGGTATGTGCCCTGGGGCTGGAGATATCGGCGGTGTAAGTTTCATGGTTTACTGTCAGAAAGGCGTTCCTGACAGTCTAGCTACTCTGTGAGGAACGCCCTCTCTGACAGTTCTCGTTCATAGACTTGTACTGAGGGGACGTTCCTTACAACTCAGCGTCATTGCCGGGCAGTAAGGAACGCCCCCTCTGACAGTACAGCGCTATGGGCGAGTACAGAGAGGGAGCGTTCCTTATAGCCCAGCGATGACGCTGAGCTGTGAGGAACGCCCCCCTGTAGAAGTCTAGGAACAAGAACTGTCAGGGAGGGTGTTCCTCACAGCGCAGCTAGACTGTCAGGAACGCCCTTCTGACAGTAAACCTTGAAACTAAGACCCCCAATATCTCCAGCCCTGGGGCACATACCGGGAAAGCCGGCAGTGTGCTGAATTCAGCACGCTGTCGGCTTTCTAGCAGTATGTAAAACAGCATATACATGAGGACGTGAAAGGTCCTCTTTAAGGCTAAGGCCCCATGTGGTTCCTGCAGCAAAAAAGAGCTGCGGGAAAAACCGCAGCGGCAAAGCATCGCAGTTTTTCCTGCAGCACTTTGCACAGAAAGTTCGCATAGTTTTCCTCTGCAGACTTTCTGCTTCAATTATATCTACAGGAAAACCGCCAGCACTTCCGTAGGTATAATTGACATGCTGCGATTTCCAAAACGGCGTCTATTTTGGGAATCGCAGCGTTTCAGCTGCGCATATTTTACTGCAAAGTGGGGATGGGGGCCACATGTGGCGAAAACCCACAGAAAAAACCCCAGCATTTTACATCTAGCAAACCCCATCCACACATTGCGGAAAAATATGTGCAGCAGATGCACTGCGATTTCCAAAACAGTTGCGGTTTTGGAAATAGAAGCATGTCAATTATACCTACATAAACAATGGCGGTTTCCATATAGGTGTATTGAAATCAGAAAGTCCACAGGGGAAACCTCTGTGGACCTTCTGTGAAAAGTGCTGCGAGAAAAACCACAATGTTACCGCCATGGTTTTTCCTGCAGCGCTTTTTTTTCTGCAGCCGCTACGTGGGGCCTTAGTCTTATTAAAACCCAAGTGCAACTTTAATTAAATTAACTGACCCTCATATTATGCCCCTGATTCACCCTGACATAAATACTGGCTCCTTATATGAATAACCTCCCCCTTGTATTAATAATACCTTCTAATAACCCTTATATAAATGACCCCCCATCGTCATAATACCCCCTAATGAATCCTCCCTTTATAGTTATATTTCCCCCTCCTAACCACCCCTTATACTATTAATATACCCACAACTAAGCTAAAAAAACAAAAACAAAAGTCGTACTCACCTGCGATGATGATGAATGGAGCCGCCGATGCTTCCTCCCTGTCCACGCACAGGACGTCTGTGTCTGAGCGCGGGCGGCGCGTTGTTGTGACGTCATCGCGCCGCCCGTGCTGAGAAGCAGACATCTGTCTGTGGTCTTGGCTTCTTGTAAACCGCAAGCCTGTATTGGCTTGTGGTTTACAATACTGTTAAGTGGCAGGTTACGTTTTAACTAAATCGGTGTCTGCAGACACCGATCTAGTTAGAAACAAAGGATGTAGTAATGGCGGCCCCGGGGTGGGCCCCCAAAAATTCAGTGGGCCCGGGGGCGGCCGCCCCCCTCCTCCCCCCCGCTAGCTACGCCTCTGTCTGTGATGCTAATTAGTGGACACACCTTGATTTAACATGTCCCTTTGGTTACATTATTTTCAGGGGAACCATCATTTCTGTCCAGGCCTGTTTCATGAGTTTTCTTTTTTTAAAAAATTCCATTGAAGCATGGTTGAAAAGCAATGTCTGTCTTTCATTTGTTCATTTTCATAGAATTTTTATATATTATTACTTTTGTCAGATTCAAGTTATTTCTGTGGCCATTGTGGGTTTTTCTTCATTAAACGAGGGGTACCAACAATTTTGTCCACGTGTGTATGTGGCGATTATATGGAAAACTCCATCTACAAGTAGGGCAAGAAGTCCATGCAAAACAAAACAAAGACAGCATGCTGTGGATATGATTTTACAATATTTAATATTCCCATTATGTAGTATAAAAGTAGCAGATTTTCTCTGCAGATTTCACCTCTTTAATATATAGGCTATAGGGTGAAATCCATGGTAAATCTACGGCAAATCCACATGTGATGTTGTAGAGTAGTCACCGCTGATTTGCCACCAATTTGTGCCGTGATCCATGGTGGAAAAAGCTGCTTTGTATTTACTCACCAGAATGTTTATTGTAGTATTACTCATAAACCAGAGGCCCCTTTATCAGATAATTTGTAAGTTTAAAGTCCAAGCCAGGTCCATATTTTGGTGTAAGCCAAATCTATTATGCCATAATACCATTCCAAACAGGCGTGGAGTAAGCTGCTCATACTCTGAAACTCTAACAGAAGTATATATGAAGATAGTCAGCCTGGTGAGTAAGCTGCTATCCTTATGGAAGATTGTATATATGGTTTTATTTATATACAGAATCTCACAAAGGGAGTACACCTCTCACATTTTTGTAATTATTTCATTATATATATTCATGGGACAACACTGAAGATCTGACACTTTGATACAATGTATAGTAGTCAGTGTACAGCTTATATAACAGTGTAAATTTAATACGCCATCAAAATATCTCGACACACAGCCATTAATGTCTGGCAACAAAAGAGTACATCCCTAAGTAAAAATGCACAAATTTTGCCCCAAGTTTAAATATTTTGTGTGGCCACCATTATTTTCCAGCACTGCCTTAACCCTCTTGGGTATGGAGATAACTAGAGCGTCACAGGTTGCCACTGGAATCCTCTTCTACTCCTCCATGACAACATCATGGAGCTGGTAGATGTCAGAGACCTTATGTTCCTCCACCTTCCGTTTGAAGATGCCCTACAGATGCTCAATAGGGTTTAGGTCTGGAGATATGCTTGGCCAGTCTAGCTTCTTTACCCTCAGTTTCTATAGCAAGGCAGTGGTTGTCTTGAAGGTGTATTTGGGGTCGTTCAAAACATGTCCAAAACAAAACGGCTATTAATATACTCTGGGGTCTCTTCAGTGTAATTTGTCTATTTTCTCTTAGGGGTGCACTCACTATTGTTGCCAGGTGTTTAGACATTAATGGCTGTGTGGTGAGTGATTTTCAGGGCACAGCAAATTTACCCTGTTATACAAGCTGCACACTGACGACTGTACATTGTATCAAAGTGTCATATTCAGTGTCCCATGACAATGTATAATATGATATTATTACAATAACGTGAGGGGTGTACTCACTTTTGAGAAATACTGTATACATATATATGTTCTACGTGTGTTCCAATGTGGCACTGTGGAGCACTGGCAGATGGGAAAGGCGTAATTGCACACAATTCAATGTAGTGGAAGAGTGAAGAAATCAGGCAATATCTTTTAGAGGCTAACTGAGTATATTTGATGGTAAGCTTTCGAGAGTGCTAGCTCTCTTCTTCAGACATGGTGTTATACAAGAAACTGAAAATACACACTATTTATACCCACACAAGACATGGATCTTCAAAGGATCTTAGAATAACAAAATGCAATATAAGCAGAGAAGTTATTTACAACAGGTCAGGAAATAAACAGTCTGGAAACATGTGGTGCGTTACGGAGGGATCAGTAATTCTTATCTGTTTGCAATGCGGTGGTGATTTGTGACCCTCACAGTTCATACATAGTGTGACATGAAACTGGCATGAATATTAAGTCCAAATTGCAGAGTTTGAAATTTTTGCATTAATTTATATTCCCATTCCTTTCTCTCTCTCTGCGTCTTAAAATGTCCCATTAAAACCACAACCCGCAAATCTTCAATAGAGTGGTCTTCTCCGGAGAAATGTGCGGCCACTGAGAGATCTGTTCTGCTGTTATTAATGGTGAATCTGTAGTACTCTCGAAAGCTTATTATCAAATATACTCACTTAGCCTCTAAAAGATATCGCCTGATTTATTCACTATTCCACTACTTTCTATGGCTAACACCGTACAACATTATACTACTAACAATTCAATGTAGTAATCGCTGGCCAGGTTCCAGGTGCTTGCAACGCCACTGCTAGTGCAAACAACTGTAATCATCTTTATATTCTATAGAGCGGGGACTCATTTCCACAGGGACTGGCAGGGTGATAGCTGTTACCAATCTCATTGCTATTTACAAAAATACTAATAATGAATTTGCCACCTCTGTAACTATCTGTATATGATTCCTGCCTATTGTTGTCAAAACCGTTACATAAATGATATAATCTTGTGCACAATACTGTATTTTGGCGGTTTAGTTACTAATAGCTCACTAAGTATGGTCATATCATTCAGCTCACTTATATTACATCTGCATCCCTGATTCTGTCTAAATATACAATATAACCTTTATTAAGTATCTCACTATCATACTGGTGTATCACCACATGTAAGCCCTCAACTCACATTGTCTGAAAGTATATAAAACTATTCTTTTTTTTTTTTTTTTTTTTAACTGTAGTTTTTATTAAAGTATTTTACAATAAAGTATACATTTAAGAGGAATAATCACAACAGATGAAGCAACATGGTAACAAAATCCTCTGCATACATAGATTACAGAGGTCATCAATGAATAAAACAATATCAGACATCAGACAAGGGGAAAAAAGGGAGAGAAGGGAAACGGAGAATGGGAGGGGGGAGGACAGTTCGGTTGGAGTCAAAGGCCATGTAAAATAGAGTAGGAGTCCCAGTACGACCATATGGAATTAAAGGCCTCCACAGTGTGGTTCAAAGTAGCCGCCAAAAATTCAAGATTGCGGGTGTCCTTCATGCGGGCACACAGTTCAGTCCCCGTGGGAGGGAGCGTCTCCCTCCAGTGACGAGCAATTAGAGTCTTTGCTGCAGTACATAAGTATAAAAACAGCCTAGACGCCCCCTTGCCCAAATGCCTGGGAGGTAGATTGAGTAAGTAGGTCATGGGGTCCAGGGGGACCCCCTGTGTAAAGAGGGCCTCAGTGAGAAGTTGCACCTCTGTCCAAAAAGTACAAGTGATGGGGCAATCCCAAAAAATGTGACACACCGTACCCAGCGAGGTCTGACAACGCCAACACAAAGAGGGAATAGTAGGATTAAGGGTATGAAGCAGTGCAGGCGTGTGATATCAGTGCATGAGGATTTTATATTGGGTCTCACGGAACGTAATGCAAGATGAAGATTTGGCAGGTCGGGACCATATGGACTGCCACTGTCCAGGCGAGACCTGCCTACGCAGAGCCTCCTCCCACCTAGTCATGTATCTGTGTGCTGGGGGAGGGCGCCTCTCAGGGGAGGACAAAATCCTGGATATATTAGATATAAGTCCCTTTGTAGAGGTGCCAGCACGGCACAGCCTTTCAAAAGTTGTGGGTGGTGAGACTTGCTTGGATCTAAGTTGAGCCTGAGCAAAGTGTGTTATTTGTTGATAATGAAACCACTCCGTAGCTGGCAAGTGTAGGGTCGAAGTAAAATAATCAAAGGGCCTAAGCTCCAAGGTCGAAGGGTCGACCAGATCTGCGATATGGAACAGACCTAGCCTGCTCCATTGGTGCACCATAGCAGAAGAGAGTCCCTCCGGGAGGAGCGGGTTATAGAGAAACGAGATCATGGATGAGGAGCGAGAAGCTAAGGCAAATTGCTTAGAGCATGTATTCCAGATTGTCCTCGTAAATTTAATGGGTCCCAATAGGGGAGTAGCAGGCGAGGGGGGAAAGTGTGACCACAGGAAGGCATTCGGATGCACTGGGGCCAACCAAAGCTTCTCTATTTCAACCCACCTGGTGTATGCCCGGGGTGCTGCCCAAAACGGGAGGGCCCGGAGATGGGCAGCCCAGTAATAATGCAAAATGTGTGGCACCGCCAAACCCCCCCTCAGCCTTTCCGGTCAACATCACCGAACGGGGGATACGATGGCGCTTAGCGTTCCATATAAACTGGAAAATTGCCTTTTGAAGGGATCTTAATTCGCAACTCGGGACCGCCACTGGGAGTGTTTCGAAATAATAAAGGAGTTTAGGAAGGAGGGTCATCTTGACTGCTGTAATCCGCCCAAACAGGGAGATGTGAAGGGGGTGCGATTTATCCAGGAGGGAGCAGAGCTCATTGAATAAGTGAGGATAGTTGGAAGAATACAGGGAGGAGTAGGCCGTAGAAAGCTGGACACTCAGGTAGCGGAGCGAGCGGTCCCTCCATTGGAAATTATAATTGGTTTTAAGTGTCTGTAAGATAGGATCCGAAATGTTTAATAGGGAGGGCCTCAGTCTTTGCAGGGTTGACCTTAATCTTTGAGTGTACTGAGGAGATTCGGGAGGGTGGTATGGAGGTTGGAAAGGGTTAAAAGGACGTCATCTGCAAATAGGGATACCTTGAATTCCCTGTCACGAACCGCAATGCCCATAATATCTGGATTGGACCTGATCCGGGACACCAGGGGTTCAATACTGAGGGCGAAAATTAAAGGGGAAAGGGGATCGGGAAAGGGGGAGAGGTAGCGTTAGGAAGTTTGACAACTGCTGAGGGAGTGGAATACAAAGCTCGAATTGCCGTTAGGAAAGCCCCAGAGAAGCCGAAACGCTCAAGAGTGGCCAACATAAAGGATCAGTCAAGGTGATCAAAGGCCTTCTCTGCGTCTAGGCTTAAGATAAGGGTGGGGGTAGCCGATTGGTTGGCCATGTCAATCAAATCAACCGCCCTTCTGGTGTTGTCTCCCCCCTGCCTGCAGGGGACGAAACCCACCTGGTCCTTGTGGACGAGAGAGGGCAGCCAACCGCTAAGCCTAGTTGCCAGAAGCTTAGTGAAAAGCTTAAGGTCAGAATTTAAAAGAGCAATAGCGCGGTAATTAGAGCAGTCTGTGTGATCTTTGCCTGGTTTGGGGACTAAGGTAATGTGGGAGTGGAGCATAGTCTAAGAGATAGGGGAGCCCTCCAGAAATGAATTAAAAAGGCTACACAGATGGGGAACTAATTCAACTTGGAAGACCTTATAATACAAATATGTGAACCCATCTGGGCCTGGGGCCCTACCATTAGGAAGGTCCTTCAGTATGGCCATAACCTCCTCGCTGGTGACAGGGGCATTTAGAGAATCCAACTCCGAAGTCAGAAGCGTGGGAAGGTGGCAGGCAGTTAGGTATGCTTCCAAATCTAGCGTCTCACCTGGGAGGGCTGGCGGAGGGAGGTTATACAATTTAGAGTAGTATTCATGAAACAGAGTCCCTATAGTGTCAGGATGGTGATGGAGGACCCCCTTTGGTCACGAACTGTGTGTGGGACAGAGGAGGACTGTCGCTCCTGGAGGGCCCTAGCTAGAAGAGTGTGGGCCTTATTCCCTCTCTCATAATAACGCTGTCTGCTATAGAGGAGAAGGCCCTGCGTAGCCCAGGTAGCTATGACGTGTAGCTCTGCCCGAGCTAGTACTAGTCGGCGGAGGAGGGATGCGGAGGGACGGGCTGCTAGACGTTCTGTCAGGGATCGTATCCGAGCCCTCAGCGCCACCTCCTCGGCCAACCTATCCTTTTTAAGCCAGATGGCCGTAGCTATGCAATGCCCCCTCATCACAGCCTTGTGTGCCTCCCAGAGAGTGGAAGAAGATGAGACTGAGCCAACGTTAGTGTTAAAATAGTCTAAGAGATGGGCTCGGAGGGCCTCCCGGGTGGGAAGGGAATGCAGTAAGGATTTGTTAAGCCGCCAATGGCAGCGCCTAGTAGGGAGGGGGGGTGGGAGACAAAGAAAGCTGAACAGGAGCATGGTCTGACCACGTGATGGGGCCAATGTCCGCTCCTGTCATAAGACGAAGTGTAAGGGTGTTGCCAAAAAAATAGTCAATTCTAGTATGCGTACCATGGGGGGTGGGAATAGAAAGTGTAGGAGTGTGCTGTAGGATTGTCAACCCTCCAAAGATCATATAAGGCTTCGGACCTGATGAGGCGACGAAACTCCCGGGCAAGGTGCAATCGAGGGGCACTCGCAGGGGTATCAGTAAGAGACAGTCGGTCCATCCTCTCAGAGAATACTGCATTAAAGTCTCCTCCCAGAAGCAGCGCTGCACCAGAGTAATCCCGAAGCCTCCTCAGGACCCGCTTAAGGAAGGGGATTTGTGAGGAATTAGGGGCATAAACATTACAAAGGACCACAGGCTGGCCATGAAGGTGTCCTTCTAATATAATATAACGTCCCATTGGGTCCAGATGGGAGGTCACGATAGAGATTGGGCATGAGGGGGAGAGCAGGATACAGTGGGGAAAAAAAGTATTTAGTCAGCCACCAATTGTGCAAGTTCTCCCAGTTAATAAGATGAGGCCGGCCTGTAATTGTCATCATAGGTAGACCTCAACTATGAGAGACAAAATGGGAAAACATATCTAGAAAATCACATTGTCTGATTTAAATAAAAAATTTAACAAATTTTAAAGAATTTATTTGCAAATTATGGTGGAAAATAAGTATTTGGTCAATAACAAAAGTTCATCTCAATACTTTGTTATATATCCTATGTTGGCAATGACAGCGGTCAAACGTTTTCTGTAAGTCTTCACAAGGTTGGCACACACTATTGCTGGTATGTTGGCCCAGTCCTCCATGCAGATCTCCTCTAGAGCAGGGATGTTTTGGGGCTGTCACTGGGCAACACGGACTTTCAACTCCCTCCAAAGGTTTTCTATGGGGTTGAGATCTGGAGACTGGCTAGGCCACTCCAGGACCTTGAAATGCTTCTTACGAAGCCGCTCCTTCGTTGCCCTGGCGGTGTGCTTGGGATCTTTGTCATGCTGAAAGACCCAGCCACGTATTCATCTTCAATGCCCTTGCTGATGGAAGGAGGTTTGCACTCAAAATCTCACGATACATGTCCCCATTCATTCTTTCATGTACACGGATCAGTCGTCCTGGTCCCTTTGCAGAGAAACAACCCCAAAGCATGATGTTGCCCCCCCCCATGCTTCACAGTAGGTATGGTGTTCTTTGGATGCAACTCAGCATTCACTCTCCTCCAAACACGAGTTGTGTTTCTACCAAACAATTCTACTTTGGTTTCATCGGACCATATGACATTCTCCCAATACTCTTCTGAAACATCCAAATACTCTCTAGCAAACTTCAGACGGGCCCGGATATGTACTGGCTTAAGCAGGGGGACACGTCTGGCACTGCAGGATCTGAGTCCCTGGCGGCGTAGTGTGTTACTGACGGTAGCCTTTGTTACGTTAGTCCCAGCTTTCTGCAGGTCATTCACTAGGTTCCCCGTGTAGTTCTGGGATTTTTGCTCACCGTTCTTGTGATCATTTGGACCCCACAGGGTGAGATCTTGCGTGGAGCCCCTGATGGAGGGAGATTATCAGTGGTCTTGTATGTCTTCCATTTTCTAATTATTGCTCCCACAGTTGATTTCTTCACACCAAGCTGCTTGCCTATTGCAGATTCAGTCTTCCCAGCCTGGTGCAGGTCAACAATTTTGTTTCTGGTGTCCTTCCACAGCTCTTTGGTCTTCACCATAGTGGAGTTTGGAGTGTGACTGTTTGAGGTTGTGGACAGGTGTCTTTTATACTGATAACAATGTCAAACAGGAGCCATTACTACAGGTAATGAGTGGAGGACAGAGGAGCCTCTTAAAGAAGAAGTTACAGGTCTGTGAGAACCAGAAATCTTGCTTGTTTGTAGGTGACCAGATACTTATTTTCCACCATAATTTGCAAATAAATTCTAAAAAAATCAGACAATGTGATTTTCTGGATTTGTTTTCTCATTTTGTCTCTCATAGCTGAGGTCTACCTATGATGTCAATTACAGGTTGGCCTCATCTTTTTAAGTGGGAGAACTTGTACAATTGTTGGCTGACTAAATACTTTTTTCCCCCACTGTAGCCACTCCTCCCCTCCTACGACCATCGCTGAGTAAGCAGTGGGGTAATAGTGGCTGGTGAAATTAAATGAGCCAATGTGATCAAAGTGGGTCTCCTGTAGGAAAGCCACATCCGCCCGGAGGGACCGAAGCTCACGCAGCACCATGCATCGTTTAAGATTAGAGCCCAGACCCTTCACATTCAACATGATACACTTAGCCATAAGGGAGGATCAAGGGAGTAATGTCAAATGTAGTGTGTAATGTAGCATAGGCAGGTCTCACCCGAGATGCTGCGGCGGAAGGGGAGGCTTGGAAGGAGAGGACTCAGGAAGCGGAAACATCCAGGAGCTATCCAGGGTCTCGAGACTCCAAACCTAGGAGGGGGAGGATGGGAACATAAGGGGAGGAGACAAACAGGGGGACATAAAACAGAAAAAAAGAACAAAACATATGTCAAAATCAACATGGGCAAGACTAAGTCTCCTGCCAGGGGGCAGAAGTACCAGATCCAAGCAGGTGCAACCAATGCACCCAGCAAGACCTACTCACTAAGCCTCGCAGCTGGACTAAGCCCCCTAATACGGGGAGCTGTGGCGAACCATCGGCAGAGAGTCGATTAAGGCCACCAAAGGGTAACAAAGGTGGCAAAGGTATATTATGGATTAAAGGGGGGAGTTACTACCCGCTAGATAGGGCGCTAGAGAAAATAGCTATGGGACCAACCATAATAAGCATAGAAAACTAAACAACATCTCTTGAGGGGGGTAGAGGGGATGAGGAACGACCCGAGTGGGGCAAGGGAGGTGGAGGATCCATCCGTTGTCTTTGGGAAGTTGCGCCTGAGGGAGGGCAGGATCTTCTTCGGGATGTTGAGACAGTCCACACAGGCTGAGGAGGGGGGTGGAGGAGTCGCTAATTCCCAATTCGGCAAATCCGGGAGAGGGATATCCAAAGTTTCACAGAACTGTCCCAAATCTGCATGTGAACGGAGAGTGGCTGAACGTCCATTCCGCCAGGCCATGAGCGCAAACGGAAAGCCCCAGCGATAGGGTACTTGATCATCCTTTAGGAGCTGTAGCAAGGGGTGGAGATGTCTTCTTTTCTGGAGGGTAATCCAGGAGAGATCTTGGTATAACTGAATCTTCGCACCCTCAATGTCAAGGTCCTTGATTTGCCTGGCTTTGGCCAGGATAGTTTCCTTTAGAGCAAAATCGTGCACGCAGCAAATGACGTCTCGAGGAGTAGAGCCAGTGCCTCTAGGACGTAGGGCGCGGTGAGCTCGATCAAGCTTGATCTTGTGGGATGGAGGCTCCTGCAAGATGGAGTTGAATATGGTTTCTAACGTGGTGTGTAAGTCCTCCGCCTGGGTAGCCTCAGGAAGGCCCTTGACTCTAATGTTATTGTGCCTGCCTCTGTTGTCCAGATCTTCCAGATGGCACTGCATATCCGTGATAACGTGGCACTGGGTAGAAACAGAGTCCTGAAGTTGAGAGACTGAGATGCGGGTCTGATCACGGTCGTCCTCCAGGGTATCGACCCTAGAAGCGTTATTTTGGAGGTCTTTTCTGCACAAATTTCTGCCCGACAAGCGGATTTGACTTCAGAAACAAGAGACTGTAAATCATCTCTTGACGGTAAATTAACAAGCAATTGGTGCCATTGAGACGGGTCAGGAGCTGCTGGAGGTGCACGGCCCTGGTGGGCCCCAGGCGAAGGACTGGAGGAAGGCATCCCAGGTGAGGCCTCAGCAAAGGGGGACAGAGAGGGGGTCGCCCCCAAGTCCATGTCATCACCTCCAGGAAGTATCGGGAAGGTCTGGAGGGACTGCTGGGTTTCATGCAGTGGGGGAGTAACCCCTGTCTGGGCCGGTGGAGTGGGCCCTTCTGCCCCTGATGCCCAGGTGGTAGCTGCAGGGAGGGATGAGGCAGGACTATGTGCTCCCAGGGGCACAGGCAGCTTGGAAGTCTGGAAGAGGTCCCTGATGCAGGTGGCCTCCTAATCACGGCGCCCTCCGCTGGTGGGGGATGAGCGGTACCTGATGGCAGTGGATTCCACGACGATGAAGCCGACCGAACCGCTGGTGGGGACACCGTCGCTCCAGGGGCACGATACCGCTGCCCTGGTGTGTGCTGCTGCGCTGTTGTAGTGGCGCTCCCCGTTGGAGCCGCGTCGGCAGAAACAGAGGCAGAGGTCTGACAAGATGGCCGCTGCCTCGTAGAGGTCCGGGAGGAGAGGATCGCCGGACGGAGATATGAGCGGAGGGTCAGCTGTGAAGCGGCAGTCGGTGGTGCTGGGGTCCCGGAGGAGGCTGTATGGGGCAATTTCTTCCCCATGGACGCCGTCTGAGGGCAAGGTTGGTTCCTATTGTAGCATATGCAGGCAGGAGCTCCGGCTCACATTGCGGTTCAGGCCACGCCCCCCATAAAACTATTCTATATACTATATAAAAATATAATCCTTCGTCCTTATCACATCTCGGGTAATTTAATAAGAGTAATAACTCTTATAACAATGAGAACAAGGAGCTGACTGTGCACCAACTCCTCATAAATCACCGCTGTAGCACTACTGACAATCGTATGGTGTATTTTAGCTCTCATAATTTGGATAGAATCAGTCATGTGAGTTAGTTACTAACTTTATGTGATAACCCTATTGAATATATTGTATAGACAATTGTCATCACCGTTCATCATCAATTAGAAATAGATCTGTTATAGGGGTCATTGTGGAATCCTTTGCATCTTGACAAGGTGTGTTGTATATACATTTTTGCATGGGCTTTTTTGGTTTTGTCGGTGTTCCGTTCAATAGATCCTTCTGCCATGTAAAATATACTACTATTCTATGGCTAATGTAGGTAGGGGCCCCATTACAGATTTACATTTACACAGTCAGAAACATCCATCCTTGCAATACTTCAGTGACTTAATTACTGTATATGCAATATAATAATAATAATAATAATAATAATAATAATAATAATAATGATAATAATAATAATCTTTTAATAGTCCCACCATGGGGAAATTTGGTGTGTTACAGCAGCAAAGATATGCAATGCAAGATAATACAAATGCACATACAATATATACAAAAACGTTCCAAGGTAGAGGCATCCCATTGGTAGTAGGCACACAGATAGAAAGGTACAGGTAAAGAAGTAGCAAAGGAGGTGGGGGGGGGGATATCACAACAGAAAGATTTTTCAGTTCTCTGTATGGAATGATCTCCGCTTAGGTCGGTGTTGGCTGTACAGCCTAACTGCAGTGGGGAGGAAAGACTTCAGATAGTGCTAGTTCTCACACTTAGGGTGAAGTAGTCATCACTGACAGTACTGCCCAGCGCTATCACAGTCTCATGCATGAGATGGGAGTTATTCTCCAGCATGGAGCTCACCACTGACAGTATCCTTCTGTCACCCACCACTTGCACAGGGTCCAGTGGGCTCCCCAGGACAGAGCTGGCCCTCCTAATCAGCTTGTTGAGTCTATTCCTATCCCTGGTTGATATACTGCTCCCCCAGCAGGCCACTCCGAAGAAGATGGCTGATGCCACTACTGAGTTAAAAAAAAGGCCCTAAGAAGTGTTCCCTGGACTCCAAAGGCTCTCAGCCTCCTTAGCAGGTAGAGTCTGCTGTGGCCCTTTCTGTACAGGACATCCATGTGATCTGCCCAGTCCAGCTTATTATTGAGAAGCACACCCAGGTACTTATAGGTGCTGACAATCTCGATGCTCGTCCCCTGGGTGTCCACTGGTTTAGGAGCGTATCTGCATTTACAGATGTCCACCACCATCTCCTTGGTCTTTCCGGCGTTAATCCTCAGGTGTTTCCGCTGGCACCAGTCCACAAAAACCCGGTTCAGTTCTCTGTACTCCCTGTCATCATCATCTGTGATGAGGCCTACTATTGCAGAGTTATCACAATACTTCTGTAGGTAGCAGCTAGATGAGTTGCACCTAAAATCTGCAGTGTACAGTGTGAAGAGGAAAGGGGCGAGAACTGTACCCTGAGGTGCCCCCATATTACAGATCACGGTATCTGACACAGTCCCGGGCTCTCACATACTGAGGTCTATTTGTGAGGTAGTCTAGGATCCAGTTGGAGAGGTGGTGGTCCACTCCAGCCAGCAAGGCCCAGCTTGTCTCTCAGTAGCCCTGGCTGTATGGTGTTAAAAGCACTGGAGAAATCAAAGAACGTTATTCTCACCGTGTTCCCTGGTTTCTCCAGGTGAGAATATTCTTTGATTTCTCCAGTGCTGTATATCCTGTATATGACTTCTGTATTGCTTGCAATTGTTTAGTGCCTGCACACGCCGTCTGTTCATGTAGAGACTTGTCTTTTTATATAGAATAGACTGGTCAGATGCATCCTTACAGCATGATGGTGCCAATGATATTCCTAATATCTCTGAATATTAAGAAAAACATAGGAGATGGCTTCCAGTTATCCAGGTTGTATCTGGAGCAGGGCCTGACGGGTATTGACCTCATTCATTAATACACTCACTTCTATAGTAATACACAATGATATCCTGAATCACAGATACTCTGGAGTCATTGTCACATGTTTGTACCATTACAGGACTTTGTAGAAAACCAAATATTCAGAATACAAAGAGTCCACAAAATTCTTCTTTTATTGCTTACCTCCAGACCAGGACTCCTGAGCCAAAATGCATAGCTGCTGGTGCTGGCTATTTGGTTTTCTACATGGAAGATTGTTCTTTGGATCTTGCCGTGCTCCAGAGTCCGTGACAGTATCTTAAATTAATGGTGGTGAGCTGACCATTATGTTGTTAGATGTGAATTACCGACCATGAGTGGAAGAGTGAAGAAATCAGGCGATACCTTTTAGAGGCTAACTGAGTATATTTATAAGTAAGCTTTCAGGAGTACTAGCTAGCTCCCTTCATCAGACATGGTGTGATACAAGAACTGAAAATTCACAGATTTTTATACACATGGTTTTCAAAGCATTTTAGAGTCCGTAAAAAAATGCAATCTAAGTAGAGAAGTTATTTACAACAGGTCAAAAAAAACAGTCTGGAAACTTGTGGTGCGTGACATAGGCATCTGTTATCTGTTTGCTATCAGGAGGTGATTTGTGTCCCTCACAGGTCATAGTGTGACTTGAAGCTGGCATGAATATTGAGTTCAGTTCATGGTTCATACATAGTGTGACAAGAAGCTGGCATGAATATTAAGTCCAAATTGCAGAGTTTGAAATTTTTGCATAAATTTGTACTCCGCTTCTTTCCTTGTCTCCTGCGTCTTAAAATGTCCCATTAAAACCACAACCCGCAAATCTTCAATAGAGTGGTTTTCTCCGGAGAAATGTGCAGCCACTGGGAGATCGGTTCTGCTGTTATTAATATTGGATCTGTGTGAGTTCATTCGTTGACTGAGTCTCTGCCCTGTTTCCCCCACATAGAGGCCTGTGGTGGGACATTGCACACACATTATGAGGTACACCACATTGGAAGACCTGCAGGAGAATGTCCCCCTAATTCTGTGCACCTGTTGTGACTGTGGGATAGGTACACTGTCAGTGGTGTGGATGTGCTTGCAGGTCATGCACCTTTTATGTAGGCAAGGTGAGGTGCCATTTTCAGTTGGGGCCTTCAGGCCACTCCGGACGATAATACGCCTCAGGTTTGGTGGTTGTTGAAAGGAAAGGAGAGGGGGGACTGGAAATATGTCCTTGAGTCTGTTGTCCCTATGTAGCACAGGTTGAAACTCCTTGGCAATCCTTCGTAGGATCTCCAGCTGTGGGTTGTAGGTGACTACTAGGGGCACTCGGGCATCTTTCTGGGTCTCTCTATATGTGAGCAGACTCTCTCTGTTAATGGCTGCCGCTTTGTTTAATTGGTTGTCTGTTACTTTTGGTTTGTATCCCAATCTGAGAAATTTCATCCTCAGATCCAGGAGGTGCTTGTCCAGGTCTGTTTTGTCGGAGCAAATACGATTGTATCGTATAGCCTGGCTGTAGATTATAGATTGTCTTGTGTGCTTGGGGTGGAAGCTGTCGTTTCTCAGGTAGGCCGTTCTGTCTGTGGGTTTGTGGTATATTGATGTGAGTAGCCGGTGGTCTTTAATGTATATTGTGGTATCCAGAAAGTGAATTTCACTCCCTGAATAGCTAAGTTTAAGGTTGATGGTCGGGTGAAAGTCATTGAAGTCATTATGGAATTGAAGTAGGGCCTCCTCACCTGCAGTCCAGATGACAAGGATATCATCGATATAACGAAGGTAAATCATAGGTTTGGTGGCGCATGTTGATAAATATGTTCCTTCCATTTCTGCCATAAAGAGATTTGCATATTGGGGTGCACATCTGGTCCCCATTGAAGTTCCCATTCGCTGTAGATATAGATCCTCTCCAAAGGTAAAATGGTTGTGGCTAAGGATGAATTGTATGAGCTGCGTTACTGGTTCTGTTGGGAAGTTTTGTTTTGCCAGGTGTACCCGACATGCTGCAACTCCATCCTTGTGGGGAATGTTGGTATACAGGGATTCCACATCCATGGTGGCCAAAATGGTACCCTCAGGTAGAGGGCCCAGGGCATTCAGTTTGTTAAGAAGGTCAGTGGTGTCCTGGATATAGCTTGGAGTATCCCTGACAAGGGGTTTTAGGAGATTTTCCACCCAACCTGAGATGTTTTCTGTCAGTGTCCCAATGCCAGAAATGATAGGCCTCCCAGGGTTGCCATCTTTGTGTATCTTTGGGAGCATATAGAAGCAGCCCGGTCTGGGATCTTGTGGGATAAGTCCTTTTACCTGATTCTGGATCTGGATTGGAAACTTCTTGATCATGCTCTTTAGTTCTTTCATATAGGCCTCTGTGGGATCACTTCCAAGTTTGGAGTAATGGATGGGATTTGACAAGGAGCTCCAACCTGTGCTACATAGGGACAACAGACTCAAGGACATATTTCCAGTCCCCCCTCTTCTCTCCTTTCGACAACCACCAAACCTGAGGCGTATTATCGTCCAGAGTGCCCTGAAGGCCCCAACTGAAAATGGCACCTCACCTTGCCTACATAAAAGGTGCATGACCTGCAAGCACATCCACACCACTGACAGTGTACCTATCCCACAGTCACAACAGGTGCACAGAATTAGGGGGACATTCTCCTGCAGGTCTTCCAATGTGGTGTACCTCATAATGTGTGTGCAATGTCCCACCACAGGCCTCTATGTGGGGGAAACAGGGCAGAGACTCAGTCAACGAATGAACTCACACAGATCCAATATTAATAACAGCAGAACCGATCTCCCAGTGGCCGCACATTTCTCCGGAGAAAACCACTCTATTGAAGATTTGCGGGTTGTGGTTTTAATGGGACATTTTAAGACGTAGGAGAAAAGGAAAGAAGCGGAGTACAAATTTATGCAAAAATTTCAAACTCTGCAATTTGGACTTAATATTCATGCCAGCTTCATGTCACACTATATATGAACCATGAACTGAACTCAATATTCATGCCAGCTTCAAGTCACACTATGTATGAACTGTGAGGGACACAAATCACCTCCTGATAGCAAACAGATAACAGATACCTATGTCACGCACCACAAGTTTCCAGACTGTTTTTTTTGACCTGTTGTAAATAACTTCTCTACTTAGATTGCATTTTTTTACGGACTCTAAAATGCTTTGAAAACCATGTGTATAAAAATCTGTGAATTTTCAGTTCTTGTATCACACCATGTCTGATGAAGGGAGCTAGCTAGTACTCCTGAAAGCTTATTTATAAATATACTCAGTTAGCCTCTAAAAGGTATCGCCTGATTTCTTCACTCTTCCACTACTTTCAATGGCTAACACGGTACAACATTATACTACTACCGACCATGAGTGACATTCCATCATCCTATTTACCACTGTAGTCGGACACTTCTAGGACACTGACCAATCTCTGACTTCTTGTTTTATTTATTATTGGAATTGGCCAACAGAGTCTTAAAGGGGTTATGCCATGAAAAAAATATTTATTCTCTATCCATGGAATAGAAGGATAAATTGCTGGTTGGTGTGTGTCTGACCACAGAGATTCACAGTGATCCTGCAAGGGGTGTTTCACCTTCATTGTGAATGTAGTGGCGCCAGACTCTGCACCTGTGTCCAGCACCTCTACACCACCACCCCATTCCTTTCAATGGGAGCGCCAAAGATCGCCGAGCGCTGTACTTTGCTTCTGAGAGACTCTGCCTCTCTAACATGCTCTTTTTATAGGCCACAGAGAATAATAAACAGAGGGAGAGGACAAAGAGAATCATGTGTAGGACTATAAATATTCTACGCGGGGGCGTGGCCTGGACGCGCATGGAGTAGCACGCGCGCAGGTCCTTCTCCGCTCCTCCGCTCACTACTGAGACCCGTGGACCCCTCAGCAGGCGCAGTATGGGCAAGCGCTTACCGAGGAAGGTGGCCCCGGGCACCCCAGCGCCCGTGGAGAGGTCTGGGGGGGCCACCCTGGACGCCTTTCTGGCCCAGCGGCCTTCTCTACCGGGCCAGGCTGCTGCGGGGCGGCCATCTTGGATTTCCTCCGCTCTCCAGGCACAGGGGTCGCAGCGCAGCTTCTCTCCTCCCGCGCTCCCCCTGTCAGCCAGCGGAGCGCCGCTTCAACAGAGATCCCTGTCGGCGCCTGGGCAACCCAGAGTTTCCCCAGCACGAGTGCTCCCACAGTCTCCTCACCCTGGGATGTCCCAGCAACTACATTCTGCTTCACCAGCACTCCTGGCAGAGTGGCATGAGAGGACCCCGGATGTTTCCAGCTTCTCAAGGAGCTCTGAGGTCAGTGGCTCTGCTCCCTCCTACACCGCTGATGAGTTGCAGCCTGTGGCCACAGAGCTGGTCTCTGTGGCCCCCCATCTACTATCTTCACCCATCGCCCCTCCCCTCCATAGCTCAGGGGGGGATGGCGCGGTGGAAGGCGCTGGCGTAGGGGCTCCTCCGCCCCCACACTCCCAAGGATTATGCCTCCCCCCCTCCAGTTCTGCACCCCCAGAGCTGCATTCCAGGCCCATCTTCAGCACCATCATCCATGGCGGACCTTCTTCCTCAACTTCCTACTAAACAAGACCTTAAAAGTATGGTTGCGGAAATCACAGCATCCTTCCGATCTGAAATTGCTACCCTCCGCACTGATTTACACTCCATTGCTAACCGAATGGACACGCTGGAGAATGACCATGACACTACCAGGGACTATGTTGCCTCACTGCATGATACTACCACTGAACAGGGTTCAGCTATACGGGACATGCAACGCCACTTGGAGGATCTTGACAACAGGGGCCGGCGCAACAATATACGCATCAAGGGACTCCCAGAGGCTGACCAATCTGAGGATCTGCCTGTTCTGCTGGAGGCTGTCTTCAACACTATACTGCAGGAGCCCCCGTCCCACAAAATTAAGTTTGATAGGGCACATCGAGCCCTTCGACCCAGAGGATCTTCCGCCACACCCCGTGATGTCATCTGCTGCCTCCACGACTTCACCCTTAAAGAGGCTATAATGAGCAAAGTGCACAAACTCAAAGACTTCGAGTTTCAGGGAGCTCCACTACAATTCTATCAGGATCTGTCGCTAATCACCCTCCAGAAACGCCGCCATCTCCGACCCCTCCTCCAGATTCTTCAGGAGCACCAAATTCCTTACCGGTGGGGATTTCCGTTTGCTCTCATTGCTCGTAGGGATGGTCGCTCCGCTACGCTTCGCTCCTTTGCGGATTTGCCTCTCTTCTGTGACCTATTGGATGTTCCCCTGCCGGATTTAACAGACTGGGAGCTATTCTCTCCACCCCCTCCCCCACCACCGGTTTGGCAACGATTGGAGCCCAGACGACGTCATGCATCCTCCGCGGTGGTGACCACTCGGAGGCCCCGGCTGGAGACTGATCCCTGAGGAGGCTGCCCCCCCTTGAGACGTTCTCCCTTTTCTCGGTGGTGCTTTGGAATCTGCATGCCTTAATGTTATGTTTGCTTCTTTTTTTTTCTTTTTTAGGTCTACGGGTCTCATCTATTATGCTTATTATTGGATTGTTTTAGCGGAGTGGGGCGGGGTGGGGTTCCGGTGACTCCCCTTCCTTCCTTCTTTTTACTGGTGGTTGGGGATCCACCGCCTCCCCTCCGACCTCCTGTCCACGCTCTCCCCCCTAAGGGGATACTTGGACTGTGCGGCCATTGATCCTGATTGGACCTCTGGCTGCCCTCATTGGTCCCCAGGCGAGTGACTTAGCCTCGCCCACAAAGTATTGTTTAACTGTTTTTATTTTTACTTTGTCATTTATGATGTCTTTTGCCTCCCTCCCTCCCTCTCTTTCCCCCCCCCTCCCTGATCTAGAGACCCTGCCTCGACTTTGGGTTCCTGTTTGTGGATTGCCCTTTTGCCTCTCCGAGGGAAACTTGCCAGCGTCATGTGAGATGGGTGAGCTTATTGCAATCCGCCACTGTCCTCCAATCCTGGGTCCCAATGGTTAGGTGCGTGACAATTAATGTCAAGGGCCTGGGTTCCAACATTAAAAGGCGCCATGTCCTTAGAGAACTCCGCTCCTTACGAGCGGATGTGGCGTTTCTTCAGGAGACTCATTTTGACCGCGCTGGTACTTTTGCCTTCGCTAAGCATTATTTTCCCGTAGCTTTTTCAGCCTTCCACAATCGACGCAGAGCTGGGGTGGCTATCCTTCTTTCTCGATCCTGCCCAATTACAGTGACGACTTCCCACATAGACCCAGGTGGCCGGTTTGTTATCTTGGAGGGGCTCCTTTATGGTGCCCCGATTGTTTTATGCAATGTCTATGCCCCCAATTCAGCACAGATCCCGTTCTTGCGCCGGGTATTCTCCCGTCTGCGCGCTCTCCCACCATCAGCTTGGCTGGTGGGGGGAGACTTTAACATGGTCTTCTCTGAACGGGCGGATCGTCTGGCGTTACCCCAGGGCCCAACCCCCCATAGGTTGGCCCAACTTGCAAGGGAGTTCCGCAGGCTGATCCGCGCCCACTCTTTGTATGACCTTTGGCGAGTGGACAATCCTACGGCGCGCTCCTACACCTTCTTTTCTCACCCTCATAACACTCACACCCGCATTGACTACTTCTTTGGAAATGCTCCCGCTCTTCGTTTGCTTAGGGACACGAACATTGGCCCTCTCACCTGGTCTGATCATGCCCCAGTCGTGGTTACCTTATCTACGACTCCAGTGCCTACTCGCCAATGTCATTGGCGTCTTAACGAAACACTGCTCAATTCGCCGACCTCCCTCGAGACCCTGCGCACACACTTGATAGATTATTTTAGGGACAACTTAGGCTCGGTAGACTCTCTTGCCATTCTCTGGGAAGCCCATAAGGCGGTCATGAGAGGATGCTGTATCGCATTGGCTTCTAGGCTTAAAAGGGACAGACAGGCCCAGGAACAGCTCCTCCAAGCCCGTATTCGGTCCCTTACGACGACTTTGGCAGCGCATCCATCCCTGGGGGTTCTTCGCCGTTTGGTCCTGGCCCGGGCGGACCTCCGTGATTTGGAGACCCGCCATGTGGAACGACTTCTCCTTTATACCCATCAGCGGTTTTTTCAACGAGGTAATAAATCTCATACCCTCCTGGCAGGAACCCTCAGGGATCATCGGGCCTCTTCCACACCACACTCTGTCCGTGACCCCGCGGGTACTCTTCAACATCACCCTGATGCTGTGGCGCTGGCGTTCCACTCTTACTACTCTAAGCTGTATGACTTACCCCCCCCACGAGCACTACTCCCTGGGGATGACTCAACACTACTGGAAGACTATTTAAAGGATTGTTGTCTCCCACGCCTTCCTCCTGAGGCCCTAACCTCCCTGAACACCCCCATCACCAGGGAGGAACTAGAAGGGGTCCTGAGGGACCTCCCAAATGGGAAAGCCCCAGGCCCAGATGGGTTCACTTACAATTATTATAAGGTTTTCCAGGGTGAACTCTCTGCTCATCTATTGTCCCTCTTCAATTCCTTCCTTTCAGGTTCCCCTATACCCCCGACTATGCTCTCTTCACTACTCACATTGGTCCCTAAACCGGGTAAGGACTTGCAGGATTGTGCTAACTACCGACCGATTGCTTTGCTGAACACGGACCTGAAACTTTTCACCAAACTCTTAGCCAATAGACTGAATGCTTGGCTCCCTCTGCTTGTCCATAAGGACCAGGTGGGATTCATCCCCTGTCGTCAGGGTGGTGACAACACCAGGAGGACTGTGGATTTGGTGGAGGTGGCCAATCATTATTCTACCCCGGCCCTTCTCTTGAGCCTGGACGCTGAAAAGGCTTTTGACCGCATAAATTGGTCGTTTATGCATACTACGCTTAAGGCGTTCGGGCTTACGGGACCTTTTCTCACAGCTATCCAGGCCCTTTACTCCTTACCCTCAGCAGCAATCAAGCTTCCCCATGCATCTTCGCCCTCCTTCCCTATTCGAAATGGCACTAGGCAGGGTTGCCCCCTGTCACCCATCATATTTGCCCTCTGCATTGAACCGCTAGCGGCCAAGATTAGGCGAGACCCTAATATCAAGGGCATCATGGTCCAAGATAAGGAATTTAAGATATCTCTCTTTGCGGACGATGTACTCCTCACTCTCACCTCCCCTCATACTACCCTTCCAAACTTGCTGCGCTCGCTAGAGACCTATGGTGATCTCTCAGGGTATAAGGTGAACCCCGCGAAGACTGAGGCACTCCCACTTAACATCCCACGGGACCTTCTCCTTCTCCTCCGCAGTAATTACGATTTCCAGTGGCGGGAGTCCTCTATCCGCTACCTGGGAGTCCATATATCCACTTCCTATGCGACCCTCTACTCGGCAAACTACCCGCGGTTGTTTTGTGAGCTAAGAGCCCTATTGGACAAATGGCAACCCTTGCCTATCTCCCTTTTGGGGAGAATTGCTGCGGTCAAGATGACTCTCCTCCCGAAGCTACTGTATTTTTTCGAGACGCTCCCAGTCGCGATACCTCGGGGAGAATTACGGAACCTACAGAAAGCTATCTTCCAGTTTATCTGGAAAGCAAAACGACACCGAATACCTAGATCTGTTATGCTGGCGGATAGGGGGTCTGGGGGTATGGCTGTCCCACATCTGTTACATTATTACTGGGCGGCCCACTTACGCCATATCCCATTCTGGGCGGCTATGCCAGCATACACCAGATGGGTGCAGATAGAGAAGCTATGGCTGGCACCCATGCATCCTAACGCGCTTCTGTGGGTCAGCTCCCCCCCCCCCCCCCCTGCCTCGTACCTGTTGGGCCCCATTCGGTTTACTAGATCTATCTGGTCTACCTGTTGTGCTAGATTCTCCCTGATGTCCCCGCGCTCATCTATGGTCTCCATACTATACAACCCCCTTCTCCCAGAGAGCCTGACTTCTGCCATGACTAAAGTGTGGTCTGAAGCTGGCCTTTACCGGATTGCTGATATGGTTGACCCTGGAACCTTGGAACTCAGGTCCTTTGCTTATCTTACAGCTAATCAAAACCTGCCAAGTACTGAATGGTTCCATTACTTGCAGGTGGTTCACTTTGTCCGCTCCCTCCATGGGTCTCTTAAGGTGTCACTCCCCACCGCTTTTGAAAAGATTTGCCGTGCAGGCACGTCCACTAGGGGCTTTATATCCTCTATTTACCAACTTCTTAACTCACAAACTACAGGCTCTCCTGTTAATCATCGCTATATGCTTAAATGGGAGGAGGCGGTGGGTAAACCCATCTCCCAGGAACAGTGGCGGATTGTATGGTCTCGGGCCCAGAAATCATCTCAGTGCATTACGTTTAGGGAAACGCAGTATAAGCTGTTGATGCATTGGTATCATACTCCGGCTCTCCTTCATACTTTAAACCCATTAGTTCCCCCATGGTGCTGGCGCTGTGGAGCTGCGGTGGGTACCCTGCACCATATCTTTTGGACGTGCCCTCTCATCCTCGGTTTTTGGAGGAAGGTCAGGACTCTGACGACTGCTCTCTTTTTGCAAGAGGTTCCTCTTGACCCTCTTCTTTATCTCCTGAACCTTCCCCCCCAGACACCTGAGCAATAAGTCATCCAGGCTTTTCTTGCATCTTTGTACTGCAGCTAAAACTCTCATAGCTAGAAACTGGAAGAAGGTGAGTCCCCCATCTAGTCTTGAGCTTGTGGCTAGAATGAAGGATGTGAGGAGTCTTGAATACCTGACTGCTGGCCTACATAATTCACGGGAAGCCTTTGGGGCTATTTGGGCACCCTGGGACATGTATTGTACATCACAGGGTCTCTGATCTCTAGTCCTCTCCTTCCCTCCCCCCCCCTTCCCTTTGGTCCTACCCTTGTCTTCTTAACCCCTCCATTCCCCCCTCCCTTGTTCACTGCTTAATTTAAATGCATATTGCTTAAGGGGGAGGAGGCAGATAGCCTCTATTTACCTCAATGCTTCCTGTTTGTTTGATTATTATTGTTTTTTTGTTTTTTCTTTATTCCTTGTTAATGAAAAATTTTTCAATAAAATTACAGTTATATAAAAAAAAAAAATATTCTACGCACCTGAAAGGCTTATACTAAGTAAAACACCTTATAAGCCTTTGATATTATAATGCTTGTGCCAGCATAGTCTCCTTCAGATGGCAAACAAGTCCTCTGAGAAGGAATTCAGGAACTTTTGCACACACAGCGATCCTGTCTTTCTGCTCCAGCCCAGGACCAGGAATGGTGGAGGCTAGAAAGAAAATTCCAACTGCAGCGGAATCAGTGGTGTGTCATCTATTGAAGGATGCAAAGAGTTGGAGTTGGAGGAGGTGGTGAAAGATCCTCTTTAAGAGGGTCTGTTATTTTGGTGTCTGATTTTATTTAGGGGGTCTATTTATTTTTGGGTTTGAACTGGGGTCTGTATTTGTTAGGGGGTACTTATTTATTCAGAGGACTGTATTTAGGGGTGCGCCACTTGAAGGATGAAAAGAGTTGGAGATGGTGGAGTAGGTGAAAGATCCTCTTTAAGAGGGTCTGTTATTTTGGGCTGTGATTTTATTTAGGGAGTACGTATTTGTTCAGAGGACTGTATTTTGTAATCTGGGGAAAGTATTTGGGTCTGTTTTATGTTCTGTATTTGTTGAGGGGGCCTGTGTGTATTTGGGGTGTCTAGTCTAGGCTCTGTACTTATTTTCTGGTCTGATCTGACTCTCTATTATGGGGCTTTGGGGTTTGTATTATGCAATGTATGGGCACATGTCCTATGTAAATTGTGGGCATATGTTAAAAACATTTCTTGGAATCTTGTAACCTGATGTTGCCACTCAAAACTAGCTGTCTGTATAGCCGGATCCCAGGACTCTCAGAGCTAGTTCTAGATAGTGATTGGGGCCACGTGAGGTGAGTCGCTGGACACCTTGAACCCATCCACCCATTTACCCATTCCCTTATATAGACCACTAGTGATGTTTCCAATGAATGAAAGCTGCCACTTGTAAACCTCTTATTACATCTATTTTTTCTTGACTGACACCTTGACTGGCACAATTTTAGCTCAGTTAGCCTTGACGTGGAGCACCCAAGAAAATGTCAGTCAAGGAGGAATGAGCGTAATAAGAGCAATGACTCTGTTATTCTATATGGCTTCAACACTGCCCACATGACTTTTAACTCCTTCCTGACATCTGCAGTTCAGGTATGGTGGATCTTTGCACATAAAAGATGGTGCCCGCTCAGGTTCTGGGCATGCACCATAGTTACTTGGTTTCTGTTTCACTCAGCAGACTCAGTGGCATTGTCAGCAATGAGAGACAACTCCGATCACGAACAATCAAACTCTCAGGGCTTATTCACATATCTGCATTTCGTATCTGGCATCCACATTTTTCATGGAGTCCTACAGATCCATTCATTTCAATGTATTCATTCATACATACAGTTTGTTTTTTCTACAAACTATGACGCCCATCTGTTATTTTTTCGCCGATGTAGCACATCAATTCATCTCTATGAACCCAATTCAGTCTATAGACCCAAAGACATTGACAAATATAGAAATATTTTGAAAAAAATAGAAATTTTCATAAAAAAACAGATGAATCACAGACAGCACATAAAAAAGGATTGTGCGCTCTCTGCGGTTAGGAGACATCATACATATGTAAAATGTGGCAGGTCAGATGTGACCAAGACATCTGAGAGGTTAATTTCAGTTTCTCTTCCATTCTTGGAATTAAAAAAAAACAAAAAACAGGAACGATAATGCAAATCACCCCTTTTCCCCATTTTCCTATATTAGATATTGTTGTGTCCAAAAATAGCTGAACTATGTTCACTAATGGAGAATACTGTAATGGAAAAAAAATCAAAATACCCCAAATAACTTGTTTATAATCGCTTGATTCTGTTTTATACAGGTATAAGGATCTGCGGAAAAGTCACTGATCATAAAGCGATGACATGGTGTGCCCTGGTAAGGAGACGCTGCTTTCTTTAATACTCTTTTTCTTCCCTTGTCCACCTTTTCTTATTATTTTCTTTATCCCCCTCCTATCATTACTCTGAATCTTCTCTTCTCCTTGCACTGACACATCCCTGCCTTTACTCATTTTACTGGAGTGTGTTAATATTCTCCAGGCATTGGATGAATGTTATCTCATCTGCTGTATATTAGCCCTCACCTTATCTCCACTTCCTCAATCACAAAAGTGCACACACCTAGATCCATACGTAGCCACCAATTATCCCATAAGTTTTCTATAGGCCCCCATATACATTAGAGAAAACTACATCAAACCCACTGCTTTCAATAGAAATGGTCAACTATCTAATAAGTATGGAGTCCTTTAAGTCCTCCTGATTCTGACCCAAAACAGATGATGCCCAATTCTTCATTCTCCTGATATATTTAATTTTAACCATGATTCCTTTTTTTAATCTACCTGAAAACAATCTGCCGCTAGAATTGTCTGGCAGTGACTTACTCCATTCACCCCACTAAAACCGCAAATACGTCGCTCAGCCAGACTGAGCTCATATGTTTACAGGCGAGTCAGGAGAAATACCTGCTTTGTCCATCAGCTATTGAAGGTCTATGGGCACTATTGAATTCTTGAATTTGGTTTAGGGTCATATGCACACTCGAGTGCAAGCTACACTTAAAGGGATATTCCCATGTTGTTATCTATAGCTAAGCCAAAATGCCTGATAGATGGGTACCCCACCTCTGGTACTTGTATCTCCAGCAGGCAGCCTTGGCTGTTTTTGGCAATCCCAAACAAGAGAATGGAGAGACCCGTACATGAGCAGCCCTCTCTCTCTTCACTGCAGTTACATATGGGACCATGTCCTTGAGATAGGTGCGGGTTCCAGAGTTGGAACCTACATTTGTGAGATACCCTGTGGATATAACCATAAAAGCCAAGAAGGGAATACCCATGTAAATTGGTAGATTCATATGTCCTCATAGAGCATATAGATGTCATAGAGCGAGAGTCTTTGTTTAGGAGCCCCCTCAATGACAAGAATATGAAGATGTTAAATAGAATCAGCTCCCATTCTAATAGATCAAGTCATCCTTTCACATACTGGTCAACTTTTGTTGGCAGAGATCTGCAAGTCTGGTGTAAGGAACGTGTCATGAAAATTCCAGTATAGCCATGCCCTTTTGGGGTGTGTCACACTCCATTTCTGTGACATGACCATCACATAAAGTGCCCACATCACATATGATACAACAAGAGCTTGGACAATACAGGAGCATTTTACTGTGCTCAGGAGATTGGCTCACTTTCCTGGGTCACCCCTTTTTGTGGGAGCCTCACGAATGTTTGAGGAGAGTTGGCAAGTATATACATACAGTATATCACATGGTCAGGCATTACTATACTGCATTTGTCTACAGCAGGTAAAATATATGGCTAGAGACACTTTACTGCTGACTAGTTACTAGAGCCAGATCTGCTGTGATCAGCTTATGGCTAGGTTGGTTGCTTTTAGAGAGGATGTCTATCTATGTACTGTAGGGTATCAGTTATTAGACCCGTAAACCTCTAAACCAGGCAACTGACTCTTTTAAGCCTCACGGATCTCTATAGTATGTGGCGGTTCTTTTTGCGTTTCACTGCTTATTCCCAAATTATTTTCTTTCTTCCTCTGCTCAAGACTTTGAGACAAAAGATGACGTCTACTGCTACTCTCTGGCGAAGGCCTTGTATTATGTTGTAACTCCTGTAACTGTCGGGTTTTATGCACCATGGGGTAGACGCAAGGATTTCCTTCTCAACAAGGTTAAATGTGAGTATATGACTTGCTTTCTCTGTTATTGGTGGTCTCCTATAATGGGGACAATATCCAGTAAGTAGTTATAAAAATGACATGCAAAACCATACGCTACATCACACCTTATATCTAACAATCCTGTATGGCTGTGCTCTATAGATCTTGCTAATTAGACTATAAACCATAGATTTATGGAGGCAAAAATTGGCAGGACTGACTGTGCAAGAAAAGATCTCCTTCCTTTTGGAAATAAGCTAGATCAATGCCTAGTGACATTTTCTGGGATTAAAGCCAAACCTACTGTATAGAGACATCTATCTGCAGACAGCTGTTTTAGGGTTATTCCTCCTTATCATTGTGAAACAGGGTACTTCTTTGGCTGGATGAGGTCATAGATGTGGGTCAGATGTTACATACCACAAGATGGCCTGCGAAGGCCATTCTCCATAATGAGTCGTAGTACTTCTTTTGTCGCAAGACTGACATCAAAGGGGTTGTCTGGGGGACTCGAGGACAGTATTCTTTAACTAAAGGGCTAGAATAGGTGAAAAATTGATCCCTCCCCTGCTTGGGTCCCTGTTGCTCTCTGCTTTCTGGTTCCTGTCTCAACACTCAGTAAATGTCTAGAAATGCCCACTGAGCAAATTACCAGACTCGGCAGATCACCGATGTGGCCAGTGATTGACTAAGCGGGGATTCTTGGCCATTTTTCATCTACAAAGCCCTTAATTTTCATTCATTCTTCAGACCCCCTGCCCCCTTTAGGAACACTGAGTTGGGTGAGATGATCATTTTTAGTTTTAGTTATATATGAATTTACTTGTACTCTTGACTTTTCACATAAACTGTTCCCCTCAACATGAATACTTCAGGAAGGAGATGAGAACGGGGACAGTATAGTGGAAGCAGAAGTCTGAGACCATGTGAGTGTCAAAATAAGTGAATGCAAGGCAGGCACAGCTGGTGATGTCACTTACATTTTATAACTAAAGGAAAATCATAGGGTGCTACAAAGTGATAGAGAAGTAGAATTTAATTTTACCCTATGTTTGCTGCATACCTCTGTCCCTCTGAAGAAGGGAATAAGGATCAAAAAGAAGTAAAGAGGATTGGACTGCAGACAAGTAAACCCACAGGAAAAGATCTCATCAAACTCATCTTTCTTATGATATTTTACCATCCAGTGATTACAGAAACACACAAACAGAGAGAGAATATAAGTTATTGCTTCATCCGCTTTAGTGCATGGGAATATGCTGGCAGTGACCAGCTTTGGGCTGGGTTGGTCGCCGCACTCTGTGATGGAATAGAAAACTGCTTTGGATTGACTCCTATTAGCATCTATCGAGCAGTGGGCAGAAAAATTAAAATTATAGATGCCCCACTCAAACAGGAATGGGTTAGTAAGACTTTCCTATGTATCCCACTTTGGGTTGCTACTTTGCTGGTGATCATCATTGGAATCGCTGTGGGTGCCTTATTCTTAGTATTTGGTTTTCCATTTGGTGATCCAACGGGAGATCTGTTGGCTGTTGCTGAAGGTGTTGGGGCAACCATAGTTGGCATATCTGCAGCAGGAGCGATCAGAGTAGCCATTGTGGTGGTCAGAAATGCCATTGTCACTCAGAAAGGTAAGGTGCAGAAAAAAAATTAATCGATTGGATATGAGCTCCCAGTTGGGTTTCATGAGTGATGTGAAGAATGAGGTTGAAATCATCACCCGTTACCTTCAACTCATGGAAGTCTTCCAAAGGCAAAAAATTAAAGTTGTCCTTGAGATCACCAACTTGCACAAATGTATGCCAGACAAAGTGGTTGGGGTTCTTAATGCCATGAATATCCTCCTCTCCGATCCAAATGCCCCATTTATTTCCATTTTGGCTGTAGATCCACGCATCATCATAGATTGTGTTGAAAGCTCGGTACTCTTGAAAGGTATGGCCAACAATGGCTATGAGTTCCTAAACCGCATAATAACATTACCATTTTCTATCCCAAGAATGGACTATGAAACTAAATTATCCATACTAAGAGATATCACTGAAGGCAAAGCTGGGCTAGTTAGAGATATGGATGACGATGTGACATGTGATATTGACACCCCAAATGAGAGAGATTACCTTTTGCGCCACCGAATTACCCCTAACAATGACGGTTTCCTAGCAAAAGTACCAAAGACAAAAGTCTTAATAGATAAAGCCCTCAGATATCTTTTTGAGGAGAGTATGAAGGATTACATCCCTGACAATGTTGTCCATATCAGAAGGATGGTAAATACTATCACCATAACTATCCGACTGATGATTAGAGAAGTGCCAAGAACCCAAATACAGCCTCGCAAAGTTGCAGAATGGGTGGTTCTGGCTACCCAATGGCCATGTCGCCTCACTTGGATATTGCAGTGCATTGAGGATGAGCAACAGATGAGATGCCTCAATGGACAAGGAACCAACAGTGATTACTCCAGAACTTTCCTCTGGGATGTTTTCAAGAAATCTTTAGAGGAACTGGATGCTATAAAGACAAGCCTTAAACAACTACTTGAGTTGGATGGAGATCCAGAGATCTTCTGTAATTTATTATGTGGCAAATATACTGTGAATGGTGAAAAAATGATTGATAAGGATGACAAATTTACTGTGAAGGATGCGAACTTTTTTCTGAAATTTACTGTTAACTTAGACCACTCCATTAAGAGACAAATGGAACTGCTAAGAGGCAGTAATAACATGTGGGAATCGAAGAAGAGCCACCGTCTGACCATGCTGCCTTTGTTGAACATGAGTGTGGATGAGGTGTGCAAAGAAGTAAGTGTGAACTTGTGTATGTGTCATTTACTATTGTGAAACAGCATTGACATATAACTCACTATAACTAAGTAAAAGTATGAAGCAGCAAACAATATTCATAATATCAATGTCTATTAGGACATAATACATACAGTCTGCTTTAATATTATGTCACTGAGTCAGTGATTTGCAACCCCTGTACCATGAGGGAATCCTTGAACATATTTTCTGAATATTTCTACTCTCATTACAAACTCAAAAAGTTTAAGTGTCCTATACTGTAGCAGAGTTTTGTGTTGAAAATTGGGTTTACTTAAGTTTGTTTCAATTGGCTTTAGTAGCTTGTATGCATTCCGTTACGTTGCAAGCAGCAGAATACTGATCTATGGTAAATCCATCAAACTCTCCAAGCAGCCCCACTCTTACCTTTCCTGAAGCTATATATATAAACTCAACTTTCTTTTTGTTTTTGTTAGATTCTAGTATAGATCAGCTTCAGGAGAGGTGAGAGGGATTGTAGATAGAGCCATCAAAGAGCTTGTCTGACAGATTCAGCACAGAATGGCATTCTGCAGCTTACTATGTAGTGGAACATATGCAAGCAAAATTTTTAATCAAACCCAGTTGGAAAAATTTGTACAAAATACATGAAATTCAACTTAAAAAATCAATACAGTCTTTTTGCCATCTGTGCTTTAATCTTTTGTTCTCTTGAACTTTTGATTTTCTGGCAGTATTTGTGGCATTAATACATTTTGTAATATACTTTATTATTGGATTTTGGCTCCTTTCTATGAAATCCCACATTGAAATCCACCTCTGTCTCTTCTGGCTTCTCACTGGAGCATGGGTGTACAGGCTCTAATAAAGCAGGGAATCTTGTCTTTTATATGACACTATTCTATGTTTTATAATGGGTGAGATATAACTGTTAAAAATGCCCCCCACAGACTCAGCTTCCCCGTATTATTAGAGGTGATACACCCCTACTCCAATGAGAAGCCAGTGAGAGAAACATGGCAAAGAATACAGAGGGGACAGAAGAGGATTTCAGCCCAGGACTTTACAGAAAGGAGCCAAAATGTCTTACTAAAGTATATTACAATATTTATTAATGACACAAAATCTATTAGAAAATCAAAAGTTGCTCGAAAGTTTAGTTACACTCTAAAAGTGCAGTGTTATGCTGTGTTATGGGGATTCCCAGGAACACTAAGTTCACTAAGATTGCCAAGTTCCCAGGAACACTAGGATTTCAGGATCACTCAATGGCTGTCGTAAAGCAGGTGTTTTCAGCAGTGTAAATCCAGGGTCAGAAATCTTCATCACTCCAGCTGTTGTGATATTGATCCTTCCTGCATGGGCCATTCACTTCTGCAGCAGGTGTAGGACAGGAGTATGCTCCATTTGCTTCTGGGAGTTGTAGTTTCACAACATCTGCAGTGCTGAAGGTTGCTGACCCCATGAGATTAGTTCAGCCAACTATATTCTTTCTTTGTATTGCTTTCCATATTAAGTTTCCATCATAAGGTTCAGTTGCGGTGTTGTTTTTGCACGTTTGTCTTTTTGCATATCTGTCTTTTTGCACGTGTCCATAGGCCCCATGCACTGACCAAATGCAAAAACTGTGTCCCCTTGACATACACTGGCCTTATATGCATCAGCAAATTTTTTTCCATTGTATAGGCAATCATAGTCTACTCAAGTTTCCTATTATAAGAAGCACAGTAAAATTAAAAATAAAAAAATTATACATGCAGTATATGCTTTTTTATACAAATGGAATCAATGGGTTTTGTTTGCCCCTTTATGCTTATATATTGGCATAATAAATAAACTTTAAAATAAAATTTAAATTAAATAAAATAATAATAAACCACTTGTGAACAGAGTCTGACATTGATGAAGAAAAATGGTAAACCTAGAGACCAGATTATTGCCTCCTACCACTCAGCTACCCAGCAGTTTGGGTTGGCAAACACTATATTATCCACACACCTGTCATGGTCTATCCCTTATGAGCCTTCTAGACCAGTATATAATTCACACCTATATTTTTTCTTTTCAGATGAACAATCTAGGATATGAGGAGGAGAATCTCCAGGTGTATAAGCAGAATATTAGGAAGCACAACCTGAATGGCCGAGCGCTTGTGTACAGTGATAATAATGAGATAAAAGTAGCCATGTGTATGAGCCTTGGAGACTGGACACTCTTCAGCGTGTACTTCTTAGGGGTTCTTCCCCCACCTCCGACTGCCCCTGCAACTGCCCCAGTTATTGGCAAGCAAGACGTTCTTAAAGTTTCTCATGAATCCAAAGAGGATATCTTAAAAGAAAGACAAATATCTCTACATTTATCAAATGATAATACCTCTTAAGTCGAGAGGAACGTAGTCTTCTTCAGAGTCTTTATGTTCTATGAATGATGTATCTGAATTATCTTTTATGCACCAGCTTTCTGAAAATCTGATATACAGTATGGAAGTTATTGATTTATATTTGCAGATTTTATCCCAGCTATAGTTTTGCATATATCATAAGTACATTTCGTCAATCATTTTGATTTGTACATATGCACTTGATTTACCTCGCTGAACCATCATTAATACCTATACTGCATTTCCTTGGTAGATACCAATTGAAAAGTCTTTGAACTAGACTAAAAGTCTGGTATATTATATGGATATTATATTTGTTTAATTCTTTCACTGTGTGTGAGATTCGACTGTCTTTACTGCATTAATAAAGGACTGTATTTTGCATGCTAACACCGATTAAGTGCCGTCAATTCCTACACATTGGCACTGGCCGTGACGGGCTTTGGCTGGCACCCTCTGAAATGGAGCGCTATCTTACTTTCTCTATCTTGGAGAACTAAGCACAGATCTTCTGTGGACGTAGGCTTGCTCCAATCCTTCTGTCTCTTCTTGTAATCCCAGACAGACTGGATGATGTTGAGATGATGGGCGGCCATATCATCACTTCCAGGAATCCTCCTCCAAAGGGCAAAGGTCACACCAAATGTTGATGGGATTTAGATTTCTCTTTTCTTCATTCACGTCATTTTATTAACTGACAAAAATTAACTATTAACACTTCTATTTTTGAAAGTACTATTTATCAATTTAAAAAAAAAAACTTTTGGGTGGACATACCCTTGATGAAAAACATTTATCAATTATCCACAAAGCAGGCGATAAACATATGAACACTAAAACTGGGGTTCCGAGCTCCCCATTTTGGGGTATATTGGATTGAGTGATGGACATGCATGTGTGACCTCTGCTTCTTTCAACCTCTAGAATGGATGGGACCTAAGAACCTCACTCTAGAGATCAATGGGGGTTCCTAAGTGATATCTGGGTTTGTTTTGGGGGGGGAGGAATAGGCAAAACAGTATTACAGAGGATGATTATATACACACATGGACAAAATTGTTGGTCCCCCTCGTTTAATGAAAGAAAAACCCACAATAAAAATTTTATGAAAATGAACAAATGAAAGTCAGACATTGCTTTCCAACCAGGCTTCAACAGAATTTTTAAAAAAAGAAAACTCATGAAACAGGCCTGGACAGAAATGATGGTTCCCTTAACTTAATATTTTGTTGCACAACCTTTTGAGGCAATCCCTGCAATCAAACGATTCCTGTAACTGTCATTGAGACTTCTGCACCTCTCAGCAGGTATTTTGGCCACTCCTCATGAGCAAACTGCTCCAGTTGTCTCGGGTGTGAAGGGTGCCTTTTCCAGACGGCATGTTTCAGCTCCTTACAAAGATGCTCAATAGGATTTAGGTCAGGGCTCATAGAAGGCCACTTCAGAATAGTCCAATGTTTTCCTCTTAGCCATTCTTGGGTGTTTTTAGCTGTGTGTTTTGGGTCATTATCCTGTTGCAAGACCCATGACCTGCGACTGAGACCAAGCTTTCTGACACTGGGCAGCACATTTCTCTCTAGAATCCCTTGGTAGTCTTGAGATTTAATTGTACCCTGCACAGATTCAAGACACCCTGTGCCAGATGCAGCAAAGCAGCCCCAGAACATAACAGAGCCTCCTCCATGTTTCACAGTAGGGACAGTGTTCTTTTCAAGATATGCTTCATTTTTCCGTCTGTGAACATAGAGCTGATGTGCCTTGCCAAAAATTTTGATTTTTGTCTCATCTGTCCATAGGACATTCTCCCAGAAGCTTTGTGGCTTGTCAAAATGTTTTTATATATTATTACTTTTGTCAGATTCAACTTATTTCTGTGACCATTGTGGGTTTTTCTTTCATTAAACGAGGGGTACCAACAATTTTGTCCACGTGTATACAGTCATATGAAAAAGTTTGGGCACCCCTATTAATCTTAATCATTTTTAGTTCTAAATATTTGGGTGTTTGCAACAGCCATTTCAATTTGATATATCTAATAACTGATGGACACAGTAATATTTCAGGATTGAAATGAGGTTTATTGTACTAACAGAAAATGTGCAATATGCATTAAACCAAAATTTGACCGGTGCAAAAGTATGGGCACCTCAACAGAAAAGTGACATTAATATTTAGTAGATCCTCCTTTTGCAAAAGTAACAGCCTCTAGTCACTTCCTGTAGCTTTTAATCAGTTCCTGGATCCTGGATGAAGGTATTTTTGACCATTCCTCTTTACAAAACAATTCCAGTTCAGTTAAGTTTGATGGTCGCCGAGCATGGACAGCCCGCTTCAAATTATCCCACAGATGTTCAATGATATTCAGGTCTGGGGACTGGGATGGCCATTCCAGAACATTGTAATTGTTCCTCTGCATGAATGCCTGAGTAGATTTGGAGCTGTGTTTTGGATCATTGTCTTGCTGAAATATCCATCCCCGGCGTAACTTCAAATTCGTCACTGATTCTTGTACATTATTCTCAAGAATCTGCTGATACTGAGTTGAATCCATGCGACCCTCAACTTTAACAAGATTCCCGGTGCTGGCATTGGCCACACAGCCCCAAAGCATGATGGAACCTCCACCAAATTTTACAGTGGGTAGCAAGTGTTTTTCTTGGAATGCTGTGTTTTTTTGACGCCATGCATAACGCCTTTTTGTATGACCAAACAACTCAATCTTTGTTTCATCAGTCCACAGGACCTTCTTCCAAAATGAAGCTGGCTTGTCCAAATGTGTTTTTGCATACCTCAGGCGACTCTGTTTGTGGCGTGCTTTCAGAAACAGCTTCTTTCGCATCACTCTCCCATACAGCTTCTCCTTGTGCAAAGTGTGCTGTATTGTTGACCGATGCACAGTGACACCATCTGCAGCAAGATGATGCTGCAGCTCTTTGGAGGTGGTCTGTGGATTGTCCTTGACTGTTCTCACCATTCTTCTTCTCTGCCTTTCTGATATTTTTCTTGGCCTGCCACTTCTGGGCTTAACAAGAACTGTCCCTGTGGTCTTCCATTTCCTTACTATGTTCCTCACAGTGGAAACTGACAGGTTAAATCTCTGAGACAACTTTTTGTATCCTTCCGCTGAATAACTATGTTGAACAATCTTTGTTTTCAGATCATTTGAGAGTTGTTTTGAGGAGCCCATGATGCCACTCTTCAGAGGAGATTCAAATAGGAGAACAACTTGCAATTGGCCACCTTAAATACCTTTTCTCATGATTGGATACACCTGGCTATGAAGTTCAAAGCTCATTGAGGTTACAAAACCAATTTTGTGCTTCAGTAAGTCAGTAAAAAGTAGTTAGGAGTATTCAAATCAATAAAATGATAAGGGTACCCAAATTTTTGCATCGGTCAAATTTTGGTTTAATGCATATTGCACATTTTCTGTTAGTACAATAAACCTCATTTCAATCCTGAAATATTACTGTGTCCATCAGTTATTAGATATATCAAATTCAAATGGCTGTTGCAAACACCCAAATATTTAGAACTAAAAATGATTAAGATTAATAGGGGTGCCCAAACTTTTTCATATGACTGTATATTATGATATCATAAGGACTTCTGCAATGATCAATATCAACAATAATATCAGTAGTTTTTTTTTTTTGTTTTTTTGTAAATAGAAGGAGTACTACATTTGTAATAAAATGAATGATGGGTGTGATTTCCTAAATCTTATTATTGTCTTAACCCTTTTATTTCATCCTGCTTATACAGCAGTCACAAATCCCTCTACACTGTGAAGACATAGTCATAATCCAATTCCCTTCTATAAGGCACAAAAGGGTTAATTTCTGTTTACCTATCTGTAAGTTTGTGGCATGTGGGAGGAAAGGTGAGTACCTGGACAGAAACCAAGCAAAGACTGGGAGAACATACAAACTCTCTGGCATACACCACTAGTACTTAACCCCTTATGTTCGGTATCCATTACCATATAATTACAATGACAAAATAAAAAGAATGAAGTACACTGCTCTATAATGGTTATATAACTTGGAGGCATACCGGGGGTGTACTCATTACATACCTAAGATATCCAATAGAAAGTAGAGACAGGAGCGGCACTCTTCTCCGAAAGTCAGGCTTTATTTCAAGTAAATAGAACGGGCATCACCGGTACCAGAGCAAACAGTGACAGGCCGTTTCACGTACACCATGCTTCTACAGGCTGATGATATTACTGAGTCCGGGTGCATCATAAAAAGACACCACCCTCAATCCATCACTACAGCAACTACCAATCTCTCCAGCACTAGTTTAGGCGCAAAATGTGCATGTGCCACAGTCCTAGTGACTGAAAGACGCCAAATAAAATCATACAAAACAGTATATAAAGCAAAACCATGGCAAAATAACATATCAGGTGACTTAAACTAGTAATCCCTATGTTCACAATAATATAATGCAGCAAACACATACTGTATGTTAAATAGAAAGATCTATTGATACCTGTATTCATAATTATATTATACTCCAGACACACATAGCTAATTCTTACAAAATATACTGTACATTCATGTCTATCCTATTGTTTAAAACTAAAGGGCCTTGAGAATCCATCTCCCTTCACATTTTAATAAGTCCTGGTTACGATCACTTCCTCTGAGGATCATGTTAACTATCTCAATGCCTGCAAATTTCCCTGCATCACCTCCATTTACGTCTCTAACATGGTGAATAAGGTGGGGACAACTCTCCCCTGTCAAAGTAGATCTAACATGCTCTCCAAATAGAACACATAGGCTCCTGATAGTTTTGCCGATATAAAAACATTGACATGGACAAAAAAATTACATAGACCAAAAATTTGGTCTTGTAGTTTATAAATTGATTAATGACCCAATGCCGATCCCCTATAAATAAATTCCTGTTTTTTAGATTTTGAGCACAGTAGTTATAGTGTCCGTAGGCAACATTGCCTTTAAGGGTACAATGCCCTAACCAATTCTTATTAGTCTCAATATGTCTACTGTGAGCTAACTTATTCCATAATGTAGCGCTGACCTATAGTCCAGTTTTTATGGATGATGAAATGTATCATAACTGCATACGGGCTAAACCTGAATGACAAAAAAAAGCTTTACTATAGGCCTTATTATCCTGTGATCTTTTAGGTTTATTTAGTAAATCTAGCTCCCTTTAAAATTGTTTGAGGATATCCTCTCTGTATCTCATTTCCAGTCATCAGCTTGCTGTTGGATGGTGACTTCATCACTCTTAATACGCCTCAAGCGTATAGATTGACCATACGGGACAGTTATTCTAACCAGAGCAAACGGCCCATTGCTGTTTGCTCTGGTACCGGTGATGCCTGTTTTATTTACTTGAAATAAAGCCTGGATTTCGGAGAAGAGTGCGGCTCCTGTCTCTTCTTTCTATAGAGTATCTTGGCTATGTAATAAGCATACCTCTGTGTGCAGCTGAAGCAGATACAACTTTCCAGTACCTCCAAGTTTTACATCCGAGATAGAGGAGTAATGCCGCCATTCTTTTTCTTTTGCCGCTGTACTGTTATTTATACACTGTTTTTTCTATTGGCATGAGCATGCCCTTGAGTTTACGTGGGGTGTTACGTTATGGAGGTGGATAGGAATGCGAGTACGGATGTACTATCTGAAGTGAGTGAACAAGCATTGAATGCAGGCAGAGAAAATGCCGACACCTTTTTTGAGCAGTGCAACACCAAAGATGCCTTGCAGATTTTGAGCGGTAAGGCACTAGAACAAAAGGTGGCACAATTGGCAGACCATGAGAGACGGCTGTTCTGGACAATTAGTTGAAATTATATGATGTTAATAACAGATTCCTAAGAGGACTATGGGCATATAAAGAGGCATCGCAAGATGATTTAGGATTCTTGGAGGAGTAGAAAAAGATCCAACTGCAGTGTTCATTAGAACTGATGCATTGAGTGTTAAGACGGAATGAACATGTATATGAACACATAACTAATGAACTGTGTAAAGCAAAAGCAGAGTTACGTTGGTCAGAGATACAATGTCAGAACTTCTTTAAGATATTAGAAAAAATCAGTTCTGATTCAAGTAGAAGTTAAAGAGAAGAAGGGGGATAAATTCCATAGGGATAAACATGACTTTGACTCGGGCTATGTGTTCGATTGGAATAATAAGTGACAAAAGAGATCCAGAATTAGGAGGTAACGTGTCTCAGATTACTTTACCACTGAATCTGAATCAAGTGCTTCAGATGATTCATCGGGTGGACTGGATGATCAGAGAAAAGTGTTGTTTCTGGCACTGAAACCGTGTCAAGATATGACAGAGTGCTAAAATAAGAAGTGTGTGTCAATGACACCCATTACAAACAATAGCTTAATGTGCTGTCCTCTGACAGACCGACACAACAGACACCTGGGCACAGATGTGATAGCATAAGAAAGACAAGTGGTTTTCTCGCCAGTATTGGAAACCTTTGCTCTAGTGGAGCGTGCACCTCATTTATAATGAATCAGATGTATCCTCTGGCGGGCCTGCTCCTGCACTGAAATCTACACCAGATCCTTGCTGCCATAGATTTCCGGAATCATTTATGCCAAAAAAACTGGTGTACATGATAATAAATCTGATGAGACCAATGGCCCCACCCCTGCCATGTTCCCTGCCACACTCCCTTTCAGGAAAGTGGTAAGCTCACTGTAAAAACTCCACTAGTGACATATACTGCTGCGGATTACTGTACGTAGGGAGAAGGCTGTCAATCAGTAGTAAGTGGACGAGGGGAGTCTGCTGTAAATACTGAGTATTCCACTGCACACAAACACCATTGAGATGACACCAGAGTCACATAGCACTCATGTGCTGCACCTAATAAAGTATGATTTTATAAAGACTACTTTATATTTCCAAGTATGTGATACCCTGCTGGCATCCGTGTGTCTGCTCTCAGGCAGGTTAGCATAAACCCGATGACTGATTCCATTAAGCCATAGTGTTTGCCTTTCACATAGTACACAGTTATCAATCTTGAATTACTACAGCTAAGTTTTGGACTATGTTTGCTTCGTACGATAGCTTTACATGTTGATCAATGGATCATATTTACAAATGCAACACTCTATTAGACAATGTGCAGGTCTGGCACCCTTGGAAACCCCTGGAAAAAAAAGAAAATTGTAAAAAAATATGCTGTACATGGACATAATCTTATGTCAATAATGCTTATGTAATGGTCTCCAAGAGGGATCAAACAGGTTAGATAATAACCTGTTTAATCCTTTGATCCTTTAGTTGCAAATCTGTTGCCGTGGATACTTAAAGTGTACATCCAGTTGTAAAACAACTTTTTATAAATGAATAGTACATGTGAATATAAGAAACTTTGTAATATATCTTATTAAAGAAATATTTTTCTGTTCCACTTGTCAGAGTTACTTTTTACATAGACATCTATAGAAAGGGGAGGGAGGAGGCAGTGGAAAAGACAAATAACTGCAGCTGCTACACTCTGCTGCTCTGTGAGAGATGGAGCTCTTCTGACACTGCTGTATCTTTCTGCCACTCCTCAGAATGAGGCAATCAATCAATTAACAACCTCCTCTCTCCTCTCCATAGACTTCTATGTGTGAGCTGGAAACAGAGATGGGATGTTTGTAATCAAAGAGTCTGAGTGAAGATAAGGAGGAGAGCAGACTAAAAAGTGGAAATAGAAACAGATTTCTTTAATAAGATATATTACAACGTTTCTTATATTAACCTGTACTATTCATTTATGAAATGTTGTTTTATAAGTGGAGGTGCACTTTAAATGGAAGCTTCACTTTCATACTGGCATGTTAAAGGGACTCTGTCAGCAGGAAAATCAGTACCAGACTAATGACTGTACCTTATAGGGCGACTTCTACATTTTCCACAGATGCCTTTCTTATTCTGCATTGCAGCTCCATTTTCATGAAAGTCAGTGTTTAGTTCTAATTAAAATTAGCTCTAATGGGGTTAGGGGCGTGTCTTCTTAACTGGGGCTTCACTGACACTAACTAGTCCTGCTGGGACTTCACACTAACCTATCTATCTGCCTGGCAGGGTTGGTATGCTGGGTTGATGACAGACTCCCTTTAAATCTGTGTCTATACAGAGTGCTATATCATTTATGGTGACAAACACTCCCTTTACTACAAGGACAGAATGATTATATACCGTCATTGAGAAAGTGAGTTTGCCTCAAATAACACGGCCTGCAACTTGTAATGTCACCATCAACAGGACATTAAGTTATCAGTAGAGTAACTAAAGCTGGCAATAAATCATAGAACTCTTTCCTCCCGTGAACCTGTTTGGCCAAGCAGTCATGTACTTTCTAAGGAAGAGATAAGAAGCTGCCAACCACATCAGAGTCCTACTGGAGAAAAGAGATGGCAACACAGGTTAAAATCCAGCATACATGCCCATAGGGTTACAATTGTAGTTATGGCATTCTATCCATGAACTAGAAAGCTTATAATATAAAAGTGCTGTAAGTCCCGTCCTACTAGTGGCCGGTGTGTAGCTTACATCAAGCCAAGGATGACATCTGTAGGGAGTTTGTATGCTCTCTGTGTGTTTGAATGGGTTTCCTCCCATACTCCAAAGACATACTTTGTGTACAAACATTTTGTTGTAAAAGTGCTGAGGAATATGATGGTAATAAATAAATAATGCACTCTAGCAATCTTGTCCCCACAATGGAATTGACCCTGGATGCCCTTTGACCTATTTGAAAAAGTTTTTTGAGACATTGGTGACTTCTAGAATAGTTGTCCCAACACTTACAGGGGTTGCACAGGTTTTAAAACTGTCTGTTTTGTTGCACAAACAGCACCACATCAGTCCAAGGCTGTTTTAATGATCTTGGAAAACCCCTTAAAGTAGTCATCTCATTGGAGCCATTGATTTTGAGGGGGAAGCTATGGCCAGTGCCAGTGAAACCGTATGTTATGGCTCGTAAGGTCATAAGGACATGGTCTTTTAATTATGATTGTATTATGAAGGAAAGCGTGTTGACCCCAAAGAAGACTCAAATAATTTGTTTCCCTACTACCTGGGTCATTACCTCAATTCAGTTTTATCTGGGACAACCCCCTTTATCCAGTGTTGAGCTGAGGTTCCTTGGGCCCACCAGATAAAATTATTCTGGGGGCCTGTCAGGGATCGAAAAATAAACCCCAGCCACACATGCAAATGTGACCCTAGATAAGTCCTTAAAGGGGGACTCAGCTTCCAGACTCGCCTATCCCAATAGGCTACAAAGGAGTGAAGTAACCCCAACATCCGCACAACCACACAAGTGACCCCAACATCCGCACTTCCACATAAATAGCTGCCACCACCCACCATTTATGGTAGACAAGACACTGATATATCCAGACCATTCACACCTGTGCCCTCTGGCACCACACGGTGAACCTCTAGCATACAAAAAGGTAACAAAGCTAAGTGGTAAAAGGCAATCTTATTGAATTTTAAGATTTAATACACACAAAAAGTACAGCACTTAAAGAAAAAATAGATGTAATAAAAATATATAACTGCAAGCAAACAGTATACAAAAAGGGGATAACATAAAGAAACAGACCTCTTTTTAAGCCTAGCCATGGAACTTGGCAAGAAGTTGGACAGACTACAAGCTTGGCTATATCCCCAGGTATGTGACAAAGAGATTCCTGTCCATGACCCATTTTTGAAGGAACCCTAACCTGGACCCTTTCTAGGAGCCTCTCACCTGTGACAGGGGCTGGCTGCTTACATGCCTCAACTACAAAGGGATATGATGCATTTTGGGAACAACCTCTAACTCTGAATGGTTACCTCATATCGGAAAGATAAGCCTGGCAAGTGATGAAGAATGTTTTTACCAGTCCAGCCATACTAAACATGATGATGAAATAATCCCTTCCGCAGATACAGAATTTGGGATGTTTATGAACATTAACAGTCCATGTGCTCGAGATCACTGAAGTGTCTGTGTTTCCCAACCATATTCCTGTATACAGATGGTTATAAAACATGAATTATGACATACATTCTTCTGATATTATGTTTTTTCTTTGATATAGATTTCTCAGGTTTTAGAGGAAGAAAAGTAGTCAGGTTGTTTGGTCTGAAAGTCACATACAAAGACACTTGAATTCTTTGCATTGACCTGTAAACAAACTTGACTCCCTACAACTGAATTAACATTCTGGACCTAACTAATGACCTGCTTCCTCGGATGTGGATTGTGGATTGAGTTACATAGACAGAAGACACACTTACCCTGCATTCACATGACCGAATTTTAGCTGTGTATTGGCCGGATTTACTGGCCTGCACCATATGCTGGGAGAGGTATATGTTATCTATGATGCTAGGATTCCCTGTGCCCAGTCACACACTGTCCTGCACTAACTATAGTACAGGATATTATGTTGCTGGGTGGCAAGGACTCCTTGTATCATAGGTGACTGTAATGCTAAGAGTCAATCTCCTGGCATAATGTTCAGGATGGTAAATCTGGCCAACACACGGACTGAGTTTCACAACTGAAACTCACTCGTGTGAATGTGGGGTTAGACTTAAACTAGACATACTACAGCAATGAAGAAAAGTCATAACTAGACACAATACAATATATACGTAATTCATAACAGGACTCCTCCAACTACTCCTAGGAAATTGACCATAGTACCCTTAAAATGTGGGAGCCATCTGCTGTACCATTATTGTGTTAGAGTCTGAGCCCACTGGCGGGTCCTCTGGTACTTTGGTGGACAGTCTGACACTGAGTGTATCTGTGGTTTCCATCTATTGTGGACACTATTTTATACCTACTGCAGGGTCTAGGGGGGCAGTGTATGACATAGACATACTTTGGGTGGTTTTCCTTGAATCAATTATGCTGTGCTTCCTCAGACCATGTACTAGACACAGTGTTTCACTTTCACCTGTAGAGTTCCTTTTAGCAATGGTGGATGTATTAGCTGTAAATAATTGTACATATTCCTGTATAACAATTCATCAAATGCAAATCCGTAGCAAATTACAATACAATATATGTGGCGATGATATGGAAAACCATATCTATAAGTAGGGCATGAAGTCCATGCAAAAAAAAAAAAACCCATAACAAATATACAAAGACAGCAAGCTGTGGATATGATGTTACAATCTTTAGTATTCCCATTATGTTGTACAAAACTAGCAGATTTTAGGGTGAAATCCATGGTAAATCTACAGCAAATCCACATGTGATGTTGTAGTGTAGTCACCGCTGATATGCCGCCAATTTGTGCCGTGATCCATGGTGGAAAAAGCTGCTTTGTATTTACTCACAAGAATGTATATTGTAGTATTACACATACACCTGTTGCCCCCTTATCAGGTAATTTGTATGTTTAAAGTCCAAGCCAGGCCCATGTTGACTTACAGTGCTCTAGTGTAAGCCGTATCTATTATGCCATAATACCATTCCAAACAGGCGTGGAGTAAGCTGCTCATACTCTGAAACTCTGAGACAAGTATATATGAAGACAGTCAGCCTGGTGAGTAAGCTGCTATCCTTACATAGGATTGTGTAGATGGTTATATATATAGACTATATACATATATATGTTCTATGTGTCTCCCAATGTGGCACCATGGAGCACTGGCAGATGGGAAGGGCGTAACTGAATACAATTCAATGTAGTAATGGCTGGCCAGGTTCCAGGTGCTTGCAACGCCACCTCTGGTGCGAACACGTATGATCATCTTTATATTCTATAGAGCAGGGACTGGCAGGGTGATAGCTGTTACCAATCTCATTGCTATTTACAAAATATACTAATAGTAAATTTACCTCCCCTGTAACTATCTGTATATGATTCCTGCCTATTGTTGTCAAAACCGTTACATAAATAATATAATCTTTTGCACCATAGTGTATGTGGCGGTTTAGTTACTAATAGTTCACTTAGTATGGTCATATCATTAAGCTCACTGATATTTCATCTGCATCCCTGATTCTGTCCAAATATACAATATAACCTTTATTAAGTATCTCACTATCATACTGGTGTATCACCACATGTAAGCCCTCAACTCACATTGTCTGAAAGTATATAAAACTATTCTATATACTGTACTATAGAAAAAATATAATCCTTTGTACTTAGCACATCTCGGGTGATTCAATAACAGTAATAACTTTTATAGCAGTGAGAACAAGGAGCTGACTGTGCACCGAACCCCGGCTAGTCCAGGGTCAATGGTCAACACATTCATCTCCTCATAAATCACCTCTGTAGCACTATTGACTCTCGTATGGTGTATTTTAGTTCTCATAATTTGGATAGAATCAGCCTTTATGTCCAGTGATAACCCCATTGAATATATTGTATAGAAAATTGTCATCACCATTCGTCATCAATTAGAAATAGATCTGCTATAGGGGTCATTGTGGAATCTTTTTCATCTTGACAAGGTGTATTGCATGTACATTTTTGCCTGAGCGTTTTTTGGTTTTGTTGGTGTTCCGTCCAGGGTTGTAGCTATAGGAGGTACAGGAGTAGCAATCGCTGCTGGACGGTGGAACTGCAGGGGGCCCAATAGATCCTTCTGCCATGTAAAATATACTACTATTCTAAATGCATAATATAGGTAAGGGCCCCATTACAGATTTTGAAGAAAGAAAGAAATTATTTGTTATTTTGGGGTCTGATTTTATTTAGAAGGTCTATTTATTTTTGGGTTAGATCTGGGCTCTGTATTTGTTATGGGGTACGTATTTATTCAGAGGACTGTATTTTGTAATCTGGGGGATGTATTTAGGTCTGTTCTATGTTCTGTATTTGTTTAGGGGGCCTCTGTGTGTATTTGGGGTGTCTAGTCTAGGCTCTGTACTTATTTTCAGCTCTGATCTGACTCTCTATTTAGGGCTTTGGGGTTTGTGTTATGCAATGTATGGGCACATGGCCTATGTAAATTGTGGCCATATGTTAAAAACACTTCTTGGAATCGTGTAACCTGATTTTGCCACTCAAAATGAGCTGTCTGTATAGCCGGATCCCAGGACTCTCAGAGCTAGTTGTAGATAGTGATTGGGACCAGGAGAAATGAGTCGCTGGACACTAGGAACCCATCCACCCATTTACCCATTTCCTTATATAGACCACTAGTGATGTTTCCAATGAAGGGAACCTGTCACTTGTGAGCCTCTTATTACGTTTATTTTTTTCTTGACTGACTCCCACCTTAGCACAATTTTAGCTCCCAAGGAACACCCAAGAGAATGTCAGTCAAGGAGGAATGAGCGTAATAAGAGCAATGACTCTGTTATTCTATATGGCTCCAACACTGCCCACATGACGTTTAACTCCTTCCTGACATCTGCAGTTCAGGTATGGTGGATTATGGCACATAAAAGATGGTGCACGCTCAGGTTCTGAGCAAGTACCATAGTTACTTGGTTTTTGTTTCACGCAGCTGAGACTCGGTAGGATTGTAGGTGATAAGAGACAACTCCGATCATGAACAATCAAATTCTCAGGGCTTATTATCTGCATTTCATGTCTGGCATCCACGTTTTTCATGGAGTTCTACAGATCCATTAATTTCAATGTATTCATTCATACAGATGATGTCTGGTTTTTTTTTTGCTTATACATCACACCAATTCATGTCTATAAATCCAAAAGACATTGACAAATATAGAAATATTTTGAAAAAAAAGATAATATCCATGAAAAATGAATCAACCACAGATATATCATACGTATGCAAAATGCTGACCTGTGACTATGGCAGGTCAGATGTGAAAATTTTACATGTCAGAATATGGCAATGCAGAGATTTTTTTTTTCAAAGTTTTTCATTATTATTAATAATAATAATAATAATAATACATTTTATTTATATAGCGCCAACATATTCCGCAGCACTGTACAATTTGTAGGGTTCATGTACAGACAAAAAAAGATACATTACAAAGAAATAGTCAATTCACACACTGGGACTGAGGGCCCTGCTCGCAAGAGCTTACAATCTATGAGGTAGAGGGGGTCACACAAGAGGTAGCAGGGGCGGCATCAGAGGTAGCATTGCTTATACAATGGTCAGACAATTTTGTAATAGAGGTTACTGTCATTACACATATATAAAGCTGTATAAACCGTCACCAGTTGTGTCCTTTAACGTGCAGATGGTGCCTGGACATATAAAGTTAGTCTGATACGGCATCATATCCTGTGAGGTAATGTTGGAGCATAAACAGAGGAGGATACGTTTTAGCGAATCTAACTATGGAAGGGTTTACATTAGGAGTTGTGATAGGCCTGTCTGAAAAGATATGTCTTTAGTTTGCGCTTAAAGCTGTAGAAATTGGGGGTTAATCTGATAGTCCAGGATAGAGCATTCCAGAGAAGTGGTGCAACTCGGAAGAAGTCTTGTATACGAGCGTGGGAGGTTCTGATAATAGAGGATGTTAGTCTTAGGTCATTGAGTGAACGGAGAGCACGGGTTGGGCGTTAAAACATAACCTAAGCTATATAAATTAGGTATTGCTACAATCGTGCTGGCACTGACTCACTGAGTATAAACGTAAAGTGCCATTCATTGCCAAATCTAATTTTTTTCCAGCTTCCCAGTACTGTACACCATACAAAATATTAGATGGTGCCATTAAGAAGCACAAATTGTCCTACAAAAAAATGAGCCCTCATACGGCTCTGTGAACAGAAAAATGGAGTAAAAAAGACAAGGGCAATGCTCTGTTATCACAGAAACTATACATATATCATATCATATCATATCATATCATAGAATCTATACAAGTAAGCAAAAAAATAAATACTGTATTATATTTGTATCATAGGAAAGAGAATAAAAAGGAGGACATGAGAACTGAACTCCTGATATGACCGAGAGTTCAAGTTACTGAGGATTCCCTCTGTGTTATACAGGTATAAGGATCTTCAGAAAAGTCACTGATCATAAAGCGATGACATGGTGTGCCCTGGTAAGGAGACGCTGCTTTCTTTAATACTCTTTTTCTTCCATTGTCCACCTTTTCTTATTATTTTCTTTATCCCCCTCCTATCATTACTCTGAATCTTCTCTTCTCCTTGCACTGACACATCCCTGCCTTTACTCATTTTTACTGGACTGTGTTACTATTCTCCAGCCATTGGATGAATGTTATCTCATCTGCTGTAAATTAGCCCTCACCTTATCTCCACTTCCTCAATCATTTGACACATGGCTGGTACAAAAGTGCACACACCTAGATTTCCATATGTAGCCACCAATTATCCCATAAGTTTTCTATAGGCCCCCATATACATTAGAGAAAAGTGCATCAAACCCACTGCTTTGAAGATGGTTAACTATCTAATATGTATGGAGTCCTTCAAGTGCTACTGATTCTGACCTGAGACAGATGATGCCCAATTCTTCATTCCCCTTATATATTGAATTTTAATCTTAATTACTTTTTTAATCTACCTGAAAACAATCTGCCGCTAGAATTGTCTGGCAGTGACTTACTCCATTCTTCAGCCAGACTGAGCTCATATGTGTATAGGGGAGTCAGGAGAAATACCTACTTTGGCCTGCAGCTATTGAAAGTCTATGGGCACTATTGAATTCTTTAAAATTTGGTTTAGGTCCTTATACACACTCGAGTGCAAGCTACACTTAAAGGGATATTCCCATCTTGATATTTATAGCTAAGCCAAAAATGCCTGATAGATGGGGACCCCAACTCTGGTACCTGTATCTCCAGCAGGGAGCTTTGGCTGTTTTTGGCAGTCCCACACAAGTGAATGGAGAGACCCGTACATGTGCAGCCCTCTCTCTCTTTACTGCAGCTACAAATGGGGTCCTGTTGTTCAGATAGATGTGGGTCCCAAATTTTTGAGATATCATGTGGATATAACCATAAGAGCCAAGAAGGGAATACCCATGTAAATTGGTAAATGTCCTCATAGAGCATATCAATGTCATAAAAAGAGAGAGTCTTTGTTTAGGAGCCCCCTCAATGACAGGAATATGAAGATGTTAAATAGAGTCAGCTCCCATTCTGACAGATCAAGTCATCCTTTCACATACTGGTCAACTTTTGTTGGCAGAGATCTGCAAGTCTGGTGTAAGGAACGTTTCATGAAAATTGGAGTATGACCATGCCCTTTTGGGGTGTGTCACACCCCTTTTTCGTACATGACCATCACATAAGATGTCCAGGTCACGTATGATATGACTGGGGGCCTGGAGGATACAGGAGTGTTCCAATGTGCTCAGGAGATTGGCTTACTCTTCCAGGTCACCCCTTTTTGTGGGAGCCTCACGGACATTTCAGGAGAGCTAGTAAGTATATCCATAAAGTATATCACATGGTCAGGCATTACTATACTGTATTCGTCTACAGCAGGTAAAATATATGGCTAGAGACACTTTACTACTGACTAGTTACTAGAGCCAGACCCACTGTGATCAGCTTATTGCTAGGTTGGTTGCTTTTAGAGAGGATGTCTATCTATGTACTGTAGGGTATCAGTTATTAGACCCGTAAACCTCTAAACCAGGCAACTGACTCTTTTAGGCCTTATGGATCTCTATAGTATGTGTTGGTTCTTTTTACGGATCTCAAATTATATTCTTTCTTAATCTGTTCCTCAAGGCTTTGAGACAAAAGATGACGTCTACTGTTACTCTCTGGCGAAGGCCTTGTATTATGTTGTAACTCCTGTGACAGTCGGGTTTTATGCACCATGGGGTAGACGCAAAGATTTCCTTCTCAACAAGGTTGAATGTGAGTATATCACTTGCTTTCTCTGTTATTGGTGGTCTCCTATAATAGGGACAATATCCAGTAAGCAGTTATAAAAATTACATGTGAAAGCGTACACTACATCACACCTTATATCTGACAATCCTGTGTGGCTGTGCTTTATAGATCTTGTTAAGAAGACTATAAACTATAGATTTATGGAGGAAAAATTTGGCAGGACTAACTATGCAAAAGAGATCTCCTTCCTTTTGGAAAGAAGCTCCCTGTAGAGCAATGCCTGGTTTTCTAAGAAACCTAGTGACATTGTCTGGTATTAAAGCCAAACTAAAACAATTCATCCAATATAAAGAGACATCCATAACAGACAGACAGCCATTTTAGGATTATTTCCCCTTATCATTGTGAAACAGGGTACTGCTTTGGCTGGATGAGGTCATAGATGTGGGTCAGAAGGTACACACCACAAGATGGCCTGCGAAGGCCAGTCTCCATAAGGAGTCGTAGTACCTCTTTTGTCGTAGGACTGACATCAAAGGGGTTGTGTGGGGGACTTGAGGACAGTATTCTTTAAATAAAGGGCTAGAATAGAAAATTGATCCCTCCCCTGCTCGGGTCCCTGTTGCTCTCTATTTTCTAGTATCAGTCTCGACACTAAGGAAATGGCTAGAAATGCCCACTTAGCAATTTACCAGCCTTTGCAGATCACCGATGTGGCCAGTGATCGACTAAGCAGGGATTCTTGGCCATTTTTCATCTCCATGGACAATGCCCTTAATTTTCATTAATTCTTCAGACTCCCTGTCCCCTTTAGGGACACAGAGTTGGGTGAGATTGTTCCCCTCAATTTATTAACATGAATACTTGAGGAAGGAAGATGAGAACGGGGACAGTATAGTGGAAGCAGAAGTCTGAGACCGTGTGAGTGTCACAATAAGTGAATGCAAGGCAGGCACAGCTGGTGATGTCACTTACATTTTATAACTAAGGGACAAACACAGGAAGCTACAAAGTGATAGAGAAGTGGAATTTAATTTTACACTATGTTTGCAGCATACCTCTGTTTCGAAGGAAGGACGAAGGATCAAGAAGAAGCAGAGAGGACTGGACTGCGGACAAGAAAACCCACAGGAAAAGATCTTATCAAACTCATCTTTCTAATGATATTTCACCATCCAGTAATTACAGAAACACACAAACAGAGAGAGAATATAAGCTATTGCTTCATCCGCTTTAGTGCATGGGAATATGCTGGCAGTGACCAGCTTTGGGCTGGGTTGGTCACCACGCTCTGCGATGGAATAGAAAACTGCTTTGGATTGACTCCTATTAGCATCTATCGAGCAGTGGGCAGAAAAATTAAAATTATAGATGCCCCACTCAAACAGGAATGGGTTAGTAAGACTATACTATGTATCCCACTTTGGGTTGCTACTTTGCTGGTGATCATCATTGGAATTGCTGTGGGTGCCTTGTTCTTAGTATTTGGCTTTCCATTTGGTAATCCAACAGGAGATATGTTGGCTGCTGCTGAAGGTGTTGGGGCAACCGTAGTTGGCATATCTGCAGCAGGAGCGCTCAGAGTAGCCATTGTGGTGGTCAGAAATGCCATTGTTACTCAGAAAGGTAAGGTGCAGCAAAAAATGAATCGAACGGATATGAGCTCCCAGTTGGGTTTCATGAGTGATGTGAAGAGGGAGGTTAAAATCATCACCCGTTACCTTCAACTCATGGAAGTCTTCCAAAGGCAAAAAATTAAAGTTGTCCTTGAGATCACCAACTTGGACAAATGTATGCCAGACAAAGTGGTTGGGGTTCTTAATGCCATGAATATCCTCCTCTCCGATCCAAATGCCCCATTTATTTCCATTTTGGCTGTAGATCCACGCATCATCATAGATTGTGTTGAAAGCTCGGTACTCTTAAAAGGTATGGCCAACAATGGCTATGAGTTCCTAAACCGCATAATAACATTACCATTTTCTATCCCAAGAATGGACTCTGAAACTAAATTATCCATACTAAGAGGTATAACTGAAGACAAAGCTGAGCTAGTTAGAGATATGGATGACGATGTGACATTTGATATTGACACCCCAAATGAGAAAGACTACCTTTTGCGCCACCGAATTACCCCTAACAATGATGCTAATTTCGGTGATATTCCATTAGAAGTGAGAAGCTCAAATGATGTACTGGAGTCCCACAGTTGTTTCCTAGAAAAAGGACCAAAGACAAAAGCCTTAATAGACGAAGCTTTCAAATATCTTTTTGACGAGAGTATGAGGGACTATATCACTGACAACGTTGTCCATATCAGAAGGGTGGTAAATACTATCACCATAACTATCCGACTGATGATTAGGGAAGTGCCAAGAACCCAAATACAACCTCGCAAAGTTACAGAATGGGTGGTCCTGGCTACCCAATGGCCATGTCGCCTTACCTGGATATTGCAGTGCATTGAAGATGAGCAGCAGATGAGATGTCTCAATGGACAAGGAACCAACAGTGATTACTCCAGAACTTTCCTCTGGGATGTTTTCGAGAAATCTTTAGAGGAACTGGATGCTATAAAGACAAGCCTTAAACAACTACTTGAGTTGGATGGAGATCCAGAGATCTTCCATCATTTATTATGTGACAAATTTACTGTGGAGGATGCCAACTTTTTTCTACCATTTACTGTTAACTTAGACTGCTCCATTAAGAGGCAAATGGAACTTCTAAGAGGCAGTAATAACATGTGGGAATCAAAGAAGAGCCACCGTCTGACCATGCTGTCTTTGTTGAACATGAGTGTGGGTGAGGTGTGCGAAGAAGTAAGTGTGAACTTGTGTATCTGTCATTTACTATTGAGAAACAGTATTGACATATAATTCACTATAAGGTTGCTTTCACACGGCAGTGTTTGGTCAGTGATTCTGTTCAGTGATATTTGTACCTGTTCTGTGTTTATAACTCACTCCTAGTTTTGGCACACAATCACTGACCAAACACTGACCGTGTGAAAGCAGCCTAACTATGTAAAAGCATGAAACAGAAAAAAATATTCATAATATCAATGTCTATTAGGACATAATACACACAGTCTGCTTTAACATTTTGTCACTGAGTCAGTGATTTACAACCCCCATACCATGAGGGAATCCTTGAACATATTTTCGGAATATTTCTACTCTCATTACAAACGGAAAAGGTGTCCTATTTTGTAGCAAAATATTGTAATGAAAAAAAAAATCCTATTTGGGCTTAGTTAACATGTTTGTTTCATTTGGCTTTAGTAGCTTGTATGTATTCCGTTACATCGCAAGCAGCAGAATACTGATCTATGCTAATTCCATGAAACTCTCCAAGCAGTCCCACTGTCACCTTTCCTAAAGCTATATATATATAAACTCAAGTTTCTTTTTATTTTTGTTAGATTTTAGTATAGATCAGCTTCAGGAGAGGTGAGAGGGACTGTAGACAAAGCCATCAAAGAGCTTGTCTGACAGATGCAGCACAGAATGGCATTCTGCAGCTTGCTATGTAGTGGAATATATGCATGCAAAATTTTTAATCAAACCCAATTGGAAAAATTTGTTTTAGTACAAAATACATGAAATTCAACTTAAAAAATCAATACAGTGTTTTTGCCATCTCTGATTTAATCTTTTGTTCTCTTGAACGTTTGATTTTCTGGCAGTATTTGTGGCACTAATACATTTTGTAATATACTTTATTATTGGATTTTGGCTCCTTTCCTTGAAATCCCACGTTGAAATCCACTTCTGTCTCTTCTGTCTTCACACTTGAGCATGGTTGAAGATTACAATATTAATAATGATACAAAATCTGCTAGAAAATCAAAAGTTGCTCAAAAGTTTAGTTACACTCTAAAAGTGCAGTGTTATGGAGGTTCCCAGGAACACTAAGTTCACTAAGACTCCAAAGTTCCCAGGATCACTAGGATTTCAGGATCATCCAATGCCCACCATTGTTTAAATAATGCCCTTTCTTATATGGTATATGGTACCATCGTAAAGCAGGTGTTTTCAGCAGTGTAAATCCAAGCTCAGAAATCTTCATCACTCCAGCTGTTGTGAAATTGATCCTTCCTGCATGGGCCATTCACTTCTGCAGCAGGTGTAGGACAGGCGTATGCTCCATTTGCTTCTGGGAGTTGTAGTTTCACATCATCTGGAGTGCTGAAGGTTGCTGACTCCAAGAGATTAGATTTCTTTGTATTGTTTTCCATATTTATTTCTCATTATAAGGTTAAGTTACGTTGTTGTTTTTGCACATTTGTCTAGTTGCACATGTGTCCATAGGCCCCATGCACTGACCAAATGCCAAAACTGTGCCCCTTGGCATACACTGGCCCTATATGCATCAGCATATTTATTTCACATTGTTCAGGCAATCATAGTCTACTCAAGTTTCCTATTATAAGAATTAGAGTAAAATTTTAAAAAAGTATACATGCAGTATATGTTTTTATACTATTGGAATCAATGGGTGACATTTGCCTCTGTATGCTTAATGAAGTTAAAAAACCAGCTGTGAACAGAGCCTGAGGATGAGGCCCCACGTTGCGGAAATGCAGCTTTTTTTGTTGCAGATTTTGCTGTGTTTTTTTGAGCCAAAACCAAGAATGGCTACAAAAGGAATGGGAAATATATAGGAAGTTCTTATACTTCTACATTCTGCTCAATCCACTCCTGGTTTTGGCTCAAAAAACCACAGCAAAATCTGCAACAAAAAAGCTGTGTTTCCGCAATGTGGGGCCTCATCCTAAGACTGATGAAGATAAACAGTAAACGTAGAGATCAGATTATTGCCTCCTACCACTCAGCTACCCATTACTGGAGCTTGGGATGTCAAACACTATATTATCCACACACCTGTCATAGTCTATCCCATATGCGCCTTCTAGACCCGTATATAATTCACACCTATATTTTCTTGTTTTCAGCTGCACAAACTAGGTTTTCAGGAGGAGAATCTCCAGGTGTATAAGCAGAAGATTAAGGAACACAACCTGAATGGCCGAGCGCTTGTCTACAGTAATAACAATGAGATAAAAGATGCCATGTGTATGGGCCTTGGAGACTGGACACTCTTCAGCGTGTACTTCTTAGGGGTTCTTCCCGCACCACCTACTGCCCTTGCCACTGCCCCAGTTATTGGCAAGCAAGAAGCTCTCAAAGTTGGTTCTGGATCCAAGGAGAATATCTTGAAAGGGAGCCGGTTATCTCTGTATTTATCAAATGATAATATATCTTAAGTCGAGAAGAAAAGACTCTTCTTCAGTTCTGTCCGAACAGTTCAAATGTTCTAAGAATTCTGACTTTGTGGTTCTCTAAGTTATGGTCAGTAAAACCAAGGGCTGCCATATTACGCCCTCTTAGAACTGATTTTTCTTGAACTCCTGACGTTCAATATCATAAACAAGTTCATGGAAATTTTTGATAAAGACAATCAGCGGTCTATAGAGGAGATGATGTAAAAAGACTTCACCATAGCACAGCGGTCCCTGTTACTTACAGATTTATTGTATTTATATTATGCTGTGGCAGTCATTTTTGCAAAAGTAAGTACAGGATCTTCCACCATGAGTACTAACTTTTAGAATTACCTTCTCAACAACTGACAACCCATTACTTCACAATATTCATAACAAGGTGACAATTTGTTGTCAAGTCTAAGGATGGTAAAGTAAAAGATACAGCCAATATGTTGAAGGAAACTATTGTCAATTTTGAAAAAAAAATGGATTCCACAATGCAACGGCAAACTTATATATCATATATATTGTATATACCGTACTGTGCAAAAGCTTTAGGCAGGGGTGGAAAAATGCTGCAAAGTAAGAATGCTTTCAGAAACAGAAGTTAATAGTTTATTTATGTCAAGTTACAAAATGAAGTGAATGAAGAAAAGAGAAATGTAAATCCCATCAATATTTGGTGTGATCTTTCCCTTCCATCAGTTCTTCTCGGTACACTTACAAGATCCAGCTGCTACAACATCTCACCGAGGATGATCTGGACCAGCGCGTTGAATTTGCAAAGTGGGCGACACAACAACTGGAACAGGATGTTGTAGTAGCTGGATCTTGTAAGGGTGCCATCTGTGTGTAGCCAGTATCCGTCGAATGGACGTTCGACTGGTGCCACACTCCAGGGACATATGTCGAGTGCTACACTGTGGGCTCTTGGTAAATGCTGCCAGGACAGCCACTGATGTTTTGTCATAAGTGACAGTTTTCATACGTCCAGATTTGGGCATATCCAACACCGAACCATTTGCACGAAATTTGGCAAGCAGTTTGCTAACTGTGGCATGGGAGATGGGTGGTCTCGTAGGGTTTCTTGCATTGAAGTCTGCTGCAATGACCCTGGTACTGTGTTCACCAGACATCAATACAATGTCTGTCCGCTCCTCGTCGGTTAAGCTCTGCGACATGTCAATGGCTGTAACAATAAGAAACGTGTCAATAACTCGATAATGAATAAAGCTACGTTAAAAATGAGCACACCATTGTTTTTCTTGTGCAATTCTCCATGTGTTTGATGTGTCACATGACCCCCTTCCCATTCAAAAAAGTAAAGTTGAATCCAAAATGGCGGCTTTGTAGATGGCCGCCATGTGCGTCACCCTGCCTCAAATGTTTCCCTCCTCCCATGTACTAATATGCCAGAAACCGTAAGGTGATATTAGCAACAACTTCCATTTTATCTGGGTGTATCCATACTTATGGCCCACCCTCAGAGGCGTAGCTAGCGGGGGGGCAGAGGGGGTGGCCCACTGAATTTTTGGGGGCCCACCCCGGGGCCGCCATTAATACAGACCTTTATTTCTAACTAGATCGGTGTCTGCAGACACCGATCTAGTTACAATGCTTCCTGGTGCTTAATTGTCTTGTAAACCGCAAGCCAATACAGGCTTGCGGTTTACAAGACCCCGAGAGCACAGACAATGTCTGCTTCTCAGCATGGGCGGTGCGATGACGTCACAACATCCATTCATCATCATCGCAGGTGAGTATGACTTTTTTTGTGGGTATATTAATACTATAAGGGGTGGATAGGAGGGGGGAAATATAACTATAAAGGGAGGATTCATTAGGGGGCATTATGACAATGTGGGGGGGGTCATTTATATAAGGGTTATTAGGGGGTATTATTAATACAAGGGGGGGAGGTTATTTGTATAAGGAGCCATTAGGGGGCATCATTTATATTAGGAGGCATTATGAAGATAAGGGGATGGTCATTGATATAAGGGGTAATTAGAGGTGTAGTAATTATGTCAGGGGGAATCGGGCATAATATGAGAGTCAATTAATTTAATGAAAGTGGCACTTGGGCTTTATTGAGACTAAGGCCCCACGTAGCGAGCTGCAGCAAAAAAGTGCTGCAGGAAAAAACATGGCGGTAACATTGTGGTTTTTCCCGCAGCACTTTTCACAGAAGGTCCGCAGAGGTTTCCTCTGTGGACTTTCTGTTTTCAATACACCTATATGGAAACCGCCGGTGTTTCTGTAGGTATAATTGACATGCTGCAATTTCCAAAACCGCAACGGTTTTGGAAATCGCAGTGCATCTGCTGCACATGGATTTGCTAGAATGCCATGTTTTTTTTCTGTGGGTTTTCGCCACATGGGGCCCCCCATCCCATCCCCACTTTGCAGTAAAATATGCGCAGCGGAAACGCTGCGATTTCCAAAACAGTCGCAGTTTTGGAAATCGCAGCATGTCAATTATACCTACGGAAACACCAGCGGTTTCCCTATAGATATAATTGAAGCAGAAAGTCCGCAGAGGAAATCTCTGTGAACTTTCTGTGCAAAGTGCTGCAGGAAAAACCGCGATGCGTCACTGTCGCGGTTTTTCCCACAGCTGTTTTTGCTGCGTTATGCTACATGGGACCTTGGCCTTAAGGAGTTTTCCAGCTCATTTTTATTGATGGTCTATCCTCAGAATAAAACATCAATAAGAGATAAGTGACTCCCCGCTGATCAGCTGTATGAAGGGGCTATGGCGCCTGTATATATCACACGCTGTCTGTTTATAGTGACCGTGTGATGTAATTACAGCCTTGTCACATAGACATGTATAGGACGAGGCTGTAGTTACATTACATGGCCGCTATGAAAAGAATGACATTATGTAAACAGAGAAGGTGTCACGGCACTTACACAGGTACCACAGTTCATTCAAACGGCTGATCCTGGGGGTCCTGGGTATTGGAACCCCAATAATTTTTTTTCCCCTTGTTTTTTTTTTTCCCTTTTCAATTAGGAAATACCTGGGACATTATTAATAAGGGGCACTATTTAAAGGGGGTGAACAGGGAAGTTATTAATATAAAGATGCACTTGGGGGTATTATTCATTATGGGGGGTTATATTATATATTTTATAATTGGGGTAGCAGCAGGATGGGGGCTTTGTGCAGGTGAGGATAATGTGGGTCAGGTGCCTGGAAAAGTGAGGAGCCAAAGATGTCTGTGTTGCAAACTTTACAGAGACTGGAAGAAGTGGTCAAGGCCGTCCAGATAAAAGAGACGGGGAATGTGAACAATTAGTCAGAGACGTCACCGGTAAGTCATAAAATGTTACTGCCCTGTGTAGAGCCGCTATATACCACTATACGCTCACCGTTTACTGATAGTATCGGCATACGAACATTTCCAAGTTGGGGGCCCACTTGGACATGTTCGCCCCCCCTGTGCTGAACCCCTAGCTACGCCTCTGCCCACCCTGTATAACGGAAAGTGATCATATTTATTACATGATATCCTAAGGACTTCAGCAACGATATCAATAGTTTTTTTTGGGGGGGGTTATGGAAGGAGTACTACATTTGTAATAAAATGTATAATGAGTGTGACTTCCTAAATCAAATTATTTATCGTCTTATCCCTTTTATTTCATCCTGCTTATACAGCAGACGCAGTCACAAATCCCTCTACACTGTGAAGACATAGTCCGCACATTAAGGCTCCCATAATCCAATTTCCCTATATAAAGCACAAAAGGGATAATTTCCGTTAACCTATTAGCAAGTTTGTGGCATGTGGGAGGAACCATGCAAAGACTGGGAGAATATACTAACTCCCTGGTATACTCCTCTAGTACTTTGCCCCTTAGGTTCGGTAGTCATGTACCATAAAATGGTGACACAATTTATGACATGGCCCAGGTACAAGAGTACAAGTAAAGACGAGGAGCTGACATTGTAAGGATTCAGCTACATAATGAAACCACAAAATATAACTGTTTCCAGTATCTGCGTCTTCTTATCTTCTGACAATGGGTCTAGTGGGTACGGTTTCTGCTAGGGGAGACCACAAGTTGGTGGAGGGAGTCTAAGGCCAGTTCTGGAAAATACAATCCGTATATATATATTGGCCTTATTACCTGGACTGCACTCTGTTCAGAGACCCAGTGTTAGGGTCTTGCCAACCGTAGCAATACCCTGACACTACTGCAGCGGTCTGGGAGGAAGGACAGAGACAAGTGAGCCCTAATCTCACCCCAGCCACTGTCCCTTCCTATTGCCTCAGTTACCCTAAACGGTAAAAGGACAACCTGAAGACAAGCCCTATACTGGGTAAGTGACACACAGAACAGGACAAGACAAAACAAACGACAAAAGAGAGGTCAGGAAGCCAAGGGGTCGGTAACAAACGAGCAATGCAGTACGAAATCACAATCCAAGAGAATAGTCAAAAGGCAAGCAAGAGGTCAGAGAAATAGTACAGTAAATATCAAGGGCACAAAGAGAGCAGGCAAAGTCAGAGCAATAACCGGCGACCATGTGAGGGCTGACAACCTGTTTATAGAAAGTCTGGGACCAGCCCCAGACATGATAGGTACACAGGCTGTCAATCACACAGGCCAGGAAGAGATTAACTCCATGCAGTCCAGAGAGAAATGCTCAGAACACGGGTGTGGCCGGAAATCCATTAGATTGTCTAGGACCATGTTCAGACTGAGCAACAAGAAACCTACACAAAGAACCAAACTGAACACGCCTCCTTCGCCGCAGCATGCGAGCGGAGGGTGGCGCAGAGACCCGAACAGGCAGAGACGTTACACCCAGACACACAGTATTAGACCCCATTCACACATCTGCTGTGGACATGTGAGGTCCATACTATTCACAGGCGGTGTCTAACCTGTAGTTGGTCCGCTTTCACGTCTGTGAAAAAACAGATCAATTTTTTTTTTTTTGTTTCATTTTCTACAGATCGTATTTCCCGGGGTCTGTGAAAAATAGATATAATCCGTAGACTTTCATTGATGTGATGCATCAGCATCAGTGAATAAAAGGATGTGCTTCTGTTGTTTTTTGTGGACCTTACTGCTAAAAAACACTGACATCTAAATAAACACACTGTATTGAATGACTTCATATTGCATCCGCAAAAAATACGGACACCACACGTATGTGATATGCAGATGTGTGGATAGGGTTTTATACTTATCTCTGATGCTTGGAGTCACTGCCTTACCACGGGACTACTGTTCCATCTAGCTAACAGTACAGGGCAGTAGTGCCATGGTTAGGCAGTGACCCACAGCATTAGAGATAACAATGATAGTGTGAATGTGGCTCTACGGACAGTACACAATCCTGGAAGTACCACTGATAAATGGACTGTATTTTCTGGACCATAAAAGTTAGTGTGCAGCTAGCCTTTTAGTCCAGGCAATGCTCCGTGGGTAAAGGAGTATACAAACTGGCTGTCATTCAGGAGGAAGAAAGCTGCACCTCTAGGGCCTGCTATGGGATTGCTACCCTAGACCAATATACCAGTGCTTAAAATCTTCACACAGATGTAAGAGATGCCCCTATGAAACTATGTACAGTGGGGAAAAAAAGTATTTAGTCAGCCACCAATTGTGCAAGTTCTCCCACTTAAAAAGATTAGGCCGGCCTGTAATTGTCATCATAGGTAGACCTCAACTATGAGGGACAAAATGAGAAAACAAATCCAGAAATCACATTGTCTGATTTTTAAAGAATTTATTTGCAAATTATGGTGGATAATAAGTATTTGGTCAATAACAAAAGTTCATCTCAATACTTTGTTATATATCCTTTGTTGACAATGACAGAGGTCAAACGTTTTCTGTAAGTCTTCACAAGGTTGGCACACACTGTTGCTGGTATGTTGGCCCATTCCTCCATGCAGATCTCCTCTAGAGCAGTGATGTTTTGGGGCTGTCGCTGGGCAACACGGACTTTCAACTCCCTCCAAAGGTTTTCTATGGGGTTGAGATCTGGAGACTGGCTAGGCCACTCCAGGACCTTGAAATGCTTCTTACGAAGCTGCTCCTTCTTGCCCTGGCGGTGTGCTTGGGATCATTGTCATGCTGAAAGACCCAGCCACGTTTCATCTTCAATGCCCTTGCTGATGGAAGGAGGTTTGCACTCAAAATCTCACGATACATGGCCCCATTTATTCTTTCATGTACACGGATCAGTCGTCCTGGTCCCTTTGCAGAGAAACAGCCCCAAAGCATGATGTTGCCACCCCCATGCTTCACAGTAGGTATGGTGTTCTATGGATAGAACTCAGCATTCACTCTCCTCCAAACACGACGAGTTGTGTTTCTACCGAACAGTTCTACTTTGGTTTCATCTGACCATATGACATTCTCCCAATACTCTTCTGGAACATCCAAATGCTCTCTAGCAAACTTCAGACGGGCCCGGATATGTACTGGCTTAAGCAGGGGGACACGTCTGGCACTGCAGGATCTGAGTCCCTGGCGGCGTAGTGTGTTACTAATGGTAGCCTTTGTTACATTAGTCCCAGCTTTCTGCAGGTCATTCACTAGGTGCCCCCGTGTGGTTCTGGGATTTTTGCTCATCGTTCCTGTGATCATTTTGACCCCACGGGGTGAGATCTTGCGTGGAGCCCCTGATGGAGGGAGATTATCAGTGGTCTTGTATGTCTTCCATTTTCTAATTATTGCTCCCACAGTTGATTTCTTCACACCAAGCTGCTTGCCTATTGCAGATTCAGTCTTCCCAGCCTGCAGCAGGTCTACAATTTTGTTTCTGGTGTCCTTCCACAGCTCTTTGGTCTTCACCATAGAGTTTGGAGTGTGACTGTTTGAGGTTGTGGACAGGTGTCTTTTATACTGATAATGTCAAACAGGAGCCATTATTACAGGTAATGAGTGGAGGACAGAGGAGCCTCTTAAAGAAGAAGTTACAGGTCTGTGAGAGCCAGAAATCTTGCTTGTTTGTAGGTGACCAAATACTTATTTTCCACCATAATTTGCAAATAAATTCTTAAAAAAATCAGACAATGTGATTTTCTAGATATGTTTTCTCATTTTGTCTCTCATAGTTGAGGTCTACCTATGATGACAATTACAGGCCGGCCTCATCTTCTTAAGTGGGAGAACTTGCACAATTGGTGGATACAGTCAGAAAATATGGACCCATCTTTCAAACCTTGCTGACACCAGCAACATGGCCTTAATAAAATATAATGTAATGTAATAGAAATAAGATCATTGACTGATGTTTTACCACTCTGTATCCTGAGCTTTCCCAGATCAGCAATGCCAAGGCCCATCACCAGCGCCATAGACCATTGGAAAAAACTGAACGCGAATTAGGCAAAAATATAAAAGCCAAAGCAAGAGAGATAAAGCTTTATTGTCAAGAAGAGACAAACACATAAGACAGCAGTTATAAGAGACTTATAGTAACACAAGACGTGGGCAGGACCTTATCACTGATAAGAAATATGTCCTGTAAGGATTATGTCCATCTTTATATATTTACATACAGTATGCTTAACAAAACCTAAAAACCCTCTAAAGTGCTGCAGTTATATGTTCTGTACAGGTGCATGTAGAAGACTCTGCACACCTCATATCCTAAAAAAATTCCCTCTTCTTACTTGACTGAAACCAGAAACCTACAGTAATATCACGTCAATGAAGGCAAGACAGTTGGGTGGTTATTGAGCACCATAAGATCTGAAATATTCAACTGGTGGATTCCTAACAAGGACAGTCATAGATACCTTGTTGTAAGTGTACTCCATTTAAGATGCCTAATGCATATGGAAGAACATCACCAGAACTCAGCCCAGCAGATAGATAGGTTAGGGTCACCTGAATCAAACGGTGTTTTCCCCTTGTGAATCGGTGCCTCCGTTGCCGAGATATGGCTGTTTATGTCAATATGCAAAGGAGCTCTTCGGAGCAACGAGGGCTTTGCGGCTTACCTCTTTGAAGGAACGGCAACGCCCTCGTTGCTCCAAAGAGCTCCTTTGCATATTGACATAAACAGCCATATCTCGGCAACGGAGGCACCGATTCACAAGGGGAAAACACCGTTTGATTCAGGTGACCCTAACCTATCTGTTTTCCCCTTGTGAATCGGTGCCTCCGTTGCCGAGATATGGCTGTTTATGTCAATATGCAAAGGAGCTCTTTGGAGCAACGAGGGCGTTGCCGTTCCTTCAAAGAGGTAAGCCGCAAAGCCCTCGTTGCTCCGAAGAGCTCCTTTGCATATTGACAAAAACGGCGATATGTGGGCAACGGAGGCACCGATTCACAAGGGGAAAAAAACCTTTGATTCAGGGGACCCTAATCTATCTAGCTTCCCGGCTGGGTTCTGGTGACAGACTCCCTTTAAGCTATTGTCCCACAAGGTCAATACCTGGCCATACAGATGTAGCAGTCGTTGTGCCAGTTTCACGTCTGGCGAATTACAAAATAGCTGTTTTTTATACAAAGTGAACAAACCAATGTTCAATAACATGATACAAATGTTTAGCAACTTCTACATCTGTAGGTCACCATATAAATGTTATCCAACATCATCTTATAGAGCAGGAGGAGCTGAGTAGATTTATATATCGTGTGGGAAAAGATTTGGTATGAGGCCTTGTTCACACATCAGGCAACAGGTCAAGTACGTAGAACAGGTGCAATCCATGTCCAGGATTTGGCTTACAGTAGTAGTACAGTAGTTCCGCCCACTGGACTCCTGCTGCTCTATAACATTTACAGCTATATTTTTCCTTCATACAGCCACCAATAAGTGCTATGAGCTTTGCACACAGATGCAGATGTATGCGTTTAATCCTGAAATCTTAATTTAAGGACACAATGAGGTGGTGGCTATCAGGATGTATTGTCTATAATATGTAGAACCCCTTGAAGTATAAGCACAAGGGTATGATGGCGGAGATCCAATACATAAGGCTTTTTATTTAGATCCTTATATCAGGAAGTAAGTTACAGCTGGTTATTATATCGATCTTCTCAGACACCCCTTTCAAGTCCTCCAGAGCCAGTCGGATATGGTGGGACGCATTAATAATTCCATTCTGAGAGTTGCTGAGTTGGCTGGTCAGTGTCCGGATCTCATTAGTAGTGGTGTGGTAGACCTGACGGACAGTGTTGCTGACATCATGGTAAAGACGAGCATTGCTCTCCAAGAGTTTTTGCTGTAGCAATGTGCTGTAGCGTCCTGGTTGCTGTATATTGACTATAGGCTTTTCTTCAAAACCAACTGGAGAACTTTCTCCTTCATTCCTGATGACCACTAGTGGAGGAAGATCCTTCTCCAAACTCTTAGGAGGAGTCTTATTTTTCTTAACACCTTCATCATCCTCTTCATCTGACTCAGAGGCTTCTCCTTGGATTTTTATGCCACATGTACCAGAGAATGACCTAGTTGGGACAGACGTCACGTACATCTCTTCTTCATCATCGGTCTCTGAAGCTTCCCCCTTTACAATTGTTTGGAATTCTCGAGAAGACATTTCTAGATGATCTAACCAGCTGAGAACAGAAAGGACAAGGATCATTTACAGGATCATTATTACAGAATAGCTTTACAAGCACAAAACAATCTAATGAAAATTGAGTCATAGATAACAAGAAGCCTACACATTTTTAGTTTCACAAGAAAATAAAAATACTTGTACCAGAGATTCTGACAGTCTTGTGAAAGTCTTGAGGAGAACACATGTACCTGTTCTCCTATACTACATGGAGCAGTGGGGGAGAGCTCCTGTTGCAGCTAGTTGCCTTACAGTCAGGGAGATCTGAAGGGAATGATCAGGAACCCATTTAGAATTCTTTACATATTTCTCACAGTTTAATCACAATGTGAGACAGAGTGGGATCACAGGCCTTGCTTTCCTTTATGGCTCAGACTGAGTGACTTGTTGCCCTTTCTGTTGTCCCCAACACATGCCCCTAGCTACACCTCTGTCAGTGTACCATACAAAATTGGGAGTAGTCCTTGCTCCATGGAGTTCTGGGGAGATATAACAGGTAGATGTAGGCTATTTTCTACTATTTCTTGCCCTTTCTGAAAAACCCAGAAACCCCTTTAAGGGCTATTATGTGCGACTACATTTCATTTGTATGGCCAGAGAAGTTTTCTTCAAGCAATCAAAATAAAAAAAGCCAAACTGGAGAGATATAGTTGTCAGACAACCATGCAAACTTGTATCAGGAGATACGGTTCAAGATATTCAACCAACAGAATGCTGGGAGTTGTAGTTTCCCATAACTGGAGGGTCAGAGTTGTAGACCACTGTATAAGAAAAAACAGAGTCATACATTATAGATACTGGAGAGAAAGCAATCAATGCAAAGCTAGCAGGACATCTTAAGATGGGGTCTAAGGAGAAGAACATCATCTCCATTTTGGGGACACATCCTCACCTCCCAGATCCTGTTCACTGGCTGCACCAAGCTATACACAGGAAGTAAAGACTGATCAGGGATGAAAGCTGCTGTTTAATCAGGTGATATGTCATGTTACCGGAAGTGGGGCAAGAATACGCAAGCGTTCCGTAGGACGGAAGTGGGGCATGATATGCCTTTCGGCGTCGGAAGTGGGGCAACAGGTGATAATGACGTTACACAGAGCCGGAAGAAGGGAATTATTGTGAATCCTCGGAGATCTTCTAATCGTTATAGACGTTTCCCGGGACATAGTGCGCTGTGCATGCCCGGTGGTGATCGCAGTGAGCGGACAGGTTCTATGAAGTGACCGTTCTCTGCCATATGTTACAGTCATGATAATGTGCTCAGTACACAGGGTGATGAGATAAGAAGCTGGCCGATAGGAGGAGACAGCTAATGAGGCAGTGACCTCGTATGAGGCTGGCCATGGCGGACGAGACCTTGTTTGCACTGTTACATATGGAGATGATCTCTCATGCTCATAAGAGTGCTGGGCAGGACGATGAGGTAAGCGGTGACCCCACCTCAGCAGGTACAGCATGGGGCGAGCGCTAACCCCGTCATCTCCAGTGTTACCTAGTGATTAATGGGGTTATACCGCCAAAAGAATGTATGTCTTGTTCAGGATATAGCGGTGGATGCAGAATACGTGTCCCCGATCCATAATACTTGTCCCGGATCCATAATACGTGTCCCCGATCCATAATACGTGTCCCGGATCCATGATACTTGTCCCGGATCCATAATACGTGTCCCGGATCCATAATACGTGTCCCGGATCCGTGATACTTGTCCCGGATCCGTAATACGTGTCCCCGATCCATAATACTTGTCCCGGATCCATAATACATGCCCCCAATTCATAATATATGCCCCCAATTCATAATACGTGTCCCCAATTCATAATACGTGTCCCCAATTCATAATACGTGTCCCCGATCCATAATACGTGTCCCGGATCCATAATACTTGTCCCGGATCCATAATACGTGTCCCCGATCCATAATACGTGTCTCGGATCCATGATACTTGTCCCGGATCCATAATATATGCCCCGATCTGTAATACGTGTTCCCGATCCGTAATATGTGTCCCCAATCCGTAATACATGCCCCCGATCCATAATACGTGCCCCCGATCCATGTATTTCAGTTGGAGCTCCGGAAATAGCCCAAGTGTAGTATTCAGCTGTCTCCAGCAGGGGCGCTTTTACCATAGAGCAAACAGTGCATGTGCACCAGACCCTATGGTAGTGGCCCCCTACGCCAACCCAGATCCAGCGGGACAGTCCAGAATTCCTGGTGCTGTTCTGGGCAGCAGGTAAAGATTTCCATTCTCTCTGCATCCTGTATTAAAGGTAACTGAGGGGACAGGGAATATTATATGGAGGCTACTTAAAGGCGTTGTTGCTGTTATGGACACTTTTCCCCTATCCACATAACAGGGAATAACTGTCCGATCACTGGGGATCTGACTGCCGGATCCTGTAGTGATCAGGACCAAAAGTCACCTTAAGGACTCCTAGTGAATGGCGTGTCAGTGCACTCATGTGGCCAGCGCTCCATTCAATTCTATTGGATTAGTCCCAGCAGCCCCATAGAAGTTAATGGAGTGCCGGTTATGCTAGCACACAGACGCTCCATTTGTAAGGAGTCCCCCCAACCTCAACATTCTGAACGGTAGTAAAACACCCCCTTTTCTCAGGATTTGTGGGGGTCTTGGTGGTGAGATCCCCATCGGTCATCAATTTATTCCCTACTGATAAGTAATCTTTATGGTATAACCCCAAGTATAATGGACGTCTAATTATCTTTTCTTGCAGCTCAGATTGTACAGTAAAGGAATGTTCACACAGTGGATATACAGGACATGGATCTGCTGCAGACAGTGTGGTCTCCGTCATGCTTTGCAGTTCTGGACTGACATGGCACTGATCTATGTGTGGCTAATAGCCGCTGTTTCAGCTCTGAGGTCTTGATAATAAAGGTTACTCTGCAATCCCAAAAGAGACAGCAGTGAGCAGTTTTTCATGTTCATTTCAATATGGAAAGTGAGCGTGAAAAACTCTGTAACTGTACCCTAAGAAAGTCTGTATTAAAGGGATTGTCAGCTGTCGAGACCAGCTAATCCATGTGGGTCCTGGGTGTCGGACTCTCACCAATCTGATATTGATGACCTATCCTCAGCCCAGAAAACCCTTTTAGGCCAGGGTCCCACAGAGCGTAAACGCCAAGATTTGCGGCAGCAAAAACCACAGCGTTTCTGCAGTGTTTTTTGGCTGTGACTCGCTATGTGGGACCTAATCCTTAAAGGTAACTTGTCAGGACGAATTGGGAGACTACACAACCCACAAGTACTTATCGGCTGAGGGTTTAGTGTCCCAAATAGACCTGTTATAACGCTGTTTGTGCCTGCATTAAAAATAAAAGCCTTTCGCCTTACCCAGTGACTGCACTCCTGGCGCCCCTGCTGTTCTTCAGTGATGCCGGAGGACTACACCTCAGCTTCAGGGTAAATGCACCAGACCTGTGGGTGGTTTAGTGTCCCCCAAATTAACCTGACAGGTTCCCTTTAAGATGTGTATAAACAAGTGATTGCTCTTAGTTAAATATTTTCTTCCACCATCACCTGTTTTTCCTACAAACATGCCGGTCAGCTCAGTAAAGTGTGTAGATTTTTTTTTTTTTATTAAGAATCAGGGTGGGTTCACACCTGCGCTTCAGTCCGTCCTTTGCCAATCCGAGTGAAAATCTCGGCGAACGGGATTGGCATCGGATACCGACAGGTTAGCGACGCATTGGTTAAAAACCCATTCATTTGAATGGGTTTTTAAAGCAATGCGCGGGTTTGCGCTTACACCCTCTGTGCTGCGAAGCCGATTTTTTTTCGTCGGACACGAAGTCCTGCATGTCCGACTTTGTTTCTGACGAAAAAAAAAGGATTCGCATCGCAGAGGGTGCAATCAAATGAATGGGTTTTTAACCAATGCGTCGCTAACCTGTCGCTATCCGATGCCAATCCCGTTTGCCGAGATTTTCACTCGGATTGGCAACGGACGGACTGAAGCACAGGTGTGAACCAACACTAAGTTGACCAGTGGCAGCACTTCTCTCTGGAAAAGAGGATTAAACCTGACCTGCCAATCCTTGTTTCCTTGCATTCGGTTAGCCGGACCTTATATACATCAGATTTATTGTGGATCCTGTAAGGCTGTCGAAATAAATCCTCCAGTAAAATCTGTTGTGCATTGCCAGGTTTAGCTAGAAGGACTGTAACGTCTTATTTACTTATGGTACATAATAAAATCTTCTTTTCATAGGATCAGGGGAAACATATACGGATCTTAGAAGGGATGGGCTTCCGTGTGGGTCAAGGACTGGTTGAAAGGCAAGTATTTTAATGTTGTTTTCTGTCTGAGTGTGTGTAGTCATATGCCATTGTGTGTAATAGGTTGTGTCACACACACACACACACAGTTCTGGATAATCACTACTCGGTGTTTGAGTGAAGTGCATTACACTTTACCCCGAGCAGGAGACCTCCAGGGAGACTGCAGAGATTGTCACTTAAAGCAGCTCTATCTCTGGAGCTGCGGGGGCTAGAGCCACAATCTTGAGGTCCTGGCTTTAACACAAGACAAAGTTCATGTCTGTAGCCCATCTAGATTTAAAGATATCACTGGTTAGATGGAGCTGCATATACTCACACTTACCCTTTAACCAGAGGGCAGGAGAACATGTGCAGATGACAGTGGGCAAGGAGAGATGGCTTGTTTGTGATATCACCCACCCCCCATTATCAATCAGTGTATACTTGCCATGTAACCTCTTATATGCTGCAGTCAATGCTGGCGGCAGCACCTAAGAAGTCTTAATAACCAATTGTGCATGCAGCGGATGTTCATCAGGGTGTGCGGGTAACACAGTCAGGTCCAGTATGGTAACAGCGTATTTCTACTGCTGCTTATTGAAAGGGGTCGTGCCATAAAGGGGATTATAAGTATCTGATCTATAGGGGTGCTGACTATTGGGACCCCACTGAGCACAAGATTTAGAGGGTCCTTTTGAATGGTACCGCCAAAGATAACCAAGAGTCATACATGGCTTCTCCTTCACAGGACCGTAGAGATGAGCAGAGTGATAACCTCCATTCCTTTCACACAGGGGGTTCCCAGTGGTCAGACCCTCACCAGTCAGACACTTATTCCATGTCCTATGAATAGGGTGTAAATCTTCTCCGCTGTCCATACCTTAAATAGGTTGGAGGTAAAAGCTTATTTCAGCCTATACTGTAGCACAATGTGATCCGTCTATAACTCTGCCTGCTTGCCCCTAGGCTGACAAGGGACAGTCCGTCTTTCAAGGATGACCTGGATATGGTAAAATTTATTTGCAAAGATTTTTGGACCGTCATTTTCAAGAAGCAGATTGATAATCTGAGAACAAACCATCAGGTATAATGGGAGTCTATGCTATTTATATTGTAAAATGAGCCAGTGAAATGCTACAAGTCTAACATGTGACTTGTGTAGAATTCCACAGCAAATCTGCAGCAAAATCCTCAACAAGTCTGCATATACCCAATGAAGATTTAGCAGCAGATTCCGCTATGGAAACAAAGTTTGTTCCTTATGGGAAAAAAAATCCCCATCCATATCTGTAATCCATTAAAACTTGCAGAGAATCCATGCTTGTATGTCCTGAACACAGCTGGTCTTAGGCCTAGCCTTCATTTCAGGTGTCACTCATATTGTGAATCTTCACTTCTGGGAAACATCTGCACAGTCACAACATCTGGGTCATACCCATAACCGAAAAAGTACCTGATGGGGGGGAGGGGAATGCAACTACTAGAGCCCCCAGTGATGATAACAATGTGTGACGTGATGGTCAAGCATGTGCTAGGCCTCTCCATTTTATTTCTAAGAGGCAGCTGAGGATATCCATGGTCTCATCTTCTGTATTTGGTAGTTCCATAGACATTGAATAGGGCAGCAGCATGCATGCTTGATCACTTTAGTGGGGACACAGAAGCCTCTTTCTCCTGACAGTGGGATCCCGGTGTCACTTATCACCTTTTTTGTGGAATGGTAAATAGTTCATATCTTGTGAAAAACCTTTAAAATATCCCAATATCAGCCTATGAAAATGTATAAGGGATACTTATGTGTTCCTGTGTTTCTTTCTGTAGGGTACATATGTGTTACAAGACAACAAATTTCTTCTGCTAACTCAGATCTCCAGTGGCAAACAATACTTAGAGGAGGCACCAAAGGTATCAGTATGCAGCCGCCAGTTACATATGCTGGGCATTGTGGTTCATTGCTTGTCACACGCTCATTGTATAACCCCACTGTCTTACAGTTTCTGGCTTATACCTGTGGACTCATTAAAGGGGCACTGTCAAATCTTGGAGTCAGTTGTAATGTGTCTGCTGAGGTTCCTGTGATGCCTACATGTAAGTTATACTGTGCTGCCTATTTGTAATCTTAAAGGGGTTCTCCAGTTTCTGACCACAGTTTTCTAAATCTCAGCTTGCTGGCATTCATTTACTGCTTAAAAATTAATCCATGGTCATGTGAGGTATTGTCCATGGTCATGTGATACACACACCTGGAGAACCCCTTTAATGTGTACCAGAATTTTACACCAACATTTTGACACAGTTGTGGCGCACATTATTGCATCTTAAGCCATAACCCCATGTCAAACTAGTCGTATGGTAGCTGTGCGAAAGGATACAGCTTTTTGTGTGTAATATATTGCAGATGACCTCTCTTCCTCATTTTTTTTTTCTTTAGGTAAATTTCAAGTTGTTGTCTCCAAGAACTAGAGAAACAACACCCAGAATTCTTATTAAATTCAGGAACATAAAATATGGAAGAAACCAGCAACATTAGCTATGCAACGCATTTGAGCTATCCAGATATGCTGTTACAACGTGTATGTAGCCTTTCCTTATCACTGACCACATGGTAGATCTTCTATTTGCACTTTTCTTGCCCATTTTGTTTCATTAATCCACAGTAAATGTTCTTGTTGCCCAACCCCAAATCTGTGGAATAATGTTATTTCAACATGTACGCGTTGGCCTCTTCCTCACTGCCAAGTTATGTAATGAAAGCAGCTGCAGAGAATGCGCTGGATTATTGGTTCTTGAGTATCTGTAGCCTTGTTTCATTATGGTACGCAACTTTTAAGACTGTGGTGTCTATTTATGACTACAGCGGTACATTGTATAGTTCAGGGGGCCGAAATCTGTGAACTGTGGCTGTCAAGGCATGCTGGGAGTTGTAGTTTCCCAACAGCTGGAGAACCACAAGTTTAAATGGGTATTCTGGGACTTAAAGGGAATCTGTCAGGGCAATTTGGGACACTAAACCACCCACACATCCATATGGACCTGGTGTTTAGTGTTCCAAATCGCCCTGTTATAACACAATCCATGGATGCATTAAAAATAAAAAAGCTTTATACTCCCCCTGCCGCTGTACTCCCCGTGCCTGCGCAGTTAGTTCTTCAATGAAGCCAGAGCAGTACACCTCGGCTTCAGTGCACATGCCCCGCAATTACGTAGTGAAGCTGGGGTGTCCATCTTTGGCTTCACTGAATCACAGCACAGGCACTGGGAGGCGTGCCTCATGAATAAGCCGGACCGATCTCACCAAACAGCGTCGATCGGACCCTTCTCTAGGTAAGTATAAAGGTTTTTTATTTTTAATGCGCCTGCGGATTACATTACAACAGGGCGATCTGGGACACTAAACCCCAGGTCTATAAGGACCTGTGGGTGGTTTAGTGTCCCAGATTGACCTGACAGATTCTCTTTAATAAAGGTCATCAATATCAGATTGGTGGGGGTCCGATATCCAGCACCCCCACTGATCAGCTGTTTGAAGAGGCTGGAGCATTCGTGCGAGTGCTGTGGCCTCTTAACTACTTGCTAAGTACAGTGCCATACATTGTGTAGTGGCAGGTATTGCAACTCAGCCTTAGGCTACATTCACACAACAGAGTTTCATCTGTGAAACTCAGTCCATGTGTGAGCCGTATTTACAGGCCTGTACACTATGCCAGGAGAGGACTCCTAGTGGTATAGTTGTGTATCATACTAGGAGTCCCTGCCTCCCAGTGACATGTCCTGTACTATAATCACTATGGGACAGTATGTAGCTGGGAGGCAGGGACTGCTAGTATCACAAATAACTATGCTGCTCTCCCGACGTGGTGTTCAGGCCACTAAATACAGCTCACAGATGAAACTAGGTTGTGTGAATCCAGCCTTATTCACTTGAATAGAACAGAACTTTAACAGGCCATGTGACTGATGAATGTGTCATCATGTGGTCTGTGAAGTGGCTGCTGCTTCAAATAGCTGATCGTGTGGGTTCCAGGCGCTAGACCCCCACCAATCTGATATCCCTAAGGAGAGGTCACCAATATTTGAGTTCTGGAACACCCCTTTAAAGACCACTGGTATAGATGTGATTGGTTTACTCAGCGCCCTTCCATAGCTCACCACATACTACTGCACCTATGTACTTTAAACTGTGACTCTTTATGTTAGATTTATGAGCCTGCACTGTTTTGTAAAGTGTCTTTCCGAATTCTTGATTTGCTAATAAAGTTTAATTTAATACAAAGTGTTGTGTTCTGATGTCTGAGATCTTCTGTAGGGAATTTGTCCCACAATCACTTTTGCAGGAGTGTCCTTTACAATATCGGAAGTGAGAGCTAATGCAAAGGTAGAGTAGTGCATAGCGGCAGTCCTCCATCTTCCTGTGTGACCCGCGGATCTCTAGGCCACTTCTCACCACTTTGGTCTTGCAGGAAGGGGACATGGCTGCCCCAACGTGGTGTCCCAAGTGTAAGCAGATGATGGTTAATAGGATTCTACCTCTGAAATTGCTGCATTTTCCCCACAGACTTACATAAAGGGAAAGGCAAAATTGCAAAACGTAGCAGAAAAACTATGTATCACTACATGTGGCCTGAAAGCATTGTCTGGAATTTGGAATCCCTGCAGCAATGACATCACATACATTATGTGACCTCTTGCCTCAGTGGTGATGCTGGTATGTATGTCACATGACTGCTGAAGCCAGTGATTGGCTCTCGTAGTCACATGAGTGATGCATGTCACGTCATTGTGGCAGAACATTTAACTGGCAAGTAACGGTTATTGTATTATACAGTTTCCTGCTCTAAGCCCATTTTGTAAGCCCTTTATGGTATGCACTATACTATTATGGCATATGTCAGCGCTTGAAATAGGTCACTCACTCAGGAACGGCCATAACCATGGGGTTTTACACAGCAGAGACCGGGCAGCAGTGCCCAAGAATCTGGGTGGTCACTTTCTACTCTATGTTCGTTGACGGAGCAACCCTCCCATGGGGAGATTGGGGGAGCCTTTCTGTTACCATGGCAGCCGGGAGCCTTCTGAAGGCTTCCAGACCTGCCACAGTAATATTACTACTGGGGTCCGCCTGTCAGGCTTCAATAGTTACATTGGGATTTTGCCATAGACTACAATACAGTAGTATTCCAGTTTTTGGTACAAGCAATCTAAAGTCCACTGGTTCACGCCCCCTAGGAGGGCTGGAAAAAAAAACCTGAAAAAAAAATGTTAAGTTTGTAAAAATGTTAAAAAAAAAAAAACATTGGACACTACCCAAGTTCAAAAATGCCTGAACTATTAAAATATAAAGACAATCCATACAGAATAAAGCTCGTGTCATTGTTAATGCATCGGGAATGATGCAATAATAAAACCTGTAAGGAAATGACACAATCTTGTTTTTCTAATTCCACCCCATTCTGAGTTTTATTAATGGTGCCATTATGAAGTACAATTTATCCCACAAAAAATAAGTCCTCATACAACTCTGTGAACAGAAATATAAAAAGTTATGGCTTTTGGAAGTGAAAACACAAAAACAGAAAATCCCTGTGTACTCAAGGGGTTAACAATCCCAGCCATAACATAGCCTTTCTATAGCCCTGATATACTCTTCAGGGTTTAGTACAGTTTAGCTTCAATGGAGAGAAAGTTTGGTCTCCAAAAAAATGGCCGCCTTACACTCGAGCGAGTCGAAGAGCACAGTCACGTGACTTTCTGAACCAATCGACAAACACTTGCGGTTTACAAAGGCGTGGCTAGCTCTTGACAAGCGGGGAGACACAGGTGTGACCCTCAGACGGTCCGGCGCTGAGGAAGATACACGGCCCTGGAGCTATACTGCGGCGTGCGCCACACAGTGGTGAGTGTTATTAGTGCTGCCTCGGGTACAGCGCCGCTACAGTCTCGTGTGTGTGTTAGGCTTTCAAATGAATGGGTGCGAGGGAGATGACGTCACGCTCTGCGCATAAACCCTGCCCACTTTCACCTGTACTATATCCGGGAGTAGCTTTGCTGCAGTTGCGTTATTTCCGGTGTGTGGGAGAAGGAGCTGGTGAGAGAGGGCTGTGTAGGGAGCGATGTTGTGTGGGTGTCTGTAGGCGCAGGCTTGTCTCATGTCCTCTTAGCCATGTGCTGCTGTGTAGGGTGTGGGCGCGGAGCAGTGAGCCATGGCCGGGCCGCACTGCTGTGGTGCAGGAGCTAGTGTCTGTCATGTGCACACGGGCATGGAGGCAGAGGCTGCTGTCCTGGAGCACAGACTACTACTGCTGCTACTACTACTACTACTACTGCTACACTACAGGAAGGCTCATAGGAGTGTTCACACCTAGCAGAAGTGGCATGGGTATTCTGTCTAGAATATTACACTAAGTACTACATATATATGGGAATACATGGCTGACATCTAGTCCATATGCGTCTATATTCCTCTCAGAAACTGACCTGTCAAAATGGTTTTTAAAGGGATTGTCCAGTTTCAGCCATGAAAGTCAAGCAGTAATGAAAAGTTGTACAATTTTCCAATATACCTTCTGTATCAATTCCTCACGGTTTTCTAGATTTCTGCTTGCTGTCGTTCATTCTGTTTACTCCCAGGAGATAAAAATCAGTCCATGCTCATGTGACAGACACACAGGTAACCATCACATGACCATAGACCGTACATCACACGACCATGGGCCGATTTTTATTCAATAGCGGTAAGCAGAATGAATGACAGCAAGCAGAGATCTAGAAAACCCTGAGGAATTGATACAGAAAGTATACTGGAAAATTGCACAACTTCATTATGCAAACAATTTATTTGCTGAAACTGGACAAGTCCTTAAAATCAGCGGCATCAATGTCTGCAGTGGAATGGTCGCAGATCTGTTGTAGAATTAGTTCAGTAGGAAAGTCTAAATCTGCAGTATGATTGTTGCAGCTTTCTGTGCAGATTTCTTGTGGATTTGCAGCATATTCTGTAAGTGTAGACCGTTGTAAAATATGTATAAAATTATTAAAAGGGAAAAAAAAACCCTATTTATGTATCCCCAGTCTCTTCCATCCCCCTGCCTCTTGATGGCGCTACGCCACCAGTCTTGCAACTAGTCCCATGTGTTGACTCTTCACCGCTGAGGGCCTGGATACAGAGAGCGCGCTGGGACCAGCCTAGCATTACTTTTGTTTTAGCTGATCCACAGCCGCTCATCCATAAGTCAGCGCTCTGCTCCTTAATCTGCAGGAGTTCATGTGACGTGCTCTGCAGCATCCTCCAGCTTTGCTGTGGAGATTTTGTACAGCATATCTGTTGTGTGAATTTACCCTCAAGCGTCCTAGTAGCAGCGCTCAGGATGGGGTGTACCTTTTTAAGGCTAAAGCCACACATAGCAGAAACGCAGTGAGGGGAAAAAACACACAGATGAGATTGCATTAATGGCATCCAAATGTGTTATTTTTTCATAGTGATTTTTCAGCTGTGTTTTCCTACGCAGGGCCTGAGATTTCTGTCCCCATTTGCATTTTTATTACTGACAACCTTTCCATATAGTAGGTCATCAATATCTGAGCTGTAGGAGCTCTCACTGATCTGGCTGACTCTGGGCTGCAGTCCTGTCCTCTGTATGGTGGGGGTGCCAGGGAGCGGCAGCTCTGCTCTTGTTACTTGAGGTGCTTCAGAACCAATTTTGGTTGGAGTCAGAAAAAAGTGATGTGCGGTCCATGGCCCGGGGGGGGGATGTGCGGTCCATGGCCGGGGGGGGGGATGTGCGGTCCATGGCCCGGGGGGGGATGTGCGGTCCATGGCCCGGGGGGGGGATGTGCGGTCCATGGCCCGGGGGGGATGTGCGGTCCATGGCCCGGGGGGGATGTGCGGTCCATGGCCCGGGGGATGGACACACAGCTGCTCAGCTCCTTACCAGGCAGATGTCTGACTATTGAGCTGTTATCACATGATCATGGACTGATGACCTACCAACTCCACTGCCCTGTAATATGCAACCTATCATGATTCAGATTAAAGGATATTCCGAGATCATAATATTGATGACCTATCATATCAGTGGAGGTCCAGCACCTGGCACTGTCACCGATCAGCTGTTTGAAGCTCACCAAGTACAGTTCCATACATTACATAGGGGCTGTGCTTTGTACTGTAGCTCATCCTCATTCACTATGGGACACTCCCCGCAGTACCAGTGATCTGTGGGGATCCCTGGTGTTGGACCCCTGCAGATTTATTTTTGATGGCTTATCCAAAATATACGCCATCAATTGTAGAAAGTGGATAATCTCTTTACTAACAGTCAAATACTGTTGATGTTGAGACAGTCGGTATATCACATGACTAAACTGTGACGTGAATAGAGTGAACTCTGAGTCATGAGCTTTGGTGTCTGTACTTGGTGGCTTTAATAAATGTAATAAAGCTGAAAGCTTTAGTTTCGTCCTGGACTGTTGGGTTTTCATCTTACGTTGTTAGAAATTGTACTCTGGATCTTTCCATGCTCTGGTGTCCTCAGCACCTTCTCCGAATGGAGAGTCTGACGTACATGTGAGCGTAGCCTAAGACTACGGCTGTCACTGGCAGGGCTGGGGAGGCAGTAAGGAGGGGGGGGGAAACAACTACTCCAGCTTCAAAATAAAATTATTTTTTTATTCTATATTATTAATATTGTATTATTAGATGTATAACCTTTAACATTGGAAGCAATCGCTAGTTTTTTTTAATGAATTTGAGGATCTTTACTGCTGCTGACTGACCATGGCTGTCCACTATTTATGGAGGAGTCGGTGTTGGGCTGTGGAAACATAGAGGACTTTTAGTTGGAGGTTTATCTTATTGTCTTCACAGCCCTGTCACTTGAGCTCTAGCCTAAGGATTACGTAAGATGACTAAGTTGCATGCAGGCCTTTCAGCAAACTTGTTAGGTTCACACTAGCGTCAGCTGTCCGTTACTCTGGTCCATCAGACGACAAGAACGGGCAGGCAGACCGCTAAAATAGTGGTTACATACGTAGCTAGATGGACCCCATTCACCCTCAGTCACGAAAAATCTGTGTGTAGGACTTTTGTGTTCACCGATTTCAGGCAGATCTTTTGAGTTTCCTGTGTGGACTCCGGCACAAGCATGAACGTAAGCTTAGTGTGCTTTACTTAACATTAAAGGGGTTATCCAAGAACGATTTAAAAACTTATGGTAGCGGTGCATGGTCCATAGTGATATGTAGGTGTGCTGTGATAACTGGGGGCTGCAGGAGACCGAAAATCCATTTAAAATTACATTATCAGTCTTGGAAACGTTCCATTATAACATGTTGGGATGTGTGGTGTTTGCAGTGCCCAGTACATCTGTCAGCAGATGGTATCGGATGTATCTGCATACTCCTAATGGCAGCTTTACTGTCCATAACATTACACACATTCTGAATTAGAGCTTGTTATACCGGTTAGTCACATGAGATAGTTGGCGGACTAATATTTCCCCCAGCTCCTGAGACCTCCGGACTCGGTACTCGGCAGTATTCTCAGGCTTTTATTTTTTTTATTACCTTTAGAATATCCCTACCCAATATAGTGAATGGCAGGGGCGGGGCAAGCAATTCAGGACCCTGCCGATCCCTTCTCTTACTCCCCTCCCCAAACTTCTATTAAGTTGGTAGCCATGGTCAGTCCCTCCTCTTCTCCAGCAGCCCTTGGTACGTTGGCACATATCAGCTTGTCCATGTGCTCAGCCCCTTTACTGCTGTCTTCCCAGTGTCTGGGCTGAGTCCCAAGCTACGCAGAACAGAATTGGAAAGTGTCCAAAGTTATTAAACAGACCTTGTTTAGTTTGTGCAGGATTTCTTGGGTACCAGAACATCCCTGCCATCTGCGCTAGGGGCACGTGCACATATGGTTAATTCTACAACAAAAATCCTCTCCAGTGTTCCAATGAATGATACTTATTTTTTGTTTTCTATGGTTAACTGGTACAAATAGTTCTGTAAAGTTTAGGTTTACATTATAAAATCATCACACGAGTCTATTAAAATATATGTAAACATTTTTTTTTCTTCTTGTCTTTCCTCTCCTCAGTGAGTTTCGGATGAAGACTGGTTCTAGGATGTGGCATGAAGCTCGTAAACACGAGCGGAAGCTTCGGGGGATGATGGTGGATTATAAAAAGCGGGCTGAGCGCCGGCGAGAATACTATGAGAAAATTGTAAGTGAAGTTTATTTTTGTTGGGGTGATGTTAATAGGGGTTGTATCATTAGAACAACCTTATCTATATGCCCTGTTAGGGTGTCACGTGGAAGTTTCCATTTTCCCCATTAGCCAAACAGCTGCTAGATATAAGAAAACTATATAGCAGGTACTGACCTGTATGTAGTTTCTGAGCTCCTAGTGAGTTGTTAATCACATAAGAAAAAGGGGTATTCTCCTATATTAGGATTATTATTCTTATATATTTTTTTTTCTTACATTGTTGGCCAGTTCTACCTGTGCATTAACTTCTGCCTTTTCCTTACTGTAAATTATACCATACTTGTTCCCATAGAAAAAAGACCCAGCTCAGTTCCTTCAGGTACATGGAAGATCCTGTAAGATTCACTTGGATTCTGCTGTGGCACTTGCTGCTGAAAGCCCTGTAAACATGTGAGTGTCCTGACCATATTATGTGCCTTCATGATGTGTTATCTGACCATTTTTTTTAATATAATATTAATTTTGTTTAGGATGCCGTGGCAGGGGGACCCTAACAACATGATTGACCGCTTTGATGTCCGAGCTCATCTTGACTACATTCCAGAATATAAACCACCTCTCCTTACCACAATGTGAGCAATTTTCCTTTGTACATATCCATTATTATCCATTCTGACCAATGATGTAAAGGATTTAACATAACGGTCTGAATATTTCCATAACTCCCCTATACTTCAGCAACCACAAACAATCAGCACTCCCAATGGTGGACCCCCACATCTGAGTAGTTCTGGCATATCCAGTGGATTCTTACAAAGGGTGTTGGTTGGAGGCTCCCTCTAGAGATGCTTTTTGGGCTGTTACTTTTCTTCCTTTGGTGAATGATGTTCACCCCAGCAGCCTCTGGCAATAAGCTTTGTTGGGCATTTATGGGGTTGACTCCTTAGTTAAATAAAAGAATTCTGGCTAAATTTAATTAAAAAAGGATTTAAAAAAAAACCAAACACAACTGTTGTGTCTCGCACAACATGGTGTGTGGCCTTGCTGGCAAGGATGCTTGCTTAGCACGGAGGACTTTTCTGGGTTAAAAATATTCGACTTGTTCTAAGGAGGTGGCATCCATATCAGATCAGTGAGGTTCTGGCATCTCCCAAACCCACCGCCCAGCTGTTCTCAGCAGCTGACACATAGAGAATGGCGCAGGAAGCACATCGTCGTTCCCTATGTAGTGGTCATTCCAGGTTAGTGCACATCAGCTCCCATTTGCTTGTTTCAGGCGCTGTCTGCTTCCTGCTCCATTCTCTGTATATTAGTTGCTGAGAACAGCTGATGGATGGGGGTGCTGGCTGCCACCGATCTGATAGCGATTACCTAGCTTAAGGAGAGGACAGCAATATTTACTCCAGAAAGCCACTGTAATATGCTCAAACTGAGCAGCCTGGTAGGCAGGGTAAAATTTCTAAAGATGGACCAAATTTATCGGTATATGCTTTTTTGATTTTAGTATATCTATTGTTGTCACTTTCCATTTTTCTTGCATGAACTATATTTAGTTTTATAACGTATGTTTTTCTGCCTTTGCCAGATCACCAGAACAGGAAGCCGATGACCGAAAGTGTAATTACGAACGCTACCGTGGGCTGGTTCAGAATGACTTTGCTGGAAGTATGTGTCTGTTAGTGTGGTTATATTTTTTTTTTTTTCAGTAAACTTGATATAAGTGATTGTGACCCAATGATGCTAAAGTTTTAGAAATACTCAATCGTAAGTAATTCCATCAATTTAAGGGGGAACACTTCATTTCCTCTAAGATACAGCATGCCCTATACCATTACAAAGCTGTCCATGTGCTGTATTCAGCTTTTTTGGTATCTTTCCCCATTGCAGAGGTATGCATGCCATTACTTTCAGCTATCAATATTGCTGTATTGTCAAGGGGGCAGCCTTACAGCCTAGTCATTGCTGGCTGGTGGGGGATGCCACACTTCTCCTTCACCACCCAGCAATGCCTGAGATGTAAGGCTGGCCCCCAAGACTACAGTGATATCGGCAGCCAAAACTAATGGCACCGATGTGTCTGCAACAGGGGAAAATACCAGCAAAACTGAAGGGGCACTGAATTCAGATCACTGATGACTTTGTGATGTTGTATGACATGTCCTGTCTTGGAGGATATGAAAAGTCCTCTTTAAAGGGGCCTTCTCACTAGTAAGTTATCTATATCTGATCTCTGGGAGTCTTTAATTTGGTCAGTCCCAAGTTAAACATTTAGAGATTTCTGTAGATGTATAGAAATATAAATATAATAAATTACATCATGTTTGGAATTTACACTTATTTATTGTGATGGTTTGTTAAGATGGTTTGTTAATAATTATATGTATTGCTTACTGTTGCTTTGTACATCTGTTGTAGTTTCTGAAGAGCAGTGTCTGTACCAGATTTACATTGATGAACTTTATGGTGGTCTACAAAGACCAGGAGATGATGAAAAGAAAAGGTAAGTCTTTATAATGACCCCTATGTATATTAAAGGGGTTTTCCAGCCCCAAATTGATTTATTTTTTTTATTTATTTTTTTTTTCATACGAATGACCTAGCCATAGGATTCTAACAGCTGCAATCCAATCTGTAGAGCTACAAAACCTTTTCAAATAGCCCAGGCCTAATTCCATTTAGCCCAGTCCGTTTGCAGTTAGGCTACGTTCACATTTGTGGCAGAGTCTATGTTGGAGACTGTTGCAGTGTCTGCCTGTAAATCGTCGGAGATAAAAAATCCTGTATGGAGGCCTTTTTTTTTTTTTTTTTTTTTTTTGTCTGCTGCTTTCAAAACTTAACCATTATAGTCAGTGGGGTCCGACAGACTCCACGTGTAACCGCTATTTTAGTGGACCGCCTCTAACAGACCAGAACAATGGAAAGGCAACGCTAGTGTGAACCTAGTGTAACTAGATCAGAGCTCATACTTTGGATAGGGGCCCAGGCTCTATTGAAGAACTTTAGGGTTGCCTGAGTAGATTCCCAGTTGTTAGGGCATACCGAAGTACTGTGTAACTATTGGTATGGATATTAACGTACTTCAATACAGATGCATGCCTGCACACTGTGTTTTGTTTTTTGTTTTTTTTGGGTTTTTTTTTAAAAATGAAAATTAATCAATTCATTATTTTAATTTCCCTTTCTTTTCTTTTTGCCTATGTGTTTACCCTCCTTTTTCACATAGGTTGGCAGAGAAGAAAGCCTCCATTGGGTACACGTATGAGGACAGCACAGTGGCCGATTTAGGATTGTCAGATAAAGAGGAAGAAGATTCTGATGATGAAAGCAAATCTGATGAAGATGAGGTCATCCCAGATATAGGTATTTTTACTTATGTAATAACTGGTTAATTTATTCTCCTGTTACTACTGTATGTGAGCAGCCATATAGCCCTCTAGGACTTTGTCTGTCACGGTGTCTAAAATCTAAATGTTGCCTGTTTGTTCCTTTGTTCAGGTTCCCTCCCCTACTCCAAGAACACTTGCTGAAGGGGTAATTGGGAACCTATACCAGAGGTGGCACCGGAAGCCGAAGGCTTCATCCACTGTACAGTGGCCCTGCCGGAGTACTGCGGCTCTGCTTATATTCACTTGAATGATAGCAAAGCCTCAATACTGTGACATGGCCGTTAAACAGCAGATAGGCCGCCTGCTTCAGGCTCTAGGGCTGCTAAACAGCTGTTTGGTTTGGGGGCCAGACCTCTTCCGGTATCAAAAACTACTCCAAGCATAGAACACTCCTTTTAAAAGGGTCACTGGTTTCTTGTAAAGATAAACTAGTGTACATGCACAATTAAATGGCTTGTGTTCCCGGATGTCTGTGCGAACCAGTGGGACAGTCTTCATAGTGCTGTCTAAAAGTTGCAGAACAAACTTGGACTAGACAGTCATAAACTGCACCAGATTTATCAAAGCATCTGAGGTTGTCACATTAATAGCCTGTGTAGTCTTACATTACACCCCCTTTTAGGTGGCTTAGCTTATGTCAGAAAAAATGTCATATAATTTGGCACTTCTTTTGGCGCACGTTGTTGCAGTTTAGGTTGCCCTCTTTCTTTAAAGCTACACCACTTTTTCATACAAGTCTTAAAAGTGCGTAAAACTGTCTAAACTTATGCCAAGGATTCTTGTACGTGTTGCTTGATAAATCTCCCTCAAAGTTGTTTATAATGGGTGGATTTGTGCCATAGGACCTAAAGGGGGGGGGAATTGGCACTAGCATTGTGATGAGCATGTATTTTACCTGAACTAATCATGGTCTCTCTACCTGTTCTTTCCAGATGTGGAAGTGGATGTTGATGAGATAACAGAAGAGCAGGTTGCTGATCTCAACAAGCAGGCCACCAGTTATGGGATGGCCGAGGGAGACTTTGTCAGGTACTTGAACAAGACTTGTCTGGGTACAGCCTCTAGGTCTAGAAATGGTTGTGGTTTCCTAGCTTACCACTTCTGTTCCACTTGGGGCCATACATGGTAGACACTGGTCAGAATGGAAATAATGACCCAAAGTACTTTCTGCAGCCATATTGTGATACTAGCTGGTCGCTATTACTACTGCTCGGCCATTAGACTCAGATGTCAGCAGGAGAATGGCATAGGTACTGCAATAGATCGCATCGTAAATGGACGTGCAACTTGTAATACTTACTCCTGGGTGGTTTGTGTCTTGCAGGATGCTACGAAAAGACAAGGAAGAGTCTGAAGCAATAAAACACGCTAAAGCTTTGGAAGAGGAGAAGGCCATGTATTCTGTAAGGATCTGCACCAAAAGACAGCAGGACGTGACATGGTTCATTGCAACAGGCCTGACCTCTTCAGACAGTAACTTGGCCACATCACCCTCTATATAAATTGGGCTTGTTTTTAGCACATTTGCCAGTTTATGCCATCAAGTCCCTTACTTTATTAAAGATTGTTGTCCGAAGAATCATCATATGGTAAACTTGTCTCCATGTAATTCTAGGGACGACGTTCCCGGCGGCAGAGAAGAGAGTTCAGAGAAAAAAGGCTTAAAGGAAGAAAGATCAGTCCACCCAGGTAACAAGAAATGGGGAAAATGAACATAAAAAGCATTTACTGGTGGGCAATAGACGACTACCCTGGACTCATTGACTTCTTTTGATATTTGCAACACAAAGTCAATTTTTACCATTTATTTTCTTACTTTGCACAGCTATGCCCGACGAGACAGTCCAACTTATGATCCTTACAGAAGGTAAGTAGAGTTGGTTACCAAAAAAGTTTAAAAGGGATGTATTTGTAGGAGAGAAATAACAGGGGAGGGGGGTGTCATTTATAAATACTGGGGTATTGTATGCCAGTCTTTATATCCCCCTGCTCCAGCCAATGGTTTGCATAATTCATGATAGGGCTGTGCCACCTCATGACTTTGGTGCATGATCTTGATGTCCTTGCACCTAGGTGCCCAACTTCTTGCTGGAATAGGTCTTGCTCTGATTTACACATTATGGCTTGCTTTGGCAGCCGCAGTATATGGGAGTTGTTATTCAGAAAAAAATGTCAATTGAATAATGGTGTTTAGGACAGAGATGGAGCACAGCCACTTGCTCAGAGACCAGGGAGTTGGAGAAAGATGCATGCAAAAACTTGTGTGTATAATGCATTATGTAACCACAACAAAGCTGTTATTTGTTGTTGATTTCACTCCTTCCAACGATGAGATTTTGCTTGCTCTGTCCCAGTCTGCACAACAGTGATCTCCAGAAGGCTCCAACTCAAAACTGGTTATAAGAACTAATTTGTCAGCTTTCTAAGAATACATATCTTAACGGGTACCCGAGTTCTCATGAAAAGTTGAAATATGTGCAGGGTCTAGCTGGGCAGTCTGTTCTATGCTGTATAAGCCTTCATACATTGTGTACTATCAGGTTTTCTGCTGCTAGTATTCCCATTGTGACCGAAACACAGTTTACATTCCTCTCTCTCAGGCAGGCGTGCCCTCCTCCCCTATTCATTATTGATTATGTAGTGCCAGGAGTAACTGTACAATAGCAAACAAATAGCTGAACCAATCCCAAGTGACCATAATGATGAGATCCAGGAACACTGGATTACAAAAACGCGCAGACAAGCAGCTAAAACGCAGGAAGTCTATGAGCACAGTCAGTAAAGCTGCTTGCTGTCTAAATAATATCATATCTGTAATCACACAAGCAGCCAGAAGTACAATGAAGACTTATTGTAAGCTGAGAGATTTGCAACATTTTCAGTCTTCCACAGCGCAATAGTTTGTGTGTGGAGACTGAAGAGAATCAAGCCCTCTGCTCTCCATTCAGTGTGAGAATAGAGAAAAGAACCTCCCGCCTCTACTCACTGACTCAGTCTTGCTTATCTATGAATGAACCTTGCCTAACAGGGAGTGAACTGTAAACTAGCTAAAAGGGAGATGCCAAGAGGCAGGAACTTTAGAGGCTTTTCAGGCAAAAGCAGCCATATTTTTAATTCACATACATTACATTTTGGTCCAGAATCACATGCTCTATTAAGTGAGACTAAGGTTTCTGAAAAGTTAGTGACTAAGTAATGAATGTATTAATGTCACTTCATTGAGTTGTGAAATTGGTACAAATCTGTTGTCTTTTTCTGCAGGTCCCAATCAGAGTCTACCTCTGCGTCACGTTCCCGTTCTCCAACCCCAGGGCGTGAGGAAGCTATTACTTTTATAACCAGCTTTGGGGGCAGTGAGGATGAATCCGCTTCTGGCCCTGCAGCTCAAACTCCTGCAAGCAGTGGCAACAAAAGGGCCCCACATTCACAGGCCCCTGGGACTTCTTCAGGTCGTAAAGAGGCCTCCCGGTCGGTAACTTTCGATTCTCCCCAGCCGTATGTCGTATGGGTCGGACTTTACGGGGGAGGGCGGGAGGCCCAGAGTCTTCTGCATTAGAAGGGCCGGAACGCCCCAACCGGTAATTGGAATGGGGCAGTAATGCTTTTTGTATTTGGCCCTGTTGTTTCAATTATTACTCGGATTTAAATGCTCTAACATAAGTTCTTATGAAAGAGCCATATTGGATATTTAAAGAGGTACTAAACAGATATCCAGATCTCACAGGAGGCGTAGATGGTTAAAATCGTATTAAAGGGGCTGGCCAGTGTGTAGGGGTGTCTTTTTTTTTTTTTTTTTTTTTTCTAATGTAAATCAATGTATTCTAACTATATTTACATGATGCTTTTATGAAATTTTGTCCCACTTTTTGTATTTCTGAGATCACTTATACTCTGCTTAGCCAGCCTTCTAACCCTTCCAGCTGGTTGCTCCTGCAAATAAGATGGTTGTAGATGGAAGGGCTTATGACAAGGTGTCTTGCAGCTTCCTATATAGTAACATACTACACACAAGAAACTAGTGCAGGAGGTGCAATGACCTATCTCATCTCATGCTACTCCATCTGCACCCATGTTATGGACGGCTGCCCTGCTTGGACTGGACAGGGGCATGACTTCAGAAATATGGAAGACTGGACACAACTACAGAAAAAGCATAAATTGGTAAATAGTAGGGCTGAGCAATTATGACCTAAATCAAAATTATTCAGGCATTTTACCTTGATGGCTATTACTGGTGACTATCGAGGCCCACGCCCCTTTTAAACTATGTGTTGGGTGAGATTCACCTGGCGATTTCGTTCGGACTGAACACCTCCAAGCCAGAACTGCTACTATTATACTCTGTGGACTCTTTAGGCCCCAGAGTATAAGGAGTGGAATCCCAGGGGAGATGATCAAACATTCTTTGAGTAATTGGGCATCAGATGTAAGTCAAAGCCCCAAGAGAGTAGGAAGTCATGCCGGAGCCCAGGAGAGTTGAGTAACTTTGATCACCTTCCCTGGCTGCTTATACTCTGGGGTCTGAAGAGGACTCAGACTATAATGGCAGTTCCGGTTCAGTCTGAACAAAATTGCAGGAAGAACTTTGTGAATATTGTAATAACTGAACCGAAATAACCAACATGCACAAAATCATGTCTGTGTTTCAGCCATTTGTCAATAATTTCCCAGCCCTAGTAAATGGCATATGGTAGCATACAAAAGTTTACATTAGCAGCAAAGTGGCCAATCCCTTTAAAGGAGTTGCTGGACATTTAATTTTTTTGTTCTTTAAAAGCTCATAATGGCATAAAAGAAATGACCCCTCATGGATTCCCCCGACTGTGTTGGTTCTGACACTTCCTGGGTCCGCTGCTAGTGTGTATTTCCTAGCCTTAAAGCAGGATATATATAATATATATTATAAAGTGCAGAATTGTGAAGCCAACTTTTTGTTTTTCCCTTTAAAGGGACACTCCAGGCAAATTTGATGTGGGGGGGGGACATTTTGTCATGCCTTGAACACCAGCTTCCTGGCATACGAAGCATGACACAGTTGTAATTTTTGCAAGTTGGTATTTTGCACAAAAAACTCTCCCTCCCCCCTTCTGTCACCCTCACATTTTTTCTAAGAGGGCAGGAAGGAGGAATGGGGGGGGTCATCGATCCTGTTAGCTTCAAGAACTTCTGGATGTGCTCATGTATATTGCAGGGCCTAAGGGGACAGTGCATGGTACACGTTTACTTTAAATCCTTGCACTAGACATAACACCGTGCAGGATAAAGTACATAGTGCTCTGCTGTCTGGCACTGCTTGCTGTCAGTGAATTGTCTGTAGTTCTGCATTACTGGGAGTTTATATTCAGTGTTTGTAGAATCATTTGGTGAGTACAATGGCAGATAAATGAAAAGAGATAAAAATGCAGATGAATGCAGTGCTACTTTTTCAATATCTATCTTTTTGAAGCAACGATTCTTATGCTTGCTAAGATATGGTAAGTAGGGCTGTAACAGTTTTGTAACCATGATAACCAGAATGTATTAGCTGCATTACTATGAAATATTTTTTGGACCATGTTAAGAGTAGTAGTGCCCTGACTGCCTTCTAACTACTTAGCAATTTGACATCTTGTTTTTCTAACTTCCATCTTTAGACGGAGGTCTTCCTCTACATCTTCTTCTTCGTCTTCCTCTACATCGTCCAGCTCCAGAACATCTTCCAGGTCTAGATCTAGCTCCAGATCAAGGAGAGAGAGTCGTAGGCGTAGATCAGGATCCCGTAATCGCTCACGTAGATATTCTCGCAGCCCTGGAAGAAGGTATTCTGGTGGAGGAGGGACCAGGGACAGCAGAAAATATTCCAGATCAAGGTCACAAGACCGTGATCGATATTATGGAGGAAGGCGTAGGTCTCGGTAAGTGTGCCAAAGGCTTTGTTTATGCCTAAATATGACCCATATTTTTGGTAAAATGGGGGGTGTCTTGTAAAAGAATAAGGCCTCATGCATACGACTGTGTGGAGTGTACGTGTCAGTAAAAACAGCATGGATGACACATGCATTGAAATGAATGGACCAAGTTGCAAATTCAGACCGTTATAGGACCTGATTCATATTTTGTGGCTCTTCACTATGTCCCGGACACACATCCGTAAAAACTATGGCTGTGTATGGGCTCATAGTATTGTGTCTGTACTTTGATCCGCAGTATAGTTGTGTTCATGAGGCCTAATTCATTAAATACCAGCTGGACCTCAACTGATCTCAGGACCAAGTCTTGTCTCAAAGATGATGCACAGGGGGCCACACTTCCACACCTGCTATGCATTGAGATCATTTGAGGTAGAAGAAATGCTAAGGATTAAACATTTTTTCCGTGATGACTGCCCATTGGATGAGTATCGGTGCTGGACAATCTTGCTCTGAAATTGTGAAACTCCAAACTGCAAGACGTCCATTGATCTGAATTTTTTGACCTCTTATAATAGCATTAATTTAAATTTTTTTTTTTTTTTTTTTTTTTTAATTTTTCTTCTTTTCTCCTCTTCATAGAACTCGTTCACGGTCGATTGACCGATATGGACGCGGTGGAAAGACCAGTGGGCGCCCTCAAGGCAGTAGTCAAAGTAGTATTTCTAGGAGTCCTTCTCCAAATCGAGAGAGAGGGACTGGAAGGACAGTATCTCCAGCAGTCGGAGAGCGATTGAAAAGGTTAGAAGTCATTTGCTACTTATATCAGTTTAGTCAACATGCATAATAAAGAGGTTGTCTCATCCCAGATAACCTTTTAATATGAGAGCAATGTACAAATTGTCCCTTTTAAAGGTTTTCCAGCCCCAAATGGATTTTTTTTGTACTGATGACTTAACCACAGGATGGGTAATCTGTATGTGATCTGTGGGGGTCTGACACCCCGACCACACACATCTGATCTGTGCAGGGTCCTGATGTCAGACCTCCATAGATCACTGGCATGTACAGGTTGTCCTAGCACGTGGCACAGGTGTGGCTGTTAGGGGTTGACTCAATCTTGCACTCGCCCTTCACTCTGGCTGCAAATTGAGCATAAATTGCACCCCAACACAGTCCACGCACCAAATAAACATTGCAAACAGCCTTAAAATAAATGGGATAGAAACAGAATAATACTTGAGTCTATGGTTCCTGGGAGCTTGTAAGATCTTTTGTTGGAGATGGACACACCCAGCTCGCTTAGCTGTCTTCCACAGATGTGACATCAATTGTAAGGTATCATAGTCCCTTATGCCGTGTTTCATCACCCCTTCCTGTTAGGGTGCGCCCCTCTTATTCCTTGAGGTGGAGCAACTGATCTTTATCTGGAAAAGAAGAATTTGTTACTGGACCAAGACGTAATAAAACTGAATGTTTCCTGCCAGGCTGGAGAGCCTTTCTGACCCCCCCCCCCCCCCTTGTATACACACAAACCACTGAGATTGATAACCCAAACCTAAACAAAACATTCCCCACATACTGGTTACATACTATGATTGGATCATCAGGGGAAGCATAGTATTGCATAGCCGTCATTCAGATAAATGACGATGCACATAATACCTGCTATGGCCCGAGTCTGAGTAAGAGCAGCTCATAATGGGGGTCCAGATAGGGCATATGATGGCGTTGCCTTAATTGGAACAGGGATCTGTTTTAAGAGGCTCTGTTTTAAGGCCGGGGCCACACGTAGCATAAACAGTTTTACAGTACCTGCAAAGTGTATGGGATTCTGGCTAATCCCATCAATATATTGCAGAAAAATATGAGCAGCGGAAATGCTGCAATTTCAAAAACCATTGCATTTTTGTAAATCGCAGCATGTCAACTATACCTACAGAAACGCTGGTGTTTTCCATATAAGTATAATAGGGACAAAGTCCGCAGAGAAACTCCGTGGACTTTTTCTTTTTGGCTGCAGCTCGCTACTTTGGGCCTTAGCGTAAGCGTATGTTTTATCTGTATATATGATACCGATACCTGTGAGCTAGATGGTAAGCAGTGTTTTATTTCTCTTATATAGGCCTGAACTTGCTGTTTCCAGAGAGAGCGGAGCAGCCAAAGTCAGTAAGAATTCTACCGCTTTGTTGATTGACGCAGGATGCGGTGTTGTGGTTAGCCAGCATGTGTGCACAGAGCATGGCGTGTATATCCATCCTTATGTTGTAATAAGCCATCTGCTGATAATAGATTTGTACCACGGCCTGATGACCTAATTCAATACAATGTTATTAATATAGATCTTGCTTAGTAAAGAGATGAAACCTTTCCATACCTATATAACAGTGAGGGATATGTTGGGCTACATAAAGGGCTATGGCAATAATTCCTAATAGAGCATAAATAAGCTTCTATGTAAATGTTCCGCGAAGTGTGTATATATAATTTTTTTTTTTTTTTAAAAAGTTAATATTTTTTCTCTTTTTAAAAAGCAGAAATTCTCCTGTGTATCTGATGCCTACGCTGTCCCAAGAATAATTGTCCGTGCTTCTACTAATTCTTGTAATTGCTATTCAATACTTCTAGGCCAAGTTAACTCCACAGGAGAAGCTGAAACTCCGTATGCAGAAAGCCTTAAACAAGCAGTGTAAGTGTCATGTTTTAAGGAGCTGGTGGCGTTAGGTCTGCCATACAAGCAGAGGAACAGAACATGTGTAGAAATATTTGTAAAACCAATAAATAGTGCTGGTGGCAGCGTATGTTTGTATTCTCGTGCTGCAAAAGTAGAAAAAACAACCCGCTATACTGTTCCAGATAAAAACATAAACTGTTCAATAGAAATAAATAGTTGTGCTTCAGCAAAAAAAATAAATTTTATAATTCCGCGGTCCGCAAGGCATCCACCTATCCACTAGGGCCACTATTTAGGCTTATGACACTGGTGCTACTAGTATTTATGGACTCAGGGTGGCTCCTACCTGAAGTCCATGCTTGCCTGTCTGTAAAGGCAATATGGTGGTGGTGGTTAGATCCAGTGCCTAGAGATGTTCAAGTGTTCCTTCCACACCTGTAATGTTGGTACCATACCTACGTCACAGTAGTAGGTTCAGGCTTGTGCAGGGAGCAGCCCCAGGGCTGAAGCAGGAAACTACAGTTTGTTCCCATTTACTTAGAGCTTTCCCTGCAGTTCCTTGCACTCCTGTACAGTGAAACCAGTGACGTGGATGCAGCACACGACCAGCGCAGTGGTCGCTTCATTTTCAGGGTCGGTCCAACTTTTAGAAGACAGAAAATAAAGAGGAATGCAGGGCATTGGCCTTCCGTCACAGTTTTCCGCAGATAAGGCCCAAATGAATGGGCCTGTTCAGCAGGGAGTCTCAAGCCACAGCATCCACAGCTGAATCACTCATGGCAAGATGGAGCAGCGCGCTTATTTTTTTTTTCAGTGTCCTGCTGCGATCCCTGCCTTCCATTGTCTTTAGTGGGAGGTAGAATCTGCTGCTGATGTCCTACCCCTTAACTGACACTCATTTGCTTTAGTACATATCTGGTAGGAAGCTCATCCTCTTGCCATTATTTTAGTTAAATAGAAAATAAACAATACAAGTAGCAATGCTTATAATCTTTAGTACCACAAATGCACATCCATTTTAGGCCCTATTCAATTTAGTAAAGGCTTTTCACGATTTGTGGGTGTTCTGATATGTTAAATACTTTTCTAGACATACGTCTTACCACCAGGTAAGGTTTCTTATGCTTTCTGCTTCATGTTGTAGACAAGGCGGATAAAAAGGCAGCTCAGGAGAAGATTATACAGCAGGAGCATGAGCGGCAGGTAAGGCCAAACACAGTCCTGTCAGACTGTTCTTACAGAGGCTTATATTATCTGTCAGTCTGGTTATAGGATTAATAGGATTATACATGTATCTTACTATCAAATTGATCTGTTCCTTAGGAGCGTGAGGATGAGCTCAGAGCCATGGCAAGGAAGATCCGTATGAAGTGAGTGATACCATTATTTTTTTTTTTTTTTTTTTTTTTTTGTTAATGCAGTTTTTTTAAACTTACAGCTGGAACATGAATTTGCTTCACTTGTAAATTTAGAATACCTCACCTAAAGCCACACCAAAACTGTGTGTGCATTTTTCCGTTACAGTTTTGATGCAATTGTAACTGCATCACATCTGCACCACGTGAATGTACCCTCAAAGCTTACACCATCCTATACTTTCCACCCAGCACATACAAAAATTCACCTTTTACAATCCCCAAGCCCCCCAGACACCTAGTAAAGCCCCACTGCCGGCAAGTATAATAAAAATGTCCCCTGTGCCCCCACCCCCCCCCCCAGACATGTAATACTGCGTGCAACCCCACAACCCCCCTTCCAGAGTGCGGATTCTGAGAGTGTCAAAATGGTTGAGCTAAAGTGAAAGACTGCTTTGCAGATTGTTTCCTGGTTACATTTAGTGTACTGCAGGACTGCTTTAACTTTCTATCATTGCTCAGTACCAAAGAATTCTACTAACTTCTAGATCTATTTGCACCCTTCACTTCATCATGTTACCTCGGTTACTGGACACGTTCCGACACCTTCACACCAGCTAGGTGATACTGTGTTTTAAGCTCTATGTATTGAGTTGAGCTTTTCTTTCCTCCTCGTTGTATAAGCATTAAAATAACCTAGATTTCTTAGATTTTCCAGCTGTACATGTTCATAATACTCCAAGCATAAAAAACATCCCAGCAATTCTTTCATTTGATTCTATATTGTCTCATGCAGTCAGTGAACCCTGGCCACCCTCTCAGCCGTCCCACCACATGGCCCCAATATTCTATGCAGAATTTCTATACGTCTAAAACCATGCTGGCTGACAAACCGTGGAGACAACCATAGATCTTGTTACCCTTTATCATACCTTGTGTACTTTAGTGTAGTTATAGTGTCAGATGTCACGTTATTGCTTCATTTCAGAGAACGAGAGCGGCGTGAGAGAGAGCGTGATGAGTGGGAAAGGCATTACACAAGAAGCCGATCTCCTTCACCGAGACACAGTAAGAGCTTTGTAAATTCAGTGGTTGTGTCTTTGAGCTGTGGACATAAATCATGGCTGGCAGCGACTTTTACTGAGCTGTATTTAAAACTCTCCGATATGCTAGTAATAAAGTTTATCATTGTGTGTGACGTTTCAAAATAAATGAAAAACTGCAATTGGTGGGTTCGTACAAGTAAGCAATGCAGGGCCCCTTCAGTTGCCATTGGGCTGAGCATAGCCATATACTAAGGGAGACTAGATCTCCTGTACTTGCCATAGACCATGTCACATTAGCCTGTTTTTACTTCTTGCAGGTCGGGATTACAGCTCTTCAAAAAGGTAATATACATTGTGTTTTGGTTTAGCATACAATATAATTCATAGGCTTGTGCTACAGCATATATATGAAGTTTGTTTTGACCTATCACTGCAATGCATAAGGACGAGTACTAACATGGGTCAGGTCTACCCATTTACATTAGCAAAGAAAGGAGCCCTTCACTAGAAATCACTAAAAAGCCATAGAATACCAATATTTTTCCCTATAGTGGGCAAAATAAGCAAACATGTTTGCTGGACACTTCAAAAGACCTGCCCAAGTTGATCACCATTGTCCCTATGGGAATATACTCGTTGTCTGTGAGGAGTCAGTCCATTTAAAGGGAATGTCACAGACACTTTTTTTTTTTATTTAAAGAATTTTTCATTTTTCCGGTCACTACAAAAAAATACAGTATCCTGCCATTTTCACTCTGTCCACTAAAGCCTAATAGAAACCTTTTACACTTGCTAACTTTTTAGGCGTTTTCATTGCAATAGTGACGTCATTTACATCACAAACAAGACAGACCATATCACAATAAAGTTCACACCTTAACAGATCACACCCATAGTGACCCATTGTTACATTCATTATTGGCCATAGATGTCACAGTTGATCTACTCCTCCTCCCTCCACACAATGTCTGTAGATTTATTGCTATAGACCTCAATGAGTCAGCTCCAGACTATTGCTACCTGTAAGCAGATCACTAAATGCTATCATCAGAGGAGAAGCTGAGGCAAGATGGCCGCCCCATAGTCATACAGAATACAGAAAATAAATAATTAGAAGAAAGTGATGACCAAGTGAAACTGGCAACACTGTAATTTTAGTAATGTTTGTTTTTTACTTTTTTTTTTTTTTTTTCTCATTTAATAGGAGATCACGTTCAAGATCCCGGAGCCCACATCGACGCTAACCGTACAAGGTTACTGACTTTGGTGACTTTGTCCTTGTATATATGTCACACATCTCTAAATATGACTTTCACTTAATTCACTGTGTACATTCCATATATTGGACTATGTGGAAACTGAAAATCTGTTTTATAAAGGATACGCATCGCTTCCATAAACTAAAGACAACTATGTGTAAGGCCGGACATTACCACTCAGTACTTGTAGACAATGGCAGGTCCCTCCATATAAACTATCCATCTTGTAGATGTCTTTTATTTAGCCCTGGATGGGGGTGTTACAAGGTTTTTCCAACTTTCAAAAAAAAAAGTTGCAAATGTGATGATGCAGGAAGAAAAAACCTGCACTACATGACCAGGGTTAGAAAGAGTCCTTTATTTATTTTATTTTAATTTTTTTTTTTTTTTGGGGGGGGGGGAGGCTAACCCCTTTAATAACTCTGACTATTGCTATACACGCCTTGGTTCACTTGGTGCTATTTTAATTTTTTTTTTAATATATATATTTTTTTTGTTCACACTTTCAGTTCTCAAAGTGGAAAATTAAAACCAAAGTAGCTGTAGAAGGATAGAAAAACATGCCTGCTTTCTTTCACAAGCCGCACCACTCCTTACCACTAATAGTATAGTATTGCTATACTATTTGATTTAAAGTAGAGCTGAGTTGCAATACCACATACAACCTGTGGACAGGCGTGGTGCTGTTTTTGAATCAAACCAACCATGTTTTTCTAGTCCTTGAGAACCCCCATATTTTGATCTTTATTCAGGAGAAAGGTTATGGTAAGAATATCCATAGTGGTGGTTTATGAGGAGTGTTTTTTTTTTTTTTTTTTTTTTTTTGTTTAAGATGCTACTGATGACAAAACTGATGTGACTAGTTTCCAATGCTGTCAGTTTTGGGCCCAGTGGCAACTGTTGTGATGTCAGAGGTCTTCCAGAGATGCCAGAGAAACCTTGTATACATAGATGTTGTGTCTTGGTATATGCGCACACAACAGGCATACAATGTGCTCCATTTCTCCTTCAGTTATGTCTGGCTCTGGCAAAGAAAATAAAACTAGCCAAATAAATGTGAAGTGTGAAGCCAGTGTAAGTAGCCATACATGGTAGCAATGTGCAGGGAACCTGTTAAGCAGACATGTTATAGAGCAGGAGGAGCGGAGCAGATTGATATTTCAGTTGAGGGTACATTCAGTTTAACCTGTCATTTATGAATTGAGTTCTCAGGACCCTCGGGGCTCAGGAGTCCAGTGGGTGGAGCCATCAGTGTTTGCTTGGAACGCTCAGTCCCTGGTCTTTCAGCTTTACGAAGAACAGAATTGGCAGATATTTCAAGCAATATTCCTTTTTTTTTTTTTCTCTACCAGCTTATGTCAATCTGCTCTATTGCTTCTGATCTATAACTCGCTGCTTGTAAGTTACACTGCATTTCCAAGATTCTAAATGGCTTCTGAAACTGGTTACCTTCACTGTATGCAGATGGTAAGTTTTTTTTTTTTTTTGTTTCCCCCCCCCCCCCCCTCAATCCTGAGATGGCTGCCCAGTTTGCAGGCGGTATTTCTTTTGTAGTAGGCCTGGTATCAAGTGCAAGTAACATACCTGCCACTATATTATATCTTTTCCGTGGTCTGATATAGGAATATAGGTTTGTTTATTTTGGCTTAACTGATCAATTTCTGATCTGATCACACAGTTTCTACCGTCTCTATGAAAAATCCGTTTATTCTCTAGAATGCTGTGGTGTATCGAGTTTTGTGAGTGATGTTATTCTTTAACACTTACCAACAAGTTTCTAACGGGAAGTTACATATTGTAAAATATTACATTGGTTCCTTGATATCCTTTATTTTACTGTTCATGTAAATAAATTTATTTTTGCTTTCTAATCTACAAGATCTGTGTGCTTTAATTGACGTTTTATTCACTAATATTATATAATATACTACATAAATAATATATTTGCTTTACATGGGATGTCTGGGATTTTCCAAAAATTTCTGAAAGCAGGCACAGGTATGACCTCAATGTGTGCATGCATTTGCTACCCCTTTTCTTTCACCGCATACAGGCTCGCAAGGGATAACCTCAGCGGTATCTTTTCTGCTTTGCCTCCTTCCTTTCCTGCAGATGATGAAATTGGACTTGGCTACTTCTCTCTGGCTTTCATTAAAGCATTGTGCATGGTTAAATAGGAATTTGGAATAGTGTATGGGCGTTTGGAGAATAGTTTACTGCAAACCTAGCTTCATGACAATTTATTCTAGCCATGCTGTATGGAAGATGCCCAAATAGGTCCTGTTTGATCTTTAAAAAGAATAAATACTTTAGAAAACCTTAATAAAAAAAAAAAAAATTACAAACCGATATATTTCCCTTCCATTATACTGTATGGTGGGGCCACTATGGGATTGTATGGGGGCTGTTATGGCCCTAAACAAATCCTTATTTTATTACAATTTATGAGCGATTGTTACTTTTGGGATGTTTTCTCACCAGGGGGTTCTTTGCTTAAAAACATTGAGAACCACTAGTCCCCTCAATATATGGAGTTCCACAGGGCTCGGTGCTATCCCCAATGCTGTTTGCAGCTTACATGCTCCCATCGGGCAAATGAATCCAAAGTCATGGCTTGGCCTAAACCCAACTATACATGTCCTTCAAGCCTGGAGTCAATGCCCCATCTCCAGCCATAAATTCATGCATACCTGAACTACAAGAATGGATGAATTCCAGCTGGCTAAAGCTGGACCCTGATAAAACTGAAGTTCTCATGGCTGGAGGTCAGCGCTTAATGACAAAATAGCCACTTCTATCCCTCGGAAATACAAATCTGAAACTTCACAAAGTGTGAAACTTGGAGGTAGTTATTGATGGGGAACAGTTTCTTGGGAACCAGATATCCTTCCACCAGGAACATTGCAAAAATCAAACACCTTATTCCAGCTGAAGATCTCTCCATGCTGGTCCATGTCTTCATACCCTCATGTCTGGCCTACTGTAATGCCCTATACATAGATAATGGACTACATCGCCTTTAGCTAGTCCAAAATGCTGCAGCGACCTTAATAACCAAACAGCCCTGACCTGCTCCCATAACCCCCATCCTCCGCTCACTGCAATGGCTGCCTATAAACTGGAGAATTACTTTTAAAGTCTGCTTTATGACCCTCAAATCCATAAACCACTGAGGTCCTGACTGCTTAAGGCTGTGTTCACACGGCGGAAAGTTTTCCGCCCCCAGAGTTTTCGCCGCGGTCAGCTGCGACGGGATTCTGATGCCATGCATCAGCATTCCATCGCGGCTAACCGCTCCTGATTAAGCCCGGATGAATGGGCCTAATCAGGAGCGCGGCTCGAGCCGCGGGCGTAATTCGCAGCAAGATAGGTCATGTTGCGTTTTTTGGGGTTTTTTTTGGGGTTTTTTTTTCAGCTGGCAGGAAAAAAAAACGCTACTGACTCCCATTGAAATGAATGGGAGGAGTTTTTTGAGGCAGATTCCGCGTCAAAGTCCGCTGCCAAAAAACTCCATGTGAACACAGCCTTAACAGGTCTTCTGCAGCCCCATAATCCTCACCGACCTCTCAGATCTGTAGGGACAAATAAACTGTCCATTCCCAGGATCCACTTTAAACCATATGGAGCCAGAGCTTTCTGCCATGCAGCCCCCGCTCCGGAACGCATTACCCGAACGATCGGAGAGATCTCCTCTCTGGATGGTTATAAATCTATACTCCAAACACATCTATTCAGACTGACATTGGAAGACAAATAAGACCCTTCCCACACAGAGGAGACTGCAGAGCACTGTCTAGTTACCCGTGGGACTGTGCGCTGAGTATTGTGAGAAAAGCGCATTACAAATGGTGGTTTTGTATCTGAAGGTTGGCATTTCTTCTGATGAAACTTAATGGAAATGTTCATTTCTGAGGTTAAGATTCCTTGGAAGGAAAAAATAAATCTGTTCCTGCTGATGGTGAATTCTTGTATTTAAAAGCTGTTACATGTTCCTTTATATCCATTGGACATGGCGTTCCTGAGATTCTTGGTACAAAGTAACGTTACTATATATGCAGCTGCTTTGGCTACACCAGATGTAATGACTATTTAGATCTTGCACAAATAATAATAATTGTTCAGAAAATTCATAATAATGTCGAATTCACACGCAGTAAAATATTTTTGGATGTTACTCCAGTTATAATGCTTTAACCCCTGAGTGACGCCATGATGTACAGGTACATCATTGTGGTGCTAGGGTAGTATGGAGAGGGCTCAGGAAATGTATTACAGCAGGCAGCTGCCTCTGACCGCCACAGTCAGACTGCACAGGCTGCGGCTGTTAACCCTTTAGATGCCTCGGTCAGTTGCGTAGCATGTAAGTAGCAGCACATGGTGAACACTGTGTTAGACTTGATCAATGTGGGGGTTGTGGCACACATTTGGCACAAGAAAGGGCCTTGTGTAAAATGTGTGCCACAATATAATCCCTCTATGACGGAAAACTGTCCTAGACGGACTGATAAATCTCTCCCATTATTTTTCCAGTTCATCAATTTTATTGGGCAGACTTCTAGCATTGGGTGGCATACAGATGAGATGGTTTTGATTTTATTATAATTTACTTAGTGACCAGATAATCTCTCCCATCTTATAGCGTAACTGCGCTCCCTCTACTCCCTAGTTTCAACACCCATCCAATCCTCTCGCCACCTTGTTGACTACAGGATTTCTGGTAGGGATGGCCAGACAAGTTTGCCCAATTGTCCACGAACCCAAACCCTCTATCCCACACCAGTTATTTGGCCACATTACCTCCCTAGTCTCCGCTGCCTCTCTGGTGTGGTCCATAGTACAGGTAGTATTTGAGGTCCTTGCTGTAAGCGTTCACATGCTGTGTATTTGTGGTATGAATATTCTGTAGATCTGCAAATCAGTAGAATACGGAATGTGTTGCAAAAATGTAACCAATTTTCCCTTAGATTGAAATCCTGTAATGTATAGGCTAAACTTAATGGAGAATTCACAGCAAAATTCACATAAACTTTAATATGAAAAAAAGAACTGCATTGTCTTTACACCCAGGGTTGTACATGGTGGTATTGCCCCCATACATATAATTCATAAGTTTAAAGTCCAAGCCAGGCCCATGTTGGTTTATAGAGCTGTAGTGTAAGCGGAATACCTTGCTAAATAGGTGTGGACTCAACTTCATATGCTCTCAACTGCTGAGAAAAGTATACATGAAGACAGTCTGGTGAGTAAGCTGCTCTGCTAGCTAAAGATTGTATAGATATATATACTGACTATATTCATGTATAGGTCTATTAGTGCACCCATGTGGCACCAGTCACTAGCCAAGTGCTACAAAACATGGGGCACACGAGGGTGATGTACAGAGGTAGCAGCATTAACCCGAACTTCTGCAATTGGTTAAACTGCTACAGCATGATGGCTTATCACAGAAGACAACAAAGAACAATGAAAAGTCTTCAGGTAATTTCAATGACGTTCGTTTCATTGGTTTTTGTTGTCTTCAGTGATAAAATATTATACTGCAGCAGTTTAACCAACGTGCTCAACATTTACCAAGGACCTGCGGCTATTTCATATCCACTGCCAAAAAAAGCAGAGCGAAAAAGGTGCAACTGCGAAAATTTCAGATAAATAATTCCCAATACGTTCTGGGGCCACAGGTGCTTTCCCTTAGGGCCTCATGCACATGACCAAGTGTGCAGCCTGAGGCTCTTCCAAGGGGTGTCTGATGCTCCATTCCGATATTTATACAGCCCCCGTTATGCTTTGTGACATCAGACCGGAACTTTCATTGAAATATATGGAGCGTGGTAGGCATTCGGACGTGTCATCCAAGTGCTTATTGTTAAAAATCAAGACTCAACCTGCACACTCCATTGTGTGAATGAGGCTTTATAAGTAAGTGAAACAGATTAATTCTAGGCCATTTCTATTACTGACTGTGAAGTTTGGTTACTAATCTGTGTTCCACTTACTTATAAGGGAAAGCACTTGTGGCCCCAGAATTGTTTTCAGTTACAGCTGCATCCAGGTACTTATCGTGTCATCGTGTACTTATTACTGCAAGAAGGCTTCAGAAAGGTCCCAATTCATAAAATCTAGTATTTGTGGAATTTATCCATCTTTTGCAGATTTTTCACTTATTATGGCTTGCTGCCTCCTCTGTCTACAGTATCTATTGACAGTAAATTTAACACATTTGTGTAACATAGGGTATATCTGAATCCTGCTTGTTGCAGTTGAAACATTTTTCATAGTTTAACATACATTGTCTCTGTCTCATTTTGGAGGTTTACTTACTAACACTATATTACTAAAATGCACAGACTGCCCAGGACCTCCCACCTGACAGTAGAGAGCCTAATTTAGTGCATTGGGTGTTAAAACTAGCATTGCTCAGGAATGGTGGGAGCTAGAGGAAAACAGCATCAGAATCAGTGGAGGGGCGCCTATTGAAGAATGCAAAGAGTTGGAGTTGGTGGTCAAAGGTCATCTTAAAGCTGGCCATATACATTCAATTTTCGGCCATAAAAATGCAGCAAACATTCATTTGGACTAGCCATTGTTATTGATGGCGAGGTCTTATCTGCAATACAATCATCCCCACTTTTTATTACCCATCATGGCCATGGAATTCCTCTATGCCCTCATAATTCCCAACAGAATCCTCCTAGTGCCCCTACCAGTGACACACCCCTAGCCACTACTACCTCCACCAAATGTCGTGTCTTCCAACTTTACTTCCTCAACATGAGAAAAAAAAACACTGTCTGTTCTCGTCCAACTCATCAAGAAGATGAAGAAAAGGGTAGTCTTGGGCTATAAGGAATATATCAGCAGATGCCACATGACAACTAGAGAATCTGTGTTGTGTTTCCTCAACGTGGGGCCTCAGCCTAGCAAACAGAGACTTTTCAGATCAGCACAGGCTGTGTCAGTGTTTTGCCATTAGAACAGCAGTTTGTATACATTAAAAAAAATAAACTCTTGCCCAAAAAACCCTTAACAAAATATTTTTCACCAACAGGGATGTAAGACACTTCTTCTTGCCCACATCATCTTATATACTGTGTGTGAAATCAGCACTGTAAGGTTTCCACTTACCACTGGTTATTGGCTGAGAGGTGATGCCAGGACTGTCTTTTCTGTATTTTCACTGCCCAATGCGTGTTGCAGTGGCCATTTTAGTTTGTCTGAGACGAATCGCAAAATATTCATTAAAAACCAAACCATTTGGAATATTCAGGTTGAACCAGTCTTGTAACAAATCAGTTCGCCCGACTCTAATCCTGACCTAAGAGAAGGTCATCAATATTTAAATCCTGGAAAACCCCTTTAAGTTTCACTTCTCTAAGTATATTTTATATATATATATATATATATATATTTATATATATAATTCCTCTGTTTCCCACAGGTATAAGGTTCTCTAGGCAAAGCCACTTATTATATAGTGATGACATGGTGTATCCTGGTAAGAAGATGTTTGTCTCCTTTAATTCTGTCCTCCTTATCTTATGTTGCTTATCTCGCTTCCTATGGTTAATTTGATTTGTTCTCCCCAATGCACTTCTCTACCTGACGCTAGGTTCACAGCTGCGTTCGGGTTTCCATTCGTGTGGTCCACTTGGTTACCGATGGACCCTGAAAAAGGCTTGTAGGACTTTTCTCTCTGCATTTTTTTAAGCGGATTCTGGGACGGAAACACGGAATGTAGACTAGGTGCAGGTATGAACCTAGCCTTACATAGTTCTGGTGTGTATTCTCCAGCTATTAGTTATCTTATCTGCTGTTTATTACTCATGACTCTATCTTCACTTCCTCAGCCATTAAACATACCAGTCATAAACATTCATGGCTGATAGAAATGCACACACACCTATATTGCATATAAATCTACAGATTATCCCATTATCTCTTAACCTTCTTGTAGTGTTTGGTATAAGCTCATATACATAAACCATTCTTGATACATGATATCCTATCCTATTCTCTGAAAATGCTCTTGGGTACTATTCCAGTGGTCACGTATGAATTCTACAGAGTTGGTTTTATCACAACATGACACAGCCCCACAAACACCTAAATGGATTGTCTTATTTAGGCCACTTTCACACGTCCGTATTTGATCAGTATTTTGCATCAGCATTTGTAAGACAAAATCAGTACTGACTCAAGGTACAAATCTTTCTGTAACTCCAGCAGTGGGTTCTGTTCCTACCAACAATCCCCAACACCAAGTTACTCCACATGGCTGCCTAAAGATTTATTTCAGGAGAAACAGAACGGTATAGTCCATGGGGTTCAAAAGGGCATTATACGAGACAGGGCCAGTTCATCACATTCATCCCAGAAAGGGCACTTAAAAAACTAGTATCCATTACAGGATAGGTGATCCTTACACCCTAATAAGGCATTTAGATGTCATAGAGGAGAATCTCTTTCCAGGGGACCCCTCAATGAGTCATTAAATAGAGGACGCCCCCATTCTGGCAGCTCCATCCATATATCACATGGTCATCATGTATTACTACAGTGATTTTCTGCAGGTGTAATTTATGGCTACTGGCGACTTCCCCCGTGATAACACCTGGTTGCTGAAGGTATTCAGTGTCGGAGCTGCTGTCAGATGACTGCTACAACGGCTGGCTTTAGAGAAGTCTCATGAATATATCCACTTATTGTATCATAACAGAGAATCAGAATCCCCAACACCATACACCAGGCCTCCACCACTTTTGCACACTGATGTTTTTCAGACCTATACTGCGTGTGGACTCCATTTATGAGGCAATGCCATGTGCGTGACCCCAGTGCTACTCTTTCGTACTCTCTTCGATTAGGTTTTAAGACAAAAGATGACGTCTACTGCTACTCTCTGGCGAAGGCCTTGTATTATGTTGTAACTCCTGTGACAGTCGGGTTTTATGCACCATGGGGTAGACGCAAAGATTTTCTTCTCAACAAGATTGAATGTGAGTATATGATTTTCTTTGTCAACTGTGTGTTATGGAAGGTAGTGTGTGACTGAGGTTCCTTGGCCCACCCTCTAACAAACCCCAGGAAATAGACCATCGTACCCTTCAAATGTAGGTGGCTTGTGCTGGCCCACTGGAAGATCCAAGGGTGTTCTGGTGGGCCAGTCCAACACTGATGGAAGATGGAGTAACTGGGGTGATAGAAATGTTAGCCAGAAGTATAAGCTATATAGCACCTTATATCTGATACTCTCCTGTGTGGCTGTGCGGACTCCCTGCCCCTGTAGGAAAGTACAGCTGGGTGAGCTGATCGTTTCTTAGCTTTATTGTACATGACTTAGCTTGGGCTATATAGCACCTTATATCTGACTCTCTCCTGTGCGGCTGTGCTGCTTTTTAGATCATGTTAAGAAAGCTACAAACTATAGTTAACTGGAGGCAGACTAAGCAGGGATGACTTTATGCTCCATCTATCCTCCGGACTCTGCCCCCTGTAGGAATATACAAATCATTTCTTAACTTCATTTGTTCATGACCTAGCTTGGGCCCAAAACTATTCCACATAAGCCCATTCCCCTCAATTTGCAAAGAAGTTGTCACCTCCATAGATCATAATAGTAGAAGTACCTTGTAAGACAAGCATGCATCCATAGTCTGACAATGAGAATTTGAACCAGTAGACCTCCATAAAGTTATAGGTCACCAGAAGTCTGTTAGACCTTCTATAAAATATCATTGCTGATTCATATTAATTTAAATACTTGAGGAAGGAAAAAAAACGTAATTAATGCGCTCGCTACTGGTGATAAATGCCGCTACCTTATTGGTAGACATTAGAGAATTTATCTGTACTTCAAATACAAAAAGTATAATTCAAAGGGATTTCCACTTAAGTGAATTTCCACCTTTTCACTTATTATGGATATAATGTAAGCACAATATAGTGGAACCAGTAGTCTAAGACCGTGCGGGTGTCTGTAATTCATAGTCTAAGTGAATGCAAAGAAGACAAAGCTGATGATGTCACTTACATGTTATACTACATTTTATAGCTAAGATAGCTTACACAAAGTGATAGAGATATTGCTTAATTTTTCCCTACGTTTGCAGCATACCTCTGTCGCGAAGGAAGGAAGAAGGAACGAGAAGAAGTAAAGAGGACTGGACAGTGGACAAGAAAACCCACAGGAAAAGATCTCATCAAACTCATCTTTCTTATGATATTTTACTATCCAGTGATCACAGAAACACAAAAACGGAGAGAGAATATACATTATTGCTTCATCCGCTTTAGTGCCTGGGAATATGCTGGCAGTGACCAGCTTTGGGCTGGGTTGGTTACCGCACTCTGTGATGGTATTGAAAACTGCTTTGGATTGACTCCTATTAGCGTCTTTTGAGCAGTGGGCAGAGCACCTGAAGATGACCCACTCAAACAGGAATGGGTTAGTAAGAAGATCCTATGGATTCCACTTTGGCTTGCTTCTTTGTTGGTGTTCTTCATTGGAATTGTGCTGGGCATTTTGATGCTAATATATGGTATTTCATTTAGTGACCCTACAGGAGATCTGTTGGCTGTTGCTGAAGGTGTTGGGGAAACTGTAGTTGGAATATCTGCAGCAGGAGCACTCAGAGTAGCCATTGTGGTGGTCAGTAATGCCATTGTCACTCAGAAAAGAAAAGTGGAGCAAAAAATGAATCGAACGGATATGAGCTCCCAGTTGGGTTTCATGAGTGATGTGAAGAGGGAGGTTAAAATCATCACCCATTACCTCCAACTCATGGAAGTCTTCCAAAGGCAAAAAATTAAAGTTGTCCTTGAGATCACCAACTTGGACAAATGTATGCCAGACAAAGTGGTTGGGGTTCTTAATGCCATGAATATCCTCCTCTCCGATCCAGATGCCCCATTTATTTCCATTTTGGCTGTCGATCCACGCATCATCATAGATTGTGTTGAAAGCTCGGTACTCTTGAAAGGTATGGCCAACAATGGCTATGAGTTCTTAAGCTGCATAATAACATTACTATTTTCTATCCCAAAAATGGACTCTGAAACGAAATTATCCTTGGTAAAAAATATCATTGAAGGTGAAGGTGAAATAATTACAGATCTAGAAGAAGATAACATATTCGATAATGATATTTCCAATGAGAAAGGCCCTCTTTTATGCCTCGAGGTTAACCCTAGTAGTGACTACAATATCAATGATGTGCCATTGGCAGTAAGACGATCCAACATGAAAACGTTATTGAATGAAGCCTTCAGTTATCTGTTTGACAAGAGTATGAAGGACTATATCACTGACAACGTTGTCCATATCAGAAGGGTGGTAAATACTATCACCATAACTATTCGACTGATGATCAGCCAAGTACAAAGAAGTGAAATACAACCCCTCAAAGTTACAAAATGGGTTCTCCTGGCTACACAATGGCCATGCCGCCTCAGCTGGATATTGCAGTGCATTGAGGATGAGGAACAGATGAGCGAACAAGGAAAATTTACTGAGTCTTCTTCAGACTCCACAACTTTACTTTGGGATGTTTTTGAGAAGTCTTTGGAGGAGTTAGATACCATAAAGACAAGCCTAAAAAATCTGCTCGAGTTGGATGGAGATCCGGAGATCTTCCACAGTCTGTGTCACCACTTTACGGTAGACGAGGCCAATTTCTATCTGCAATTTACCGTTAATTTAGATTCTTCCATTAAGAGACAAATGGAACTTATCAGAGGCGGTAATAACATGTGGGAATCGAAAAAGAGAAATTGACTTACTATGCGGTCTTTGCTGAATATGAGTGTGCATGAGGTGTGCAAAGAAGTAAGTGTCTGTTATTTACTATTACATGTTAAGGCTCTGTCTGTCGCACTACTACTACAGATACATCAAAGGCAGCAAATAAATGATATCAATGTGTATTAGGACCAATGAACGTAGCATTCATTACAGCAGTGTGTGTTAGATACATTACTGCACTCTGTACTAAGGCAGTGATTTCCATTCCTAGTACCACGAGGGATCCCTTAAAAATTTTCTTGGATATTGCTACTTCCATTCCAACCTCAACAACCTCAATGCATTGCTTCTATATCATTTAATCTATATTTTTTCTTTTCAGATGCACAAACTAGGATTTGAGGAGGAGAATCTCCAGGTGTATAAGCGGAATATTAGGAAGCACAACCTGAATGGCCGAGCGCTTGTGTACAGTGATAACAATGAGATAAAAGATGCCATGTGTATGGGCCTTGGAGACTGGACACTCTTCAGCGTGTACTTCTTAGGGGTTCTTCCCCCACCTCCTACTGCCCCTGCCACTGCCCCAGTTATTGGATGTAAAGAGGATATCTCTGTATTTATCAAATGAAAACACTTCTTAAGCCTGAAGGGAAGAACTCTTCAGTTTTGTCCAAACATATTCAAAGAATTCTCAGACTGAGTTTTGGTGTGAAAGCCTAATGTTCTCTTCTATGTGAACATTGTTAGGGTGATCTCTTAACATTTTTAGTAAATACTTGTGTACCTTATAATATAACAATTCTGGGGCATCATGTCTTAGAACTCTACATTGTCCCGTTCCTTGTTATTCCTTGTAGAAATTTCTGAATAAGTTGAAAACTGGCTGTGACCAGTAGGGGGTGTCCTTACACAGTCTGACACTGTCCAATCAGTACCGCCGGAGTCAGACTGGGTAATGGTAATGCCTAGTTGTCAATGTATTCCTTAATTTCTAGGAGATAAATTAGAACAATGGCTCATTCCAATATTACCTATTATATTTTGTATTCCATATTATTGTTTTATTGTATTATCTAATAATCTTAATTTTCAGCAATCCATTAAACCTCTGTACTATACTGGGTGTCAGAATTGTGCTTGTTTGAGAAAACAGGATAGCCAAGTTGTTCAGAAAAGAATGAGTTTAGTTGTGGACTCAGGACTTCTATAGCACAGGAATATAACAAGTATGTAGAAAGGAAGTAACTAGCAAACCCGTGAGCTGTTTTCTATTTTTAAGTCATGTTATGGCAAGGAAAGCTGCTGCAGACATGCCTAAGAGTTGTACTGCGGGAAAAGTTGTTAGTTGACCTCCCTCTGTAGAGTAGACAACATCAAGCATTGCCCAGGTTACCCATGGCGGAATGGCTCCCTACTTAAGGACTCGTTCCAAATCTCAGACGGAGTGGGTTTGCTTGGAGAACAACTTGTAGGAATGGAGAACAGCCTGGAGAGTATCCAACTTGGAAACTGGTTGGGCAGCTTGAGGAGGGAAGCCTCCTCATAGACAAAGATGTTTTCTAGAACCGAACATCTATGGATACCCATAAGAGGTGACATTCGCCGATGGCAGGCAGTACATCCCCTGTGACAGCAGATGTGTGGTTTTTGTCTTCATGGTGAACTTGTTCATGGTCCCAGCTAAGTCTAACACAATGTGATATGCCATAATTCTTTATACTATCTTTCGGTAGAGTGAGGGTCTGTGATCGGTATAAGCCAACTGGACAAGACCATACATGGGAATCAAAGAAACTGAAGGAATGTATAGCAACTGGTCAGTAACAGAATGTAACCCTGTCATATCACATCAATTCCAGTTTGTGAAACCAACATCAGTGATCACCAAATTACATTCCCGGTATCAGCAAGTATTCGATGCCTGTATACAAAATCTCTAAGAACTGTAAGACTTGTAACTTGGACACATGAAGAAAAGTTTTTCACAGGTTCCATATGCATGATACTTACAGACAACACTTACTTGCTGGGTAAGCCTGCGTTCATATTACATTTTAGCATTTTTCTATAGTCAAAAACACACACAAGACCCTATGGGAATCAATTCATTTATTGAGCAGTCAAATACAATTCAGGTCACAGCACACATAGGATATATACACACACACACACACACATATGATGTCTGTATGATATATATACTGTATATATATATATAGATATCATATAATAAATCAGAAATGTTTGAAGCTATTAAAAAATTCTGTATGAAGAACATCATCATATCACTGGAGATTTGCAAAGGGGAAACTATAAGGAGGTCGAGAGAAACCGCTCTTAAAAATACTTTATGAAAGTGCAAATGTAAACCAGGAAGATGTTATAATGAGGATCCTCGATAGAAGACATGTAGGTGTAAATGTTACAAATATGTCTCAAAGTATTCTTCCAATGATTTGGGCTTGTATTAGGATTTGGCGACATTGATGCATCTGTTTTTGCCTCCTTGTAGACTAATTCTTTCATCTTGCATGAGGTTAGTACTGGACAAAGGTCAACGTGACATCTCCTACAACTTCAATCATGTCGATTTGGTTGAAAGGCAGGCGATGAACGTAGTTGAATAATTTTGATCCATTAGAATAGACCCCGAAACAGCCTCCCTCATTCCTGATTTCCAGCTGCCAGCGAATAATATTTAGGATGAAACACAAAGGATGATTTACTGGTGTCTATAGATGTAATGGTTGGTCCAAGATAAAAAAAAAAAAAAAAAAAAAACAGATCTGCTCTCCTCCAGAAAGTGCCACACCTGTCCATGGGTTATATCTGGCACTGTGTTTTGGAAGGAAACAGTCATGTTTTTCTTATCATGGACATCCCCTTTAAATTTGATAATATTTGTTGCTCTTACCTGAAAGCTTTGGCCAGGATGGAATGGCATGTAGGACATCTGCCTCTCTTCAGGACCCCAGGTGCCTCTGTTCTGAGTATTTCTTACTAATACTCCCTCTCGGAAACGGGGGTTGACATGAAGATGAATATTCCTTGACCTGCTGTTTAGAAGATTGACGTGGAACCTGAAAAGGTTCAATACTATAGGTTAAAATAACCCACAATCTTATACATCAGGCTGTGGGGGTATAGTAGAAACAGTGCTTCATTTTTATGTAGTCTATACCCAGCTATGGCATAGGGCCTATATGGACTTCTCTAATATCCATGTGTATGTCCAAACTAATCCAAAAACTGGTATTTTTTTGAAAATATCTACTGCCTTAAAGGTGTTGTCTGGTCTCTAAAACCTATTTTGAAATATCCACTTTTGAGTTAATAGATGGAGGCGATGAAAGAGTCCCTCGTTCAAAGTCTTTATCTATTAGCCAGACAGAAGAGGACCTGGCATATATTGGCATTACTTAGACAGGAAATATATGTAAGACCAGATATAATGTGTGTAATGCTTCACTTTCCCTGTGGTGGTGCTGTCAGGAACCAGATCACATCATGCCAGACTCCCCAACAGATTATGGTTGACGCTGAAGATCTCATCTAACAGCTTATGAATATATTATTGTCTGGGTACCCTTCAACAAAAAGAAATTGTGCAAAGCAGAGAACCCCTTTAAGTTAGTCCAAACCAAGCAAGCAGCTCTGGTGACCTCTTCCTCTACCGTCTACTTTTACACTTTCCACTGCTGAAACCTCCCGAACACAGCCCAGCATTGAACTTGGTAAGAAATTATTCCAAGGGACTCATTCTTCATTTTCATGGCATTGTAAAATTTATCATTGTGCCAAAGTGATTTGTCCCCAAATCCTCTCCAGATGGTGTTTTCTGTTAAACTTTTGAGGTCCTTGTGCCAAAAATTTGCTAATGCCCTGGAGGACAATCCAACCCTGAGCACACTGCACCTTACATATCTTCCCTGCAAAGTCTTTCTTAGGCTAGGTTCGGGGGTCCCCCGCCGGACCGGAACGATGGAGAGCCCTTCCACTAAAATAGCAGATATCTGCGGACAACCCACGGACCCCATAGACTATAATGGTGTACGTTAGGTTTTTGTCGGATTTATACTGAAACCAACAGAGAGAAAAGTCCTCCGTGCAGGACTTTTCTCTCCGCCAATTTCCGATTCTCCTACAGAGACTCCAACGCAGATGTGTACCTAGCCTTAGTAATCCACGAAGAAACATACCTGTCTGCTCCATGGTGAATATTCCCCATGACGATGATTTTTCCATGTTTGCCAAAGTTTGACTGAAAAGCAGCCTGGAAGGGCATTACCTATGGAGATCATACGTCTTTAGTGTGACAGCAGACTTACTTCTTAGAGGGCAGAAACAGTAGGAAGGAAAGATGCTTTGGTATAAGCAACAAGTAGAATAAGTAATAATCATACCGGATTATACAAAGTCATGGGCGCTTTCTGTGGCTAAAAATATATATAAAAAACATATATAAGTCACATCATATGGGTACAGGCAGATATTCATATACAATGTCGTCATGTGCACTCACATTAGGAATCCCAAAGACGGGGGGTACAGCCATACTTGGTGCCTAAAGCAAGAAGAGTATATTTACTGAGCTATACAGTATAAGCGCGCACATCCACAACGACCCCTATTCAGAGGGGAGATAGAAAAATCACTTACTCTAGATTCACACTTGCGCTCAGGTTTCCGTTCTTTGGGTTCACTTGTGGACCCAAAAAACGGAAACCTAATCCACTTAAAAAGCAGTTACCCGCAGACTTTTCTCTTCGCATTTTTCAAGCAGATTTGGGAACAGAATCCCCGAACAGAAACCAAGCACTGGTGTGAACCCAGCCTTACTTCATAAGATATGCTATTAAGTCATAATTTTAATTCCACCACATTTCCTTGAGATTTCCTCTCCTGTAAGCTCATAGTGACCAATATAATTGCCATAATACATCCTAAAGTGGTTGTAAAATGATGGCATATAACCTTATTTTCTTTGGGAATGCCCCTTTCAGAACAAGGTATATTTGTGATTTAGTGCTGTAGAAATGTTAGATGTAAGGCTCAGTTCACACTTTCATCATTCCAGTGTGTTGTTCCGATCTGTCATTAAGATCAGTGCACCGGACTGAAAAGTCGATGGACTGACTGATGCATTTTTTGTTTCAGACGGAAGACTTTCATCCCTTGAAAGATTAAACAAGACAGAGGAAAGCTTCCATCTTGTTTTTAACGTTAGAGACAATGGAGATGGATGCAGATGGAGGGTGCTCCTTCTGCATCGGTCATTCTGTTGGCTTTTTAGTCCAATGTTCTGATCCTATGATGGATCAGAACAAAGGACTTTTAAGAAGGCAGTGTGAATGTTGTGTGTTGTAGCAGCCAGACTCCAATCCTCTGGTGAGCCCAGAGTCTAAATCAATAATGGTCCAATAGAAGACAACCAAATTTGAAGGGTACTATGGTCGATTTCCTAGGAGCTAGTGAAGGATAGGCCCCAGAATCATTTTATCTTGTGGGTCTAAGGGAAGCTCAGTCTGACACTGTCCACAGCAGCCGATTTTGGTGGATGCCGCCAACCATCCAATGTGTATGAGCATGTCCTAACTCACTGTTGGGTTGGATTTTAACATGTCTGATCCTTTTGTTCTTAAAGAGGTTTTTAGTCATACCTTATCCTTAGGATAGGCCATAAATATCTTATTGGTGGGGAGCTGTAATGTATCTTTTTTGTAATGTATCTTTTTTGATAGTACTTGAACCCCACAAATTGTACAGTGCTGCGGAATATGTTGGTGCTATATAAATAAAAATGATTATTTTTATTATTATTATAGCTGACAGCCAGAGCTGAGCTGCAGTACTGGCGCCCGGCCACTATACAGGGCACAGAGCTATTTCTTTTCAAAGACACAGACTAGACAAACCTCTGAACAGCTGGTAGGTGCAGGAGCCAGCTATTGGGCCCCCACTGATCAGATATCCTAAGGATAGGCCATAAATTAAAAAAAAAAAAAAATCACAGGCAACCCCTTTAATCAAGATACCTGCCCTAGGTGTCCAGCCGAGCTTGAATGCATGTGAATGGGTGGAAGGAATAACAGTGGACTGTATGTGTTCAGTCAACAGTTATTTAAGGTGTATGATCATCTTAAGACAAGGTGATATGTAGAATTTATAGAATCTCATAGGAAGGTCAGGAGCAAAATGAACTGTATAATATTAATGAAAACAGCAGTATAACCTCTGCTACAGGTCTACATATTGGATACAACTCTAAAACATTATAGACTTACCATCGGTGCACCATACATTGGAGGGGCAAATGAATTTTGAACCTAAAATATCACAAATGAAAACAGAAAAGAAGATGTTACATGCTTCATTGCTTTAGCTTTGGATACTATGGATTAGCTCTTTTAAAATAGGTCATTTATGACACCAAATAAAGAATAAGATACTAAACCCCCAAAATAAAACATCAATGTCAGACAGGCCCCCAGAGTACCACAGTACCCTCCAGTGGGCCCAGGTTCTAACACAATAATAGCCCAGCAGACCACACTCAAATTCGAAGGGTACTATGGTCTATTTCCTAGGTCCAACGCTGTTGGCGATGACCCAAGTGACCACTATTACAGCTCCAAGATCATACAGAAGAGTCAAGATATCTGGTTAGGCAGATCTGCCATGTAGGCCTCTAGAAGGGATAGGTACAACTGATGCTGGTACTGTAAGGGTGGCCATATTTGTTCTGACTCTACGAATTTGACACTAGATGACAAGAAGATTAAATGTCAGGAAGAAAACAAATGGTCAGCAGACCAGTCATCCATGGGATCACAAGAGACCGACCATTGAGCAATCTGAATTTGGCCAATTATGCCATACACATGTAGTATCAGCCAATTAAGATCAATCATATTTTCAGCACATACTAGTCTGTCAGCCATCACAGATGATCATTCATATTCATTTTCCAAAAGATGGTTGGCAAGAGTGGACAAAATTGTTCATTTTAGTCAACTTTCATCTCTTGTGTATGGCCAGCTATAGCCATTTGGAATGAAGGTGCAGTATTATCAGAGATTGGTAACATTTTTATATTACCATACAATGAATGTACTCACATAACCTGGAGTGTATGGAGGGGGCGCTGGTGACATTTCAACCTAAAATTGTAACATGAACATAGTAAAACCTAAGACTGTGTCATTTTATAGGTAAGGAGTTTCCATATTAGAAGATCTATGTATAAGAGTTTCCTATGTATACATAAAAGTAATAACATAAAAGTAATATAGCAAAAAAACCTTTCCAGAGATTAAATGGGTTGGCCAGGATTTTTTTTTATCGCTTGTCCTATAAATATCTGACTGGTGTGGGGCCTACAAGCCGCCCCGGCATGGATCAGCTATACGGGCCGCTTCTGACACCCATACTGTTCACAGCACAGAGCCAGAAGCAATTGGCTCCAGTCACTGTATAGTGCGGGATGCCATCACTGCAGCTCAGCATACATGGAAGTCAATGGAAGCTAAGCTGCAGTGATGGCATCCAGCCACTATAAAGGGCCCGGAGCGAACTGGGTGCGGCTCTGTGCTGCGAATAGTATGGGTGTCGGAAGTGGCCCCGTACAGCTGATCCATGCAGGGCTGCCTGTTGGCCTGCCAACGATCAGATATTTAAAAAAAAAAATCCTGGACACCCCCTTTAATGATATCAGAATATAAAAGGGTTCTTCCGAAATGGACTACACATCAATATGGCCACAATGCTAGGCAATAGGTATGTCAGCGGAAATGCCAATTACCATGTCAAGGTTAGTCTTGGCCACCAGAGTACCAAGTGTTCCTCCAGTGGGTCCAAGCTCTGACATAATAATGGGCCCTTAATATTACAGGGCCCACAGCTTCAAGCAAATGCAACCTGAAGGAATATGTGATATGCCCTGCGGATATCAGCTCGTGGATTGTCCAGTTCCGAAAACTTTTTGACACAAACTTTACATGTGTGCTATCTCTAGCCAGTCACTATTGGGCCTTAGAATTATGCTGCATTTTTGGCAAAAGATTCAGAAGTCTTCAATGTGTTACAAACAATTCTGCAGATTTGTAATGTCTTGGAAGTGCAGATAACCAGCGTTCCTTTCTCCGCACTTTGGGATCAGTACATAATATTCTAACATGAGGCACTTACTGACGGAGAGAAGGTGACACAGCTAAGATTGAGGTCGCCACTGACTTGAAGGGACTGGATGGTTTGATAAGAGACACGATGACGATATTCTAGTACGTGCTGCCCATTCACAGTGACCTGAATGGAGAAAGAATATGACTCTAAGAAGGATGAAACCTACTTGACAAATTATTATTATTATTGGTATTATTATCATTCCTCATAATAATAATTCATTTTGTTAGAATTTTAAAATGATACAAAAACATTTGTAAATCTTATATCTCTTCAGTCACTAGGGGGCACTGTCTTACTATTAATGCTAGAAATTTGCAATCTATAAACCAAGTTCCATGGATGGAGGCAGAAATCCAATTTATTTTATCTATTTCCATCTGTATTGTCACTTGTCCTACATACTATAATATTCGTACATAAAACATGGCTTCCTGCACTGGGACATTCACCTAGTTGTCATTCACATTGCAATGCCGCAGCAGTCTATTACATAGTGATTGAATTGTAATGCTGTAAAGTGTCTGCAGTATACTTCACAACTGATATGAGGTCTCCTAGTGCAATGCAATACTAAAGAGAGCTCATCATATCCCCCCCCTCGCTGATACGTTTCACTGTTACACTGCGTCCCCAGGGGTAAAGGGGATAAGATCCCTGAGGGTGCTCAGTACTAGCCCTGTGATACCAGCCTCAGATGTAATGGGGTTAATCAGCCTGAGCCTCACACCGGAGATTCTGCAGCTGAATCAGTTACGGAATCTGCAGCAAGATCGAGCAGGGTGATTCTTATTTCAGCGTGTTGAAAAAAAAAAAAAAAAGGATCCATCACTGCCTCCCATTAAAACCATTGAGAGGCAGATTCGACTGCAATTTGGAGTTGATTTTGAGATAGAATCCTCACAATCAGCTTCACATTCTTACATATGAACCTAGCATAAAGCATATAATGTTGTGTCTGCTGTAAACAAACTGCACATATTTACTAGAGATTGGCAAATTTTTTTTTTTTTTTTTACAAAACCGAACAAATGGAGATTCGTCTTGAACGAACTAAAATGGCTGCCACATTATGCTCAGACCCTAAAGTATAATAGGTGCAGGCCCAGGGGAGGTGAAAAAATAAAAAAAACATTCATATACATCATCCTAGGAGCCCTGACAGTATTCTACACTATGTTTTATAGATAGGTACCTCGGAGCCCTGACAGTGTTCTACACTATGTTTTATAGATAGGTTCCTAGGAGCCCTGACAGTATTCTACACTATGTTTTATAGATAGGTTCTTAGGAGCCCTGACAGTGTTCTACACTATGTTTTATAGATAGGTACCTCGGAGCCCTGACAGTGTTCTACACTATGTTTTATAGATAGGTTCCTAGGAGCCCTGACAGTATTCTACACTATGTTTTATAGATAGGTTCCTAGGAGCCCTGACAGTGTTCTACACTATGTTTTATAGATAGGTACCTCGGAGCCCTGACAGTGTTCTATACTATGTTTTATAGAGAGGTTCCTAGGAGCCCTGACAGTGTTCTACACTATGTTTTATAGATAGGTTCCTAGGAGCCCTGACAGTATTCTACACTATGTTTTATAGATAGGTTCCTAGGAGCCCTGACAGTGTTCTACACTATGTTTTATAGATAGGTTCCTAGGAGCCCTGACAGTGTTCTACACTATGTTTTATAGATAGGTTCCTAGGAGCCCTGACAGTGTTCTACACTATGTTTTATAGCTAGGTTCCTAGGAGCCCTGACAGTGTCATACATTATGTTTTATAGATAGGTTCCTAGGAGCCCTGATAGTGTTCTACACTATGTTTTATAGATAGGTTCCTAGGAGCCATGACAGTGTTCTGCACTATGTTTTATAGATAGGTTCCTAGGAGCCCTGACAGTGTTCTACACTATGTTTAATAGATGGGTTCCTAGGATGTGTTGCAACACCAGCCTGGCCCACGTGATGTCTGTGACGTTACTGAAGAGGCCCAAAAATTGCAGGAAGTCACGCCGGAGCACAGGAGAGGTGAGTAACACTGTTTTTTATGTTCGCTCTCCTCCCCTGGGCCTCCGATCATTACACAGAGTATAATAATAGCAGTATTTGTTAGGGTTCAGAGACGTGATATGGGATGCAGAAGAGGAAGCAGAAGCATCCGTGAGTAGGAGCGGGGATCGGTAAGTAAATAGGGCCCATTACCTGTTTGGGTTACTCCAGCAGGTAACAGCCTATTTAAAAAAAAAAAAAAAAGGCATCGGGGGCCCCATAAGGTCATGGGCCCTTTGGCAACTGCTATGGCTGCTACTGTGGTACTTACAACGCTGTATCCAACTATCCCCAGGGGTGCGCACAGTACGAGCCCCTAATGGTAGTTTGTGGGGTTTGTCAGCGGCACCACAATCAATGGGGCTGTACTGCCTGTCAGTTTCAGTGTTTTTTAATTTGTCCGCACCTCCCCTGGGCCCCAACTTATTATACTCTGGGGATGATTCATGGGTGGAGAACCTCCAATATGGCAGTGCTGTAGGTGTCAGTAAAAGTAGTGGTGCGGTGCTTGTAATGCACAGGGGGCGCTATTGCATATCTTTGTTTTGAAAGTGGTATTTTGTCAGTAATTGACAGGAAGGTTTAACTGAGGTGGGTGTTGTGAGCAGTCATATATCCTCTACTGCACATTACTATATATAAGGTATTATATGTCACCTTGCAGCCCTGTAACCTGTATAAAAGTAATCCCAGGCCCTCCTGCTTTTATCCAATCACAGGGCTCCGCACTGACGTCTCATCTTATATCTTGTTCTATATTTCCTAACTCAGGACTATGAAAGAGAATGTAATATAATAAGGGTACACAGGGCCGGGACTAAGGATTATTAAAGGGGCATTAAAGGTGTTTCCAGGGTTTAAAACACATAATATTGTCAGTGGCATATGCAAATGAGTTTGACCTTTACTGTATATGTAAATGAGATTGACCTTTTGCATTGGAATTCCGAGACCATTATGACATCACCAGAACATGATGACATCACAATGATGGCAAGTGCATAAATAGACCTGACACTACCTCAGTTGTTAAGAGGATGCTGAGGAGAGGACTACACCAGGTATGTACAGTGTAGATTTACCACATTACTATAGGGGGCGCCATGCTGGGTAGAATTTAGGATTCAGTGTTGATGGATTTAACCTTCCTCCATGATCACATGACACAGCGTCCCCCCCCAGTGCTCCCCCTTTTGTTAAAAAAACAAACATTTTGGAATATTCAGCCGGCACCCAGCTCTGTAAGAGTCGATTCCTCCATCTCTAGTAAGGAAGAAATCACATGCTTTAGAAATGTGGCAAGCAGGAATTTTAATTGGAAAAAAGTTGCTCATTTTTGCGCAAATGAGTTGTGCGCCAAAGCTTGTGACTTTTTCCCACCACAATTCTAGCGCTTTATATATAAGAAAATATTAGGGACTGAGGTGTTTTTCTATCTAATCGGGCAACTTGAGACATGGCAGATTTATCACAGATTTCCAGTGTGGATTGTGTACTCATTTCTGGTATAATACATGAGGGTGGGGTTTAGTAAATATAAGATTCATGTCCAGTCCATCGAGAAATAGTTATAATAGATGGAGACAACAACCCACTGACATGTGATGTCACTTCCTGTGGGCGGTGTCATTGGGAAGTCATGCACCGCTAATGTGATGTCACTTCCTGTGGGCAGTCATGTGGCCTCACTTTCCATTGTTCTTCATGTCCTTGTATTGTGAATGACTTGATATCTGTGTGATGGTGACGGCTTCATGTTTTATAATCACTCACTTTCTATATATCACTTTATTTCAGCCTCTCCATTAGCATATGGACGGAGCCGCCTCCTCCACAAACATTTAGAGGTAAGTACCGGAGCGTTATACCCGACACTTATCATTCCTATCATCTTCATTTAGAAATAGATTTTATATTATTTTTTATATCATAAAAAATGGGTGTTATCAGCCGCACTCTCCAATCTGAAAGCAGTTTATTAAATGTAAATGCTAATAGTAGAGCTGAGGTGTGACTGGGAAGTGCAAGGGTGGAACTGGGCAGCTCAGGGGTGGGGCTGGGTGGCTCAGGGGTGGGGCTAGGACAATCAGAAGATCAGAGGAAATGATTGATTTTGTTTTTCTTCTTTCTTTTGAATAAGCAGAAGTTCTTTACTCAAAGTGTTCTCAAGAAGAAAATCATCTAAAACACAACAAGTCATCGCAAAGTTCTCATCGTTCTCAAATTCTCATAGCAAAACAAAAAAAATCACAGAACACATCTTGCATTAGAGTAGGGATTAGAGGGTTCCTTCTTTTAGATTGTAAGCATCTCAGGGCAGGGACATTAACCTTTTAATGACCACTCCCACTATATTTCATACCATGAGTGCCTTCATAGTCTCCAATTGTTTTTTTTTTTTTTTTTTCTCCTAAATTGCTCCAGACTGCCCCCTATGATTTATTTGGGTCAGTGTAGATGAAGCCGTAACCGCTCATGGCCTGCATGCAGCTGCAGGATTTTTGGTTTAACATGGCTGCCGGTTGAAACTCATAACGGTGGTCCTTAAAGGGTCAATGATGGTTTTCTTTAGATTGTAAGCTCATAAGAGCAGGGCCAGTTTTATCATGGAAGGTCAGAAGGAATCCTCCAAAATAGATTGTAAGCCATGAAGTCAATGTCCGGTCAATAGACTTCTGGAGAATGACTTTATTGGCAGGAATCCTCTCTTTAGACTAGGGCTAATGATGACCAGGATGGTTCCTATCTCTGAGGTTGGGGCTACATGGTGGCCTTGGCTGCGGTGTATGTCATGTGGTTGGAGATCGCAGTGTAGCGCTTTTTCCATTAGCTCTAATGGAAGTGAATGTGGTTGCGTTATGACGAGCAAGTAAGAGCGTCGAGTTTGCTAATAGGGATTAGTAGATTGGTGTTCTGGGAGTGGTTGCAACTGATGGTCGGGTCCAAAACTCAAAATGACCTGTATCGTTGGGCGATCGCGCCCTTGTGAGTCATCGAGACACAATTGCATTCGCGTTCCCTGGCAGAGATGCCAGCTGCACTACACATAGGTCTTTGGCTGTGTGATGTGTGTTGTGGCTGAAGTCGCCGTGTAGCTCCTGCTCTAGAGATAAGCGGCCATCATGGACATCATTTATTATGTATCACCATAGAGAGGATTCCTTACAATAGTCTGTAAGCTCTTCGGGGCAGGATAACCCCCATCATTATAGGGGATGAGATACACGATGTATCTATAACTATACACATTGTAAGCCTCCGGGCAATATTCTTAGTGTGTAAGCTCTCCGGAGCAGGATAACCCCCATCATTACAGGGGATGATATTATGTAATATTATTGTATACACATCTATGTACATTGTGAGCCTTCGGGCAGTATTTGCTATTCTGTAAGCTCTTCGGGGCAGGTTTCTGGTATGGCAGTAGGCAGATGGATAGACATGATCCAGGGTTATATCGCCGATCGCCATATTTGGGGTCAGGGAGGAATTATTTTTTTCCCCTGAGACTCAGATCTCTGGGGTTTTTCTTCGCCTTCCTCTGGATCATCGGGTTGGGGCTCTTATCTCAGGACCTTATTTATGGATGGTCAGATGGACCATCACAGATGCTCAGACTCCATGGACCTGACATAGGAACCACAACCCCCATCATTTAGTAGGATATAATACAAGCCATTATTATTAATGGCTCCTCTGCTTATTGCTAATAAATGGTATTATAATATAAAATCAGCCGTTACCGTGTCCGGTGTCATTTATTGTCTCCAATTATTTCATTACACAATTACCATAATTCACAGAGATACAAACAGAGCCGCATAGTCGTCCATGTACAGATGGAGCAGGCGGTCTATGAACCTCCACATAGTCATCCATGTACAGATGGTGGTCTATGAGCAGGAGCAGGCGGTCTATGAACTATTTTGGCGCACTAAGAATGATCAGACTGTGCTTACACTACTGACATATCACATGTATTAGAGCGGCTGGTGGGATAGTGCGCCATGACACAGAACTAAGGTTCACTTGGTGCCTGCTACATCTATATGTAAAAGCAGTCCCATTATAACACATTAGTGGGTGAAGTGTAAAGCTGTCATGAGTGCCCCCTCCTCATTTCCATCCCCTTCTACATTATACCATGACACCAGGGGCGTAACTACCGAGGTAGCAGTGGTAGCAACTGCCACAGGGCCCGGAACATTACGGGGCCCGGAACCCTGTGGCAGTCGCTACCGCGAACCCCACAATCACTGCTATCGTTATACTCCGGGGTCTTTTGAGACCCCGGAGTATAACGATCGGGGGCCCAGGGGAGGTGAGCGAACATAAAAAACACTGTAACTCACCTATCTGCCACTCCGCAGGCTTCGGGCCTGTTTGGTGACGTCCCAGACGTCAGCCGACGTCATTATGCGTCGCGACGCCGGCCTGGATCGCGCGAGATTCGGTCCGATATTGAAGATGGCTGAAGTAGCGCACGGGAGTGCACCGGAGCGAGGAAGAGGTAAGTTGCAGTGTTTTCTATGTTTCTCTCCTCCCCTGGGTCTCCGATCATTATACTCTGGGGTCTGAAAAGACCCCAGAGTATAATAATCGTTCATGGGTGGTCCACTATGGGGCATAATACTGTGTGCAGGGGCCACTATGGGGCAAACTACTGTGTGCAGGGGCCACTATGGGGCAAACTACTGTGTGCAGGGGCTACTATGGGGCAAAGTACTGTGTGCAGGGGCTACTATGGGGCAAACTACTGTGTGCAGGGGCCACTCTGGGGCAAACTACTGTGTGCAGGGGCTACTATGGGGCAAACTACTGTGTGCAGGGGCCACTATGGGGCAAACTACTGTGTGCAGGGGCTACTATGGGGCAAACTACTGTGTGCAGGGGCTACTATGGGGCAAACTACTGCGTGCAGACGCCACTATGGGGCAAACTACTGCGTGCAGGGGCCACTATGGGGCAAACTACTGTGTGCAGGGGCCACTATGGGGCAAACTACTGTGTGCAGGGGCCACTATGGGGCAAACTACTGTGTGTCGGGGCCACTATGGGGCAAACTACTGTGTGCTGGGGCCATTATGGGGCTTAACACTGTATGCAGGGGCTACTGTGGGACATTACACTGTGTGGAGGGGGCGCTATGGGACATAATATTGTGTTCAGGGGCCACTATGCTGCATAATACCGTGTCCAGGGGCCACTATGGGGCATAATACCGTGTGCAGGGGCCACTATGGGGCATAATACCGTGTGCAGGGGCCACTATGAGGCATAATAATGTGCGCAGGAATGCGGTTTGTGTGTGGGGGGGGGGTTGGGGGCGGTGGCTTGGGGGGGGCCCCATGTCAAATGTTCGCCTTGGGGCCCAGCCATTCCTAGTTACGCCACTGCATGACACAACCTACCTGACCTACCTGAGGATGGTGGTAACAGGTGTAAAAGCAGTGCAGGCCACGCATATATACATATGATGAACAGGGCTAGTTTTAGACAAAGTGTGGCCCTGGGCAAAATTAAAAGTGGGGCCCCAAATGCTGATATACTGTACAAACAACACCATCATCTTCCAGTGGAAACCCCTATAATAAAGCCTCCTTTCTGCCAACAAAAAAATTTAAAACAACCCCCATTTTCCCACACACAATTCAAATGAGTGCCTTTGTACCGCCTAATAGATTTTTGCACCCAGTCATCAGTTATTATAGCGCCTCCTTATAAATAATAGTCCCTGCTTATAAATAATATTACACCCTTATCAGTAATAGCGCCCTTATAAATAGTGCCCTGTATCAGTAATATCCCCCTTATCTGTAACAGTCACCCTGAAAAAATAATACTGCTCCCTTATAAATAGTTCCCCTTATTAATAATAGCCCTCTCATAAATAATAGTTACCCTTATAAATATTAGTCCCCATTATCACTAATAGCCCCCTTTATAAATAATAGCCCACTTAACAATTATACCCCCCTTATAAATAGTTCCCCTCTTATAAATAATAGCTCCCCCTTATAATAGATGCCTTATATATAATAGATCCTCACTTATAAATAAGAGCCCCCTTATATGTAATAGTTCTCCTTATACAGTGTCGGACTGAAGGGCCTTAGGCCCACCAGAGGAACTTGTTCTGGGGCCCCACCCACCAGCTTCCTGCTAATAGCCTACACCACGGCTCCTTCACTGAAGTCTTACATATGTGCTGACTACCTGGTGTTACTGAGTATGTTCCCAGTATAGTCAGCCCCTATAGTACTGTGTAGGCCCCAATAGCTCCAATGGCCAGTTCATGCACAATACTGTATGGAGAAAGACATGGCCATGGAGCACTACACGTATGTGCAAGATTTTAGTGAGGGAGCTATGATGCAGACATAGCACACAGAGCTGCCAGCAGGAATTTTGAACCCCTCCCCCACAGTATAATGCTCCACATGGTATATAATGCTTCATAGTATAAAATGCTCCCCTGAGTCCTCCACAGTTTCCCCACATGGTATATAATGCTCCACAGTGGCCCCACACAGTATAAAATGCTCCCTTGAGCCCCCAATGGCGGTCCCACATGGTATATAAGGCTCCACACAGTATAATATGCTCCCAGAGTCCCAACACAGTATAATACTCCACAGTGGCCCACACAGTATACTACCCTTTAGTGGCCCCAGGCAGTACAATATGCTCCCCAGCAGCCCCACACACTATAATATGCTCCACACAGTATAATATGCATCCCACAGTGCCCCCCCCCAGTACAATTCTCCACAGTGGCCTAACTCAGTATAACATGCTCCACAATGGCCTCCACACAGTATAATATACTCCCCGAAGGGGTTCCTCCAGTATAATGCTCAACAGTGGTCCCCCACAGTATAATATGCTCCCCACAGTGCCCCCCAGTATAATGCTCTACAAGGGCCCCACAGAGTATAATATGCTCCCAAGAAGTCCCACACAATATAATACACACCACAGTGGCCCCACACAGTATAACAGGCTCCCCACACTGCCCATTCCCTCCCAGTATAAAGCTCCACAGTGACCCATAGTATAATATGCTCCCCAGAGGCCCCCGCTAGTATAATGCTCCACAGTAGCCCTACAGACTCCCTTAGTGCTAGAATTATATTATACTCTGGAGTCTCTTCAGACCCCAGAGTATAATAATCGGAGGCCCAGCGGAGATAAGGGAAAATAACAAACAGTTATACTTACCTTGCCTTACCTCTCCTGGACCTCCTCGCGCTGCTCCGCTGTCACTGCCGCCGCCGCATTCCTCTTCTGTGCGGCTGACGTCATGCGTTTTGGATGTTGCCGCTGAGATCTGTGATTGGGCCTCAGTGGTTATGTGAGGAACGCTGTCAGCACGCCCCACGTGACTGCTGAGGCCAGGCCTCAGCGGTGATGTCCAGAACGCCAGAAAATGTCACCTGACACCTAGGACACTCACCTTGGAAAGGGGCCCTGCGGCAAATGACGCTGTTTGCCCCCCCTAACGCCGGCCCTGCCTAGGAGCCCTGACATTGTCATACACTATGTTTTATAAATAGGTTCCTAGGAGTCCTGACAGTGTTCTTGTAAGGAAATTGCCAGTTGAACAATTCCCCAGTGCTACTGCAGAACCCTGGGGGGAGGGGCACAACAAGACAGTGAGCCCTAAAGCTGAACCCCCCCCACTGTCCCTGGTTAACTTGCCTGAATTGTCCTAGGTGACAGCCAGCAACTGGTCGACAGTCCCTTCTAAATATAAGTGGCAACACAAAACGCGGACAGGACAAACAACAAAAAGGGAGGTCAGCTAGCCAAGGGGTAAAGGCCGGTACGCTAGAAGCAATAGCAAGCGCCAATGTGAATGTGAGCAAAGAATAAATAGGAAGGAAGAACCCGCCCCAGACTTGATAAGAGGAAAGGCTGTCAATCACACAGGCAAGGCTGAGGTTAACTATTTGAGGACCAGAGAGAAACAAAGGTGCAGGAGACGGGTGTGGTAGAAATTCAATTATAGACAAGAGGTACTAGAACAGTGTTCAGACTGAGCAACAAGAACCCTACGCAAGGAATCAAACTGAACACGCCTCCTTCGCCGCAGCGTGCGAGCGGAGGGTGGCGCAGAGACCCGAACAGGCAGAGAAGTTACAGTTCTACCCTATGTTTTATCGATAGGTTCCTAGGAGCCCTAAGAGTGTTCTACACTATGTTTTATAGATAGGTTCCTAGGAGTCCTGACAGTGTTCTACACCATGTTTTATAGATAGGTTCCTAGGAGCCCTGACAGTGTTCTACACTATGTTTTATAGATAGGTTCCTAGGAGCCCTGACAGTGTCATACACTATGTTTTATAGATAGGTTCCTAGGAGCCCTGACAGTGTTTTCCACTATGTTTTATAGATAGGTTCCTAGGAGTCCTGACTGTGTTATACACTATGTTTTATAGATAGGTTCCTAGGAGCCCTGACAGTGTCATACACTATGTTTTATAGATAGGATCCTAGGAGCCCTGACAGTATTCTACACTATGTTTTATAGATAGGTTCCTAGGAGCCCTGACAGTGTTCTACACTATGTTTTATAGATAGGTTCCTAGGAGCCCTGACAGTGTTCTACACTATGTTTTATAGCTAGGTTCCTAGGAGCCCTGACAGTGTCATACACTATGTTTAATAGATGGGTTCCTAGGATGTGTTACAACACCAGCCTGGCCCACGTGATGTCTGTGACGTTACTGAAGAGGCCCAAAGATTGCAGGAAGTCACGCCGGAGCACAGGAGAGGTGAGTAACACTGTTTTTTATGTTCGCTCTCCTCCCCTGGGCCTCCGATCATTACACAGAGTATAATAATAGCAGTATTTGTTAGGGTTCAGAGACGTGATATGGGATGCAGAAGAGTAAGCAGAAGCATCCGTGAGTAGGAGCGGGGATCGGTAAGTAAATAGGGCCCATTACCTGTTTGGGTTACTCCAGCAGGTAACAGCCTATTTAAAAAAAAAAAAAAAAAAGGCATCGGGGGCCCCATAAGGTCATGGGCCCTTTGGCAACTGCTATGGCTGCTACTGTGGTACTTACAACGCTGTATCCAACTATCCCCAGGGGTGCGCACAGTACGAGCCCCTAATGGTAGTTTGTGGGGTTTGTCAGCGGCACCACAATCAATGGGGCTGTACTGCCTGTCAGTTTCATGTACGGTAGAATTGGCCCCTGGGGACTGAGCCTTTGTGCTTTCTATTTTCTCTCTCCTATGATTCTCACCATGTTTAGTGCTCACCATTACAACCAGACAGTCTCACTTCTCTTTCAGCAAATACTGATAAATCCTCCCACCTGCCCTTGGTGCTTGGTGCATGGAATGGGCATAGTCACAACTAGTGATGGGGGAACCTTGCAAGATTTTTTTTCAAAAATAATGAATAATGAAGTTCACCAACAAGTCTCCGTTTGTAAAAGGTTCCAGCATCATGACGTTGGTGGGCTCAATGTGATTGGGCCTCACTGGTGACCCCGGGGCATGAGACATCAGAGAAGAGGCTGGAAGAGGCTGCGGTGAAGACTGGACAACAGGGAGATGTAAGGAAGGGTGTTTTTTAATTTGTCCGCACCTTCCCTGGGCCCCAACTTATTATACTCTGGGGATGATTCATGGGTGGAGAACCTCCAATATGGCAGTGCTGTAGGTGTCAGTAAAAGTAGTGGTGCGGTGCTTGTAATGCACAGGGGGCGCTATTGCATATCTTTGTTTTGAAAGTGGTATTTTGTCAGTAATTGACAGGAAGGTTTAACTGAGGTGGGTGTTGTGAGCAGTCATATATCCTCTACTGTACATTACTATATATAAGGTATTATATGTCACCTTGCAGCCCTGTAACCTGTATAAAAGTTATCCCTGGCCCTCCTGCTTTTATCCAATCACAGGGCTCCGCACTGACGTCTCATCTTATATCTTACTTGTTCTATATTTCCTAACTCAGGACTATGAAAGAGAATGTAATATAATAAGGGTACACAGGGCCGGGACTAAGGATTATTAAAGGGGCATTAAAGGTGTTTCCAGGGTTTAAAACACATAATATTGTCAGTGGCATATGCAAATGAGTTTGACCTTTACAGTATATGTAAATGAGATTGACCTTTTGCATTGGAATTCCGAGACCATTATGACATCACCAGAACATGATGACATCACAATGATGGCAAGTGCATAAATAGACCTGACACTACCTCAGTTGTTAAGAGGATGCTGAGGAGAGGACTACACCAGGTATGTACAGTGTAGATTTACCACATTACTATAGGGGGCGCCATGCTGGGTAGAATTTAGGATTCAGTGTTGATGGATTTAACCTTCCTCCATGATCACATGACACAGCGTCCCCCCCCAGTGCTCCCCCTTTTGTTAAAAAAACAAACATTTTGGAATATTCAGCCGGCACCCAGCTCTGTAAGAGTCGATTCCTCCATCTCTAGTAAGGAAGAAATCACATGCTTTAGAAATGTGGCAAGCAGGAATTTTAATTGGAAAAAAGTTGCTCATTTTTGCGCAAATGAGTTGTGCGCCAAAGCTTGTGACTTTTTTCCCACCACAATTCTAGCGCTTTATATATAAGAAAATATTAGGGACTGAGGTGTTTTTCTATCTAATCGGGCAACTTGAGACATGGCAGATTTATCACAGATTTCCAGTGTGGATTGTGAACTCATTTCTGGTATAATACATGAGGGTGGGGTTTAGTAAATATAAGATTCATGTCCAGTCCATCGAGAAATAGTTATAATAGATGGAGACAACAACCCACTGACATGTGATGTCACTTCCTGTGGGCGGTGTCATTGGGAAGTCATGCACCGCTAATGTGATGTCACTTCCTGTGGGCAGTCATGTGGCCTCACTTTCCATTGTTCTTCATGTCCTTGTATTGTGAATGACTTGATATCTGTGTGATGGTGACGGCTTCATGTTTTATAATCACTCACTTTCTATATATCACTTTATTTCAGCCTCTCCATTAGCATATGGACGGAGCCGCCTCCTCCACAAACATTTAGAGGTAAGTACCGGAGCGTTATACCCGACACTTATCATTCCTATCATCTTCATTTAGAAATAGATTTTATATTATTTTTTATATCATATTTTTATTTTAGATTTTGTGTCTTAAAAACTAGACAAGGGAGTGTGGCCAAATTACCTACAATAAACAATGTCTTTCCATAGGATCTATAGGGGATGTGAGACCCAGGAGAATAGGGGAGGTGGGGGTTACATTATCAGGGTCCTTTTCTATCAGTAATTGCAGATGTAATTCTCCAGTTTTCCTGCAGAGGCGCTGCAGGAGAAATATAACACATAGCCTTTGTTTTAGTAAAATCATAGATTTTCAAAGGAGCATTTTCCAACTGGAAATTCCCGGGGTGTTAGCAGCCGCACTCTCCAATCTGAAAGCAGTTTATTAAATGTAAATGCTAATAGTAGAGCTGAGGTGTGACTGGGAAGTGCAAGGGTGGAACTGGGCAGCTCAGGGGTGGGGCTGGGTGGCTCAGGGGTGGGGCTAGGACAATCAGAAGATCAGAGGAAATGATTGATTTTGTTTTTCTTCTTTCTTTTGAATAAGCAGAAGTTCTTTACTCAAAGTGTTCTCAAGAAGAAAATCATCTAAAACACAAGTCATCGCAAAGTTCTCATCGTTCTCAAATTCTCATCGCAAAACAAAAAAAATCACAGAACACATCTTGCATTAGAGTAGGGATTAGAGGGTTCCTTCTTTTAGATTGTAAGCTCCTCAGGGCAGGGACATTAACCTTTTAATGACCACTCCCACTATATTTCATACCATGAGCGCCTTCATAGTCTCCAATTGTTTTTTTTTTTTTTTTCTCCTAAATTGCTCCAGACTGCCCCCAATGATTTATTTGGGTCAGTGTAGATGAAGCCATAACCGCTCATGGCCTGCACGCAGCTGCAGGATTTCTGGTTTAACATGGCTGCCGGTTGAAACTCATAACGGTGGTCCTTAAAGGGTCAATGATGGTTTTCTTTAGATTGTAAGCTCATAAGAGCAGGGCCAGTTTTATCATGGAAGGTCAGAAGGAATCCTCCAAAATAGATTGTAAGCCATGAAGTCAATGTCCGGTCAATAGACTTCTGGAGAATGACTTTATTGGCAGGAATCCTCTCTTTAGACTAGGGCTAATGATGACCAGGATGGTTCCTATCTCTGAGGTTGGGGCTACATGGTGGCCTTGGCTGCGGTGTATGTCATGTGGCTGGAGATCGCAGTGTAGCGCTTTTTCCATTAGCTCTAATGGAAGTGAATGTGGTTGTGTTATGACGAGCAAGTAAGAGCGTCGAGTCTGCTAATAGGGATTAGTAGATTGGTGTTCTGGGAGTGGTTGCAACTGATGGTCGGGTCCAAAACTCAAAATGACCTGTATCGTTGGGCGATCGCACCCTTGTGAGTCATCGAGACACAATTGCATTCGCGTTCCCTGGCAGAGATGCCAGCTGCACTACACATAGGTCTTTGGCTGTGTGATGTGTGTTGTGGCTGAAGTCGCCGTGTAGCTCCTGCTCTAGAGATAAGCGGCCATCATGGACATCATTTATTATGTATCACCATAGAGAGGATTCCTTACAATAGTCTGTAAGCTCTTCGGGGCAGGATAACCCCCATCATTACAGGGGATGAGATACACGATGTATCTACAACTATACACATTGTAAGCCTCCGGGCAATATTCTTAGTGTGTAAGCTCTCCGGAGCAGGATAACCCCCATCATTACAGGGGATGATATTATGTAATATTATTGTATACACATCTATGTACATTGTGAGTCTTCGGGCAGTATTTCCTATTCTGTAAGCTCTTCGGGGCAGGTTTCTGGTATGGCAGTAGGCAGATGGATAGACATGATCCAGGGTTATATCGCCGATCGCCATATTTGGGGTCAGGGAGGAATTATTTTTTTCCCCTGAGACTCAGATCTCTGGGGTTTTTCTTCGCCTTCCTCTGGATCATCGGGTTGGGGCTCTTATCTCAGGACCTTATTTATGGATGGTCAGATGGACCATCACAGATGCTCAGACTCCATGGACCTGAGATAGGAACCACAACCCCCATCATTTAGTAGGATATAACACAAGCCATTATTATTAATGGCTCCTCTGCTTATTGCTAATAAATGGTATTATAATATAAAATCAGCCGTTACCGTGTCCGGTGTCATTTATTGTCTCCAATTATTTCATTACACAATTACCATAATTCACAGAGATACAAACAGAGCCGCATAGTCGTCCATGTACAGATGGAGCAGGCGGTCTATGAACCTCCACATAGTCATCCATGTACAGATGGAGCAGGCGGTCTATGATCTGCCACATAGTCGTCCATGTACAGATGGAGCAGGCGGTCTATGATCCGCCACATAGTCATCCATGTACAGATGGTGGTCTATGAGCAGGAGCAGGCGGTCTATGAACTATTTTGGCGCACTAAGAATGATCAGACTGTGCTTACACTACTGACATATCACATGTATTAGAGCGGCTGGTGGGATAGTGAGCCATGACACAGAACTAAGGTTCACTTGGTGCCTGCTACATCTATATGTAAAAGCAGTCCCATTATAACACATTAGTGGGTGAAGTGTAAAGCTGTCATGAGTGCCCCCTCCTCATTTCCATCCCCTTCTACATTATACCATGACACCAGGGGCGTAACTACCGGGGTAGCAGTGGTAGCGACTGCCACAGGGCCCGGAACATTACGGGGCCCGGAACCCTGTGGCAGTCGCTACCGCGAACCCCACAATCACTGCTATCGTTATACTCCGGGGTCTTTTGAGACCCACGGAGTATAACGATCGGGGGCCCAGGGGAGGTGAGCGAACATAAAAAACACTGTAACTCACCTATCTGCCGCTCCGCAGGCTTCGGGCCTGTTTGGTGACGTCCCAGACGTCAGCCGACGTCATTATGCGTCGCGACGCAGGCCTGGATCGCACGAGATCCGGTCCGATATTGAAGATGGCTGAAGTAGCGCATGGGAGTGCACCAGAGCGAGGATGAGGTAAGTTGCAGTGTTTTCTATGTTTCTCTCCTCCCCTGGGTCTCCGATCATTATACTCTGGGGTCTGAAAAGACCCCAGAGTATAATAATCGTTCATGGGTGGTCCACTATGGGGCATAATACTGTGTGCAGGGGCCACTTTGGGGCAAACTACTGTGTGCAGGGGCCACTATGGGGCAAACTACTGTGTGCAGGGGCTACTATGGGGCAAACTACTGTGTGCAGGGGCTACTATGGGGCAAACTACTGTGTGCAGGGGCCACTATGGGGCAAACTACTGTGTGCAGGGGCTACTATGGGGCAAACTACTGTGTGCAGGGGCTACTATGGGGCAAACTACTGCGTGCAGACGCCACTATGGGGCAAACTACTGCGTGCAGGGGCCACTATGGGGCAAACTACTGTGTGCAGGGGCCACTATGGGGCAAACTACTGTGTGCAGGGGCCACTATGGGGCAAACTACTGTGTGTTGGGGCCACTATGGGGCAAACTACTGTGTGCTGGGGCCACTATGGGGCTTAACACTGTATGCAGGGGCTACTGTGGGACATTACACTGTGTGGAGGGGGCGCTATGGGACATAATATTGTGTTCAGGGGCCACTATGCTGCATAATACCGTGTCCAGGGGCCACTATGGGGCATAATACCGTGTGCAGGGGCCACTATGGGGCATAATACCGTGTGCAGGGGCCACTATGGGACATAATACCGTGTACAGGGGCCACTATGGGGCATAATAGTGTGCGCAGGAATGCGGTTTGTGTGTGGGGGGGGTTGGGGGCGGCGGCTTGGGGGAGGGCCCCATGTCAAATGTTCGCCTTGGGGCCCAGCCATTCCTAGTTACACCACTGCATGACACAACCTACCTGACCTACCTGAGGATGGTGGTAACAGGTGTAAAAGCAGTGCAGGCCACGCATATATACATATGATGAACAGGGCTAGTTTTAGACAAAGTGTGGCCCTGGCCAAAATTAAAAGTGGGGCCCCAAATGCTGATATACTGTACAAACAACACCATCATCTTCCAGTGGAAACCCCTATAATAAAGCCTCCTTTCTGCCAACAAAAAAATTAAAAACAACCCCCATTTTCCCACACACAATTCAAATGAGTGCCTTTGTACCGCCTAATAGATTTTTGCACCCAGTCATCAGTTATTATAGCGCCTCCTTATAAATAATAGTCCCTGCTTATAAATAATATTACACCCTTATCAGTAATAGCGCCCTTATAAATGATAAATAGTGCCCTTTATCAGTAATATCCCCCTTATCTGTAACAGTCACCCTGAAAAAATAATACTGCTCCCTTATAAATAGTTCCCCTTATTAATAATAGCCCTCTCATAAATAATAGTTACCCTTATAAATATTAGTCCCCATTATCACTAATAGCCCCCTTTATAAATAATAGCCCACTTAACAATTATACCCCCCTTATAAATAGTTCCCCTCTTATAAATAATAGCTCCCCCTTATAATAGATGCCTTATATATAATAGATCCTCACTTATAATTAAGAGCCCCCTTATATGTAATAGTTCTCCCTTATACAGTGTCGGACTGAAGGGCCTTAGGCCCACCAGAGGAACTTGTTCTGGGGCCCCACCCACCAGCTTCCTGCTAATAGCCTACACCACGGCTCCTTCACTGAAGTCTTACATATGTGCTGACTACCTGGTGTTACTGAGTATTTTCCCAGTCTAGTCAGCCCCTTAGTACTGTGTAGGCCCCAATAGCTCCAATGGCCAGTTCATGCACAATACTGTATGGAGAAAGACATGGCCATGGAGCACTACACGTATGTGCAAGAGTTTAGTAAGGGAGCTATGATGCAGACATAGCACACAGAGCTGCCAGCAGGAATTTTGAACCCCTCCCCCACAGTATAATGCTCCACATGGTATATAATGCTTCATAGTATAAAATGCTCCCCTGAGTCCTCCACAGTTTCCCCACATGGTATATAATGCTCCACAGTGGCCCCACACAGTATAAAATGCTCCCTTGAGCCCCCAATGGCGGTCCCACATGGTATATAAGGCTCCACACAGTATAATATGCTCCCAGAGTCCCAACACAGTATAATACTCCACAGTGGCCCACACAGTATACTACCCTTTAGTGGCCCCAGGCAGTACAATATGCTCCCCAGCAGCCCCACACACTATAATATGCTCCACACAGTATAATATGCATCCCACAGTGCCCCCCCAGTACAATTCTCCACAGTGGCCTAACTCAGTATAACATGCTCCACAATGGCCTCCACACAGTATAATATACTCCCCGAAGGGTTTCCTCCAGTATAATGCTCAACAGTGGTCCCCCACAGTATAATATGCTCCCCACAGTGCCCCCCAGTATAATGCTCTACAAGGGCCCCACAGAGTATAATATGCTCCCAAGAAGTCCCACACAATATAATACACACCACAGTGGCCCCACACAGTATAACAGGCTCCCCACACTGCCCATTCCCTCTCAGTATAAAGCTCCACAGTGACCCATAGTATAATATGCTCCCCAGAGGCCCCCACTAGTATAATGCTCCACAGTAGCCCTACAGACTCCCTTAGTGCTAGAATTATATTATACTCTGGAGTCTCTTCAGACCCCAGAGTATAATAATCGGAGGCCCAGCGGAGATAAGGGAAAATAACAAACAGTTATACTTACCTTGCCTTACCTCTCCTGGACCTCCTCGCGCTGCTCCGCTGTCACTGCCGCCGCCGCATTCCTCTTCTGTGCGGCTGACGTCATGCGTTTTGGATGTTGCCGCTGAGATCTGTGATTGGGCCTCAGTGGTTATGTGAGGAACGCTGTCAGCACGCCCCACGTGACTGCTGAGGCCAGGCCTCAGCGGTGATGTCCAGAACGCCAGAAAATGTCACCTGACACCTAGGACACTCACCTTGGAAAGGGTCCCTGCGGCAAATGACGCTGTTTGCCCCCCCTAACGCCGGCCCTGCCTAGGAGCCCTGACATTGTCATACACTATGTTTTATAAATAGGTTCCTAGGAGTCCTGACAGTGTTCTTGTAAGGAAATTGCCAGTTGAACAATTCCCCAGTGCTACTGCAGAACCCTGAGGGGAGGGGCACAACAAGACAGTGAGCCCTAAAGCTGAACCCCCCCCACTGTCCCTGGTTAACTTGCCTGAACTGTCCTAGGTGACAGCCAGCAACTGGTCGACAGTCCCTTCTAAATATAAGTGGCAACACAAAACGCGGACAGGACAAACAACAAAAAGGGAGGTCAGCTAGCCAAGGGGTAAAGGCCGGTACGCTAGAAGCAATAGCAAGCACCAATGTGAATGTGAGCAAAGAATAAATAGGAAGGAAGAACCCGCCCCAGACTTGATAAGAGGAAAGGCTGTCAATCACACAGGCAAGGCTGAGGTTAACTATTTGAGGACCAGAGAGAAACAAAGGTGCAGGAGACGGGTGTGGTAGAAATTCAATTATAGACAAGAGGTACTAGAACAGTGTTCAGACTGAGCAACAAGAACCCTACGCAAGGAATCAAACTGAACACGCCTCCTTCACCGCAGCGTGCGAGCGGAGGGTGGCGCAGAGACCCGAACAGGCAGAGAAGTTACAGTTCTACCCTATGTTTTATCGATAGGTTCCTAGGAGCCCTAAGAGTGTTCTACACTATGTTTTATAGATAGGTTCCTAGGAGTCCTGACAGTGTTCTACACTATGTTTTATAGATAGATTCCTAGGAGTGCTGACAGTGTTCTACACTATGTTTTATAGATAGGTTCCTAGGAGCCCTGACAGTGTCATACACTATGTTTTATAGATAGGTTCCTAGGAGCCCTGACAGTGTTTTCCACTATGTTTTATAGATAGGTTCCTAGGAGTCCTGACTGTGTTATACACTATGTTTTATAGATAGGTTCCTAGGAGCCCTGACAGTGTTCTACACTATGTTTTATAGATAGTTTCCTAGGAGCCCTGACAGTGTTCTACACTATATTTTATAGATAGGTTCCTAGGAGCCCTGACAGTGTTTTCCACTATGTTTTATAGATAGGTTCCTAGGAGCCCTGACTGTGTTATACACTATGTTTTATAGATAGGTTCCTAGGAGCCCTGACAGTGTCATACACTATGTTTTATAGATAGGTTCCTAGGAGCCAATTTAAAGTGTGTTCATTCCAAACTTGTTCATCCCAAAGGTTATCCTTCACCTTTAGCATAATTACTATAGTAAGGTGAAACACAGTTCATGTTCACACAATCATGGGGGAATAAGGAAATTGTCTGTTAGTCTCTTAATTTGATGACTATTAAAATACAGACAGGATATTGTGAAATATTTGTTTTCAGCACATTTGTGAGGCAACTTGTTCTAAAATTATATGATAAGAAAGAGGAATATAAATGTTGTTTTCCCACTATATGTAAGTGTCAATCAACCACAGACCCTATATGTCCATTTATGACTTAATTTGATGTAACTTTATACGATGCATGTATTCCGCATTTGAAGTGAATAAAGATTTGGCTCAGAGAAACTTCTCTCCAGAGCTGCTTTGAAACCTAACATGTGTATTTCTCTTTGCTCTCCGACCATAATACTGAGGGGACTCTAGAATTCATTTGGGGTAATTGGAAAAGCCTAACAGAATCTTCAGAGGTTCGCTGATCTCTAGTATTTACCATACAGTGACCAGGAGTATTCATGGAGGTAAGATGCTGGAAATAAGAATGTTGGGAATCAACATAAGGATATGGAGGCGGACAAGTACCAAGTCCTGCTTTTTCTGTGGTGTCACCAGAAGGGGCCCATTTTAATCTTTGATATGGTGCTGGTCAATACTGGGACTTGGTGCTTGTTCAAAATAATATTCTTACTATGATTCTTGGGTTGAATCCCATTATCCTAGCTAGTGGACTGGGGTGTCTAGGGTTCACCAGTAAAATACATTCTGGTGGCCCAATGTACACAATCACATGAGATTACTTAAACAATTTGCAAGTTCTTGTAACTGTGCTGACACTTATTTTTATTCAGTAGTTAGCCTGTTGTCGAATTCTTGCCTTGGGCAGTCTTGGGGGTCTTGTTAGTAGCCTGTTGTAGGCCCCAAGCAGCAGCAAGATGATTGGGGCCCCTGCAGCAGCATTGTGTACATTGGGCCCTGAATGGGAGGATACTGGGCAGGGGCACCTTGACCCAACAAATATACTATAACTCAAACCAGAAAACTGGTGTGCGTTATACCAGAAGTCAATGCCAGTCACTGACTGGTGTAGATTTCAAATCTGGTGCATGGGAGTGTGTCAGGATTACTAGGCGGCCGGAGCCTCTTAACAAACCAGGTGGAGCAGAGGGATTGATTAAAACTAGCATAGGAAACACCAATATTAATACATTATGGTCAATATAGTTTCACAATAAACCAGGTGATTCTCACGGGAAGTAGAGGGGGTCATGTGACCCATGGAGCCAAATGCTGCAATATCGCCAGATCAACAAAAGCATCGCCGGAACCAGGTACGTAAATTAATACTCCCCGGACAACCCCTTTAGGCTAAGGCCGCATCAAAAAAGCTCTGTAGGAAAAACCGTGGTGGCAACACATCACGGTATTTCCTGCAGTGCTTTTCACAGAAAGTCTGTGGACTTTCTGCTTCCATTTTACCTATCGGGAAAACGCCGGCATTTCCGTAGATATAATTGACATGCTGTGATCTCAAAAACCGCAAAGGTTTTAGAAACTGCAGCAATTTTTCCGTAATGTGTGGATGGGAATCGCTAGCCTTAAGGTCAACACATCTTGCCAACTTTATTTAAGAAGTATACTCAATAACGTGTAGCAATGCACTTTGTACTAGATGTGGCTACATAGGATATAGCACAGTCACACCAGGCTATACTGAACTATAGACTGAACTATCCCTGAACAAAAAACTTTGCAAAAAACTATTTTTTCTAAAACTCGCCATATTCTGACACCTGTAACTTTTTATATTTTCATGTATGGGAATGCATAGAGCACCTTTTTTTTTTGCGGGGTCAGGTGTAGTTTTTAGTTATACCATTTTGGGGAATGTCTATTGCTTTGATCACATTTTATTAACATTTTTATCAGAGGTGAAACAGCAAAAAAACAGTGGCACGTTTGATTTTGTTTCCTGCTATGACGTTCACTATAAGGGAAAAATATTCTTATAAGTTTGTAGTCCGGGTGGTTTCGGACACAGGGATACCTAATGTGTATGAGTTTCACAGTAGTTTTTTTTATCTTTTATATGTATTCTATGAAAGTGGGGGTGATTTGAACTTTTATTTTATTTATTTTTTTCTTGCATTTATTAGACCCCCTAGGGGTCTTGAACCCCAGGGGGTCTGATCACTAATGCTCATACATTGTAAAATATTGGCATTTGTACGACACGATGCATAATGCAACTTGCTATACAAATCAATTGCAGACAAGCTTAAGAACCTACAATAGGCTCCCGGCTGTCATGGGAACAGGATGCCTGCAAAATGGCGCCTTGGTCAAAGCTGCCGGGGGCCTTAATGCCCTTGATCAGTGCAGGAACTGATGTATAACACTCAGGAGCTGAGCGGCCGCCATATTTAAATACCCAACATCCTCCGTACTATTACGGCGGATGTCGGGAAGGGTTAAACAGTTATATCTTGGCCTTTATAAAACATAGAACAGTACTTTTGATGTCATGTGCTATTTTAGGTGTATTATTTCCAGAAATATCACAGAAAAATACAGTCGGGATTGGGATATTGATATGCCACTCCAGCTGCTCTCAATCCTGATTGTGTTTTTAACTAATGATATCTCTGGAAATAATACAGATAAAATAGTCTTGGTGTCATATGAAAGAATAGAAAACCATCTTCCATTTGACACCAAAACACTGTTCTGTGTTTTATAATGGCTGAGATATAACTGCTTAAAGTGACCTCTCCCAGACTCAGTCTCCCTTCTTTATTACAGACCGTACACCAGTACTCCAGTGAGAGAAACAAGGCAAAGACTACAGAGGGGACAGAAGTGGATTTCAGTGCAGGAGTTGACAGAAAGGAGCCAAAGTCTGGTAATAAAGTGTATTATAATATTTATTTATGACACAAATGTCATAAAATCAAAAGTTGTTGGGAAGTTTAGTTACACTCTAAAAGATAAAAAAATAACAAAAAAAGGTAAATGAATGTATACCAACTAGACGGATGTCAAAAGGACATGAGTTTTTTTCTCTGTATAGCAGGAGTTTTCCCAGCCCATACCATAAATGTAGTGTAAACACGTCCTTACACTTACACACTATTTCTAAGCTGGAAGAGATTCTAAGTAAGAATTATCATATTTGATATTGTTGACAGTAAGATTAGATATTAACTTGTGTAACGCCACATGAGGGATCTCACATGATCATTTACAGCCATGCTGGCTTACTCATTGAGAGACCGACTTCTGTTGTCTCATTGTTAACCCCTTAAGGGCACAGGTAGTTTGTAGGTTAATGTTGAGCGACTTTTTTCATATTTTCCTTCCCCGCCTTCCAAAATTCATAACGTTTTTATTTTTCTGTTGACATAGCTAAGTGAGGGCTTATTCTTTGTGTGATGAGTTGTACTTCCATTTGGCACCATTTTGGGGTACATATAATGTTTTCATTAACTTTTATTAACGTTTTTTGTGGGGTCACTGTTAAAAACCCCACAATTCTATCGTAATTTTTTGCATTTTGTTTTAACACTGATGATTGTGCATTAAAAATGACATGGCAACTTTGTCGCTGGTCATTGCGATTGCGGCGATATGATTACGGCCTGTGGCATTACAGTTTGAAAAATGTGTAGCGTCAAGCAAGCAATTAAGCTCAGGTCTTTCTTGCGTAAACATGGGAGAATCTCTCTGTGTTTTTTATCTATTCTAGTGATGTGTTTTCATTAAAAGTTATGTTTTATACAAGACCTGAGCTTAATTATTTGCTGGACGCTACATTTTTCAAGCCGTCTTTCCACCTTTACCGGCGAGGTTTGTCCGTGCATCTGAAGTCATAGGAAGACAGTGCCTATTCATCTTCAAAATAATGTGAGTTGGGCTGTACAATTTGGATGTTGTTTTTGCGGCATCACAGTGCCGTACTATTACGGCAATGAGTGGGAAGGGGTTAAAGAGGTTTATCTATAACACAGTCTTATAGGATATCCCATGCTATAGAGAATACAAATGAAAAATCTCTGCATAGCCCTCTATGACATTGGAGATATATAGTGGTAGAGTAGGGCCCCATACATCTCCACTCTACATACTAGGGTAGGTTCACACAGCAGAATTTGAGAGGATTTTGAGGTCTTTCACCTCAAAATTGTCCCAAAACCTATCACTGTGGAACCTGCAGCAGAAAGCTGAAGACAAGCCTTAGTTTTGCGCTATTACTCATGTATGATTAGCCTAATGTGGAATTGGGATGAACAAGTGTGAGGGCCTCATGCTACAGTTCTACAGTGCTTCAGCCGTGGAAACCATGGCAAGATGGAGCAGGATGCTTCCTTTTTCATCATGCAGAAAAAAAAAAAACCATCTCACTGACATAAAATGCATGGCAGATTCTATATGGTTTTTGGAGAGGATTTCAAGGCGGATGTCCTCTCCATATTGTACCATGTGACATTCCCTTACTGTTCCATACAACTAGGAGGTTGTACATATCCATAATTTGGTGTATGATGAAGGATTTCGCTTTCCAAAAGGTCCTTAGATTTTGGTGGTGAAGTGGTCATCATGACCCTTTGTTAAGATATCAGTGGGAATCATAGAAGTTGGACCTCCAATGTTGTGGTTCTGGTCTGGATGATAGGCCATCTATTATATAAAACTACGTACAGTTGTAAAATATATAAATCACCACCATATGAAAATATACAAACCAAAAACTGGAGATTTCTTAGGAGCAGAGATGAGTTTATTTGCTGAAATTTGTTTCAGGTATGATTCACTCAAATTGTCCATCAGATTCCATTCAATCTGAATAAATTTGATCCAAATTTCAAGTGCCCGTAACATAAACCACATGGTCTAAACAAGCCTATGACAGCTGTACGTGTAGTATTATACCACATGTCCAAAAACATCCAGTAGTAACACTTGGCCATTGACCTACTTTCAATGACGAAGAGTAACTTAAACCACATGATATAAACCACTCAATCACAGCCATAAACCGAGACTCTCCTCTTACTGCTGTCATTGTATGACTTAGATCATGTGGTCCGGGTTACTCATTGAAAATAGGTGGTTATACTATACCTCACTTTTTTCTGTCTACAATGCTAAATTCTCTAGAATATGGAGGGATATACTCAGATCTGCCCCCTTAGAGATACCCTTATCTAAAATAAAGACTCCATTGAGAATATTAGACATTGTAATGTCAGAACTACTGTAGACATCTCCCTATGGTTAGAAGCTGGTATACACTTTGTAGATGATATTTATATCAATGAAAATGTCTGCTGTTTTTCTTATCTTATACAAAAATTTACATTATCTAAAGAGGAATTATATCAGTGAATAAATAATACCCACTTCTCAATCTTCTTACTATCGCTATGGCTTTTTAACATTCCAAATTGAAGACACAAAAAGGAAATCAGACATTTGATACAATTCTAAATGGACAAGCCATCTCATATAGGTAAGTGGGTAAGAGGTTTGAGTATTCAGGCCTATAATGTAGCTTCACGTTCCTCAGCGTGTTCTACTCATCAGGCACTTTTCCGCTGGTATAATACTCCTCAGAAACTTTCCAAAATGTATAATGCTATACCTGCTACATATGACAGAGGATATAGACAAACTGACACATTGCTACTTACCTTCTGGGAATGTCCTCTGTTGACTCTGCTAGGGAGGGACTTGGAGACTTTACTATACAATAATTTTTACTATACAATTTTATGGATATCTCCAGAACTGATATTGAGATTAGGTATTGCACAGCTACTACTGAATCACCAGACAATTATCTCACATCTTATCAGCTATAGCACAGAAGTGGAGTACAATAGAAGTCCCTAGGATAAGTACAGATTGAATATTAACTATATGTATGAATATATGACAGCTCATTATCCACACAAATGTGACAAGTAATATAAAGCATGGGATATTTGGAGTCATTTTGCTCTGGCTAAACCCTTGAAAATATGATAAAGAAACGCACTGAGTTACGAGTAACCTCTTATATGCTGATTTGTATTTCCTGAAACTGACCTGTGACTGTTGACCTGTTCCAGGTAATTTGTAGCCATTGTAATTTAGTAAAAATAATTCAAACAGAAAATCGTTCAATGGCCCACTGTTACTAGTTAAATAGCCGGCTGTCATTCTGAGCAATTTGTGTGGGACAAATCCCAAAAATTTCAGAGATTCACCAGTCAAAGCTGCTCTCCTGGTTATAATTGCATAGGCAGAGCTTTAGGACTGTGTCTATACAGCTTGTGACAATGTATCAGAAAGTTGCCTACATTAAAGAGAACCTTTCAACACCTCCTACAACTACAGTTCTTAGCATCTGTTAATAGTCGCTGCTCCACTGATTCAGATATAGTTGGAATGTTTTCTCTAGCCCCCACCATGCCTGAGCAATCAGTGCTCTTAGTTTTGGTGCCTGCTATGCTATTTAGGCTCTGCACTGTCAGGAGGGCGGTGTCAGGCAGGAGCAGACAAGGGGTGTGATTCTGAGCTCTGACACTGGCTGCCTCTGATTGGAGCTCTGAGTCACACCCCCTGCCTGACGCCAACCTTCTGACAGAGCTTATATAGAACATCAGGCACCAAAACTAACTGCACTTGTTACATAGGAATGGTGGAGGCTAAGGAGAAAATTCCAACTGCACTGGAATCAGTGAAGCAGAGCCTATTAGCAGACGTTAAGAACTAGAATTGGTGGAGGTGGTGAAAGGTCCTTTTTAATATGCTGTAACAAAATTTGTTTATTCTTCTGATAGCTGTTGAGTGTCCAAGACACCCTTGACTTACAAGTACCCACCTGAAAGGCATGTCCCAACACCAGGATAGATATATCAAAGTAGGTGTTCCTCTGGAATGGCATATTATGCTTTCTCTCCTCGGAGCCCCAGCTTTTCATCTGCATTGTGTTGCATACAATGACATTTCCTTCATCAAATCGAGGGTTAAAATGAAATGCAATGTCATTGTTGAAGCAGACGAAGTTGACAGCAAACCTAGAAATACAAACAATTTCATTTCCCTTGTCTTATCTAGTGTATAGTAGTTTTGACAGACACAAACTGATAGATAGAGCTATATAATAGTAGTCGGTTCACCTTTGGTATGACAAGCATTTGTAATGCCCTTATATCACACAAGACACTTAAAGCACAGGGAACGTTGTGGAGTAGGGGAGTCAGTGGCTGAGTACAGGTGCTCATCCCCAACACCCACAAGGGTCAATTGTTATACAGGAAGTCAATTTACCTATCAGTATAATTTGGCTTGTGGGAGGAAACCCAGGCAAACACAGGGTGCCCTTGGTCAGCTCCAAAACCAGGACCTCGGCACTACAAGGCCAACTATACTGCTAACTATAGCATGTCCTACTATAACTGGGGGTATTATACTAGAATATGTTTTCTTCTGCCACAATGTGGGTGGGCAAAGACTATAGTTCAAAATACTCTATAGTTTTCCATATAACTCACCGTTTAGCACAGCTGTGGACTTGTCCTTGGATGGTCACTCTCTTCCCCTCTGTAATCCCCCCGAGTATTGCACTCTGGAAGGGGACACCCTATAAAGATATAACAAGAATAAACATGTATCATTTACATATCCTAGTAATGGTGAGACCACAAGGCACCAGAGCGTCATCAATGGCCTGCCACATCCATGCACAATACACATAGCCACTTGATTTAAAGGGAATCTATCAGGTTGATTTGGGACACTAAACCACCCACAGGTCTTTAAAGATGGGGTTTTAGTGTCCCAAATGCCCTGTTTTATTTAAATCCACCCATGCTTGCATTAAAAAAAAAAATAAACCTTTATAATTACCTAGAGGTGAGACTCATTGAACTCATCGCTCCCAACGCTTTAATAATGGTAGTGTGGACCCAACCTAAGCCCCTTGCAGATGACCGTATGAATACTCAGTGTGCTATCTGGGTTTTTCCTGTATAGCACACTGACCCATTCATTTCTAAGGGCCCGTACACATGACCATGAATTACACAGTCACATGTGCAGGCCTACAGTCTGGGCCGCAAAATATGGAACAGGACCTATCCCTGTCTGATTTTGCGTCCCTGCTTCTGCGGCTCCTATTCATTGAATGAAAGGGGCCGCGGAAGCACGGCTGGCACACGGATGGTATCCGTGTGTCCCCCGTGCACTGCCCGTGCCGTTTATTCACAGCAACCGCTTAGCACACCGGCTAAAGACTGACATTTCCTCCGATGGTCTTAATCGATTCCCAGGCTCAGGCCTCTTTATAATTCTGCCCCATCTCGGGAGGTCCCGTGCACCAGAATCGCCCCAGTCCAACATGATCCTTGCCCTGTTGGTGATCTCAGTTTAATATATTCCCTCCATAATATCTTGTGTATCAGGTGAACAAAGTTTCAGCTGTTAAGATATTAAACTGCCCACAATGTTGTATATAAAAATAACAGAGTTACGGCAGGTGCTGACTTAGGAAACATTTGTGAATATGCCCTACATGAGCTATTACGTTACATACTAACACACCACCTTAACCCATCAGTAATTATTACACTCTGTTTTATTCCTTTTTTTTATGGATAAATAGACTATTTTTGGACATTTTTAACCATGCTCCATATTACGAGTAATGACTCCCAAGGCACAGTCTGTTTGCTCATGGATAAAGGCTTAGACGACACATACTTCACACAGAGACGTGCAAAACCACATTTTTATGGGAAATCATAAAACAGGTGTTCTAAAATTGTGAACTTTAAGGCAGAAGTTACATATCCAGACTTGTACTGGCCCAGAGGGGAGCAGGTGAATCCAGTCACCAATCAACTTGTAATGTCTTGCTGTTTATTCATGCAAATGATTGTAATGACTTAACGCCCTAAGGGCATGTTCACACGGAAGAATTTGACGCTGAATTTGAAGCAGATTCTACCTTAAAATCAGCTCCAAATTCCACCTGAAACCAGCCTCCATTGATTTCAGTGGGACTCAGATACTGATTTTTCCTGATTTTTTCAGCTCGATCTTCAGGCAGATTCAGCTTGATAACTCTCATTGAGGTGAATGGGAGGCAGAAAATACGGTCTGGCAGGTGTGGAATCTGAAAATGTGGAATGTGGAAAATTCCGCTTTAAATTACTGAAGCTGAATTTTAATTGTCAGTTTTTATTTTTTATTATTTATGTAGGTGAAGAATAATTTTGGATTATTTTTACTTTCCTTGGCAATTATTCTCTCCGCCTTGATCTTCGCCTCCTTTATAGTTTTTTAATGCTTCCACTACCTTCTTGTTTTAGTACTATAAATGCTTCCTTTTTATCCCTCATTGCACTCCTTACTGTTTTAGTTAGCCCTATTGGTTTTCTATGGTTTCTGGCCTGCTTATTCCCATAAGGGATATGTTTTTTAGTGGTCCTATTTAGAAGGCTTTTGATAATGTCCCATTTTGTTTGTGTTCTGGTCACTTTGAGGACATTGTCCCAGTTTATGCTGCTAAGCTCCTTTCTCAGCTGGTTAAAATTGGCCTTCCTGAAGTTTAGTGTTTTTGTTCCCCCTCTACTGAACATCTTTTTAATGTGTACAAGAAAACCTATTATGTTGTGGTCGCTATTACCAAAATGACCCCCAACCTCCACTTGTGACAATGAGTCAGGTTCATTTGTTAAAATTAGGTCTAAAAGTGCCTCTTGTTGGGTCCTGCACTAGTTGTGATAGGTAAACAAAAACCTGATCCCTTTATTGAACCTGCAAATTTCTACCTTCCAGTTTATATCTGGGTAGTTGAAATCCCCCATAGGGCTGAGGCCCCACGTTGCGGAAACGCAGTGTTTTTTTGTTGCAGATTTTGACGCAGTTTTTTGAGCCAAAGCCAGGAGTGGATTAAGCATAAGTGAAACATCTAAATGATTCCTATATATATTCCCCATTCCTTTTCAATCCACTCCTGACTTTGGCTCAAAAAAGCGCAGCAAAATCTTCAACAAAAAATGCTGCATTTCGGCAACGTGGGGCCTCAGCCTAATAATGACTTCATTTTGTTTTGCGGCCTCATCTATTTGTCTTATCAGTAGATTTTCTGCTTCTTCCATTATATTTGGGGATTTGTAATAAACCACTAACACTATTTTATTTTCCTTTATTCCCTAATCCACCCATAAGGACTCCCCATATTCATTTTTCCTCCCAGATGTCCTGACTTAAGGCAGGATTTTACGTACAAGCAAACCACGTCCAAAAACCACGTCACGTTTTTTCCGCCTCCCATTGACTTCAATTGGTTTTTCCAGGAGGAATCTGCCCGAAGATAGGTCATGTCTCTTTTTTTTTCCGCTAGCAGAAAAAAAACCGCTAGAGGAAAAAAAAACGCTACTGACTCTGGGAGGCGTTTTTCAGGCAGATTTTGAGGCAGATTCCGTGTCAAAATCTGCTGCCAAAAAACTACGTGTGAACACAGCCTTATGTTCTGGTTAGGCTTACAGTATATGCCTTGCATTGCTGGCATGTAGAAAACCTGGTTTTGTACTAGTTTTAGATTCAATGTTATTTTATGCTGTTTTTTTCACGTACAGGAAGGTATTCCGTATAAAATCAGTACAGGTTGGCACCTAGAAGAAGCATGAGATGTTATGTGAAGCTTGCCTGCTTTAACCTTAATGTATCTACCATGTTATCTGTTTTTATGAGGATGTAATAAAGTTGTCTGATTTTATGGATTTACTTCTGTGAAATTATACTTTCAAACCACCTTTGTACCACTAGCTCCGAGTGTGCATGTGTTAGTGTGTCTGACTGTGACTTTGTGCTTCTATCTTACATTTCATCACAGTAATAATCTCTTGAGCGGCTACCAATGAGCTCTGAACAACAGTGAATGTCATAAGTAGAATCTTTTCATAAGGCATCCTGCATGGAAATGCTGAGCATTGTGCATGTGAGGTCAAAGAGTAACAGAATGCTTCCTCTAGAGTTCCTTAGAATTCTCACAAACTGAGCCCCTTTAGAGGCTGTATTAGGCTGAGGCCCCACGTTGCGGAAACGCAGCTTTTTTTGTTGCAGATTTTGTTGTGGTTTTTTGAGCCAAAGCCAAGAATGGCTACAAAAGGAATGGGAAATATATAGGAACGTCTTATAATTCTCCCTGCTGCTCAATCCACTCCTAGCTTTGGCTCAAAAAACCGCAGCAAAATCTGCAACAAAAAAAGCTGCATTTGCGCAACGTGGCGCCTCAGCCTTAGGGTGTATGGACATCATAGAGAAGGTTCTGCTGAGCCGGAGCAGAGAGCAACTAACAGTCAGCCTCCGCTATGACAGATACAATTCTCCAATGTATTACATGAACAGCTATTCATTTCAATGATCACCATTTAATATACTTCTGTGCCCAAATAAACATTTGAGTCCCTATCTTCCTGCCGATCGATGAACATTGAAGCCATCCATGTACATTCCTGACAAATCCCTTTAAAGATGTCAATAGTCCTCAGTCTATGCAGAATTTCCTAATTATATCAGGCTCTGATTCCACCTAAAATCAGCTCCAAATTCCACCAGGAATCTGCACTTCATTGTTTTCAATGAAAAAAAAAAGTGTCCTGTTTGCTGTGGACTCCGCAAAACCAATGGCACAAGATTCTCGCTGAGTGGCCCTATTGAGTCAGGGCTACTTAGTGAGCAAACCCACAGTGGAAAGCCAAAATGCCGAACAGTGGAAAGGAACCCAAGGGTGAAGACCTAAGAGCCCAAAGAAGTGTTAATGTGACCGCTATCCAAAGTGTGTGCCCAACAGTTGGAAGGACTCAGAGGGCCTTAGAGTTGGTTACTTTCCTTTAGGCCTAATGCATGCAATAGTTTTACAGATCAGTGTTGTATGTATCCATTAAACAGCGTCCATAGCAATCTATGGTTCCATACTGTACCCCATGGACATGCTGTCATGTTGACAAATTGGGGCAGATTTACTAAGCTACATAAAGGCACTAAAACTCTGGACTAATTTGCACCTACATTCTGTGCACAACATTTATGATGTGTCTTAGGCCGGGGCCCCACGTTGAGAAAACGCTGCGTTTTACATTACCTGCAAAGTGGATGGGATCCTGGCTAATATCATCTACACATTGCAGAAAATTATGCACAGTGGAGAAGCTGCAATTTTAAAAAGGCCTGCATTATTGTAAATCACAGCATGTCAAATATACCTACGCTGTGGAAAAACGCTGTGGTCTTTTCTGCAGCATTTTTTTGCAGCGATTCGCTACGTGGGTCCTTAGCCTTGGACACTTTTTTCACCTCGTCCTACAAGCGGGTGTGACTTAGGGGTGTGAATTAGGGTAGGGTAAAGGTAAGCTTATGGTGCAACAAAATTCTGGCACAAAGCAAAACCAAGCAGCTAGCCTAAAGGTGCACCATATTTAACACCCACTGCGATAAATGTGGTGCCTGTTAGACTGTCTAATGTAAGATTAGACTGTTGAAAACTTGGAATGGATTAGTAAATCTGGCCCATTGTCGTCAAAGCGGCGCCGCACAGCTCTGGAAGACATGTCACGCCATAAGTCACTGTACCAACTCCTTGCATTACATGATTAAATGATCATACGACAGTACGGCCATATTCACACATCTACATTGTCATCTCCGTGATAATCCCGGACAGCACACCTTCCTGTGCTGTCCATGGGTGATCCATTAGTCATGGATGTAAATAACACATCAACTTTTATGGTAAATTTCCTCCACTTTACGCTATCTGTGGATCTGTGATACGCATAGTCTCCCTGTGCTGTCCATGATTTTCACAGACCCATAGACTTTAATGGAGCCCTGAGGGCCGTGAAATAGACCAAAATAGAGCTGTCTCTGTTTTTAAAGATGTCTGTATTCACCTATTAAAATCAGTGGGTGTGCATGATTATCACGAATATCACTGTATCACATATCTGTAAAATACGGATGTGTGAATAAGCCCTTAGCCAACATGTACATGAACCGCTGGTCCATGGAGAACAAAGAGGGGTCTGTATGCCCCATCAAAAGAAATGGGTCTGCATTCAGTGTGTGAATGTCAACATGTGAATAAGGCCTAAGTGATGTCACTTCATATAATCACAGAATTCAATAAAGCCCTTCGTATACAGGTAGCTTAAATTATTATAGTAAGCACTAGAGGGAAAAATAGCCCTTGGATTGTGCCCTGCTCCCTCCGAAAACAATGGAGAGTAACAGGTCGTTGACCACTACTATATACTGCTATATACAGTAGAAGAGAGAAAGGAGCAAATAGTGTAAATCATTACTTACTGGGTTGTAAATGGGAGCACTCGCCGCCATGTGTGGTGTCTGATAGTACACTGGAGGAATGAGAAGACTTTCGTTTCTGAGGTAAAGTAGTGAATGTTTATGAAACAGGAAGTAGTGCACAGATGGTACGGAGGTCAGAGAGATGTTATCACATACGTGTACGGTATGAGAAAATATTAAGCTCTACATTCTGCTGCTATGGCTGGCTGAATGTATATGACTGTCTATGTATTGCTGAGATCATGGGGCTCTGCTGTAGGGGGTGCAGAGGTAGCCATTACTACCAGGCCCAGACACTGGAGGGGGCCCCTAGGCCTCTCTATAACATAAGAAGACCTGTATTATAGACAACACATGGTACGTGGAGACTCCAATACAGATTTTGCATAAAGGCCCAGGATCTTCCAGTTACAACCCTCAGGTTTATCCAGAACTAGTACTGATGGCCTATGGCTGAGCCCTCAAAATCCTATCATTATGTAACTAGTCCCCCAAATTCTATCATTCAGCCAGTATTACCCCACATTCACACTAATGAGTTTTACCCATCAAACTCAGTCCATGTGTTTGCTGGATTTACTAGCCGGGAGAGGACCCCTAGCTGTGTAGTTATCTTTGATACTAGGAGTCCCTGCGTCCTAGCCACATACTGTCCTGTGCTATACAGTAATAGTACTAGTATATTCACTATAAGACAGTGTCACTGACAGGGAGAGGACTCCTAGCAGTATATAGTTATCTATGGTATTAGGAGTCCTTGCCCCCCAGTGATATATACTGTCCTGTACTATAATCACTACTATAATCGCTACAGGACAGTATACAGGGAGAGGACTCCTAGCAGTATATAGTTATCTATGGTATTAGGAGTCCCTGCCCCTCAGTGATATATACTGTCCTGTACTATAATCACTACTATAATCGCTACAGGACAGTATACAGGGAGAGGACTCCTAGCAGTATATAGTTATCTATGGTATTAGGAGTCCCTGCCCCCCAGTGATATATACTGTCCTGTACTATAATCACTACTATAATCGCTACAGGACAGTATACAGGGAGAGGACTCCTAGCAGTATATAGTTATCTATGGTATTAGGAGTCCCTGCACACCAGTGATATATACTGTCCTGTACTATAATCACTACAGGACAGTATACAGGGAGAGGACTCCTAGCAGTATAGTTATCTATGGTATTAGGAGTCCCTGCACACCAGTGATTTATACTGTTGGGACTTCAAATATGGCATCTGCTCAGGAGCTGAGTGGGCACCATAGCCGCCAAGTCTCTTCTGTATTGTGGGCATTAATCCTCCACATGCTCTGGTCAGATCTGATCACCCACAATCCACGCCATCATGTTCTTCCAGATGTTCATCCCCCAGAGTGAGATCCAGCAACAGCAATCCATTTCTAGGCTGCCAGGTCCCTAATGACTTCTCATACAGCTCTGTGAATGGAAATATAAAAAATGGTTTTTGGAAGATGAGGAGTAAAAATGAAAAATGCAGGAAGGGGTTAAGGCTTTCTGTACATGACAACGTGACTGTATGGGTCGGTGAGAAAAGAATAGATGACACACAAATGCCATCTACAGACCAACAGACTACAGACTGTTCCCAGAGAGCCGTGCACCCACCCTCCCATTTGGCTTAGAATTCTGTGTATAATGTCACGGCCTTGTTAGAAGGGGCTTAGTCATTCATGTAAATGAGCGGACAGATTTGCTGTAATGTTGGTAAGGCCTGAGCTTATGGCTAAGATGTCATTCTGATTCATAGTTTAAAGTTATAATATGTTTATTAGTTATACCTGTAATAAACACCGTGGCCAATAAGTTATTTCACCACAAGTAAAGTGTTATGTCTTATTATTTATTTGAAATTAAATTGAGTTAAATGGTAAGTTTGTCATATAATCCCATGGTAACAGTCTCTGGGGGGCACACAGTGTAATGGTTACAGTCTCTCGGGGGGCACACAGTGTAATGGTTACAGTCTCTCAGGGGGCACACAGTGTAATGGTTACAGTCTCTGGGGGGGCACACAGTGTAATAGTCACAGTCTCTGGGGGGCACACAGTGTAATGGTTACAGTCTCTCGGGGGACACACAGTGTAATGGTTACAGTCTCTGGGGGGCACACAGTGTAATGGTTACAGTCTCTGGGGGGCACACAGTGCAATGGTTACAGTCTCTGGGGGGCACACAGTGTAATAGTTACAGTCTCTGGGGGGCACACAGTGTAATGGTTACAGTCTCTGGGGGGCACACAGTGTAATAGTTACAGTCTCTGGGGGGCACACAGTGTAATGGTTACAGTCTCTGGGGGGGCACACAGTGTAATGGTTACAGTCTCTGGGGGGGCACACAGTGTAATGGTTACAGTCTCTGGGGGGGCACACAGTGTAATGGTTACAGTCTCTGGGGGGCACGCAGTGTAATAGTTACAGTCTCTGGGGGGCACACAGTGTAATGGTTACAGTCTCTGGGGGGCATATAGTGTAATGGTTACAGTCTCGGGGGGGGCACACAGTGTAATAGTTACAGTCTCTGGGGGGGCACACAGTGTAATAGTTACAGTCTCTGGGGGGGGCACACAGTGTAATGGTTACAGTTTCTGGGGGGCACACAGTGTAATGGTTACAGTCTCTGGGGGGGCACACAGTGTAATGGTTACAGTCTCTGGGGGGGCACACAGTGTAATAGTTACAGTCTCTGGGGGGCACACAGTGTAATGGTTACAGTCTCTGGGGGGCACACAGTGTAATGGTTACAGTCTCTGGGGGGCACACAGTGTAATGGTTACAGTCTCTGGGGGGGCACACAGTGCAATGGTTACAGTCTCTGGGGGGCACACAGTGTAATAGTTACAGTCTCTGGGGGGCACACAGTGTAATGGTTACAGTCTCTGGGGGGGCACACAGTGTAATAGTTACAGTCTCTGGGGAGGCACACAATGTAATGGTTACAGTCTCTGGGGGGCACACAGTGTAATGGTTACAATCTCTGGGGGGGCACAAAGAATGATGGTTACAGTCTTTGGGGGGCACACAGGGTAAAGCCTACAGTCGCTGATGGGCACACAATGTAAATGTTAAAGTCTCTGGTGGGTATGCAGTGTAGTGCTTACAGTCTCTAGTGGGCACACAGTGTAATGGTTACAGTTGCTCCCCTCAGCCCAAGGTATAGGCCAGGGGCAGCAACCTTTGGCACTCCAGCTGTTGTAAAACTAAAACGCCCAGCATGCATACTAGCTCTGCAGTTCTTGGAACTCCCATGGAAGTGAATGGAACATATTGGGAGTTCTAGTTTCACAGCAGCTGGAGTGCCGAAGGTTTCTGACCCCTGGTATAGGCACTCTACAGAAAGCAGTCTAGAACCACTTGCAATCATCCAGAGACACTTCTGGCCAAGGGGGCTTCACACACCAATGTCCCAAACATGCTCCAGCTCCATATATAGTATAATTTCACCCTTGCATGGGGCCTGTATGACATCATTCTCCAATGTCTGCACCTGTGAAAGATCAACAGAGCAGGTCACATGACAACCAGTAAAACACCAACTGTAATGGAAACACCAACTGTCCAGTGCATAGTACCTGCAAGAGAACAGTGGTTATCACATACCTTAGTTCATTGCAGCAGAACACAGCAAAACATAGCATTTGTATAACGTCACCCAAGTAACCTCACTGGGTCAGCAGCAGTCCAATGCACAGTAGTACAGATCAGTTCACATACAAACAATGAAATAGGGTGTGGTACACATATGCAGACAGCTGAGCTCAGCCACCCATTTATACATGTGAACATCCTGCTCGCCGGGAAATGAGCAGGGGACAGTCTGGTGAGGCCAGGCTCTTAAAGTGACCTTCCAACCAATGGACTATACATTAAACAAGTCCAGCACTTACCTGGTGCCTCCCGCACTACTACCACAGCTACTATTGCTCTGTTCAGGAGAAGGAAATGGATAATTTATTTCAGAACAGATGGGGAGCTAAACAGAGTACCAGAAGTGCTCTACAGAAGTCCTCCCTGAGCCTGATGGTAGTTGGAATATTCTTGATGGTGAGTACATGATGGAAAACTCAGAACACAGGATTGAATGAAGCAATAACTCATGGTTTACTTGGAGAAAGGGTAAGACTTTTTTCCAGATGTTCTGCTGCCCTCGCCACTTTTGCTTTTTGTCAAGAAAAGGGGGCTTGGCATGGAGATCCTTTTCACATTTTATTTATAACTTGCGCCTTTTTTTTCTCAGTTCAAATATTTTATTGAATTTTCACAAATAAACAACATAAAACAACAGACCAGAAATACAAACAATGCGGACCGGAGCCACCAAGGGGGACCCCAAGACGGCCACAATCAGCAAGGCAGCATAAACATTAATTGGAAGATGAAAAAAAGAGAGGAGAGGGGAGGGAAGGGGAGCAGAGAGAGGAAGAGGAGGAAATAAAGAGAAAATAAAAAAAAAAGGGGGGAGGGGGATGGTCAAGCAGGGAGGGTAACGGGGGAGTGAACAGGGTAACACCATGAGGGAGGCCCGGAGGACAACACGTGTCAGGGCCACAGTAGACGGACCTGAAGTTCGCTATGTAGGGTCAGATGTAGAAGCAAAAACAATGGTAGGACAAATGCTAATGGTGGGAGACTATGCACAGAGCTCAGAGACCAGCGTTCAAGCCCGGGAGGGGGGCCCAGAGCCCAGAAGCGTCTGATACTCTGCAGTACGTTGGAATTCCAACCAGTAAAACCAAGTTTTTTTAAAGGCGTCACCTGTGTCATGAAATAACTCGCGACTTTTAAAAAGGTGCAAAAAAAAAAAAAAAAAGTGCAAATGCTCTCCAGCACATGGGCAGCGTAAAAGAGCCCCTCAAGCCAGGCTGCAATAAAAATTGGCAATTGCACAATTTTTAGCAAAAAAAAGGGCAATTGCGCCTTTTTGAACAAAAAAGGGGCAAAATGCAAACAGCTTATAAAGGCACATCTACACTAACTAACATTAACTATGCACAACATTTAACAAGGAGGTGCGCCTACATCATAAATAAGTATAATAAATACCAAATAATAAATTACCAAAGTAAAACTAGTCTAAAAAGGGGGCACCTGTGAAAAGTATGCAACAAAAGGGGTAGATGATAAATAACCCCCAATGGGTCCATGAAAAAAGAATGCCACACTGGAGCTGAATGTACAGATGTGTGAATATAGTCTAAACTAGAGGTCCCCAATGACAGTACCAGGCCTGGTCATTGGGGACCTCTGTGGGCTACTAGGTGTCGTCTGATTCTCCTGTGCTGCGTGTAATCTGCGTGCATCGTTGACACCTGGTAAATGTCCGAAGTACCCATTTTTGAGTGCGATCTGCATAGTATCCTGGTATAAGCCGTACAACTATCACCTACACCTGCATATAAGCACTGTACGGCTTATACCATGATAGTATGGAGGTGTAGGCGATAGCACTGTATGGCTTATACCATGATGCTATGCAGGTATAGATGATAGGTGAGTAGTGAAACATCCATATGTTTAGTCAAACTCATTTTGACAGGTGCCCCGCCCCTTTTTATATCTCATTAACCCCGCCCCCTTTTAATCCGCCATTCCCTTTTATCTTTAATATAAGATTTATATGAAATTAGTGTCGCCTGTATGATTCTCACTGTATGAAGTTCTATTATGTTTGATATAAATTTTGTTAAAATATTGTCTCCTGTATGAATATTAGTAATGTTTAAGGGAACCTACCATGTACCCCTATGTTTGGTGGGGACAACATATGTAGAGCAGGTTTACATTAAACAGCTATGGTATTTGTGTATGTTTGTGCAGAGAGGTCTGCTCTGGTGGCTTGCTGAAAGAAGAATGAAATTTTTAGCACCTTTGCTACTCAAAAGTATGACGTCCACAGGCGTGACTTACTCCTGACAATATCAATGTATGAAGTTCTATTATCTTTAATATAAATTTTATTAAAATAGTGTCTCCTGTATGAATCTCATTGTATGAATCTATTTAAATATTATGGTTAGTATGTATCTCATTGTATGAATCTATTAAAAGTTTATAACCTCTTATAATCTTTAATGATAAAAGCAATAAAAACAGACACTGACAAAAATTTTAAAGTTTGAAATTTTTATTAATATCAAGCAGGTTATATGAAGTATATAGCACACAGTTTTAAGAACAGAGTTCAGGCATCAGCAGTTTTGACATCAGCAGTTCTGACACCTAGCAGGGTGGTGGGTGGTACTCACATTGGTAGCATTAGACGGTCTTATCTCTTTAAAACATAACTTTTTTAAAACACACACCCTTTTTGTTTGCAGAATATATGTTTGTTCATTCAGTGCTTATAAGTATTAATTTGTCAAAAGGGCTCTGCATTTCTGTTTATAAACACAGCAAAATTTACAAGTTTCTATCACATCATAAAAATGATTTTTGACAAACTCTGAAACTAAATTATAATTTTTTATTAAATCCTTATCAAAGACATCTAAAATCTTTTTATATGACAACCCTCTTGCCAAGTGATATAATATATATACGCAATAGTGACCACAATATGTAGAGATTGTATCCTGCAATTGATTGTTCTGATAACTATAAGATTCACAATTTCTTTTTAAAAAATAAATAAATTCTTTTGGGAATATTTCTGCCGTTGGTGCAAATCCATAGCTATCAAAAAATAGGGCCTTTTTTCAGTGCATAACACTATTAATATCCAATGGCTACCACTCTGGTTCGATTTGTCTGTATTGATGATGTAGGCCACAGGCCTCTCAGCCATTCTGTTTTGTGGTAAAAAATCACAAGGGAACACACCTCCAAATATATCGTGCGTATAGGGATCCGAATTCAAAAGTTCTGTAAGCTCAATAGTATTCATTATTAATTGTAGTCAAACAAAAGTTCCCGTCTCTGATTAATCTGCAACAGGTTATCATGTAGTGAATATACGATCATATTCACAGTTCCAGGAGTGGGCTGCGCAAATCTTATTTCAGCGCGTAGGTTGCCTGTTTTGACAAGTGAAAAATGGCCTCCAGGTTCCTGATCAGGCGTCAAGTCAAAAGCGAATAACGTATATCCATTATTAAATTCGTTGCGATCTATTGATAGCGCGTTATATCACATTTCTGCTTTCCAGAAATGCGAACTAGAGCAAAATATTCTCGGATAGCTGACAAAGCATCAAAATTTGGCTGAAAGGGTCTTGCGGGTATCTGCTGACCGTCCAGATACAAGGCTGCATGATTTATGTTATAATGTTGGAAGCAAAGCGGATTTCTTTGGTAGCTACCACTAAATGCTTCATTATCTACAAATCCTATTATCACTAGATAGGACAGGTCCTATTCATTTAAGGAGCCGCAGAAGCATGGCTCGTGACATCCCCGTGTTCCCCGTGTGCAGCCCGTGCTTTTAATTCACGGCAGGTTGGTTTGTAAGAGACAGCCAATGTTCTCCTAAGCTTCATTTGTGTGTATAAATTGTTACTGTTGAATGTATTTCTGTGATTCTTTTCCTTTAAGACAGCAGCCATTGTAATTGTGACATGATGCTGGAGTGAGACCCCCCCCCCCCCTTTTATGTCAGCCTGCCTGTTCTGCAGACAGAGTGTGAGCAGAGAAGCAGGAAGTGACGAGACAGAGAGCAGCAGCCATCTTGGCAAGAGAGAAGACAGGTGTCTATGTTGTATTGAACTGGTGTGGAGATTTTTCTGTACAGCTAAGCTGTATCTTGGTCCAGAGACAAACAGAGTGTAAAGAGACAACAGGACTAGTGAGTCCACGTGAAAGGAACTGTGCTCAGTGGCTGATCAGTGAGACTGACATTGTGACTGTGTATATGGATACCACATATAGAGACTCGCAGTGCTGTTGACGTACTGGACAGTAACTGCTAAACCCCGGCTTACATCCCAGCTCAGTGTATGGATTCGGCAGGACTGTCAGTGTGCTGAGTGGAACCTGCTGTTGGATTACATTGCATTCATTTGGTTTCCCTGTTAAAGAGGACTTCATTTCTCCCAAGATCCTGATAACCGTGAGGAGAGGACGCTTCACTATAAAAGAAAGGACCGACTTTGGGCCCCACCGCGCGCTTCTACGGACTGTAAGCGGTCCACCTGGACCACTGGGAAAAGGGGGTGCACCCAAATGTGAAGTCAGGGTCAGTTAGGGATAGTTTTGAGTATATTGTTCATTCAGTGTCCATACTGCAGAAGTGGACAGAGTAAAAGTAGAAACCATTGTAGAATTTGCCTTGAAATTGTTCATGCTATATTGTATATTTTGCTTGTCTTTATCCATGTCATTTTACCTTTAACTAGCCTTTATTAACTTATAGTAAATATATATTTTTTTTCTTGAACTACAGCGTGTGCGTTCATTTCTGGTTGCGGAGTCCAAACCACCTGCCTTGCTCTCGGTTCACAGGTTGCAGCACGATCGTCTGTAACTGGCCTTATACCATGATACTATATTAGTATTAGGCCGAGGTCTTTTACTTATTGTGCAGTTTATTCTATTATTTTGACACAGGAGATTTTTGGCTTTGGAGCTTTTTCAGATAAGCAGCTTATTGTAAACAGGGCTGAACTTTAATTCCAGACACAACCCAGGAGCGCTCAGTCATGTATCTCCAACCTCATAGTAAGAAAAGAAACCTTTTCTATGTATTGGAATCGAAAGTTAGGATACAAATAGAATATTCTAATGGCTTATCAGCAAATGTTATCAGAGGGTGTGAATAACCTCTACTGAGCTAACTAGGAGAATGTCACCTGCAGTCACATTCATACATTAACCCCTTAACAGGGGCGTAACTAGCAAAGACTGGGCCCCCCCCATGGCACAGCGCCCACTTTCCTGGCGCCCGCACAGTATAACGCCCAATTTATACACACTATAATGTTCCATAGCGGCTCCTCCACACAGTATAATGTCCCATAGCGGCCCCTCTATATAGTATAATGTCCCAGAGTGGCCCCTCCACCCAGTATAATGTCCCATAGCGGCCCCTCTACACAGTATAATGTCCCATAGTGGCCCCTGCGCACAGTATAATATCCCATAGTGGCCCCTGCACACAGTTTAATGTACCTAGCGGCCCCCGCACACAGTATAATGTCCCATAGCGGCCCCTTCACACAATATAATGTCCCATAGTGGCCCCTTCACACAGTATAATGTCCCATAGCGGCCCCTTCACACAGTATAATGTCCCATAGCGGCCCCTTAACACAATATAATATCCCATAGTGGCCCCTGCATACAGTATAATGTCCCATAGAGGCCCCTTCACACAATATAATGTCCCATAGTGGCCCCTTCACACAGTATAATGCTCCATAGCGACTTCTTCACACAGTATACTGTCCCATAGCAGCCCCTTCACACAGTATAATGTCCCATAGTGGCCCCTTCACACAGTATAATGTCCCATAGTGGCCCCTTCACACAGCATAATATCCCATAGTGGCCCCTTCGCACAGTATAATGTCCCTCCCATAGTGGCCCCTCCACCCAGTATAATATTCCATAGTGGCCCCTTCACACAATATAATGTCCCATAGTGGCTTCTGCATACAGTATAATGTCCCATAGAGGCCCCTTCACACAATATAATGTCCCATAGTGGCCCCTTCACACAGTATAATGTTCCATAGCAAACTCTTCACACAGTATAATGTCCCATAGTGGCCCCTTCACACAGTATAATGTCCCATAGCAGCCCCTTCACACAGTATAATGTCCCATAGCGGCCCCTTCACACAGTATAATGTCCCATAGTGGCCCCTTCACACAGCATAATATCCCATAGCGGCCCCTTCGCACAGTATAATGTCCCATAGTGGCCCCTTCACACAGTATAATGTTCCATAGCGACCTCTTCACACAGTATAATGTCCCATAGTGACCCCTTCACACAGTATAATGTCCCATAGCAGCCCCTTCACACAATATAATGTCCCATAGTGGCCCCTTCACACAGCATAATATCCCATAGTGGCCCCTTCGCACAGTATAATGTCCCTCCCATAGTGGCCCCTCCACCCAGTATAATATTCCATAGTGGCCCCTTCACACAATATAATGTCCCATAGTGGCTTCTGCATACAGTATAATGTCCCATAGCGGCCCCTTCAGACAGCATAATATCCTATAGCGGCCCCTCCAAACAGTATATTGTCCCATTGTGGTCCCATGGTGTTTGTTGCAAATATTGCAAAAATTTTGGGTTGAGTAGAAGCCAAAGTTTTTGGGATACACCACCCACGAACTATTATTATATCTTTTATATCTTTTCTGACCCAAGAGTATAATGATCAGAGGCTCAAGGGAGGTGAAAAACTTAAAAACCAGTGTTACTCACCTCTCTTGGGCTCCAGCGTGACTCCCTGCTGTTCTCGGCCCTCTTCAATGACATCACAGACGTGGGTTATGCATCATTATCCATCGCAATGCTAGCCTGACCCATGTTACTTCTGTGACATTACTACAGAGGCCCGAAGACAGCAGGGAGTCGTGCCAGAGCCCAGGAGAGGTGAGTAACAATGTTTTTTATTTTCGTTCGCCTCCCCTTGGCCTCAGATCATTATACTCTGGGGTCTGAAGAGAAACCCAGAGTATAATAATAGCAGTATTCATTGGGGTTCGACTGCGGCCTTACTGACCAATACCCTCTCTTCATCACAGCCGCCTTGGCTTTCCCTTCTGCCCTCCAGGGGGCCCTGTGTGTTCCATATCACGTTGCTGGCTAATTCTGGCTAATCCCATCCACACAATGCAGAAAAATATCCACAGCGGACATGCTGCAATTTCAAAAACCGTAGCGTTTTTGTAAATCGCAACATGTCAATTATATCTATGGAAACTTTGGTGGTTTCCCTATAGGTATAATTGAAGCAGAAAGTCCGCAGATTGCACTTCCACAGGTAAAATTAGAATGCAGCATTTTTGAAAACGTGGCTTTTCTGCAGCTTTTTTTTTCAGCAGTGTGTGGATGAGATTGACCAATATCTCATTCACTGTAAAACGCAGCGTTTCCGCAACATGAAACCTTAGCCTGAAAGAGTCAACTCGCCAAGTGAATCTCTTCTCTCAAAAAAACATCCTGGCAATCTGCTGATGCCGTGAAACCTCTAAATGATCTTTGGGATCTTTTGAAACTACTAAATCCTCTTTGGGAAGATTGACCTCCAGATCAGATTTCCTGGCTCCCCCATATATTATGCATATCAGCTGTAATCTTTGAAGGTACTAAGCCTGTACAACATACATTTTCAGTGCAATTGTAGGTGGTCCTCTCAAAGAGGTTTCACTAGTTTATAAGGGGAAATTTACTATGGTCAGACAATTTCCCTGCAGTGACAGACAGACTGGATGATATTGAGATCAGGGCCCTATGGGCGCCATATCATCACTTCCAGGGAGGAGCTGTTCTCTCTTTATACAGTGAATGCGGAGGGAAGGGGCTGTTTTTCTCACAACCTGTCTGCAAACTGCCTCCTTTGTCTGTACACTGCAAGCACTGAAAGCATTCTCGAACTTCTACAATGTAAGGAGAGTTTACCACTTCTATATCAATTTTTCTCTCATGTCCACATCCAGGGAGCTTAGTTATAGTGCCATGGGGTGTAAACTTCTTGATTATGTTACGCACAGGGGATAAAGGAACATCAAGATCTCTGGAGATGGACTTGTAACCTAGAGATTTGTTGATATTTTTCCACAATTTTGGTTCTCAAGTTCTCAGACAGTTCTCTTCTTCTCTTTCTGTTCCCCATGCTTAATGTGGCACACAGAGACACACAATGCAAAGATTGAGTCAACTTCTCTCCCTTTTATCTGCTTTCAGGTGTGATTTTTATATTGCCCACACCTGTTACTTGCCACAGGTGAGCTTGAAACAAAGTTATTTACCCACAATTTTGAAAAGGTGTCAACAATTTTGTCTAATTTGACTTTTTTACTCTTTTTTTTGTATTGTTCCAATACACACAAAGGAAATAAACATGTGTATAACAAAACATTCAGAATTGCAATTATTTTTCTGGGAGAAATAATTAATTTACTGGAAAAATTTCAGGGGTGCCAACACTTACAGCCACGACTGTATGTGTTCTTGGAAAAAAATAGAAAAAAAATTAATTTAAATTTGGGGCAAAAAATACTACTACAATCACTTTCTTTACTTTATGTGAAAAACAAAATTCATTTTATAAATTGTTTTATGTTTTCAATTCATTTTTAAGGAATTAAACCAAGCAGGAATCAAAACGTGAAGCAAAGTTTACCAGTAACAGGAAGACAGGTAACATGCAGTAAATGACACGTGAGTTACGCCATCTGTTGACACTGACTATTTTTTATGGGGTTTCTTCATTGATCTTGCTGCAATAAAACCGTCTCTTACCAGAACTGTCATTAGGATTGGAACATTTTTCACGAAAAATACAGGCCAAAGTTACGTGGTATGGTTTACATGGTCACGTGGCTAATGGGGTATGATTTTACATGGCTTGAGATTTGGATGTTTTTATGGGCAGAGGAGAGTGCACGTGAGTGCCACTTCAATGTTTATATGCACAGATCAGTGTGCATTGGAGCGAGTAAGACATTTTTTTTTTTTTACCAAACTTTATATTCTTCAAGAATAAGAGTGCAAAATAAAAATGTGGCAACCTGAGGATTGCAATGTGGAGATGGCACGGTCAGGAGTAGGCCCAAGCAGCCTCACTGGTCATGGTGGCTTTTAGGGCCTAATTACAGACCATAGGCCAGGACAGTGATGAGGGAGGCACACTGAGGTGATGTTGTAGGGTCTGCCGAGACACCCCCTGCTACTTTTCTCCTGTGTGATTGTGTACATCGTGTGATAGTGTTCAGGGTACATTGGTGTTAGGTGTGAATGAAGACACCAGCAATAGGATAGTGGTAGAAACAGGCACAGCTCATGGCTAAGTTTCATGCCGTTACACGACAATATGGAGGCACAATTCACACACATATGGCACTTTACATATACGGACAGGAGTGGCTATGGCTCTTTACCCCTTTCTTAGTCCTGTGACCATTTCCACTGTAGTGACCTGGGGCACATATGCAGGGCCGTGGTTACCTAAGTTTCTACACTGTTTGCAGCCGAACAATCAGTAGGATTATGAAGTCGTAGTTCTGCGAGCTTGGCGTCTGGTTACTTGGGACTGCCTGTTATCCATATCTGCCACTACCTAGCCTACAGAGCTGAAGGTTCTCTGCGACAAGGTGCACCATTAAAGCAGCAAAAGTCCTCAGTGGTGATCTTTTGGGGGACACTGCAATAAAAAAATTATACATCCTGGAGAAGACCTTCATTCTCCAAGCTCCCCCACTCCTTAACAATACTCACCAGAAGCTGGGATCTTGAGGTAGTAAGCTATGAACACATTATATTTGGTAAATTGGTCAAATATAGGGAGTTTATACTGTGAGCCCCACAATCCTACATGAGCGATGACAAGTCCTGTATAGGGTTAATATTTATTACCTGCTGTTCAATCACAGAAACGCAAAAAACTGATAAGAAAAAAATAACAGCAAAACAAACTGTCCCATAACAGACCTCACAAAGAAGTAGTGTCGTAGTAATAGGCCAAAGTCTATGAAAGTTCATAAAGATGAAGGATGGAAGTTAATATATAGCCCATAAAAGCCAATATGATCCCAACTAATAGGCAAATAATCAGTCTGTGTAGGCCTCAACCAGTCATATAGTCCATTGTGCACTCCGGGTGGTTGATATTCCCAGTTTTGCACCTTGTTTTGTTCCATACTCACCAGGGACCTATACAGATATCATAGGGCCCCATAGCAAAGTGTAGTTTTTATAAAGTTGAAATCTTTCAATAATAAAAAAAAATCCTTATTAATATGGTGCTCATGTTGCACACCATGGAGACAATTTAGAGTGTTAGAGTGAAATGTGAACCCCATAAATTACTCCAAAACTAAAAGGGATAGGGCATTCTAGGGTCCATTTGTTTTAGGACAAGCTTGGGTACTGCCTTGTAAGCAATGTATGGGTGTTCAAAGGCCAGATGACTAATGGCCTTACAGGGTCAGTTCAGTGGCCGGTGGCTCCCACCTATGAGGTAGGGTACCCCATTAGTGCTGCCCCGGCTCCTGTCCTTTACGCTGGCAGCAAACGCATTCTGGACGACCCTACAGGGAGCAACCAGACATGTGGTAAGACCATTCTATATAATATGGGACTTGCTTGATGCAGCCTCCAGGTTGGTTCATTACTGCATGCAATTCTTTGCCAGCTAATTCTGTTGCCTTGCAGTGTCTTGTGGTTGCCACAATCTCTTTTTATGTTGGATGAGTGCATTTCACCATTTTATTATTATCTTATATTGTTCTTTGAGGCCTTCTTTGAGGGTTTTTACCCTCGGTATCTAACTATATCATCTGCTGTGCTATGTTTGGCTTCTTTTTGGAACCTACACCCTGCAGCCTGGGCATTTCAAGTATGTTTTTGGTGTTTGTGAGAAACTTAGAGCACAATTTTTGTTGAGAAGACTACCCCAGACTGACTCCACTGTGTGACTCCATACATTGTGTGACTACCATCATAGCCTTAGCGCCAGCCTTATGCTTCCTAACAACTGTGTCTCCATTTAACGGAAGATATTCTGTTTTTGTTACCTGCCTTACTTCAACTAAATTGACTTTTTATATCGGTCAACACTTCTGAGCCCTCTATCAGAATTCACCATCAAGGGCACTTCAACCACCATCAGGCTCAGTGAGGCTTAATACAGAGAACAGTCATCTTCTATGCTGCACGCCCACTCGTTACTTCGCTGACCACCGCCACCATAAGCTCAACCACGATGACTACTATTCCTATCCTCCCTGAGACAATGCAATAGGATTTCCTGCTATCTTTCAGAATGAGACACCACCATAAATGTCATATTTTCATGTGTTTTGCTAAATGACAAAATTAGCTGCTTTTGTATAACGAAAAACTACCTAAAAATATTCTTTACTGCATAACTATAATGTGACACTTTAATGACATTTTAATAAACTATTGGCTTCAGTGAAGTTTACAAAGTAGATTCCAAAGACTGATAATAATTCACAGAATCTCCTACACAGCGCTATAAATCTTACATTAGAATTCAGTGATAGAGCGCCCACTTGTGGTTGAAAATTACTGGTGAACAAAACCATACACAGTGCATGTTCTATTGTCTGACAGTAATACACACACACGATGGCTTGTTGTCCAGTATTGGGATAACATTTCATTAAATGTTTATGACCATATTAACTTTTGCAGCAGTCCAAACTAAAGACTTTGCTGCTTTAAGCTTTATTCTAAAGTTATGTGCAATGTGTTTCTCTCCATAAAACATATCAGTGACCAATGGATTTAAGGGGTTTTCCAGCCCCCAAGTGTTTTTATACTGATGATCTGTATCCTGTGGATAGGTCAACACTATAAAAAAACACCCCAGGGACAAGAAAACTCCCTTAATTAGACTACATGGGTACCCATCCCCCTTATTGACCATAAAGTGAACTGTAGTAATGGAAAAATGATAATTATGTTTACTTGAGCTGCAAACATATAGCGCTTACTACCTAATATCTCAGGTGCTCTAGGGTAATGAAAGGTTAATAGTAATATTTTTGTGTTAGAAAAGTTAATACAAGTTTGGCAGCCAAGAGTCACCACTAGGGGGACTTTCTTACATATTGAAAAGAGGTGGGTGAACCAACTTGTACCGAGCCAGGTTTGTCCCAAATATTACAGAGTATAATAGGTGGAGGCCCGGTGAGGTGACAAAAATAAAAAAATAACATTTATACTAACTTTCTGTTACCTGTTTTGAGCCTCCTCACACTTTCCTGGTGATGTCATATGTCTGGAGTCACCGATGTGGCCTGTTATTGGGCCACCAGTGATTACATGAGCATTCTGATCATCATGACATCCTGATGCTCGATGTGCCCATGTCACCACTGAGGCCCAATCACAGGCCTCATTCATGACTTCAGGAGCCCTAAGAGTATTCTACACTACGTTTTCTAGATAGGTTCCTAGGAGCCCTGACAGTGTTATACACTATATTTTATAGATCGGTTCCTAGGAGCCCTGACAGTGTTCTACACTATGTTTTATAGTTAGGATCCTAGGAGCCCTGACAGTGTCATACACTATGTTTTATAGATAGATACCTCGGAGCCCTGACAGTGTCATACACTATGTTTTATAGATAGGTTCCTAGGAGCCCTGACAGTGTTCTACACTATGTTTTATAGATAGGTTCCTAGGAGCCCTGACAGTGTTCTACACTATGCTTTATAGATAGATACCTCGGAGCCCTGACAGTGTCATACACTATGTTTTATAGATAGGTTCCTAGGAGCCCTGACAGTGTTATATACTATGTTTTATAGATAGGTTCCTAGGAGTCCTGACAGTGTTCTACACTATGTTTTATAGATAGGTTCCTAGGAGTCCTGACAGTGTTCTACACTATGTTTTATAGATAGGTTCCTAGGAGCCCTGACAGTATACTATACTATGTTTTATAGATAGGTACCTCGGAGCCCTGAGAGTGTTATATATACACTATGTTTTATAGATAGGTACCTAGGAGTCCTGACAGTGTCATACACTATGTTTTATAGATAGGTTCCTAGGAGCCCTGACAGTGTTCTACACTATGTTTTATAGATAGGTTCCTAGGAGCCCTGACAGTGTTCTATACTATGTTTTATAGAGAGGTTCCTAGGAGCCCTGAAAGTGTTCTACACTATGTTTTATAGATAGGTTCCTAGGATGTGTCGCAACACCAGCCTGGCCCACGTGACTTCTGTGATGTTACTGAAGAGATCCAAAGATTGCAGGGAGTCACGCCGGAGCACAGGAGAGGTGAGTAACACTGTTTTTTATGTTCGCTCTCCTCCCCTGGGCCTCCGATCATTACACAGAGTATAATAATAGCAGTATTTGTTGGGGTTCATCCAACAAATACTCTTGCCGTGGGCCCGCAGCCTCACTTTCCAATCCCGCTCCTGCTCACAGCTACCTCCGCTTCTGCTTCTGCCCTCCAGGGGGCCCCAGAAACGTGATATGGGATGCAGAAGGGGAAGCAGAAGCAGCCGTGAGTAGGAGCGGGGATCGTTAAGTAAATAGGGCCTGTTACCTGCTTGGGTTACTTCAGCAGGTAACGGCCTATTAAAAAAAAAAAAAAAAAAAAAAAGCATCAGGGGCCCCATAAGGTCATGGTCCCCATGGCATCTGCTATGGCTGCTACAGTGGTACTTACGCCGCTGTATCCAACTATCCCCAGGGGTGCGCACAGTAAGAGCTCCTAATGGTAGTTTGTGGGGTTTGTCAGCGGCACCACAATCAATGGGGCTGTACTGCCTGTCAGTTTCATGTACGTGTAGTACAATTGGCCCCTGGGGACTAAGCCTTTGTGCTTTCTATTTTCTCTCTCCTATGATTCTCACCATGTTTAGCGCTCACCATTACAACCAGACAGTCTCACCTCTCTTTCAGCAAATACTGATAAATCCTCCCACCTGCCCTTGGTGCTTGGTGCATGGAATGGGCATAGTCACAACTAGTGATGGCGGAACCTTGCAAGATTTTTTTTCAAAAATAATGAATAATGAAGTTCACCAACAAGTTTCCGTTTGGACAAGGTTCCAGCATCATGACGTTGGTGGGCTCAATGTGATTGGGCCTCACTGGTGACCCCGGGGCATGAGACATCAGAGAAGAGGCTGGAAGAGGCTGCGGTGAAGACTGGACAACAGGGAGATGTGAGGAAAGGTGTTTTTTAAATTGTCCGCACCTCCCCTGGGCCCCAACTTATTATACTCTGGGGTCTGAAGTGGGGATGATTCATGGGTGGAGAACCTCCAATATGGCAGCAGGATGAGACTCCTTGACAGTGATTTGTCAGAATTTGTACATATGTAGTTAGCGCCGTTGTAGGACTGTCTGGGGGGATTTTGGCACTAATATGAAATGTATATCGATGTATATTCCAGTACAGGCTTTTTTTTTTTTTTACCTGACACCAACAAGTGTAGGTGTCAGTAAAAGTAGGGGTGCGGTGCTCGTAATGCACAGGGGGCGCTATTGCATGTTTTTGTTTTGAAAGTGGTATTTTGTCAGTAATTGACAGGAAGGTTTAACTGAGGTGCGTATTGTGAGCAGTCATATATCTTCTACTGCACATTACTATATATAAGGTATTATATGTCACCTTGCAGCCCTGTAACCTGTATAAAAGTAATCCCTGGCCCTCCTGCTTTTATCCAATCACAGGGCTCCGCCCTGACGTCTCATGTTATATCTTACTTGTTCTATATTTCCTAACTCAGGGCTATGAAAGAGAATGTAATATGATAAGGGTACACAGGGCCGGGACTAAGGATTATTAAAGGGGCATTAAAGGGGTTTTCAGGATTTAAAACACATAATATTCTCAGTGGCATATGCAAATGAGTTTGACCTTTACTGTATATGCAAATGAGATTGACCTTTTGTATTGGAATTCCGAGACCATTATGACATCACCAGAACATGATGACATCACAATGATGGCAAGTGCATAAATAGACCTGACACTACCTCAGTTGTTCAGAGGATGCTGAGGAGAGGACTACACCAGGTATGTACAGTGTAGATTTACCACATTACTATAGGGGGCGCCATGCTGGGGAGAATTTAGGATTCAGTGTAGAGGGATTTAACCTTTCTCCATGATCACATGACACAGCGCCCCCCTTCCCAGTGCTCTCCCTTTGTTAAAAAACCAAACATTTTGGAATATTCAGCTGGAACCCAGCTTTGTAAGAGTCGATTCCCCCATCTCTAGTAAGGAAGAAATCACATGCTTTAGAAATGTGGCAAGCAGGAATTTTAATTGGAAAAAAGTTGCTAATTTTTGCGCAAATGAGATGTGCGCCAAAGCTTGTGACTTTTCCCACCACAATTCTGGCGCTTTATATATAAGAAAATATCAGGGACTGAGGGGTTTTCCTATCTAATTGGGCAACTTGAGACATGGCAGATTTATCACAGATTTCCAGTGTGGATTGTGAACTCATTTCTGGTATAATACATGAGGGTGGGGTTTAGTAAATATAAGATTCATGTCCAGTCCACCGAGAAATAGTTATAATAGATGGAGACAACAACCCACTGACATGTGATGTCACTTCCTGTGGGCGGTGTCATTGGGAAGTCATGCACCGCTAATGTGATGTCACTTCCTGTGGGCAGTCATGTGGCCTCACTTTTCATTGTTCTTCATGTCCTTGTATTGTGAATGACTTGATATCTGTGTGATGGTGACGGCTTCATGTTTTATAATCACTCACTTTCTATATATCACTTTATTTTAGCCTCTCCATTAGCATATGGACGGAGCCGCCTCCTCCACAAACATTTAGAGGTAAGTACCGGAGCGTTATACCCGACACTTATCATTCCTATCATCTTCATTTAGAAATAGATTTTATATTATTTTTTATATCATATTATTATTTTAGATTTTGTGTCTTAATAACTAGACAAGGGGGTGTGGCCAAATTACCTACAATAAACAATGTCTTTCCATAGGATCTATAGGGGGATGTGAGACCCAGGAGAATAGGGAGGGGGGGGGGTTACATTATCAGGTTCCTTTTCTATCAGTAATTGCAGATGTAATTCTCCAGTTTTCCTGCAGAGGCGCTGCAGGGGAAATATAACACATAGCCTTTGTTTTAGTAAAATCATAGATTTTCAAAGGAGCATTTTCCAACTGGAAATTCCCGGGGTGTTAGCAGCCGCACTCTCCAATCTGAAAGCAGTTTATTAAGTGTAAAAGCAACTAGTAGAGCTGAGGTGTGACTGGGAAGTGCAAGGGTGGGACTGGGCAGCTCAGGGTTGGGGCTGGGTGGCTCATGGGTGGGGCTAGGACAATCAGAAGATCAGAGGAAATGATTGATTATGTTTTTCTCCTTTCTTTTGAATAAGCAGAAGTTCTTTACAGAAAGTCTTCTCAAGAAGAAAATCATCTCATCACAGCAAGTCATCGCAACGTTCTCATCGTTCTCAAATTCTCATCGCACATCTTGTATTAGAGTAGGGATTAGAGGGTTCCTTCTTTTAGATTGTAAGCTCCTCAGGGCAGGGACATTAACCTTTTAACGACCACTCCCACTATATTTCATACCATGAGCGCCTTCATAGTCTCCAATTGTTTTGTTTTTTTTCTCCTAAATTGCTCCAGACTGCCCCCTATGATTTTTTGGGGTCAGTGTAGATGAAGCCGTAACCGCTCATGACCTGCACACAGCCGCAGGATTTTTGGTTTAACATGGCTGCCGGTTGAAACTCATAACGGTGGTCCTTAAAGGGTCAATGATGGTTTTCTTTAGATTGTAAGCTCATAAAAGCAGGGCTAGTCTTATCATGGAAGGTCAGAAGGAACCCTCCTAAATAGATTGTAAGCCATGAAGTCAATCTCCGGTCAATAGACTTCTGGAGACTGACTTTATTGGCAGGAACCCTCTCTTTAGACTAGGGCTAATGATGACCAGGATGGTTCCTATCTCTGAGGTTGGGGCTCCATGGTGGCCTTGGCTGCGGTGTATGTCATGTGGTTGGAGATCGCAGTGTAGCGCTTTTTCCATTAGCTCTAATGGAAGTGAATGTGGTTGCGTTATGACGAGCAAGTAAGAGCGTCGAGTCTGCTAATAGGGATTAGTAGATTGGTGTTCTGGGAGTGGTTGCAACTGATGGTCGGGTCCAAAACTCAAAATGACCTGTATCGTTGGGCGATCGCTCCCTTGTGAGTCATCGAGACACAATTGCATTCACGTTCCCTGGCAGAGATGCCAGCTGCACTACACATAGGTCTTTGGCTGTGTGATGTGTGTTGTGGCTGAAGTCGCCGTGTAGCTCCTACTCTAGAGATAAGCGGCCATCATGGACATCATTTATTATGTATCACCATAGAGAGGATTCCTTACTATAGTCTGTAAGCTCTTCGGGGCAGGATAACCCCCATCATTACAGGGGATGAGATACACAATGTATCTACAACTATACACATTGTAAGCCTCCGGGCAATATTCTTAGTGTGTAAGCTCTCCGGAGCAGGATAACCCCCATCATTACAGGGGATGATATTATGTAATATTATTGTATACACATCTATGTACATTGTGAGCCTTCGGGCAGTATTTCCTATTCTGTAAGCTCTTCGGAGCAGGTTTCTGGTATGGCAGTAGGCAGATGGATAGATATGATCCAGGGTTATTTCGCCGATCGCCATATTTGGGGTCAGGGAGGAATTATTTTTTTCCCCTGAGACTCAGATCTCCGGGGTTTTTCTTCGCCTTCCTCTGGATCATCGGGTTGGGGCTCTTATCTCAGGACCTTATTTATGGATGGTCAGATGGACCATCACAGACGCTCAGACTCCATGGACCTGAGATAGGAACCACAACCCCCATCATTTAGTAGGATATAACACAAGCCATTATTATTAATGGCTCCTCTGCTTATTGCTAATAAATGGTAATATAATGTAAAATCAGCCGTTACCATGTCCGGTGTCATTTATTGTCTCCGATTATTTCATTACACAATTACCATAATTCACAGAGACACAAACAGAGCCGCATAGTCGTCCATGTACAGATGGAGCAGGCGGTCTATGAACCTCCACATAGTCATCCATGTACAGATGGAGCAGGCGGTCTATGATCCGCCACATAGTCATCCATGTACAGATGGAGCAGGCGGTCTATGAACCTCCACATAGTCATCCATGTACAGATGGTGGTCTATGAGCAGGAGCAGGCGGTCTATGAACTATTTTGGCGCACTAAGAATGATCAGACTGTGCTTACACTACTGACATATCACATGTATTAGAGCGGCTGGTGGGATAGTGAGCCATGACACAGAACTAAGGTTCACTTGGTGCCTGCTACATCTATATGTACAAGCAGCCCCATTATAACACATTAGTGGGTGAAGTGTAAAGCTGTCATGTGCACCCCCTCCTCATTTCCATCCCCTCCAACATTATACCATGAGAGTGACACAACCTACCTGACCTACCTGAGGATGGTGGTAACAGGTGTAATAGCAGCACAGGCCACGCATATATATATATATATATATATATATATATATGATGAATAGGGCCGGTTTTAGACAAAGTGGGGCCCTGGGCAAAATTAAAAGTGGGGCCCCAAATGCTGATATGCAAACAACACCATCGTCTTGCAGCGGCAACCCCTATAATAACGCCTTCTTTCTGCCAAAAAAAAAGTAATAACAACCTCCATTTTCCCTCACACAATTAAAATGAGCGCCTTTGTACCGCCTAATAAATTTTTGCACCCAGTCATCAGTTATTATAGCACCTTCTTATAAATAATAGTCCCTCCTTATAAATAACTAGAGGAAGGACCCGGCTTCGCACGAGTATATTTCATTTTTTGTTTGTGTAGTGACCCCATAAGAATTGGCCAGTTTTGCACTTGACATACAGTATGGCAGTCCAGTATAGGTATAGTCTATTTATGGCTGTGTTGCTATGGAAACCTGGTAAATGAAATGTGAACTTACATTGGCTAATAATAATAATAGTCCTTTAATAGTCCCACAGTGGGGAAATTCAGTGTGTTACAGCAGCAAAGATAAGATAAGATAAGCAGATACAAATACAAATACAACATGTACAGGAATGTTCCAAGGTGAGAGGCATTACATTAATAGCAGACAGACAGATAGGACGTAGCAGAGGGGGGGGGGGGGGATTTAACAGGCAGAGAGATATTTCAGTTCTCTGTGTGTAATAATGATCTCCGCTTAGGTCGGTGTTGGTTGTACAGCCTAACCGCGGTGGGGAGGAAAGACTTCCGATAGCGCTCCTTCTCACACCTAGGGTGGAGCAGTCGGTCACTGACAGTACTGCTCAGCGCGATCACAGTCTCATGCATGGGATGGGAGTTATTCTCCCGCATGGAGCTCACCACGGACAGTATCCTTCTGTCACCCACCGCCTGCACTGGGTCCAGTGGGCTCCCCAGGACAGAGCTGGCCCTTCTAATCAGCTTGTCAAGTTTATTTCTGTCCCTGGTTGATATACTGCTCCCCCAGCAGGCCACTCCAAAGAAGATGGCTGATGCCACTACCGAGTTGAAGAAAGTCCTAAGAAGTGCCCCCGGATTCCAAAGGCTCTCAGCTTCCTAAGCAGGTAGAGCCTGCTGTGGCCCTTCCTGTACATAATACACATCATATGACTGAATATTTAAGGACCTGCGAACTGCTATTGACTCATACAGGACATAAATAGCTTGGTTGCTATGGAAACCTGGTGTAAAGCTGTGTGTATGTCAAGACTGAACCTGCGATTTTCCATTGGTCCATAAGTGTCATGTGATCATGTGCATATCAGTTTGGATATCAGTGAAAAACCTGCGATCGGTTGTTATGGAAAACCTGGAGTAAAGCTGTGTGTATGTGACCTTGTGTAACAGTGTCATCCACAGCGCCCTGCCCCTTTAAAGCTGACCTACAGCAGTGAAGAAAAATGGCTGGGTTGTTTTTGAAACCTGGAGTGCAGCTGTGTGCATGTGGCTGACAATGCTTTGTCAGATTGGAGACGGGCTTGGGTCTGCTGGGGAGTTTCAGCAGCTCGCTGTTGTCTGTAACATACTTTATCAGATTGGAGACAGGCTTGGGTCTGCTGAGAGTTTTCATTAGCTTGAGCAGCAGCCATGCGTTTTGCTGCAGTTGTTTCAGTTTCCTTCCACAGCTCTTTGGTCTTCACCATAGTGGAGTTTGGAGTGTGACTGTTTGAGGTTGTGGACAGGTGTCTTTTATACTGATAACAATGTCAAACAGGAGCCATTACTACAGGTAATGAGTGGAGGACAGAGGAGCCTCTTAAAGAAGAAGTTACAGGTCTGTGAGAGCCAGAAATCTTGCTTGTTTGTAGGTGACCAAATACTTATTTTCCACCATAATTTGCAAATAAATTCTTAAAAAATCAGACAATGTTATTTTCTGGATTTGTTTTCTCATTTTGTCTCTCATAGTTGAGGTCTACCTATGATGACAATTACAGGCCGGCCTCATCTTCTTAAGTGGGAGAACTTGCACAATTGGTGGCTGACTAAATACTTTTTTTCCCCACTGTATCTAGAAAATCACATTGTCTGATTTTTTAGTAATGGCTCCTGTTTGATATTGTTATCAGTATAAAAGACACCTGTCCACAACCTCAGTCACACTCCAAACTCCACTATGGTGAAGACCAAAGAGCTGTGGAAGGACACCAGAAACAAAATTGTAGACCTGCATCAGGCTGGGAAGACTGAATCTGCAATAGGCAAGCAGCTTGGTGTGAAGAAATCAACTGTGGGAGCAATAATTAGAAAATGGAAGACATACAAGACCACTGATAATCTCCCTCGATCAGGGGCTCCACGCAAGATCTCACCCCGTGGGGTCAAAATGATCACAAGAATGGTGAGCAAAAATCCCCAAACCACACGGGGGGACCTAGTGAATGACCTGCAGAAAGCTGGGACTAAAGTAACAAAGACTACCATCAGTAACACACTACGACGCCAGGGACTCAGATCCTGCAGTGCCAGACGTGTCCCCCTGCTTAAGCCAGTACATATCCGGGCCCGTCTGAAGTTTGCTACAGAGCATTTGGATGTTCCAGAAGAGTATTGGGAGAATGCCATATGGTCAGATGAAACCAAAGTAGAACTGTTTGGTAGAAACACAACTCGTCGTGTTTGGAGGAGAGTGAATGCTGAGTTGCATCCAAAGAACACCATACATACTGTGAAGCATGGGGGTAGCAACATCATGCTTTGGGGCTGTTTCTCTGCAAAGGGACCAGGACGACTGATCCGTGTACATGAAAGAATGAATGGGGCCATGTATCATGAGATTTTGAGTGTAAATCTCTTTCCATCAGCAAGGACATTGAAGATGAAACGTGGCTGGGTCTTTTAGCATGACAATGATCCCAAGCACACCGCCAGGGCAACGAAGGAGCGGCTTCGTAAGAAGCATTTCAAGGTCCTGGAGTGGCCTAGCCAGTCTCCAGATCTCAACCCATAGAAAACCTTTGGAGGGAGTTGAAAGTCCGTGTTGCCCAGCGACAGCCCCAAAACATCACTGCTCTAGAGGAGATCTGCATGGAGGAATGGGCCAACATACCAGCAACAGTGTGTGCCAACCTTGTGAAGTATTGAGATGAACTTTTGTTATTGACCAAATACTTATTTTCCACCATAATTTGCAAATAAATTCTTAAAAAAAAATCATACAATGTGATTTTCTGGATTTGTTTCCTCATTTTGTCTCTCATAGTTGAGGTCTACCTACTACCTATGATGACAATTACAGGCCGGCCTCATCTTATTAAGTGGGAGAACTTGCACAATTGGTGGCTGACTAAGTACTTATTTTCCCCACTGTATTTCATTAACTGCTGTGCACATTTCTAGGGCATGCAGTCTGGATGCCTGCAGCCACCACTAAAGGGAACTAAGAAGCTTACGCATTTTACTCAGTTCAATGAGAGTTATATAAATACATATGCAGAAAGCTCCCTCTTCATTCTTTTCTGCACATGCTCGGAATAAAGAATGAAGATGAAGGGGGGAAAAAACACGGATCCGCCAAAAATGGACAAAAACGGACAATTTTTTTTTGACAGATATTTATTGGAGAATTCGTCAAAAAAGACGGATTATGTTATATGGTTTGTAACTGATTGTGTCCATTTTTTGATGTGAGCGTAGAGTAGTTTCTTCACCAATGTTGGGTGTTCTGGTCTCCAAATGGAGATGTGAGTTTAAATGCCAGTTCTGACAACTTGCTTTTGGCCTTTGAAACTCGTACCCTAGCTAATGTTGAAACATGGAGTCTGTCATCAGAACCCAGCATGTCCGTTGCCGACATATTGCCGTTTTTGTGCTTTTTGATGCAAAGAGGGCTTTGTGGCTTACCTCTTTGGAGGAACAGCAACGCCCTCGTATCTCTGACCTATGTATCTGCCGGGCTGGGTTGATATGCAGGGTTCTGGTGGCAGACTCCCTTTAAGATGGTAACTACAGCAGCTACAGCATCAGGTTAGAAGCTCTTAAAAGAACAGTCTCACTATCTATCCCTCTTTGTTAGTTGCTCTGTACACCAGGTGCCCTTGTTCTTTTATACAAATGCTTTAGATTAGCTAAAGGCTTCCACTCCATTCTTCCTGGGAATTCATGCAGGTTCCCATGGCCACTGAGACCTCCACTATCAGGCCAGCTCCTTCTCTGTAGCACCTCTCAGTTTATGGCTGCCTCTCTATATGTACTGCCGCTCTGCAGTGTGGCTGTTTCCCTCTATGTATCAGTACTACTCCCGGATCACTTCAGGGGACGCTCTGTTGTCCGGTTGCACCACCACACAGCACACAGTCATGTTCTCACTGCACTGCCAGCTGCAGGTCGTATCTATTTCCTCAGCCATCATGACCAAAGGTCTAGTGTCCTCTGCTGCATGATACAGACCTCTGCTGTGTGTACATCCAAACCCTCAACACCTCCTGCCGCTCCAACTCAAGAACATCCATCGAATTTGCTCCTTCCTCACCCCTGAAACTACAAAGATGCTACTCCACGTCCTCATAATCTCTCGCCTAGACTACTGTAACACCCTTCTCCCTGGCCTCCCAGCTAACACTCTCGACCCCCTCCAGTCCACCTTAAACTGTGCTGCTCGCCTAATACACCTCTCCCCCCGTTCTTCATCGGCCGCTCCCCTCTCCCGATCCCTTCACTGGCTACCCATTGCCCATCGAATAGAGTTCAAATTACTAACACTGACATACAAAGCCATCCACAACCTGTCCCCTCCATATATCTCTGACCTAATCTCCCGCTACCTGCCCGCACGTAACTTCCGATCCTCCAAAGACCTCCTACTCCGCTCTACTCTTATCCGCTCTTCACACAATCGTCTCCAAGACTTCTCCCGTGCATCCCCCATACTCTGGAACTCATTACCAAGACACATAAGACTGTCCCCCACAATCACAAGCTTCAAGAAGGCCCTGAAGACTCACCTATTCAAGAAGGCCTACATCCCCCAATAACGCTACTGTCACCACACCTCCATCTGTACAGCCTCTACCCCCACCTTCTGTCTGTATCCCTCTTCCCTCATAGATTGTAAGCCCTTGCGGGCAGGGCCCTCTATCCCATTGTGCCAGTTGGTCACTGTTAGTATCATATTTATTTTGTATATTTTGTGTACCATATGTAAACCCTCAAATGTAAAGCACCATTAATTAATATAATAATGTAAAGTACCATGGAATTAATGGTGCAATATAAATAAACAGTAATAATAATAATAATAATAATACAGACCTCTGCTGCAGCAGACATCCTGGGTGTTCTCACCATGTATGCTCAATCTCTCTGTGAGTAAAAAAACTAAAATCTATGTAAAGGGTTTATCCAGTTTCTCATATTGATGGCCATTGGTATTAGATCTGCAGGGCTCCAAAAACCAGGACTCCCGCAGATCAATGGTAGAGAGACTTCAATGGGACAGTGCTGCAGTACCTACACAGCACAACTGGCGGTATGTAAAGATTATGGAGAACCGTGCTGTCTCAGTACTGCAGATCTGCAGTGATCCCTGGTGTCGGACCCCCACATATCTAATATTGATGGCCTATCCTAAGGATAAGCCATCAATATGAGAATCTGGACAACTGATTTAATGCCAAATTTACTGAAGTGTCTCCATATATTAGTCTGTGTTATTACCATAACACCAAGAAACCAGGGCACTGTCTTGGGGTTATGTTTGACTCAGTCCATTCCTTTACCACCTACTGTATATCCAATTACTTGCACGGTCGTGTTACCTGTAGCTCAAAAACATCTCCAGAATCTGCAAAAACCACTACTGTCATCCTGAATCACTCTTGACTTGATGCCTTACTAATCGTTCTTCCCCTCACTAAACTCTCCCCTCTACAATCTATTCTGAATGCGGCGGCCAGGCTCATCTATCAGTCTAGACGCTACAGCGATGCCTCCGGTCTGTGCCGGTCACTACATTGGTTCAATATAGAATACAATATAAAGTTATAACCCTCATCCACAAATCTCTCCATAGTACTGTCAATCCCTAAATGTCCTCCCTCATTTCTGTGTATGACATTACCCGTTCTCTCTGTTCTGCCAATGACCTAAGACTAACATCCTCTATTATCAAATCTTCCCACTCCCATCCCCGAGACTTCTCCCGAGTTGCACCACTTCTCTGGAATGCTCTATCCCGGACAATCAGATTAACTCCCAACTTCTACAGCTTCAAGCGCAAACTAAAGACATATCTCTTTAGGCAGGCTTATCACATTTCCCAATCTAACATTGCTGCATTTACGTTCCCCAAACTAACCTTTCTCTGTTCACCCCCTCCACATTATCCCACACGACATGATGCCTTTATATAAGTGTAACCCAAGCATTTTGGATCTGTACATACAAAGACACTGGCCGGTCCTTTAAGTATTCACACCTGTTGCACAAGACACTGATCCCACTGACATGAAATTCATGTTGTCTGCTATCCAGGGACTTGCATGTCAGCATGTAAATGGTGGACAGGTAGACCCACAATGGTCACAGAAATAACTTGAATCTGACAAAAGTAATTTGCCAAACTACATGTTGACAAGCCACAAAGCTTCTGGGAGAATGTCTTATGGACAGATGAGACAAAAATCGAAATATTTGGCAAGGCGCATCAGCTCTATGTTCACAGATGGAAAAATGAAGCATATCTTGAAAAGAACGCTGTCCCTACTGTGAAACATGGAGGAGGCTCTGTTATGTTCGGGGGCTGCTTTGCAGCATTTGGCACAGGGTGTCTTGAATCTGTGCAGGGTACAATGAAATCTCAAGACTATCAAGGGATTCTAGAGAGAAATGTGCTGCCCAGTGTCAGAAAGCTTGGTCTCAGTCGCAGGGCATGGGTCTTGCAACAGGATAATGACCCAAAACACACAGCTAAAAACACCCAAGAATGGCTAAGAGGAAAACATTGGACTATTCTGAAGTGGCCTTCTATGAGCCCTGACCTAAATCCTATTGAGCATTTTTGGAAGGAGCTGAAACATGCCGTCTGGAAAAGGCACCCTTCAAACCGAAGACAACTGGAGCAGTTTGCTCATGAGGAGTGGCCAAAATACCTACTGAGAGGTGCAGAAGTCTCATTGACAGTTACAGGAATCGTTTGATTGCAGTGATTGCCTCAAAAGGTTTTGCAACAAAATAATAAGTTAAGGGAACCATCATTTCTGTCCAGGCCTGTTTCATGAGTTTTCTTTTTTAAAAATTCTGTTGAAGCATGGTTGGAAAGCAATGTCTGACTTTCATTTGTTCATTTTCATAGTATTTTTATATATTATTACTTTTGTCAGATTCAAGTTATTTCTGTGACCATTGTGGGTTTTTCTTTCATTAAACGAGGTGTACCAAAAATTTTGTCCACATGTGTATATATATATATATATATATATATATATATATATATATATAGTATGCAGGAATACTCTGATGTGTGGACTTGTGCTCTATAAAAGACACTGTATAAATCATTGTATTCTTTCTTATACATGTAGATTCTATTACATGAAGCATTTTATAGACTAGTTATGTATACTCTTCAGCGTGCTGGGTTATTTTCACTCTATAGACACGTGCCTGAGTTTTATGCACAATTTATTACATTTATTTCATGACACGGCTCCTACACAACTCTACCATTACCATTATCACTATGAAGAAATACATCTAACTCATAGCTATGAGTCCTTGGTGCTCAAGAACTAAATAGCACCAATATTACAGTATATCATGCGGGTACAGCTGCCGGAATCCCTGCCCATCAGCTGTGTAAAGGGAACAATGGCAATGGAACAGCGACTGTATTGTACAGCACATACACACCATACATTTAGTAACACAATTGAACTGGACAAGGCTGCAATAACAAGCACAGGAGCTACAACAAGTACGGGATTGTGCAGTATGGGCCCATGTAATAATGATAAGGTTACGTGCAGCTAGACCATTCATTTTCATACCTATATAAACCTGCTGTGACTGTAACGAGCCGTGCACCTGTGTGTCCATCACATGATCATGGACTGATTTTTATCCACTGGGAGTAAGCAGAATGAATGACAGCAAGCAGAGATCTAGAAAACCACAAGGAATTGATACAGAAAGTATATTGGGAAATTGTAAAACTATTCTTTATACAAACAATGACATTTATTTGCTTAAACTGGACAACCCCTTTAACCCAGACCAGACACATTTTCGGGTTATTTTCTACATGAGGTATTGAGGGCTATAACATTTTTTTTTTCGCTCAGGTTATTTAAATCATTTTTTCGTCTTTTTCGGTGACTTTATTTTTATGTTATTGTTATTTTTGCATGTTTTTTTCTTTTTTAAAGACAGGAAATGTAAACAAAAAAGGAGGGAAAACTTTTTTTTTTCACTTTTTCACATGTTCTTGTTTTTTTAATATCACAAAGTACTACTAAAAAAACCTTTAAGACTAAAGCTCCACATCACGAGCCACAGCAAAAAAAATGCTGCAGAAAAAACTGTCAGAAATGCACAGCGTTTTTCCTTTGCGGACTTTCTGCCCCTATTATACTTATACAGAAAACGCCAACATTTCCGTAGGTACAGTTGACATGCTGTGATTTACAAAAACACAAGCATGTTTGAAAATGCAGCATTTCTGCCGAAGATTTTTTTTTGCAATATGTGGATGGGATTAGCCAGAATCTTGTCCACTTTGCAGGTACTGTAAAACGCAACGTTTTTTGCCACAGCATTTCTGCTTTTTTTTCCATTTCCATTTTTTGCAGATTTTGCTGTGGTTTTCTGAGCCAAAATCAGTAGTGACTTAAAAAGGAATGGAAAATATAAAATATGCACTTAGACACTTAGACATTCCCCTTCTGCTCAATCCACTCCTGACTTTGGCTCAAAAAAATTGTAGTAAAATCTGCAACAACAAAAAGCAGCGTTTCCGCAATGTGGAGCCTCAGCCTAAAATAGTTTTCCCTCTCTATTACAGTAGTTTTTATGTAGTGTTGTGTTGCTTGTTGGCAGGGCTACAACCTGTCATATTGGGGGGCATCTTAACAGTACTTTTTTTTTTTTTTTGCCAGATTTTCCCTGTAACTGGGGCTGATACATTTAGCCCCAGTTACAGGAGGAATGCAGCCCCCCAATCTGAACTGCAAAGCTGATCTGTGTCCTTTAGGACCCAGAAGCTCTTACAGTTCCCAGCCTACTACCGGTCATGTGAGGGCCATGGCGACCCCCATAGCTCATTAAGCGCCTCTTCATAAATCTGTCAGAGGTTCCAGCACCAGAATTGAAATCTGCACCAGGTAGGAACTGGTGTAGAATGCCAAGTTTCCATGGTGGTAGTAGTAGGTTTCCTTGGTGCACTCCCTGTGGTAAAGTCTTCCTGAAACCGATGGTGGTTGGAGTGCCCTTGATGTTGATGGGTGTGGAATTGAAGATAAAAAACAAATTACTTGTAAACATGGTTTTGCTGTATCTTGGGCAGATGACCAGTTTAACGGCAAATCTTCGATAGCAATAGAGGTACAAGCTTAGGACTCCATTGGGGTGGAGTTGAGTCTGGTTGATGGGGTCAGTCCGTGTCTCCCTTGCTGGGGCAGTCTTCCTATCTTTAAGTATGCACTAAAACTTTTTCTCTTTTCCCCAAATGTCTGTAATGCTCTGACTATGGGGTGTGGATCTAAAAAAGTGCCTGATCTGAGACTAATTGACAGGGTCGTAGCTATGAGGTCCATTTAAGTATTAACCTCACATCTTCCTTTACAATCATGTCCGTAAAAGTAAGCAGGGTTTTCATCCATCTTATGACTGAAGAAACACATGTGGACCCAGGGGCATAACTACTGCCATAGCAGCTGTTATGGGGCCTGCGACCTTAGGGAATCCTGCCGCTCCTCCTCACTCCAGCAGGTAACAGCCAATTTGTACATATCTATCCCCACTCCTGTCCATGGCCACCTCTGCTTAGGCCTCCAGGAGGCGCAGCACATTACACCCCAGACATTGTGTCCTGATGTTCTTCAGCGTTAGGATGTGACATGTAATATGTAAAAAACTCTTTTCTAGTCTCCATAGGCTCTCACCCGAGTGAGACAATACATAGTCTCCTCTTTTCTCACATGTTATTTTGATTAATGTCTGTATCAAAATCTGTATGTATAAAAATTCAATAAAAAGAATTTAAAAAAATGGTTGTAATATACAACAACCCCTAGAGGCCTAAGCGGAGGCAGCCATGGACAGAGGATAGGTGAAAATCGGCCTTTACCTGCTGGAGTAATCCTTAAGTACCTCTGCGGGGGCCTGTATGGGGCAGGAACTATATTGTGTGGGGGTCTATAATGGCACTAACTGTATGTTAGCTTGTAACATAGGTACTTACTGTATGGGGGCTGTAACAGGGACACTTACTGTATGGAGGCTGTAACAGGGACACTTACTGTATGGGGGCTGTAACAGGGACACTTACTGTATGGAGGCTGTAACAGGGACACTTACTGTATGGGGGCTGTAACAGGGACACTTACTGTATGGGGGCTGTAACAGGGACACTTACTGTATGGAGGCTGTAACAGGGACACTTACTGTATGGAGGCTGTAACAGGGACACTTACTGTATGGGGGCTGTAACAGGGACACTTACTGTATGGGGGCTGTAACAGGGACACTTACTGTATGGAGGCTGTAACAGGGACACTTACTGTATGGGGGCTGTAACAGGGACACTTACTGTATGGGGGCTGTAACAGGGACACTTACTGTATGGGGGCTGTAACAGGGACACTTACTCTATGGGGGCTGTAACAGGGACACTTACTGTATGGGGGCTGTAACAGGGACACTTACTGTATGGGGGCTGTAACAGGGACACTTACTGTATGGAGGCTGTAACAGGGACACTTACTGTATGGGGGCTGTAACAGGGACACTTACTGTATGGGGGCTGTAACAGGGACACTTACTGTATGGGGGCTGTAACAGGGACACTTACTGTATGGAGGCTGTAACAGAGACACTTACTGTATGGGGGCTGTAACAGGGACACTTACTGTATGGGGGCTGTAACAGGGACACTTACTGTATGGGGGCTGTAACAGGGACACTTACTGTATGGAGGCTGTAACAGAGACACTTACTATATGGGGGCTGTAACAGGGACACTTACTGTATGGGGGATGTAACAGGGACACTTACTGTATGGGGGCTGTAACAGGGACACTTACTGTATCGAGACTGTAACAGAGACACTTACTGTATGGGGGCTGTAACAGGGACACTTACTGTATGGGGGCTGTAACAGGGACACTTACTGTATGGAGGCTGTAACAGGGACACTTACTGTATGGGGGCTGTAACAGGGACACTTACTGTATGGGGGCTGTAACAGGGACACTTACTGTATGGGGGCTGTAACAGGGACACTTACTGTATGGAGGCTGTAACAGGGACACTTACTGTATGGGGGCTGTAACAGGGACACTTACTGTATGGGGGCTGTAACAGGGACACTTACTGTATGGAGGTTGTAACAGGGACACTTACTGTATGGGGGCTGTAACAGGGACACTTACTGTATGGGGAATGTAACAGGGACACTTACTGTATGGGGGCTGTAACAGGGACACTTACTGTATGGGGCTGTAACAGGGACACTTACTATATGGGGGCTGTAACAGGGACACTTACTGTATGGGGGCTGTAACAGGGAAACTTACTGTATGGGGGCTGTAACAGGGACACTTACTGTATGGGGGCTGTAACAGGGACACTTACTGTATGGGGCCTGTAACAGGGAAACTTACTGTATGGGGGCTGTAACAGGGACACTTACTGTATGGGGGCTGTAACAGGGACACTTACTGTATGGGGGCTGTAACAGGGACACTTACTGTATGGGGGCTGTAACAGAGACACTTACTGTATGGAGGCTGTAACAGGGACACTTACTGTATGGGGGCTGTAACAGGGACCCTTACTGTATGGGGGCTGTAACAGGGACACTTACTGTATGGGGGCTGTAACAGGGACACTTACTATATGGGGGCTGTAACAGGGACACTTACTGTATGGGGGCTGTAACAGGGAAACTTACTGTATGGGGGCTGTAACAGGGACACTTACTGTATGGGGGCTGTAACAGAGACACTTACTGTATGGGGGCTGTAACAGGGACACTTACTGTATGGGGGCTGTAACAGGGACCCTTACTGTATGGGGGCTGTAACAGGGACACTTACTGTATGGGGCCTGTAACAGGGACACTTACTGTATGGGGGCTGTAACAGAGACACTTACTGTATGGAGGCTGTAACAGGGACACTTACTGTATGGGGGCTGTAACAGGGACACTTACTGTATGGGGGCTGTAACAGAGACACTTACTGTATGGAGGCTGTAACAGGGACACTTACTGTATGGGGGCTGTAACAGGGACACTTACTGTATGGGGGCTGTAACAGGGACACTTACTGTATGGGGGCTGTAACAGAGACACTTACTGTATGGAGGTTGTAACAGGGACACTTACTGTATGGGGGCTGTAACAGGGACACTTACTGTATCGAGACTGTAACAGGGACACTTACTGTATGGGGGCTGTAACAGGGACACTTACTGTATGGGGGCTGTAACAGGGGCACTTACTGTATGGGGGCTGTAACAGGGACCCTTACTGTATGGAGGCTGTAACAGGGACACTTACTGTATGGGGGCTGTAACAGGGACACTTACTGTATGGGGGCTGTAACAGAGACACTTACTGTATGGAGGCTGTAACAGGGACACTTACTGTATGGAGGCTGTAACAGGGACACTTACTGTATGGGGGCTGTAACAGAGACACTTACTGTATGGGGGCTGTAACAGGGACACTTACTGTATGGGGGCTGTAACAGGGACACTTACTGTATGTGGGCTGTAACAGGGACACTTACTGTATGGAGGCTGTAACAGGGACACTTACTGTATGTGGGCTGTAACAGGGACACTTACTGTACGGAGGCTGTAACAGGGACACTTACTGTATGGGGGCTGTAACAGGGAAACTTACTGTATGGGGGCTGTAACAGGGAAACTTACTGTATGGGGGCTGTAACAGGGACACTTACTGTATGGGGGCTGTAACAGGGACACTTACTGTATGGGGGCTGTAACAGGGACACTTACTGTATGGGGCCTGTAACAGGGACACTTACTGTATGGGGGCTGTAACAGGGACACTTACTGTATGGGGCCTGTAACAGGGACACTTACTATATGGGGGCTGTAACAGGGACACTTACTGTATGGAGGCTGTAACAGGGACACTTACTGTATGGAGGCTGTAACAGGGACACTTACTGCATGGGGGCTGTAACAGGGACCCTTACTGTATGGGGGCTGTAACAGGGACACTTACTGTATGGGGGCTGTAACAGGGACACTTACTGTATGGAGGCTGTAACAGGGACACTTACTGTATGGAGGCTGTAACAGGGACACTTACTCTATGGGGGCTGTAACATGGGCACTTACTGTATGGAGGCTGTAACAGGGACACTTACTGTATGGGGGCTGTAACAGGGACACTTACTGTATGGAGGCTGTAACAGGGACACTTACTGTATGGGGGCTGTAACAGGGACACTTACTATATGGGGGCTGTAACAGGGACACTTACTGTATGGGGGCTGTAACAGGGAAACTTACTGTATGGGGGCTGTAACAGGGACACTTACTGTATGGGGGCTGTAACAGGGACACTTACTCTATGGGGGCTGTAACATGGGCACTTACTGTATGGGGGCTGTAACAGGGACACTTACTCTATGGGGGCTGTAACAGGGACACTTACTGTATGGGGGCTGTAACAGGGACACTTACTGTATGGGGGCTGTAACAGGGACACTTACTGTATGGGGGCTGTAACAAGGACACTTACTGTATGGGGGCTGTAACAGGGACACTTACTGTATGGGGGCTGTAACAGGGACACTTACTGTATGGGGGCTGTAACAGGGACACTTACTGTATGGGGCCTGTAACAGGGACACTTACTGTATGGGGGCTGTAACAGGGACACTTACTGTATGGAGGCTGTAACAGGGACACTTACTGTATGGAGGCTGTAACAGGGACACTTACTGCATGGGGGCTGTAACAGGGACCCTTACTGTATGGGGGCTGTAACAGGGACACTTACTGTATGGGGGCTGTAACAGGGACACTTACTGTATGGGGGCTGTAACAGGGACACTTACTGTATGGAGGCTGTAACAGGGACACTTACTGTATGGAGGCTGTAACAGGGACACTTACTCTATGGGGGCTGTAACATGGGCACTTACTGTATGGAGGCTGTAACAGGGACACTTACTGTATGGGGGCTGTAACAGGGACACTTACTGTATGGGGGCTGTAACAGGGACACTTACTGTATGGGGGCTGTAACAGGGACACTTACTGTATGGGGCCTGTAACAGGGACACTTACTGTATGGGGGCTGTAACAGGGACACTTACTGTATGGAGGCTGTAACAGGGACACTTACTGTATGGAGGCTGTAACAGGGACACTTACTGCATGGGGGCTGTAACAGGGACCCTTACTGTATGGGGGCTGTAACAGGGACACTTACTGTATGGGGGCTGTAACAGGGACACTTACTGTATGGGGGCTGTAACAGGGACACTTACTGTATGGAGGCTGTAACAGGGACACTTACTGTATGGAGGCTGTAACAGGGACACTTACTCTATGGGGGCTGTAACATGGGCACTTACTGTATGGAGGCTGTAACAGGGACACTTACTGTATGGGGGCTGTAACAGGGACACTTACTGTATGGGGGCTGTAACAGGGACACTTACTGTATGGGGGTTGAAACAGGGACACTTACTGTATGGGGGCTGTAACAGGGACACTTACTCTATGGGGGCTGTAACAGGGACACTTATTCTATGGGGGCCTGTAACATAGGCACTTACTGTATGGGGGCTGTAACATGGGCACCTACTGTATGAGGGCTGTAACAGGGACACTTACTGTATGGGGGCTGTAACAGGGACACTTACTGTATGGGGGCTATAACAGGGACACTTACTTATGGGGCTGAAACAGGGACACTTACTGTATGGGTCCTGTAACATGGGCACTTACTGTATGGGGGCCTGTAACATAGACACTTACTGTATGGAGGCTGTAACAGGGACACTTACTGTATGGAGGCTGTAACAGGGACACTTACTGTATGGAGGCTGTAACAGGGACACTTACTGTATGGGGGCCTGTAACATAGGCACTTACTGTATGGGGGCTTGTAACATGGGCACTTACTTTATGGGGGCCTGTAACATAGACACTTACTGTATGGGAGCCTGTAATGGGGATAGTATAATATATGGGGGTCTGTTACAGCGACATTATATTGTGTGAGGGCCAATAAAGGAGGCATTATATTGAATGGGAGGGCAATAAAGGGACAATATACCATGTGGGTGGATCAGTAATGTAATGGGGATAGTATACTATATGGGGACCTGTAATAGGGACAGTTTACTGTATGGGGGCCTGTAAAGGGGACAGTTTACTGTATGGGGGCCAATAAAGGAGGAATTATATTGTATGGGGGCCACTAAAGGGACAATATACCATGGGGGGGATCTGTAACGAGGATGTTATACTGTGTGGGGACTAGTACAGGGGCGATATAGATATCTTTCCTAGTTACACCCTTGTGTGGACCAACTTGTAGCTTCCTCTCCTTCCCACGTTTTAGACCCAATAACCAGTGACACGACTTGATACACCGCTCACACCAGTACAAAATCACATTGCACCGAGCAAGGTCCCTCAGAGAGAGCATATGTAATGCCCACACATGTAGAGGCACAAAGATAAGGGCAACATCACTGTTATGGTCGTTCCATACAGGCCCCCGTCTAATCGCTGTCTGGCAAAATTACGTTTAAAAAAAGCCTCCATTAACTGGTGATTGTTGGCAGTCACACATGACATTTTTATGGAGCTTTCATGCAGGTGTGAATCATTGTATGAACTTCCTGGGTCACACTTGTTTACAGGTTAGGTATTCCCACAATGAGGCGAGAACTCTTCTGTTTCCATTATGTAATAGTCGTACACCCATTACTTGTAGCAAAACATGTAATGCATGGTAAACTATATGCAAACATTTATATACGAGTGCTTATTTTGGGGCTGGGACAAAAACATTAGCAGGAAAAAGAAGGAAGAATGTAAATATTGCTGAGGAGTTGCAGGTTTCAGGGTGTGTACACTTTTGCAACCATTTCTTTTATTGCTTCAGCACCTCATAAAAAATAATGAAACAATTGTACAAATAGTCTTACTGTTAGTCTTACTGTTTTGTGTCTATAGCCCCTCTGCACCCTATGTGATTCCATGGTTACAGGCTAAACAAAACCTATATAAGGGTCCATTCAGATCATGTTTTTTTGGAAAAACCGACGCAAAAATGGACCCTAATATGTTGGGGAATTGCTGTTGTCTGAGGGTATATTCACACACGGCTGATTTTTTGTAGAAGTTTGTGCCACTGGAAATGATACTGTGATGTGTAATGATCCCACATGTGTGCAGGACCAGTAGTTACATGTCTGTGCAGGTCCTCAAGTCAATGAGTGAAGCTTCACAGTACCCCCAGGAGAGACCGAGCTGTTCTGTGTGTTTGGGCTTGTATCCATTTAGAAATTCTTCCTTGGGGTCTGTATATGTTAAGGGGGTCTGGTTTGAGGTCTACATTTATATAGTGGGTCTTGAATCTGTCTTTCGTTAGAGTTTCTATAGGGTCTATTTATTATGGGGTCTGATCTGGGATTTGTATTTATTCAGGGGTCTGTCTTTTGAGGTCTTATCAGAGGTATATATTTATTCTGGGGTATTTATTTAGGTATGGGGTCTGTATTTATTTATTTGGCCTTAGATCTGTTTTTAGCTGTTTTTTTCAGGGTCTATTTATTTTGGGGTCTGATCTAGGATTTGTATTTATTCAGGGGTCTGATCTCAGGTATATATTTATTCTGGGGTATTTATTTATTTAGATCGGGTCTGGGGTCTCTATTTATTTATTTATTTTGCTTTCGATCTGTTTTACTTGTTATTTTCATCTGATCAGGGATTTTTTTTATTTATTTTTATGTACATATTTATTCAGGCTGGGTTCACACCAGCACTTGCACTCTATTTGGGGATTCCATCCCCGAATCCGCTTGAAAAATGCACATTTTTTCGGGCTGAAACCTGGCCGACCCCATTATAGTCTATGGGATCCGCGGAAACCCACGGTCCCCATAGACTATAATGGAGTCTGCCAGGTTTTAAGTGGATTGGATTTCCATTTTTTGAGCCCCCAAGCGGACCCAAAGAATGGAAAATGGAATGCAGGTGTGAACCTAGCATCAGATGTCTGTATTTGGGGTGTAATCTGAGGTATATATTTATCCCAGGGTGTGTATTTATTTAGGTCTGGGGTCTGTATTTACAGTATTTATGGGACCACTTATTTTTAGAGTTGGTTTACTATGCTGTGTATTATCTTTGGGGTGGTGTGCTAGTGTACTTCCGTACTTCTGACTGGAACACACTGGTGCTTATCACACCTCTTCTCAGAATCTCAGGACCTGATGTCACCACTCACAACTGGTTGTCTGTATTTCAGGATCCCTACAATAGGTGTAGACCAGTGACTGGCAGCGCTGGAGCCTGATGAAGACAGTAAAGCACTCAGCACCAGGCACTCAATAAGGAGACCACTAACCCAAACACTTACACAGACCACCTGTTTCCATTAACCTCTCCTCTACCAATGACCCAATTTGGAAAAATTATTTTTGGGATTAGTGGTGTGGGATAGGGTCATTTTTCTTACAAGCCTAGGGCACCAAAACACCAAGTCTTCACCATGTATGTATTGATGGAAAAATATGTAGATAAGTCTCAGGACAAATGTTTTAATTTGGATTCTTTCAAAATATGGCTGTTTCCGAAGTTGTACTGGACTTATAAAGTTTTGGGAATCCATTGCTTTAATATAAAGTGAGCGATTTAGCAATTTAGGACAATTTATTAAATCAGATCCTTGTCAAGTCCTTCAGAATATATAAGCTAATCGGTGACGTCCTGGATTTGCATAACCTTACAACGTCTTGGTCCTTCTTGGTGTTGCAATTTCAATCTTGAGGAGTGTAGTAATGTAGAATATTAGAGAAGAAACATTCATATTGTGCTCACATTACATCACGTACAGTAACTGCAAATATTATGGGAGGAAGAGCAAATATACATTATCATACAGCAATATACAATTAGCTCATGTAAAATAATAATCAGAATGATAATAATAATGATTTGTGAACCTTGGCAACTTACAATACAACAGAGTAAGTATTTAGCTTGAAATACCTGTTATTATTAGAATGAACACGTTTGGACATCATCTGATCGATCCCTACTGTAATCCCTCTGATCCCTACACGCTGGTCCGCTTATTTATTAAGCATACATTTCTATCACTGTTACAGATACATAATAATTCCTCCGAGCAATTGTAATTATGGACTAGATGAACCAGACAGGTAGCTTCAGTGTGGAAAGCCAGGGAGTGAGCAAGTTTTCGGGATGCTGTCATGGGTCATAGGGTGGAGTCAGTTAAAATGGTTAGTAAAGTTATACAGTAGATAGGTATAAGCCATCTGACATACAGAAACCAGCAACACTTGCTCTAGGTCCTATAAGCAGTCACATATAGAAGGGAACCCTCTGTGATGGGAGCTGCTGATCACGGGTCCTGCCAACATCAGTGAGGAATACGTGGCTGAAGAGGTGTCTTACTGCTAGGACGGAGTACAGGCAAGTAGTCTGATGATTCTCCTTGTAGTCTTCTTCTTCAAACATCAATTTTATCAATCCAAAAAGTTACATTTTTTCAAGTTGCATTATTCAGGATTTCACTAGAAAATGAAAAAAAAAAGTGGTAGCTCATAACTGTATAGATCAGGGGTCAGCAACCTTCGGCACTCCAGCTGCTGTGGAACTACAACTCCCAACATGCTCCATTCACGTCCATGGGAGTTCCAAGAAAAGCAGAGCAAGTATGCATGCTGGGAGTTGTAGTTTTGCAACAGCTGGAGTGCCGAAGGTTGCCTACCCCTGGTGTATAATATTCAAGACTCACATCACAACCAGACAAACCTAGACATGCTAGGGCCCAGTGGGCATAGTGAGCCCATGGTGATTTATGGACACATGCTCTATGCTTGTGAAGTCAAGAACCAGGTAACTGGGATCTGACATATACCTGGAGCCAGCCCTGATACTACTGAGCTGAGTTGTAGGATAGTGATAAGTTGTAGATTAGTGTTGTGCCATTTATACAAGAATACAATGAACCCCCATTTTTGTGATCAGTGGGGGGCCCAGAGGTCAGACCTCCAGCAATCAGACATGGTACATGAATGACTATTTGTTGGGTCCAATCTAGTTACCCCTTGGCCACAGCACTCCTGATGCCAAGTTAAAGAGGTTGTCCGTGCAAAATAGATATTTTTTTAAAAATAGGCCAGGGGAGGTGAAAAAAAACAGTCATACTCATCTGTCCCCGGTGCTCCGGTGCCTCCCAGCATGGTCCAGTCCTGCTGCTCCGCCGTCTTCTCAAAGTGAAACGGCTTGTCGGCTGGGACATCCTGAATCCCTTGTGCTGAAGCCGCTCATTGGCCTCAGGGAGAGACCCCAGGACAGCACAGGTAGTGACATCATGGGCCCTTCGCTGAGGTCTCAGCGGTCATGTGCGGCAGGGACCTCTGCCAGAAAATAACAACAGACTGGGAGGACCGGACTGCGCTGAGAGGCACCAGAGCAACGGGGACAAGTGAGTATGATTTTTTTTTTTTTTCCCCGCTCCCGGCCAATTTTAAAAATATGTTTTTTGCCTGGACAATCCCTTTAAGCCCCAGGCTCTGAGCCACACCACCCCAAAGACACAGCACCATAGCAATAACAGTCACCACACCGCACCATGTGAAGAGATCTCAAGAAAGTTCACCTTAACAAATGGTCTCAGTCAATGGACTAAGAACTTGTAGGTACCAAGGAAAGATAAAAAAAATAAAGGGAAAGACTATGTAAGTACTCCAACATTTTAGAAAAAAGACATTATAACAAGTATTATACATTGATCTTTTATCAGCAAAATCTATACAAATGTATACATTTTGATCAAGGTGTATAAGAATAAAATTATGTATATCTCAAGCTTCCAGGAAGAAAATTGGGGAGCACCCTTCACCACCCGGGGGGGGGGGTGTATTACAGCACCCATCATCCACCCAGTCATCCCAAGTAGCTCCAAACAGAATCCAATCCAAATGATATCAATCCAATAACCACGGGTACCAAAGGCATTTTAGGAAATGGCTTTGAGAACTTCCATTACCACTCAGGGGGGTCTTACGAACCCAACTCTTAAATCCAAAGGGACATAAACAATCCCCATGTGATTCTCCTTAGAATAATGTCCCGATAATAAAGAAAAGCACCATTTTATGTTATTTGTACCATTTTAATTGTAAAATAAGAGGCGAGTCCCCTATAGTATCTTATACGTTCCTGCTGTTTTAGTGGAACTACCAGAAGGCTCTCCATTTGTTTTATCAAGGAGACCCAAATCTACTTCTGTCTTATGCCATGAATGGATAAGATTAGCCAAGTCCTGAATGTTGCAAACCTTGAAGAAAAGACAAATGTCCTTGACGTTCACCCTATCTTAGATATAGTAGTTTAGTCCAGTGGAGTGAGTCCTGAGTGAAAGTGGCCATTCCATAAGGCTACTTATAACATGAGCTACATACTTTCCTTTTATTAATTACAAGTGCCAATACTATTAGTCACACAGTCACTGGATTGTCTCTTCTTTAATTGTTTTATTGGCTTAAGATAGGTCATCAATTGAAGATCGGCATGGTTCCGACACCCATGACCCCCCAATCAGCTGTATGATAACACTTCAGTATTCAGGTGAGCACTGCAGCTAGGGGCGTAACTAGAATAGGCCTAGCTCCATAGCAAACTTTTGACTGGGCCACTCCCTCTGCCCCACACAGTATAATGCCCCCTTACTGGCACCCACATAGTATAACACCCCCTTTACTGGCATTCACACAGTACAACACCCCCTTTACTGGTGTCCACATGGTACAAGGTCCCCTTTACTAGTGCTCACATGGTATAGCACACCATTACCTGGCCCCCACATGGTATAAAGCCCCCTTTACTGGACCCCATGCAAGTATAATGCCCCCTTTCCTGTGGCCACACAGTATAGCACACCCTTTCCAGACCCCCCACACGATATAATGCCCCTTTACTGACCCCCCACATGGTACATTGCCACCTTTATTGGCCCCCACACACAGTATATTGCCTCCTTATTGGCCTCCTTACAGTATGCTGCTGCCTTTACTGGCCTCAACACAGTAATTTCCCCTTTTACTGTTCCCCCACATGCAGTTTACTGCTACTTCATTGGCCTTCATGTAGTAAGTGCACCCTTTAATGGCCACCATACAGTAAGTTCCCCCTTTACAAGCCCCCACAGAGTAAGTGCTCCCTTTAGGGGCCTCCCTTACAGTGGAGGCTGAAGGCTGAGGGGAAGCAGAAGAGGCCGTGGGCAGGAGTAGGGATCGGTAAATGTACAACTGACTTTGTGTATCTGTTCTGAGGAGATAAGCCACCCGCAGAGAGGAATCTGGCATGGACTTTCTCCACTCTCCCCATTCAGAACATGCATGCATGCTCAGCCAAGCCCAGCATGTACTTGTCTTGGGCAGTTGGACAATAAACCGTAGCTGTTGGCCAAACAAGCTCATTCAGTCTACAGTATCTAGTTTATATGGCCGGCATTACTATGAGGAGCAGCCACCGATACTGATTCCAAAAACCCATTTCCATCAAACATTTCAAAGGTGAACAAGCCCAGTGCTTTATACCTGTCAGTGTAAAAGAGACCCTAGACCCATTTAACCCATGGAGTTCATTCAGGTGGTATTGCTTCTGGATCAACACTATAGGATATTTCAAACCTATTGAGGTCCATTTATTACTATTGCACTCCACATTTATGTTGTAAAAAAGTCACAAACCTTATGTCAAACCTTGGGTTTGTTACTTATAAAATGTTTTTACATCGCCCTTGCCCTTTCCTGAAAGGGGCATAGGTGGGGTCAACAACCCCTTCAAATTTATGATCATTTACACCAGTGTATTGGGGTAAATGATGCCTGAGATCTCTGCCAGCTATGAGCTAGAGAAGCTTTCAGTGCAGGCCCACCGCTCTGCCAAAGAAGCCCCTGATTTATGATGAGATTGTGCTTTGTCATAAATGAGAGGCATCCACTGTCATGGTCTCACATGGATTATCAAGACTGACTAAGTACCCCACATTTCCCCCAATATTTCACTATGTTATGTTAGAGGGCCCCAAATTAAGAGAAGTTACTCAGGATTACAGACAGGCTCTGCTTTCTTTTCACAACCAGCACTACTGTACATGGGCTGCATCTGGCATTTCAGCTCATGCCCATTCAAGTCAATGGGGCTGAGCTTCAATACCACACATAGCCTGTAGACAAGAGGGGCACTGTTATTGACAATAATCCTAGTCATCTAACAATCATGTGGTTCTGATCCTGGTCCAAGTTTCAGTAATGTCATTGGTATACAACAGTGTGGCCATCTGCTCTCAACTGGTGAGCCACATGCAGGACGTCACGTGTACCCTCCGATCCACTGCTAGGGAAATATTGATGTATCGGTATGCCCTTACCTTCACAATGTGACCTCAAAATTCACAATATAGGTTTGTATATGTATTTTTGTGGAAGTCCAAAATCTATTTGCATTTGCAAAGATTTCATTAATTCCTAGGAGATGTCCTTAGGGGCATTTGTGTTTTTTTTTTAAATAATAATAATAATAATAATAGTCCTTTAATAGTCCCACAGTGGGGAAATTCAGTGTGTTACAGCAGCAAAGATAAGATAAGCAGATACAAATACAAATACAACATGTACAGGAATGTTCCAAGGTGAGAGGCATTACTTTGATAGTAGACAGACAGATAGGACGTAGCAGAGGGGGGGGGGGGATTTAACAGGCAGAGAGATATTTCAGTTCTCTGTATGTAATGATCTCCGCTTAGGTCGGTGTTGGTTGTACAGCCTAACCGCGGTGGAGAGGAAAGACTTCCGATAGCGCTCCTTCTCACACCTAGGGTGGAGCAGTCGGTCACTGACAGTACTGCCCAGCGCAATCACAGTCTCATGCATGGGATGGGAGTTATTCTCCCGCATGGAGCTCACCACGGACAGTATCCTTCTGTCACCCACCACCTGCACTGGGTCCAGTGGGCTCCCCAGGACAGAGCTGGCCCTTCTAATCAGCTTGTCAAGTTTATTTCTGTCCCTGGTTGATATACTGCTCCCCCAGCAGGCCACTCCAAAGAAGATGGCTGATGCCACTACCGAGTTGAAGAAAGTCCTAAGAAGTGCCCCCCGGATTCCAAAGGCTCTCAGCTTCCTAAGCAGGTAGAGCCTGCTGTGGCCCTTCCTGTACAGGGCCTCCATATGATCTGCCCAGTCCAGCTTATTATTAAGGAGCAAACCCAGGTACTTATAGGTGTTCACAATCTCGATGCCCGTCCCCAGGATGTCCACTGGTTTAGGAGGGCTTCTGCCTTTACGGAAGTCCACCACCATCTCCTTGGTCTTCCCCGCGTTAATCTTCAGGTGGTTCCGGTGGCACCACCTGAAGGGAAACTAGACAATGACTCCAGATACTATATATAGAATTTGTATATACAAACATTACCAAAAACATCAGCGTGACAACAAATATGTGAGCAAATACCTGACATATAAGTGTGTCATCTCTCGGCGAGGTGTCTGCTACGTAATTGTAAATACTATAATTATACTGGTCTGACCAGATACAGTGATACAATGTAACAGGAAGTGGTGTAAAGGGAAATGTTATAGAGAGAGCGTGCGGAGGGATCTATAATTATCATGTGATGTTATATTACTATATTTTATAGCTAAGTACACAGATTTATAAAAACTGTCTGAAACAATGACTTACTGTATATATATAGGTCCGCAACCAATCACTGCACAGCTTATATTTAGCAAGAACAGAATATGAAATGAAAATAGTGAATAGTGAAGGAAGGACGAAGAGGACAATGCAAGGTGGATCTTATTAAAGTGATAGAAATTGACACATCAACTACTTATATGTATTAAGGTTAAGACAATAGAAATAATACAGCGATTATCTTAATGCCTGCTATATCATTACATTATACTATGCCAAATATGAAATAACATATCCTATTCACAGTAATGATTAAAATATCACGTGGCGGTCAAGGCCTCATGCCATAGGCGTAACTTGAAGCTCCTGGGCCTGACATTAGAATATTTAGTATGGCCCCGTCCTACCTTGTGCCATTTAGAATAGTGGTATATTTGATGTGCCTGAAACATCTTTGGGGCCCCCTAAAGCTACACCCTGTCCCTGGGACTCCATACATTGGAGCTGTGGTTCTTCCATGTACCGCTATACGTATGGATCACCATGTAACACCAGATTACAGGGTTATTTTTGTAATACTCTTCATACTTACTATCTTCTGATTGGTAAAATCAAGGTATTTAAAGGGGTTGTCCAGGATAAAAAAAAATTTAAAATTAGACTGGGAAAGGTGGAAAAAAAAAACCATACTCACCTGTCCCCAATTCTCCTGCTGCTTCAGTGTCTTCTTTTGCCAGAAGTCCTCGCCGGCTGTGAGTGACATCACATGTCCTTCACTGAGGCAGCTAATTGGCCTCAGCAGTCATGTGCGGCAGGGACTTCCGCTGGAAGAAAACACTGGAGCAGCAGGGTCAGGTGAGTATGTTTTTTATTTTTATTTTTTTTAAATTTTACCTTTCTCGGCCTAAAATTTTTTAAAAAAATGTATGCTGGACAACCCCTTTAAGCCCCGATTTCCCATTTCTCTACTTTTTGGTTCCAGTCATGAATTGGGCATAAAAAGACACAAACTTGCAAAAGAAATATATTGTGTGAACATAGTATAACAGTATAGTATAGTATATCAAATAATCCTAAACATGTATATTAATGTTTTGACGCCAATAACCTCTACTCTACATTACCAAAGTTAATGATCTTTTTCCCATATTAATATTATGTTCCTCACCTTATAGTTATGAATTTTAGTGTGGATCAAGGATAATGCCACTCTTAAGAATTCTGGACAAAATAGCAACCAAAGGTAATGACTATACACTTGTAACATGTAGATTTCATAATGAGGATAATTACAGTTAAAGGGGAGTCTGTTACCAGAACTCAGCCCAGCAGATAGATAGGTTAGGGTCACCTGAATCAAACGGTGTTTTCCCCTTGTGAATCGGTGCCTCCGTTGCCGACATATCGCCGTTTTTGTCAATATGCAAATGAGCTCTTTGGAGCAACAAGGGCGTTGCCGTTCCTTCAAAGAGGTAAGCCGCAAAGCCCTCGTTGCTCTAAAGAGCTCCTTTAAATATGAACCAATTTATAAGTGGGAAACATCGTTTGATTCAGGTGACCGTGACCTATCTATCTGTAGGCTATAATGCTGTGTTCTGGTGACTCCCCTTTATATTGAGGAAGATGTAAGTTATATGCTTTTCTATTTCCTATAGTGACACATTCTATAGTATCAGTCAATAGAGTCATTAAGTAATTGCATAATTTATTACATAATTAAAGGAAGCCTGTCAGGTCAAAAATGCCTCTCATACCAATAATAGTGCCGTGTGCCGTGGCATTTAATAGGAGCAGGAATCGTGAGCGTTTTCCTTATAGATTTTCAGTGTTCTTTTTAATTATTTTTGTCTGTCGGGGGTCTCAATCTTCAAAAAACCTCTGTATCTAGAAAACAGCACCCTAATTCTAGGCTCACGCTAGGGTCGTCTCTCTGTTGGAACCAGAACAACAGAAAGGCAGACTGCTAATATAGCGGTTACACACTATAATGGGGCCAGTCTGGTGTTCGTCCTTTCAGAACTGAAACCGGCTGAGGAATTGGTCCTACATGCGGAATTTTTAACTCCGTGGATTTTCAGATGGACACTGCGACGTAGATGTGAACGTAAGCCTACGTATAAAAAGGTTATAATAAAAAATATACACATATTCAGCACAGAACCAGCAAGAAACAACATGTACATTTACAGTACTCATATTTACACAGTCAGTCTGAAAATTGGCCAGATTTATCACAGTGACCGATGCCGGATGATACATTTGGCCTACCTTTAGACTGTCTAGTCTACGTTTACCTGGTTTACTTTGGGCCAGAATTTTATCACATGTTGTAGCCTTTAATCCATGCCTCCTTTCCCACAATGCTACATCCCTTTCCTACAAAGCTACACCCACTTGTCAAATTGGAAGAATTTGATCCCAGACTAGATGCACTATAATACACATTTACACAATTTATGCTGAGTCACGTGGTAATAGTAAATCTGCCCCGTGGTGTTAAAAGATGGAGATTCACTTTAACTTGGACGTGGATGTAAAGATTTTCCATAAAATGTTGAGCTTTTAGGTGTTTTATCAAATCAGAACACTCGCTGGAAAAGCAGCGTGCACATATTTCTCACCCTATACATGACCCCTCCATGGACAGTGATACATGTTATACATAATTCCTGGTTTGCATTGTTCCGTATGTAGTACAATTAACGCTACAATTACGGAATTTACCAATAATGACCGGAAATCATTGTCAGTTCTCTAAAATGTATATTTTGCATTGTTCTCACAGGAAAAGAGACAGAAGATGACATCTATTGTGCTTGCCTGTCCAAATCATTATGCCAGGTGGCTACACCGGTTACTGTTGGCTTATATGCCCCATTTGGGGGCAGGGTGTATATGCTACTGGATCGCATAACAAGTAAGCTTTTCTATTGTATCTAACTATAGCAAAGTCTTCTATTAGTCTATGCACAGGCGTAGCATACAGCTACACCCATTGGATGCTGCAGGCAATGGAGCTGTGCCTGTGCCAAAAACATTGGGTGGCAGCTGTGATATACAATCGTCATCCTGCTACAACAAATTGCAGTTACCTCCGATCTTGAAGGCTTAATCCCTTACATGCTATAGTCAAAAGCGACTATGGAAACTATATGGTTAGACTGCCATCTCCCTGCTGTCAGCCCATATCCTCCCCTACCAGAATGTGATGGTGGGATGCAGATGGGCTAACATGGCAGCCAAAGGCCTAACAAAGGCACCTAGACTTCACATGGTTGAATGCCTATGTGTGATGTTTACAAGTGTGACTAAATTATAAAGCAAATAAAGTTTATTAGAAAAGAAGCGTTCACATAAAAATATTGATATACCATACTGGGAAGGTGCAAAGTTTAAAATGCAAAACCAATGGTGAAGCTACTTTGTTTTTTTCTATTCTCCCACAGAAAAAATATAATACAAATTTAAAGATAAACTATATGTTTACCAATATGGTGCCACTGAAAAATACAATTTGTCCCACAAAAAACAAGCCCATATACAGCTATGTTGGCAGAAAATTAAAAATTAAAACAATAGTGGAGCTGGTGTGTCTTTTCCATTCCCTCACAGAAAGAGTTAATAAAAGTTTAACAATAATCTATCTTAATCCATAATGATGCCACTGAAAAATACAATTTACCCCACAAAAAACAAGCACTTAAAAGCTATGTAAAAAAAATGTATAAAGTTATGACTCTTGGAATGCAAAGATAAAAAAAAACTTTTTAAAATGTGGAGTCCTAAAGGTGAGAATAGGCAGTGTACTGAAGAGGTTGGATGTCGTGCTAGATAATATTATGTAACCTTTACTTTTTAGATAACAATTGACTTATATTGAGGTTTCACTTATCTTTTGCAGAATGCGTGAGAGAGGAGGCAGCACGTCAGACAGAAAAAGAGGAAAAACTACTACAGAAGACTACAGTTAAACCTAACGGATGGGGTTTCCTACATCTACTTTGGCGCCTGTTGTTCTTCTGCCCTATAGTAACCGAACATCATCTGGAACGTAAAAGTATTGAGTTCATATTTGTACACTTCAGTGCCTGGCAGTATGCTGGAAGCGACCGTCTGTGGGCTGGCCTGGTCACCACACTCTGTGACCAAATACGACGACACTTTGGAATTCTTACACTCAGTTTATTTAACGTTTTGGGTTCCAAACCTAAAAGAGATATGGAATCTGTCATAGAGTGGACTGTCAGAAAGACTTTCTGTATCGTCATGGCGGTTACAATTGTCCTACTTCTCATTGGGCTGCTCCTAATAGTTGTACCAATCAGAACTAAAAGTCATGGAGGCGAAGAGACAGTTTCAACTGTTTTTGGAAGCTTGGCAACAATTGTGGCCGGATCTGGCATTGTCATGACGTTGTTTAAGCTATGCAAGAGTGTCTTTGTTAGCCAAAAGCATAAGATAGAACGACTAGTTAACAGCCAAAAGTTCAGTTCACAAATGGGATTTATGAATGAGGTTAAAAAAGAGGTTGAAGTGATCACCCAAATGGTTCAGTTCATGGAAATTTTCCAGAAGCAAAAAATCCGAGTAGTCTTACAGATCACCAGTCTGGAGCTTTGTGCGCCTGACAAAGTGGTCGGAGTACTGGATGCTATGAACACCCTTCTATCTGACAGGAGGTCACCATTTATTTCTATACTGGTTGTCGACCCCAACATTATTGTCACTTGCTTGGAGAATGCAAGTGCACTCAAAGGTATGGCAGACAACGGCTACATGTTCCTCAATCGCACTGTTACTTTGCCTTTCTCTGTGCCGCCTCTTGGAAAGAAAACAAAGCTACAACTTCTTAGGAAGGCGGTTCAGAGGACGGAGGATCTCATTGACTGGCCCTGCAGGAATGATGCTAATCGGGGCACCAAGACAGGTATTACAGAACCTATGAAACTGCTTACAGAAGAGCTGTCGGAAGACGAGGAACCAGAAGTGAAGCTACCACCTTATCAAGCAGCTTACTATATTCAGGACACATTTTATGCCCTATACAGTGAGCGTGAAGTTCTCCATGAATACATTCCCGACAGCATATGCCAAATGAAACGAATTGTTAATGCTATCCCCGTCATGGTCCATCTGATGATGCTAAGTAAAATCCCATGGGGCATCATGCCTTCTAAATCTGTAGCAGCTTGGGTGGTTCTCTGTAACCAATGGCCTTGTAGATTAAGCTGGATTCTCCAATGTCTGGAGGATGAAGAACAACAGGGAAGTAAGGAAGGATTCAAGGACTGTCTCCTCTGGGACATGTTCAAGGAAAACAGCAAGGAACTATTTTCTTTGAAAGCTGGGTTGAAGAACCTTTTGGACTTGGACGGTGATCCAGAGATCTTCCAAAAATTTCTCTCTCAAGACTTTCCTTTCACAGTGGAGGAATCCAGAAGACTGATGAATTTTACCATAAATCTGGATTATTCTATAAAACATAAAATGGGTCTTCTCCGTGGAATTAACAACCTTCAAAACGATTGGAAAACGACAACTGTAGAGAGAAAAACAGAGAAAATAGAAACTGTGTATGAAAATAACGTAGTAGAAGTCAAGGATACGGTAGAAATACAGGTTACTCAATGTAACAAAGACTCTGGGAAGGATAAAAGTGAGTGTGAGAAAGAGGTATATTGTAGAGCGGAAGTACACCAGGAGAGCGGAGAATGTATACCTGGCCTGACACAAGAGAAAGAGACGGAAGGCAAGGGAGATCTCGGGTATCGTGAGGAACAGGCCAAGGAACAAATCTCTTTAGAACAGACTATATTAGAAGAAAAGTTAGGAAATGAAGATATGAGTGAGACGGACAGTTTGATAAGAAAGTATTTAGTGGAAGAAGGAACTCCATGGAAATATAGAGAAGACTCCTTAGCACAAATAAAAGAACAATATGATAACTTAGTAGAGATACAAAATAGAGAACGCGAAACTGTGCTGTAATGGGAACCTTGTGGTCTTCTGTCCAAGTGAAGTCCCCCCTGTATTGTGGGAGAAGGAAAGTGACAGACGTCATATTGTGCTCAAACAGTTGGAAGAATTTCCTTATGGTTCTAAATTTGCCACTTTTGCAGTGGTGGAAATGATTTTGTAGACAATAAAGGGGTTGTCTGGTTTAGGACACTTCATTTTATCAGTAGAGAGGAGTTACTTATTATCTATGGGAGGACCCAGCAAATCGCTCCATTACAGGGACAGACCATTGATTTTAATGACCTCCTTGTAGCCTCCCATACACAATATAGTGCTTCCCCCATACAGTATAGTGCCTTCTTGTGCCCCCTACAGTAAAATGTCAGGAGGGCAGGTGATGAAGTCATGGCACCTGCCTGTGCTGCGATACCAGATACAACCCATGATCAGGGGCCGCCATGTTTAAAACTGAACAAACCCTTTACCATACAATTTTTCACCACACATTAACAATGTTAAAAGCTTTTTTACTGCAATTCCAACAGCAGCTTGATCAGCAGCCAGGAAAGTTCAGTTTTCCATTACCTAGGACTTTAGAGAGATTCCATTTACCTGTATCTAAATACCCCAGATGAAGCAGGATGACTTCTTGGTGCTTCGTCATCACCCGCAACAACTGAGGGACATATCCCACCAGATCACACCACATCTTCACCCCTTGTCATAGGGACATTGTTGGTTCCAAATCTCTTAGCACATCAATATCCACATTTTATCTAACCCTATTTAAGCTATTTAGGATGTGAACATGTGGATGGTAATAGATTGGATAAGAGATACAAAGCAAAATGGCCCAAAATTCTGACTGAAAGAGCCAAAAAGTAGCAAGCGCAAGGCTTAGACAGTTATTGCACCTTACTCAGCAGTATAGGATCATTTTAAGAAATAAAGGTACAATCCAGAAGGGTTGCAAAATGCACCAAATCTTTGTATGGCGCGGAAAATAGTGCACTTGTAGGCTTATCTGCATATCCCTAAATAGATGATTATCTCTTCATTGCTTCGATCGTTTTGTGGACACAAATATATGTTTCTATTCCTATTAAAGGCCCCTACATTATATATTTGCGAGGCATTTTGGAGCTGATAGACTCCCTTTCAGACAGATGTACACAATGGCGTAGCTATAGGAGGTGCAGAGGTAACAATTGCTACCAGGCCTTGGTGGACCAGGGGTCCCAAAGACCTCTCTACAACATAAGAAGACACCATTGTTATACATAAGACATGACAAGAGGGGCCCAGTACATATTTTACATTGGGGGCCCTCACTCCTATTGTGTTACTTGATTTATTACTCTGCAAAGTCTCATTTGTCTGTGCTTGATCCCTATGATTTGAAAAGTGCTGCGGAATATGTTGGTGCTATATAAATAAAATGTATTATTATTATTATTTCCCAATTATCCTATAAATCCAAATAGCACATGTTTTATTCTAAGTACACGGTATTCTGCAACTTTTGTAAATGGTCTCTGCATAAGAAATACTGAAAATACTGGATGTGTGGAATGATATAGTTCTCCCACAACAATCACTACATTATTACACTACATTATCTATGTTATAAGAGAATATTAAGAAGTGAAAACTTTAAGATGGAAGCTAAATATTGCACACAGTTGTAACTTGCAACATTGTTAGGATTTTGTTGCAACAACAATAAAGCTGCCGATATGTAGTTATAGGATATTGGATATGAACAACCTCATGTAAGCAGCGCCCTCTAGTGTGTAAAGTAATGCTACATTGTATAATATATAGTACAGCCATTATATTGGATGTATAAAATATCATCTTCTTTATGTATTTATAGGGAATTGGAATAATTGTGGTGAAACAGCGCCCTCTAGTGTGTCAGGCAATGCTACATTGTATAATGCTAGTACTGTATACAGTGGTGAACCTAGCCTCTTTGCTGCCTGAGGCGGACTATAGAAAGCCGCCCCCCCCCCCCAAAAAAAAAAAAAAAAAAAAAAATTGAGTTTCCATGCTACTGGCTTCACACGCTGTTATCGTCGCACAATATATACAATACACAAAGTTATAAAACATTTTATAAGAATTCTTCTTACTGTATTACTTCAGTATTAGATCAACAACCCGGCATTAACAATGAAAGTAACTTCACACATCTTCTGCTTGGTGGATGGACGAGCCCACGTGGCCCCCATTCTCTATAATAGTAGGTCGCAGATAGCTGAGTACTGGACTTCGGGTATCTTCGGCACTCCCATCGAAGTAAATGAGAGCCACGCGGGTTCGTCCATCCACCAAGTGACACACTTATATATGGCTGCGGACAGGCTGAATTCCCACCCAGTGGGGGTAAAAAACCCAATTCTCAGGCTCAGTGGGGGTCTCAGCAGACAGACCCCCATCACTCAGGTATTTATCCTCTATCATTTCGGTGAATACAGGGCAGTAACATTTTGTGACTTACAGGTGACGTCTCTGACTAATCGGTCACATTTCCCTTCTCTTCCCTCTGGACCGCCATGACCACTTCTTCCAGCTGTGACTTTTCTCTGTAAAGTTTGTAACACAGACATCTTTGGCTCCTCACTTTTCCAGGCACCGACCCACATTGTCCTCACCTGCACACCCATCCTGCTGCTACCCCAATTATATAATATATGATATAACCCCCCATAATGAATAACACCCCCAAGTGCATCTTTATATTAATAATGTCCGTGTATAAATAGTGCCCCTTATTAATAATGCCCCTGGTATTAACTAATTAAAAGGTTTTCCAGGTCATTAATAAACTAATCAGTGGGGCTCAAAAACCCAGGACCCCCACTGATCAGCTGTTTGAATGAACCGGGGTAGCTGTGTAAGTGCCGTGACCGCTTCTCTGTTTACATAGTGTCATTCATCTCATAGCAGCCATGTCATGTAACTACAGCCTCGTCCTATACACGTCTATGTGACAAGGCTGGAATTACATCACACGGACACTATAAACAGTCAGTGTATGATATACAGTAAACAGGCGCCAAAGCCCCTGTTTATAGCGCCCCATTTACACACACTATAATGTTCCACAGCAGCCCCTGCACACAGTATTACGGCCTACAGCGGCCCCTGCACACGGTATTATGCCTCACAGCGGCCTCTGCACACGGTATTATGCTCCATAGTGGCCCCTGCACACTGTATTATGCCTCGCAGCGGCCCCTGCACACGATATTATGCTCCATAGTGGCTTCTGCACACTGTATTATGCCTCGCAGCAGCCCCTGCACACGGTATTAAGCTCCATAGACCCCAGAGTATAATAATAGTAGTATTTGAGGCCCGCGGCCTCACTTACCCTTGCCCGCGGCTGCTCACAGCGGCATCCACTTCCCTTTCTGCGTCCCATAGGGGTAGGTAAATAAATAGGCCGTTACCTGCCAGGGATACTCCAGCAGGTTACGGCCTATTTATATATAAAAAAAAAAGCTATCTGCACCTGCCTGTGATGCCTTGATGGAGCCGCCGCCTCCTCTTCTTGTCCGCGACGTCTGCGTCTCAGTGTAGGAGGCACGATGACATCATTATATTGCCGCCTGCGCTGACATGCAGAGGTCTCGTAAACCAGCCCAGGACAGGCCCCGCTCAGCTTTGTTTTTTTTTAAAGCGGCCTGTCCTGGGCTGGTTTACATTAAATAAATAGCAAAAATGCCGCCACCCAGACAGTGACGGATAGTGCCGCCTGAGGCGGCCACCTCACTTCGCCTCATTAGCAGTGCGCCCAACTGTATATTATATATTATATCTTCTTTGGAGTTCTATTAATAACAACAATTATATCACGTTCTTCTAACCATCTACAGTATATTATCTGACCATCGCATCTGTACACATATAGCAGCATTTTTCTCCTGCAGCTCAGTTCCCACTGACCTCTATGAGAGCTTAGTTGCAGTTCCAGCACCCAATCACTATACAGGGAGCCGAACCAGATGCTTCCCGCTCTGTGCTGTGTATAGTATCAGACATACTGATAGGGAATGTAGATTGTGAGCCCTATATGGGACAGTGACTGTCAATGTCTGTAAAGCGCTGCGGAATATGATGGCGCTATATAAGTAAGCATAATAAATAAATAAATAATAAATAATAATTGGAAGCTGCCCTGAACAGCTGATCCAATTTAATGATTTAATAAATACTCAGTGGAATATATTATCTACGTAGGGTTATCAAAAACCAAACACAGGATGAACTATTGGCCTCTATAAGTAAATGCAGAGAGCCAGTTGATGCAATAGCCAAATTTGCAGATTACGCCACCATTACAAATACAGCATTGAAGGTTTTTAGCACAACCAATGAAAATGTGACGATATCGACTATCCTGGCGTATACAGTAAATATGCATATTTAATCCAGGTATCAATAAACAGGTCAATACGTCAGTTTAGTGCATTGCAAATTTACTGTACATGGACAGTATAATAAAGGGAGGTCAATATATCAGTAACAATCTGTACAATAAACACCGCATGGAAAATCTGTGCAAATGGTAAAGCAGCCCTGTCAGCACCACTGGCTGGGAGTAGCAGGCACTGAGTGGTGGAGAACCCGGGATTTAGTAATTGTCAATTTGCTTTTTATGACATCACCTGCCTGTGGGCAGATTTCACTTAACCAGACAACCCATTTATTGTAGCCCTAGCCCACCATGACCACCATGACCACCTTCAGCAGCATATGCCAAACATAACATTCTGATTATTTTGGCTTTCCTAATGCAGAGGGATAATACACACAGTGATATTACAGTATAGGCAGGCTCGGACTGGCCCACAGGGGAACCAGTGAATCCCCTGGTGGGCTCCGTACCTTTAGGCATGCCCAGCATTAGTGGGGGGGCAGACTGGGTAATTGCCCAGGGCCCCTGCCCCCAAAGGGGCCGTCCGGATGACTCTGGATCCCAGAGTCAGGCCTGGCCACGTGCCACAGGGCCGCTTTCCAATAGAAGCCTGCCCAGGGGAGATCTGTAAAAATAAGAAAGATTTTTACTCAACTCTCCTGGGTGGCCGGGGATCCGGCATCATCTTCTGGCCTGTCGCTGACCTTATGAGGGGTACACTGGCATCAAAACAAATTATTATACTGTGTGGTGCCACTGTGGAGCATTATACTGGGGGGCCCTCTGGAGAGTATATTATATTGTGTGGGGCCTCTGTGGAGCATTATACAAGGATGGCCCTCTGGGGAACATCTTGTACTCTGTTGGGCCACTGTGGAGCATATTATACTGGGGGGGCACTGGGTAGCATAATATATTATGCGGGCCATTGTGGAGCATTATATCGGGTCGGGGGGCACTGTGGAGCAGTATACTAGAGGGGCCTCTGGGGAGCATATTATACTGTGTGGAGCCACTGTGGAGCATTATATCGGGTCAGGGGGCTCTGTGGAGCATTATACTAGTGGGGCCCTCCAACAGCAGGAATGGTTTAGATTTACATTGTGAGAAGGATAAAGCCATTTTATATATCACTGTATAGACATGCAGCAAATACTAATGGAAGACGTCACGTTTTTTTATATTTAAAGCCTTTGTGCTCCTAAAAAAATTGCACAGGGTCTGGGTGTCGGATCACCACAGATAATATCCTAATGACCTAATTTTATCTCAGCTTCCCCTATAGTGTTGTGTTATAGAGGAGGGATTACATTTGGGGGTACACTACAGTCACACGTGAATTATCATTTTTTTAGGTGCACAAAGGCTTTAAATATAAAAACGTGACGTCTTCCATTAGTATTTTCTGCATGTCTATACAATGATATATAAAATGGCTTTATCCTTCTCACAATGTAAATCTAAACCATTCCTGCTGTTGAGACGATAAGCTGATGGAGTAACAGACACAAGCTGTCACCTTGGAATGGACAGGGAGACATTCAGAGCACGACGATTACTAGATTAATCCTCTCATGACCGGGCTCAGATTGGGCCTTCATGTCCTGAGCAAAATTTCACCTTTAGGAATGCTGCATTTTATTAAAGCGTACATCAAGCTTCACACAAGTTTGTGAACCCCCGGACCTTCCTCCCCAACTCCCCTTATTTTCCTGGGATTGGCTGGAGTATAGGAAAGGGAGGGCCAGCAGAAAGTATATATGGCATGTGCTGGGCGGTCTCCTTCCTCTTGGACACCCCCCAGCAAGCCCCGCCTCTTTTGCTATGGTATTTATAAGGTTCACAACTGCGTTCGGGTTTCCCTTCTTCGGGTCTGCATGGATTTTCCCCCCCGAAAAATGCGAAGAGAAAAGTCCAACTTGCTGGACTTTTCTCTCTGCATTTTTCAAGCGGATTCGGAGACGGAATCCCCGAATGGAGACCGGGCGCAGGTGTGAACCTAGCCTGACTTATACTTATTGATATTTTTCAAAGGCATATGGCGGGACTTTGTTCCCTTTTGACGGAATGGAGAAGTAACAGATGTGTCACCTGCTGTCATACTCACTTGTCCGGGGCTCTTCTCGACAGTTTCTGAGGTTTTCCTGCTCTACAGACGTCACTGCTGGAGCTTGTGATTGGCCCCAGTGGTCACGTGGGGCGTGCCGGCATATTGACGTCATCGCACCCCACGTGACAGCTGAGGCCCAATCACAGGCCCCAGCGGTGACGTCTGGAGCGCAGGACCTCAGTCACAAGACAGAAGAGGAGCGAGGATACACAGATAAGGCAAGGTAAGGTAAGTATAAGTGTTTGTTATTTTTAATCACTTCCCCTGGGACTCTACTTATTATACTCTGGGGTCTGAGGAGAACCCAAAGTATAATAATAGCATCAGCTCTTGGGAGCTCATAATACTCTGTGGAGGCCACTGTGGGCATATAATACTCTATGGGGGGCCGCTGTGGAGCGCATAATGCTGTGTGGGGGCCGCTGTGGAGCGCATAATGCTGTGTGGGGGCTGCTGTGGAGCACATAATGCTGTGTGGGGGCCGCTGTGGAGCGCATAATACTGTCCCAGTATTGTTTACATGTCGGCGCCGCGCTGCTCACGCACTGTATTCTTGATAACTGCAGTTGTGGGTACTGCAGCTGTATCCCTTTCAAGTATCAGAGTTATCGCTGCAGCCCCCGTAACCACCACTATCAAGAATTCGCTCTAGGGAGGGGGCCCCGGACAAAAATTTGCACCTGGGCCCAGAAGACTTTAGTTACGCCACTGCCTGCCGCTATAGTCAATGGGGTCTGCCAATGTCCGTGTGTAACAGCTGTTATAGTGCTCAGGCTCTCTGTTATTCAGGTCCCCCGCTGGACCTGAACAATGGAGAACCTGGCGCTAGTGTGAACTTAGCATTAGATTGTATGGATACCTTACATAGCTATCAGGCAAACATGCTCATTCAACCAAGAGCTATTCCTCCTGACTGCCCCCATACACCTGCTATACACATGCACACATGCTATACCCAGGGGCTCCTGTGCCGGACCATATATGTACAGTCAGAGCTGCAGTACCAGCAACAGGTTGTCATTCCTATGTCATTGGGACCAGCGGCCGCTCAGGAAGCCCATGAGAGGGGGGCTCATTTTGGGAGTGTTAAGACATACCAATGGCTTCAGCAATTCGTATATTGTACTGATTTGGGAGAAATGGTAACCGAGGCATGCCTCAAGTGTCGATCCTGCGAGCTGAGTAAAAGCCCTGAGCAACGGGCCCCTGTACAAACTATTCAAACATCTGCCCCCCTAGAAATCTTAATAATTGACTATGTACAAATTTGGCACTCTACCTCAGGACACTCTTATTGTTTGCTCATGACGGACCACTTTACAAAGTATGCAGTGGCTGTACCCACCAGGGATCAGACAGCTGAATCAGCTGCTGAGGCAGTCTGTAAGCACTTTATACAAGTGTTTGGGTGTCCGCAGAGGATCCATTCAGATCAGGGGGCATGTTTTCAGGGTGCTTTGATGAGTGAGCTGTATCAGCTCTATGGTATCGAATGTTCCCACACGACCCCATATCATCCGCAAAGGAACGGGGCGTGCGAGCGGTTCAACCGCACCTTGATACAAATGCTGCGGACTTTAAAGGATAATCAAAAAGCTCGGTGGCCAGAGTACTTACCTGCACTGATGTGGGCCTATAACAATAGAGTACACAACACCACTGGTTACTCTCCACACATGCTGATGTTTGGGAGAGCAGGCCAAGAGATTGAGGATCTCCACATGCCAGATCTGATGCAGCCTCCACCGAGGAGCACTACTGCTTGGGTGCAAGATCACCGTCGCCAACTGAGAGCAGTACACAAGGTTGTGAGTGAACGCCTGAGACAAGTAGTGCACCCCAACCCAGGGCCACTGCAGAGGGATGAGTATGCTCCAGGTGACCATGTGATCGTCAGGGCCAAGAGGCCAACTGGAAAATTGGATGGGTGGGCCAGGGGCCCCAGTCGTGACGAGTTTGCCACCCAGGGATAGAGTTGCACAGCCTGCAGAACAACCACCACTGGATGTGCCTGATATCCCTGATCCTGTGACTCTGCGTAGGACGGTCAGGTCCAATGCTGGTGTACCCCGACAGCGCTATGCGCAGGATGAGTTTGTATGGGGAAGGTTGCCAGGGACGTCAACCTCTAGTGGGGTGGCATGTAAGATGGGGAAACAGCCCTCATGTTATGAATGCACCTGTTTCTGTAAATAAGTTTATTTTTTTTTATAAACTGACATTTGTTTGTTTGACCACAAGAGGCCACTGTTACCTTAGAAATGGGAAGGACTGTAATTCTGTAATTCCCTGGAGTAGTGACGTGGAGACACTGTTCTGCAGAGGAGGATCAAGAAGGAGCAGAGTGTGTGTGGCAGCCATCTTAGGAGTGTGCTTTTGAGCTTTTAGAAGAAGAAGCACTGAAGTGAGAGGAAAAAGATTCCTAAGGGATTGGAGATATAACAAAGGGGTGCTGAAGCAGAGACTGTTCCAGGGTTTGTTCAGACAGCATCCTAAGTTGAAAATTGCTATCAAGGACCTGGCCGAGAAGTGGCCCTGTCAGTGAGATCACATGCTTTCTGGATGAACCCCGCTTCCAGCTGTTCAACATCAAGGCTAAAAAGGTACCCAACAAAGCTGGATCAGTAAGAGAAGTAATCTTGCACGCACCGCATTACAATGTTTTACTTGGGACTGAGTAAGGGCCTGTAGTTAGACTAGTTAGGCATATTCATCTTCACAGGCCACACTACTGGTGAATTATCTATCTATACGGTAGTAAGGACTAAGACTCAGAGAGTTCTATAGACTTGTAACTCTCAGAGAGGAGCTTCTGAGGAAGTCTAGAAGCGATATTTTATACATGGTCATATTTCTTTGGCTTGCAAGCTGACCTACTATTATATTTACTCGTTTATACTTTGTTTGTGGAGACTAGGGGTATTTTGATAAGTTTGTAAGCTCTTGTGTTATACCGCCGGTGCCCCTATCACACTCACTGAATTGTTCCTGTGACTAGGGTGATAAAAGGTAACAAGCGGCTGGTTAGTAGCAGCCTGCAGATAGGTAAAAGCTTGGAGTGTTTTAGAGCTGCACATGAGAAGGCACCGCGCTGTACAACACCAGGGTCTCAGTTTCCTGGCTGAGTGTATGTAAATAGTTGAGAGTGTTTTTTTGGTAAAGAGGTGTTACTACACAAAGTAAAATCTTGTTTTTTACTAAATTGATTTGGAAACGCTTTCTTTGTTCGTGACTTCGCTGTATCCTGGGGAGCCCACCCCGATACACGGCTTACACATTCACACTACGGTTGTGTGTCTATTGTTTGATCTGTTAGAGGATCAGAAGAAGGGATGCCAGAATGGCGCATCTACAATGTATATCTATCATATATCTGTATAAATATTGCAGTAATTTTCACTGATTCTCATCCAGTCCTGGTTGGTACAGTTTGTCTTTATGTGCCCATAATGTGGGTGAATTTTATGTGTACATTATACATTAAATCCTATGCGGCAGATCTATTAAAATGAGCAAAAAGCAAAACTGTCTTAGTTGCCCATAGCAACCAATCACAACGCAGCTTTCATTTTGTATTCAGCTCTTGAAGAATGAAAGCTGCCCTTTGATTGGTTGCCTTTCCAACTAAGACACTTTAGCTTTTAGACCATTTTAATAAATCTGCCCCTATATGTATAACAGTCAATAAATCATATATACAGCTACACCCATAAGGCTGACTGATCAAACCACTGTCCATAGCAACCAATCACAACACAGCTTTCAATTTTCAGACACAGGATCCAAAATGAAAGCTGAGTTTTGATTGGTTGCTACGGGCAACAAAGAAAGTTTTCTTTTAGGTCAGGGCTACACTGTGCGACAAGTCCTGCGTCCAAAAATATTTGTGCAACTTTTCTGAGACTTTCTGGATCATAGAACTCTTTGTCCTGCAAATACCTCGCTGGTTTCCTGGGCAGGTGCTGTTGGTTCCTTGCCTGCCTGTTAACATGTAGGCTATGGCTACATGGCGACAAAAAGTCACTCCAAAGTCGTGCAGCAAAAATTTACATGTATCTCTATGGTGTTGCACTGCAATATGTAACACTAGGCAACTGCGATGGGACATTCGCAGACAATCCAAATATATTGGGGTTTATGTGGCCCTTGGACGACAGAGCCTCATGGGCCCCCCTTTGTGGTGCAAATCACTCAGCACTGATAAAACATTCACAGACATACAGTCATGACAACCCATCAGCACTCTGGGTATTCTGTTTAGCCTCCTACATACCACGTATGTTATTGACTGTGGCATTTAGGGGGCGATATCACTGCGATCAGAGTAACAGCGGGGCACCGAGATCTTTCAACATTTGCATTGCAAAATGTATCCATGTACACAGATACACGCATACCCTGTATCCACATGCATCCATGTATACAGATGCACACATACCCTGTATCCACATGCATCCATGTACACAGATATTACATACCCTGTATCCACATGCATCCATGTATACAGATACACACATACCCTGTATCCACATGCATCCATGTACACAGATATACACATACCCTGTATCCACATGCATCCATGTACACAGATACACACATACCCTGTATCCACATGCATCCATGTACACAGATATACACATACCCTGTATCCACATGCATCCATGTATACAGATACACACATACCCTGTATCCACATGCATCCATGTACACAGATATACACATACCCTGTATCCACATGCATCCATGTATACAGATACACACATACCCTGTATCCACATGCATCCATGTACACAGATATACACATACCCTGTATCCACATGCATCCATGTACACAGATACACACATACCCTGTATCCACATGCATCCATGTACACAGATATACACATACCCTGTATCCACATGCATCCATGTATACAGATACACACATACCCTGTATCCACATGCATCCATGTACACAGATATACACATACCCTGTATCCACATGCATCCATGTACACAGATACACACATACCCTGTATCCACATGCATCCATGTACACAGATATACACATACCCTGTATCCACATGCATTCATGTACACAGATACACACATACCCTGTATCCACATGCATCCATGTACACAGATACACGCATACCCTGTATCCACATGCATCCATGTACACAGATACACGCATACCCTGTATCCACATGCATCCATGTATACAGATACACGCATAACCTGTATCCACATGCATCCATGTACACAGATACACGCATACCCTGTATCCACATGCATCCATGTACACAGATACACGCATACCCTGTATCCACATGCATCCATGTACACAGATACACGCATACCCTGTATCCACATGCATCCATGTACACAGATACACGCATACCCTGTATCCACATGCATCCATGTACACAGATACACGCATACCCTGTATCCACATGCATCCATGTACACAGATACACGCATACCCTGTATCCACATGCATCCATGTACACAGATACACGCATACCCTGTATCCACATGCATCCATGTACACAGATACACGCATACCCTGTATCCACATGCATCCATGTACACAGATACACACATACCCTATATCCACATGCATCCATGTATACAGATACACACATACCCTGTATCCACATGCATCCATGTACACAGATATACACATACCCTGTATCCACATGCATCCATGTACACAGATACACGCATACCCTGTATCCACATGCATCCATGTACACAGATACACGCATACCCTGTATCCACATGCATCCATGTACACAGATACACGCATACCCTGTATCCACATGCATCCATGTATACAGATACACGCATAACCTGTATCCACATGCATCCATGTACACAGATACACGCATACCCTGTATCCACATGCATCCATGTACACAGATACACGCATACCCTGTATCCACATGCATCCATGTACACAGATACACACATACCCTGTATCCACATGCATCCATGTACACAGATACACACATACCCTGTATCCACATGCATCCATGTATACAGATACACACATACCCTGTATCCACATGCATCCATGTACACAGATATACACATACCCTGTATCCACATGCATCCATGTACACAGATACACGCATACCCTGTATCCACATGCATCCATGTACACAGATACACGCATACCCTGTATCCACATGCATCCATGTATACAGATACACGCATAACCTGTATCCACATGCATCCATGTACACAGATACACGCATACCCTGTATCCACATGCATCCATGTACACAGATACACGCATACCCTGTATCCACATGCATCCATGTACACAGATACACGCATACCCTGTATCCACATGCATCCATGTACACAGATACACGCATACCCTGTATCCACATGCATCCATGTACACAGATACACACATACCCTGTATCCACATGCATCCATGTACACAGATACACACATACCCTGTATCCACATGCATCCATGTATACAGATACACACATACCCTATATCCATATTCATCCTTGTACGCTGATAAATGCCAGCATGAAGTGGGTAAAAATTAGTTGCTGCTTTGGTATGCTGTGGATGGGGAAGGTGGCGCTGCCTCCTGTGACTAGTACCACACCTGCTGTATCCATCTCAAACCAGGGGGTTAAGGTTACATACAGACATGACCTCTCATCTGGGTTTCCCGTGAGTCTCCCGTCTTCTCACCCAGCTGGGAGATCCTCTATCAGTTTAAAGTTTATTCATTATTTCCATTAAGTATCTGCAGGAATTCAAACCCAGAAAACAGAACCACAGCCAGTACATTCAATAGGAGGTTTTTTTCTTATACAATATTATACAATTATGCAATAGTATTGTCCTGTCCTACATAACGTATTTATATAGAGATATCTCTATATGCCAGTACATTGTATACTTAAAAATATTTGTTCTAAGCCGACAATATACTGTCCTATACAGAGATTCTCTATATACCATACACATGCAGGGAAAAGAAAAGATTGGTATGAAAAAAAACATACCTAATTAAAAAAAAATGAAAAATAAGGCTTTTGTAATTTTTATTATTACATGATTATTAATAAATTTCGTTCCTCACAGCCCAGCAATGACCCTAGACTATAAAGCCCACCTTTCTGACACTGGAGAGATATCCGTGTTTTTGAAAATGGCAGCATGCCAGTTATACCTGCAGAAACTCCGGTGTTTTCCATATAGGTATAATAGGGTTAGGAAGTCCACAGAGGAAAATTCTGTGAAAATGCAATGAACAATGCTACGGGAAAAACAGCAATGCATTTCCGACGCGTTTTTGTCTCACAGCGTTTTTTACTGCCTTTCGCTATGTGGGGCCTTAGCCTAAAAAAGGTTTTCCAGGATGGGGCCTGTTTTCAATATTGATGACCTATCCTCAGGATTGGTGGAGATCTGACACTCAGACCCCACACTGATCAGCTGCTCCAACCATCCTCCGGAGTCACAACCTAGAAGGGATGGAACCAGAGGCAAACGGTTTTGTCCACTGTATAGCGACTGCCGCTCTGCTCCTATTAACCTGGGAATAGGTTATCAGTATCACAAACAGCACCCAGAACCTTTTCCTACATTGGCAGAGGTTATCAGGGATCATATTTTCTATGTGTTTCCTGTTGTCTGTCTATACAGATCACTGATAACATTGATTTATTGGCAGTCCTCTAATGTTATCATTGATTTCTATAGACAGACACGTGGAGAAGATGCAAACTGTGTCCTCTCTAATGCTTTAGGGAATTTCTGTAACATTATTACTGACATTATAGGGATTCCTTAACAACCACTTAAATGCAGAAGCAGCAGTTCTTCATTGGGCCACACAGGATTCATTATGCTGGCTGTGATTAGGGGGTTTTTTTGTGACAGGGAACTGATTATGGGATTGCAGAATTCTAGTGCAGTTTTCTGGCTTCATGATGTCACCATTTTTTTGCGCAAGTCATTTTTTTGTGCAAACATTTGCCACTTTTTGCTATTTTGAGGCAGCAGGGCCAGAGACTCAAATTCTTCCTCCTGATTACTCCACCGCCCCCTTTTTTTTCTCTTCTCTCTGCTCCTTCTCTCTCCGCTCTCTTTCCTTCTTTATTTTTCTTCTTGTTCATGTATAGGTTGCCCTTGCTGGCTGTTGCCGTCTTGGGGTTTCCCCCTTGGTGGCTTCTAGTCCGCAGTGCTTGCATGGTTGCATTTATGGTCTGTTTTAGTTTATGTTATTTTAGCTGTGAAAATCAATAAAACATTTGAATTGAAAAAAATAAAATAAACAGATTGTGGTGAATTTATTAATGACCTTTCTTACTTGAGTTTTAATAAAGGCCCTGACTTATCTTCGGCTAGCCTGAATTATTAAGAGGCTCCAGCCTTCCATGTACCAGAATGAATATCTACACCAGACAGGATCTGGCATAAAATTCCTAAATAACTCACAACAGGGACTCATCTTCCATGAGGCGACCTGAGGAGATGGCCTAAGGCAGCCCCTGATAACAATAAATTGGGGGGCAGCATTCTTTTTTTTAATTGACCACTACTTATTGTATTATTAAATTATAATTTACTCACCCATCCATGCTCCTGTCCAGGACAGCCTCTGCTGTCACCTCTAGGTTGCGCTGCACTTACGTTACGATGCTGAAGAACACCAGGACACTACGTCTCAGCATCTTGCTTCCTTAGCGTCGGCTAAACCGCACCCTGGTGGCCATCCTGGACAGGAGCGTGGATGGATGAGTAAATTATTGGCTGCTACCTATCGCAATCATACAATAAATAGCAGCCTAACATATACTGTGGGGATGGGGGGGCATAAAAAAGGGGGTTATATACTGTGTGGGGCCATAAATAGGGTCATATACTGGGGGAGGTTATAAAAAAGGGTCATATACTGTGTGGGAACCATTAAAAAGGGGGTACATATACTATGGGGGGGGCAAAAAAGGGGGGACATATACTGTGGGGTGGTCAAAAAAAAGAGTCTCGCATATGGTGGGGGGCAAAAGAAGGGGGTCATATATTGTGTGTTGGGCCAGAAAGAGGGGGTCATATATAGCATGTGATGGGCCAGAAAAGGGGCATCATATACCGTGTGGGGGGGGCACCTTTAGCATAAGAAAGGGCAACGCACCAAAGATGTGCCACAATTACACCCATCTATGCCAGAAAACTGGCAAAGACGGGTTGAAAAATGTCCCCATTCGTATCTGCTGACATATTGCACTCTATAAGTAGTCTGTAACCATGGGGACACATAGAGCTGCATTGGTGCTGCATACCAAAACCAATAAGCTTTTATTCTAAAGACATATAGATGACTTGCACATGCAGTCTGAGATACATATGTATATACAAGCTGTAGAGCCCTGGACAAGTCTTTACACATTAGATTACTGTAATATTTGGATTACTAACGCATTTCTATAACTAGAGCCCACAGCTGTTCTGCAAATCTAAAGTGCATGCTGGGATATGTAGTTCTACACTAATATTTATCAATTCCCCAACTTCTAGAGCACAGTAGACGCTCCTGTCAAGCTGTCATCTTTATGGTACGCCCTCTCTATATTCTCCGGTCCTCCTCCGCCTCTATGATGCCTGCTGACGCGGCAGGCGCTGATTGGCTCAGATGTTCGCTGGCGTCGCAGCCTGGCAGAGACCTGAGACAGAGACATGTGACCCGGAAACTGAGTTTAGACAGCAAGAGACATTCTTGGAACGACAGAGACAAACAAGGACTGTGCGGAGCGGAGACGCTGGCCAGGAGTGACGGCTGAGAAGAGACGACCCGGCACTGAGAGAGACTGCCCCGTCTACAGTCACCGAGGGCTTAGTGACACCTACCAAAGCTGCAGAGACTTGCTGGAGCTAATATAAGACTAAGGAGCAATGTAACCCGGCTGTCTGTGCGATTGTAGACATGCTGCTGGGGACTGACAGGCACTGAGAGGTAATGAGACAGCCTGCTGGCAGCTAGGGGCAGGTGTATGGGACAGGCAGGTGGTAGCCATGGGCAGCTACTTGGAAGAGACAGCTGGGGTCATGCACTAGAACTGTCTCCGAGCTGTGCACTGAGAATTGTGCTGTAGTCGCCACAAAAATGACCGGCGTGTGAATTTTTTATGACAGGCCAGGACTGTGCACCAATTGTAAAGAATCGGGGTGTTACTTTATGTATAGGGCGATGGGGTCCTCCAGATATAAGTGCGGAAAGCCCCCTTAATGATATAGTACACTTGTCCTGTAGACACAGAGTAGGTTATACGTGTGTGACTGCTGGGTGTCCAACTACTGACTCCTAGACATCACAAGAATGGGGGTCCCAAAGTCCCTGTATGGGCGGTAGCAAGTGCATGACCTCCACTCCATTCACTTCTATGGGCCAGGTGGAAGAAGACAAGTGCAGTGCTCTGTGAGTCCCATGAAGTCAGTGGAGCACTGGCTAAGCATGTGCACTACAGCTCTGCTCATGTAGAAGCCTGGGGTCCCAGCAATCGGACGTCTATCCCCTATCCTGTGCTTAGGGGACAAGTGTGGATAATGGTAAAAACGCTTTAGGCTAAGGCTATGTGTCAGGTCCTCTGTGGGGTGTCCACCATGGACATCCTTCAACGCATCTGCCCCTGGTAAAAAGCAACCGAAATCAGCTGGTCTTCACTCTGGGGGTTACCTGTGTGGCTGGGCCAGTTTTCAACCTTTGCTTTGCAAAGTTAGGAAATCGTGCTGAACCCACATCAAGAAATTGACTTTCTGCAGGTTCTAAACTCGCAGCACAAGCCACTTTGCTCTGTGGGTTTTTTAACAGTGTGCTGATTGCTTTAAAGGTGTTTTCCAGGCTAAATAATTGATGACCTATCCTAAGGATAATTAGGATCAATTAAAGATCGGCTACAATCCAGCAATGGGGCTCCTTTAGGAGTCTGCATCCTTTTCAGTACTTCCCCAAGCCATTTATACAGTGACTGTGTTTGGTATTGCAGATCAGCCCATTCACTTGAATGGAACTGAGATACTAATCCAGCAATGTGACCGACGAACGTGACATCACATGGCCTGTGAAGTGGAAGAGCCACTCAATGAGTATCACTGCTGCTTCAGATATCTAATCTGTGGGGGTCCTGTGTTTTGGACCAACGCAAATCTAGATTTATCCTAAGTCATCAATGAAAAAGTCCCAGAAAGCCCCTTTAAATCTCCTCCACTATGTTACTGTATATTACAGTAGACTATGCTGCTGGCAATTGTGCCGATGACTAACCTGCTGCGACAATGCTGTGTGTGACCTCTGCCTTAACGTTTATTGTAATGTCTGTGGTTTGTCTCTAGATTTTGCTGTTGCACCATTTGTTAGTATGCTCCTTTACCATGGTATCTGTATTGAGTGTTTATATCCACAGCCAATGTACTTCTGAGCCTATGGCCCACACTATAGTGCCTGTTACCTCAGTAGATAGGAGAGATAAGGGACACCAGAGACCTTTGGCAATTCTTATCTCCACAGGAACGTTCAGCGGATTGGATCTCTTGGCCGTGTGTATTTACATGAAGTTTTGTTAGCTTCTTCCCTCAGTTGTGGTTTTTAGTACAATGTTTATTTTCAACCACGATTCCTAATCTAATTTGTCTTAATTTAGCGGCGGTTTTTCGGATTGTTTAAATAAACAATAAGTAATACATTTGTACCCCACCCCAGTGTCAGGCCATAGGGATATACTATAGTATAGTATATTATAGTATAGTTGTCCTAGATTTCCCTTTGAAGCGTATGCAACCGCTACTGTCTGCCTCCAATTTTATATGGCGGTTTCATGATTCCGTATGGCAGGGACCATCACAATGCCTAAGTACGGCGCTATTCTCCATACCTCTGGCAGAATGTATAGGGCCTTAGCCTGGGTTTAGACCCTACAGATTTGTGGTGTGGATTTTCTGCCACTATTTTCAAAACCCATCCGCACATAGTGGAAATAAATGCACATGGAAATATAAGCATTGTGTGGATGTTTATATCGACCCCGTGCTCAATAGGTTGTGGTTTTCACTATGGATTTTAGCAATGCATAGCATGATATCCATGACAAAATCTGCATGTAATGAGAAATTATCCTTTGCGTCTAGATATAGCCTTACTGTGCACATTGGCACGATGTTCAGAGGGTGGTGACACATGAGCTGACCATGGCTGCCAGTCATTGACAGCAGTGATGACACTATAGAGGAGCGAGTGGCACACGACTGGTGGTAAGGGAGCTCACTGTTAGTCATTTTGCATTTATGTGACTGCTGACTTTTTTTCTTGTCCTGTTAAATCCCCTTGTTAGAGCACTTCCCTATGAAATGGAAACAAAAAGTCCTTATGTGGCGAGCTCGTGTCATGTTGTACCTGCTTCCAGGAAAGCCGGGGGAGGGAGGGGGATCCTTAAGATACAGTTCTGAAACCATTTAGTACATTTTCCCAGCCATGGTTCACAGTTTTACCATCTTGAAATGCCAGGTTACAACCCATGTGGAGTTTAAGTAGTATGCATAGGGGTCATCGCCCAGCTTTCCCAGCAAAGATAGAACTAAGAAAGGTTTGCATACAGTGTTTAACCTTGTCATAGCAGTGGTGTCTTGAGAGAGAAGTTTGACGTTTAACAATATGTGATGTGTTTATCAAGGCTCTTTGCAGATGTAATACAGAATCCATCAGAAATGGCAGACAGTAGAGCAGAGTAAGCAGCGCTTTATTGTTCAGAGGACACCGTGACCGAAAACTGACAGACCCTGAATGAGGATGGTTAGGTGCTGTCGCTGTCCATTGTGCAACAGATCCAGCACTGCTGTCATTAACCAGGCAGATGTGAACAGAGCCTTAATCGGTGATCTAATAATCCAGACTTGTTCCTAGCAGAGAGCAGCAGCGTAGTGTGGAATTTCACAAGAGCGTAAGCAGAAGCCAGAACAGAGAACAGATGAGAAACAATATAAGGCCACGTTCACACGTGGTTGATTTGTTGCAGTGTTTTCCAGACTGGAAATTGGCTCTATAAATCTGAATGGAGTTGTTTCTTCATCATGTGCAAGGATACTACAGACCTTTCAGATGGACAGGACAGTTGCAGCAATGTCTGTAACAGATCTTAGACATGTGAATATACTATTGTAGCTAGTTTTGTGTTAACAATTTATCTTCCTTCCTGTAGAATATTTTCCAGTGATTTTATTTAGTTTTAGATGACTATCCGATAACCTAGAATATTTCAGAACTTGACGCCTGTCTGGTTTCGTGATGGTTAAGAAGGAACCACTTGTATTCCCTATAATATTCAATTCTGTAATGTCTTTTCTTATAGTGCTGTACTGTTCCTTTGTTATTCCAACTAGAAATTAATAAATGGACAAGTGGGTGTGTCCCTACATTGTCTGACAGTGTCCAGTTGGTGCTGTCAGTGCCAGACTCTGTAGGAACACACCTCTTAGACAATTTACTAAAACCAACATGTCAGAAGTGGCAGTATATCCTCTTTAGGCTGAGGCCTCACGTTGTGGAAATGCAGCTTTTTTTGTTGCAGATTTTGCTGCGTTTTTTTGAGCCAAAGCCAGGAGTGGATTGAGCAGAAGGGAGAAGTATAAGAACTTCCTATATATATATATCCCTTTCCTTTTGAAGCCATTCTTGGCTTTGGCTCAAAAACCGCAACAAAATCTGCAACATAAAAAAAAGCTACATTTCCGCAATGTGGGGCCTTAGCCTTAAAGGGATTTTCCTTGACTTGAAGTTAAAAGATCCACTGGAGAGGTCATCAGATTGGTTGGGGTCCGACAGCCAGACCTTAGGCTGATCAAATGGCTTGGCCGCCGGAAGACAAATGCAAGGAATACGTCCGAAAGCAGCCCTGCTCCTGTTGAAGTGAATTCAGGCAGGGTTGCATGTCCCTGGCGCCACCACTAGTGTATACGGACATCTACACAGTATACAGCTTGCGTGTCCATACAATGTGGTGATGGCGCTGAGGAACTGCAGTCCCGATCCCATTCACTTCAGTAGGAACAAGTCTGCTTCCAGCCAAATACTGTGTATGCAACTTCTGGTGACCGAATCAGCTGATCTGTGCAGGGTTTGAGTGTCTGACCCTGACCGATCTGTTACCTATATAATTATCTTAGTATTATTTAATTAGTATTCATTATCTTCAGATCCTAGACAATCCCTTTAACAAGTTATCCCCCATCTATAGGATAACTTGCAGATCGGTGGGGGTCCGACCCTTCTATAGGAGCGCTGTAGATAGCCGAACACTGCACCTTCACTATCTCCAGCATTCTCATTGAAATGAATGGAGCAGTGCATGCACCAGCCACGTTCTCCTGATCGGTGGGGGTCTGAGCGGACCTCACAATCTGCAAATTGTCCTGTGCATAGGGGATAACTTGTTAAGATTCGGAATATCCCTTATAAATCATCACTTTTGTTTCATATCCTTATAAATTGATATCCATAAGATGTTTTCATGTATTACAGGCTTCTTGTATGTGAACTAACAATGGCTTCCGTGGCTGGATAGAGTACCTGCGACTATGGAGATGCCTGCAGTCTTGGAAAGTGCAAATCTTCCCTCTGAGGGGTCCCATAAACCGGAGGAACAGAATGAGATAGAGGACAATGGTGACACTTTTTGCACACAGGAAGGGTCAAGTGATGAGCAATGTCCCAATCAAAACACTAAGCAAGAAGATGGCACAGAGGACAGGGGCGAGGTACCCACTCAGAATGACAATGTAGACAGTTTAGGAAATACAGATACTATCAGGGTGGAACTGAATGTGGAGAACTCTTCAGGAGATGCTGATCCTCTGGCTAGTGCTCAGGACCAGACCAAGGAGTTGTCTTCCAATGTCTCATTACCAGTTAGCCAGGATTTGGAGGCTCTGCCTCACAGGACCGAACCGACTTCTTCCAGTCCGGTTAGTACAGATGAAGTAAAGGTTGATTCTGATGGTACTCGATACACTAAAGGAGCGGACCAAGAGAGTGACACAAAGGGGGTTAAAGAGGAAGGAGCCCCAGAGGAAGATAATGGTCGCAGTAAACATGGGCCAAAGAGGGTCACGTTTCCGTGTGACGATGACATTGTCTCTGGTGCCCTAGAACCCAAAGACCCATGGAGACATGGTGAGGACTGTGATCTCTTATTCGTGTCATGTTTATAGGATTTTTTTTTCAGTAAGTTCACCTACTTGGGATATGTTACCTGTTACTTATTCTGTGTGAAGTTTTACTTTGGGCTTGGTTGTTGTAGTGGAGCAGAAGATGAGCGACTTTCCTGCACCGCTTCTCTCTGAGAGTGCCAGGGTTGGACTGGAAAATCCAACCAGTCTGATTCTTGCTTCTCCCCATGCTAAAGCCCTATAGATGTTACCATATTGCTGGTGGATTTTGCTGAGCTTTGCATATGCACTGTATTCAGATGAAGCGCTCCTCCTTTGTCTGCCTATGGACATCTGACTTTACTATATTAACTTAACAGAGGTAGTCAATTCCATAGAAGAGAATACAGTGTAGGTCGTGCAGTGGCAATGTACTGTTACTCTGAGCTCATTCAGATTAGCGTGTCTGCCAGAAGTGGCGTTACTGTGGCTCATGGAGGGGGGTCCAGAGGATGTCACCACTTCTGGGATGGTCCATATGCTCTAATAGAGCGTAGGTACTGGGTTGTCTTCATGAGTCTATCCCTTGTCATTGAAAAGTAGCTAAGCTTCCTCCCCACTATTCATGCTGGCCGCAGTTTGATGGCCTATAGCTGGACAGTAGGCTGTTGTTGGGCTGCGGGCAGTGACAGTCTAAACTTATACTGTTCGCTTTTCATTGAATACCAAGTACAGCGAACATTATAGTAAAGGCTGCAATAGTTCCCGGAGGTCGCTTACCATCGCTGACCGTTGATGATGTTGGGATTGGCCATTAATATTTTGTCTTGGAAGACCCCTTTAACCATGCATTTAATGATTTATTTTTATTTTTTTATGCTTGGGAAGGTGATTATTTTACATTGTGAGCCAAAGAAGGGAATCTGTCAGTTTTGACCCCCTGGAAACCACTGACAGGGCAGTGTAGAGGATGGGGAAAGCAGTGTAAATATACCGGGAGTGATGGTCATGCAGGTCGCCTCGAGAAATCCTTATTTTAATGCCTCTGACACTGTGTTTGGGAGTGCTTAGGGTGGGGTGGGGTCCTCATGTACAGTACCCGGAGCTCTCCACACTGAATACATGCTATCCCTCTTCTCTCTGCTGTGAGAGACGGCTCTAGCGTCTAGTCCAGAGCGGTCATTCACATCAGAGATCCAAGGAGCTGCACATGATGGGGCTGCCTCCTAGGCATTTGCAATCGCAGCACAGGGCACCTTAAAGCTTGGGTTTTTTGATTATGCAGCCTGTGTGACCATCGCCAGAGGTATATTTATTTACTCAGCTCTCCCTGTCGTCTGTATAGTGACAGACACTCCCTATAGCATGCACCTACAAATAGTACAATTATCTTTCCTGCTATGGTGCGATGAAGGTGCAGGATTGATTGGTGGCAGATGACCGGTCACTTAGATATGTACCAGCTACTAGTGGCGGTATGTAAACACAGCCCCACAGAGCCGGATAGGTCTGGTCCTATAGTATTACATTGATCTGAAACCAGATCTGACCTCTTTCTGGGTTGATTAATTATAAATCCAGCCGAGCACTTATTAGTTATTTATTAACCAGACTCGCCGCCCAGGCACTCACAGCAGCCTGCCACTATCATGCCGCTTTTATTTTAATGTGTTCTTTACAGAATGACACTCCGGGAATTTTTGCCATAAATTCTTGTGCAGGGGATTAGGGTCTAGATGTTAATTTTAATCCCATTAAATCGTCTGATTTGCTTGTCGATCACTGGCAAAAATGTGTCTGTTCAAGGATGGCAAATGAAATGGAAATGAAGTGTTTGGGAAATGTTGGAGTCAGCAGGTCCTGTAACTACTACTAGACGTATTCTGTAGGGCCTTAATGGAAGTCTGCACTGTCCGTACTAGGTATTGGGCAGGATGTACACGGATATCGCTCTTCACACAATGTTACGCAATAGTGCATGCTATTGTTTGCACACGTGTGTTTAAGCATTGTCTTACAGACAATTGCAGGGACTTTGTGACTTTACAGGTGGTTTCAGGAAGCAGCAGCACTACTACTACTACAGCACAGTACAGTCATGGCCAAAAGTTTTGAGAATGATACAAATATTAATTTTTACAAAGTCTACTGCTTCAGTTTTTCTAATGGCAATTTGCATATACTCCAGAATGTTATAAAGAGTGATCAGCTTAACAGCAATTACTTGCAAAGTCAATATTTGCCTAGAAAATTAACTTTATCCCCCAAAACACATTTCAACATCATTGCAGCCCTGCCTTAAAAGGACCACCTAACATCGTTTCAGTGATTGCTCCATTAACACAGGTGTGGGTGTTGATGAGGACAGGGCTGGAGATCAATCTGTCATGATTAAGTAAGAATGACACCACTGGACACTTTAAAAGGAGGCTGGTGCTTGCCATCATTGTTTCTCTTCTGTTAACCATGGTTATCTCTAAAGAAACACGTGCAGTCATCATTGCACTGCACAAAAATGGCCTAACTGGGAAGAGTATTGCAGCTAGAAAGATTGCACCTCAGTCAACAATCTATCGCATCATCAAGAACTTCAAGGAGAGAGGTTCCATTGGTGCCAAAAAGGCTCCAGGGCGCCCAAGAAAGACCAGCAAGCGGCAGGACCGTCTCTTAAAAGTGTTTCAGCTGCGGGATCGGGCTACCAGCAGTCCAGAACTTGCTGAGGAATGGCAGCAGGCAGGTGTGAGTGCATCTGCACGCACTGTGAGGCGTTGACTCTTGGAGCAAGGCCTGGTCTCAAGGAGGGCAGCAAAGAAGCCACTTCTCTCCAGAAAAAACATCAGGGACAGACTGATATTCTGCAAAAGGTACAGGGAGTGGACTGCTGAGGACTGGGGTAAAGTCATTTTCTCTGATGAATCCCCTTTTCGATTGTTTGGAACATCTGGAAAACAGCTTATTCGGAGAAGAAGAGGTAAGCGCTACCACCAGTCTTGTCTCATGCCAACTGTAAAGCATCCTGAAACCATTCATGTGTGGGGTTGCTTCTCAGCCAAGGGAATCGGCTCTCTCACAGTCTTGCCTAAAAACACAGCCATGAATAAAGAATGGTACCAGAATGTCCTCCAAGAGCAACTTCTCCCAACCGTCCAAGAGCAGTTTGGCGCTCAACAATGCCTTTTCCAGCATGATGGAGCACCTTGCCATAAAGCAAAGGTGATAACTAAATGGCTCAGGGAACAAAACATAGAGATTTTGGGTCCATGGCCTGGAAACTCCCCAGATCTTAATCCCATTGAGAACTTGTGGTCAATCATCAAGAGACGGGTGGACAAACAAAAAACAACAAATTCAGACAAAATTCAAGCATTGATTCTGAAAGAATGGACTGCTATCAGTCAGGATTTGGTCCAGAAGTTGATTGAGAGCATGCCAGGGAGAATTGCAGAGGTCCTGAAGAAGAAGGGTCAACACTGCAAATATTGACTTGCTGCATTAACTCATTCTAACTGTCCATATAAGCTTCTGTTACTCATAATATGAATGCAATTATATTTCTGTATGTGATAAAAACATCTGACAAACACACATAAAAACCAGAGGGCAGCAGATCATGTGAAAATATAATATTTGTGTCATTCTCAAAACTTTTGGCCATGACTGTACTTTCAGGTAGGGCTGAGTTCAGGTAATGTATCCTGTATGGATATTGAGGAGAACTTACTAACCTATCTGTGCCATTTTTCTGGTGTAGATGTGGTGCATCTTTGTTGCAAAGCCTTTTTTTTTTTTTGCACCAGAGATGTGCCACATTGTTGGGTCCGTAGCCCACTCGCCACTATTTACCAAAGAAGAAGGAGCGCGGGGTGTAGACCAAGGTGGGTCGGGGTGGGGATACCCGCCCGACAGATTTGCTATAACTCGTGCCAGAGATCTGCCGTATGTTATACCTGAAATCTATACAGTTCCTGACAGCGTAGATTTGAATTGTGGCGCATGAGACCTCTTCCAGTGTGCTGGAATTGGGAGGCTCGCGCCACTTAATAATTCAGGTGCATCTCACGCCAGCGGGGGAATTAAGATTGGTGTTCGAGACGCCAGTCTTAATAAGTCCTCCTACCCCATTTTCTTTCCTTAAGGGCCGTTTTACTTGACCACTCATTGGCTGAATACACTTTCAGCTATTGCTTCCATGCATGCCCAGATATCATCACCAAAAAACAAGCATTGGCATTGATCACATCCTATATCTTAAGGCATAGACTTAAGCATCAAGGCTTGTCAGCAGGAGATCCTCGCATGTGAACAGGATGTCTGCCATCAACATGCACAGTGTATGGGGACAAATGGTGGACATGATGATATTGTTAGTTGGCACAGATTAGAAAAGACCCTTGGCTAGGTTATGGCCAAAGCCTATAGCTCTGGGGGTGACTAGTACACATATTAGGGGCTATGGAACAATATGGCTATTGTTTGCTTTTGACATTTCTATTTTGCCCGAATGTTAAGCTGATCGCTGGCTTTTGTTCTGATGGGATCCCTAGCGATATGCCGTGGTCTGTGGGAAACCCCAACTGCAAGTACACATCGCCACAGGGAAAATGAAGAATTACATTATAAAGGTGCTCTCTAGGCAATCCCCACTCTTGTTGTTAATGCATGAGGGTCCCAATGAGGGGGACACTAAACTAGTTGCTGTATATAAATAAATGGATAGAGCCGTGCATGTGCAGCCACTTCTCTATTCAGTGGATGTGGGATGGGGTCCCCGACTCCCATTCTTGAGATACAGTAGATGCAGGTCCCCAAGACTTTCATGACATTTCCTGTGGGATGGAAACCTGCTTTATAAGTCAGAATTCCTTAATACTTGGTTCTGTTTGGTTTTATTCCTTAGCCAGGCCTGTGGAGTTGGGATAGGCCAAAGCCACAACTCCTCTTTTTGTGTACAGCCCAACTCCGAATCCTTAAAACATGGTCAGACAAAAGCAGTAAAGCTCCTCTAATTCACGAAAATAAGCCAGTGACTGACTTCCTATGTAAGTAAATAAGTAACCAACTATACATCTAATTATATAATATCAATCATTATATAATAGCATTAAAAATTCATGATTTTATTTTTTAAGCCGGAATCGATCCCCCCCCCAACTCCACAGCCCTGTCCCCATCACCAATTATTTTGTTAATAGCTTATAGCAAATCGGATTAAAAACTAACCCTATACTGGACCTTGTGGCGGAGTCTGAAGCATTTTCTAAGAAAGTGATTGTTACTTGATTTGATGCGTCAGACACTGCAGCCGCTCTTTGATATAAAGTGTGTAGGCAGAGACAGAATTTCTGAGTCATCTGATAACATGTTATCCAAAAAGTGACAACTTCTGAGTCAATATAAGTGGAGAGGTTTTCTTGGATGAAGAATCCTCATTGTAGGTAATGAGCTGAAAGGTTGAAGTTATAGACTGGAATTTATCAGATGGTCTTTAGTGCAAAATAGACCCTATGTCAGAGGTATCAGCAAGAGTGATTCTGCAGGTGTCATTATCATTATTATTTATTAAATTCCATTAATCCCATGGTGCTGTACATTATTATATCAATTCCATGGTGCTGTACAGTATATTAATTTCATTGTGCTGCACCTTATTATATATTTTATATGGTGCTGGACCTTTATTATATTAATCCCATGGTGCTGGACCTTATTATATTAATTTCATGGTGCTTTACATTTGAGGGTTTACATACAATACACAAAATTAATACTAGTAATAATAACAGTGACCAACTAGTACAGAGGGATAGAGGGCCCTGCCCACAAGAGCTTACAATCTGAGGGAAGAGGGATAGAAACAGAAGGCTGTACAGGTGGTGGTGTGGTGACAGTAGCGTTATTGGAGGTTGTAGGTCTTCCTCAATAGGTGAGTCTTCAGCGCCTTCTTGAAGCTTGTGATTGTGGGGGTCAGTCTTATGTGTCTTGGTAATGAGATCCAGAGTATGGGAGATGCACGGGGGAAGTCTTGGAGACGATTGTGTGAAGAGCGGATAAGAGCAGAGCGCAGTAGGAGGTCTTTGGAGGATCGGAGGTTACGTGCGGGCAGGTAGTGGGAGATTAGGTCGGAGATATATGGAGGGGACAGGTTGTGGATGGCTTTGTATGTCAGCGTTAGCAATTTGAACTCTATTCGCTGGGCAACGGGTAGCCAGTGAAGGGATTGGCAGAGGGGAGCGGCTGATGAAGAACGGGAGGAGAGGTGTATTAGGCGAGCAGCGCAATTTAAGGTGGACTGCAGGGGGGCGAGAGTGTTAGGAGAAGAGTGGGAGGCCATGGAGAAGAGTGTTACAGTAGTCAAGGCGGGAGATTATGAGGGCATGGACTAGCATCTTTGTAGTTTCAGGGGTGAGGAAGGAGCGGATTTGATGGATGTTCTTGAGTTGGAGGCAGCAGGAGGTGTTGAGGGTTTAAAGGATAAGTCAGAGTCAAAGGTTCATCATGGGTGACCACTTCTAGTGTAGAGAGGTCTAGAGACCACTTCTAGTGGATTAGAGGTGTTCATTATTATTATCTTTGCTGTTAGTGCAGAGGATCAGACTCGGTAGGGATTGTAAGCCAGGCCTTGTTTTAGTGGAGAATAAACAGAGGAGCTGCACCAACACATCAGTTCACATACAGAAACATTCAGTTCTGTTATCCGAAAAATCTTTTCATATAGTAAAAGTGGAATCCGATCTTTTGCTTTTACATTGGTGCTCCCTCTGTAGATACGTGTATCTGACATTTCAGGGAATGGTTCAGCTTCACCTGTAAAGAGTTTTTGGCCTTAGAAAGTCAGTAGAACCGAGCTGCAATACCTGACACTGACCATGGACATTAGTGGCGCTGTTTCTGGGGGGTGAAAAGCAAACTCCTCATTTGTCAGCTAATGTGAGAGAGAAAAATCTTCACACCAGTGTCATTCATGTGCCATGTGTCCTCGAAACCGGCACAAAAAAACATGCTGTCGTCTTTATTCCTCTTCCTGTAGATGGGTCATCAGTATGAAAATTTGTTTTAGGGAAAACTCTTTAGGCTAAGGCCGCATGTTGCGGAAAACTTGCTTTTTTTGTTTTTGCTGTTGTATTTTTTTGGATCAGGAGTGGATTAAGCCGAGGGTATAAGATAAGTGCTGCTTCTATATTTTCTAATTCTTTTTTTCAATCCACTCCTGGCTTTGGCTCAAAAAACTGCAGCAAAATCTGCAACAAAAAAGCTGCTTTTCAGTAATGTGGGGCCTTTAGCCTAAAAGGGTGGTCAAGGATTAGAAAAACATGGCTGCTTTCTTCCAGAAACGGCACCACACCTGTCCACAGGTTGGATGTGATATTGCAGTTCAGCTTTGTTCTCTTCAATGGAGCAGAGTTGCAATACCAGATTTATTAGGACCTGCAGGGCCATTCTTTCATCTCTGGGTAGGTAGGTAGGTGGGTGTTCACTGCCTCCTTATTGTTGTTCCTCTGTACACAGCTGACAATTTCCCACAGCAGGCTGCAGATATCATCTTTCTCCATGGTCACAGAGATTCCATCTTTCCTAGCATTACTGGATGTATACAAGGCTGCTGGCTATTTCCTATGAGGGTTTGGAGTCCATCCGCAGATCACAAGTAACATAATTTGTGGTAGCATTGCATTTACAGTTGGAGGTGTAGTGGCTGAACCAAATCGCTGCAGCTTAGCTCACACTCAGCTGACCTGCAGTACCCTGGTGTGACCACTACCCAGAGAACAGCGCTGTCTGCTTCCTGCTCCATTCTGTGTGTATCAGCTGCTGAGAGAAGATAATTGGTGGAGGTGACTGATCTTGGACCCTCCCCTTAGATCTGTAATTCATGACCTATCCTTAGCGATGTGATCAATATTTTTAGCCTGGCAAACCCTTTTAAAACCAGTCACCAGAGCCCAGCATAGTAACCCGGCCTGGCAGATAGATAGGTTAGGGTCCCCTGAATCAAACAGGGTTTCCCCTTGTAAATCATGTTACCCTAACCCTATTTATCTACTGGGCTGGGTTAATATGGTGGGCTCTGGTGACAGACTTTAAAGGGAATAGGTCACCAAAAATGGCCTATTTTTTTTTTTTTGTTTTTAAAGTTTTTATGAGAAACACATTAAGAATTTTTAATTTAACTGTTAATTTTCTATCTGAGATATAAATATTTTAAAAAAATATATAAATAAAAATAATAATGATCGAAGGTCCAGCAATTTTCACTCTGTCTGCTAAGCCTAATAGCAGCCTTACACCTGCGTTTTCATTGCAGCATTCATCTAATTTTCATCACAAACAAGACAGACAGGATCACAATGGAAGATAACACTTATATATATATATATATATATATATATATATATATATATATATATACACCCATGTTGGCCTGTCATTACATCCAATACTGACAATTGATGATGTCACAGCTTATCTACTCCCTGTCCCTGCACAGAACGTGCTTAGAAAATTCTCCTATAGACCTCAATGCGTCAGCTGCAGACTTTTGCTGCCTATGGCCATTACACTGCTGTAAAGCAGATCACTAAATGCTGTTAACTTAGCAGAGGAGAAGCTCAGGCAAGATGGCCGACCCCATAATCATGTACAGAAAATACAATGAAAAAAAAATCTACAATAAGAGAATAAAAACAGATTAGAACAAAAGTGATATAGGTCTAATTTTCTGGTTTTAATAGATATAATTAAAAAAATTATGAGACGTTCCTTTAAGTGTCTTTAGTAAATTGCAATAAAATAAGATCTTGTTGTGTACAAGTAACTCAGGGACAGCCGGTCTGCGGGATGGAGAAAATTCACAAACCACAATTAGGACAAATGTCTATAAGAAACCAAACAAAGGAGATCTTGTAAGATGTGTGAGCTCTGTACTAAGGTCATGTTTAACCCGTGGCTTATTGTTACAAGGAAATAAAGCCATGGCGTATTTACCCAGGAATGTAAGCCATGATAACCTGGAGTGTCAGCGCCATAAACCTTGTACCACAGGAAAGTAATGTTTATTTTATTAACACACATCTTTGCTATCCTGCCCGAGGCAGAGTACGGAGGGGGGGGGATCAAATCCGGCAATGCCAATAGATCGCTCACACAGGTATCTGATGTGTACGGCCACCTGTAAGGACAATTTATGTGTATGTGCCTGGTCATTGCCTCGTGTAAATATGGACTAGTGAGCCGACAAATGGACAGGCATCCATCTGTCGGCTGTGGAGTCAGAGTCCGCACTGATTTTGGGTGAAGTCTGAAGGGTGAATCGGGAAGAAACTGACCCTGGCTCAGAATGATTTTATTTTCAGGCTTCATTCACATCTGCACGGAGGACTCTTCTCTCCGCTGATTTCAGTATAATACCGGCAGACCCCATTATAGTCTATGGGGTTTGTGGGTGACCGCTGTTTTAGCAGGCAGGCTCTCCGTAGTTTGTGTACCACGACGGATACGAAAGACGGAGAGCACAGCGCAAGTGTGAACCTTGCCTAACTTGTATAGCACCTTCATATTCTGCAGCACTTTACAGATATTGTCAAAATAAAATGATGATTTTTAGTTATATTTATAGTTATTAATACTATTATTTAACATAGAACCAAGGGGAAGTAACTGCTACTGATAGTTTGTCATATCACAAGCACAGGATCCAAGAAACTCTAAAACTTAACCTTTAATATAAATCACAATAATAAATATTTAAGACGGGCAATCCTCAGGGATTTCAAAATATAAGCCCAGTGGGGAATATACGCCCTTCATGCTACTCAACCGTGTAGTGTCATAGCTTGCCAGTTGTAGGGCTGTGCAGATGGGGTGCTCCACCCTGAGTGCAGGGAAGCATATGTGTCAGCAGGACCACTGCTGAGGATTGCCCCTCCATCTGGTTGGGACATGAAACGCGTTGGGAAATGGATTTAATTTGATAGGGAGATACAGGGAGAGATTTGGGACTGTCCTTGTTAGGACAGGAGTCATTGTGGGATATAGGTGAGAGATAGGGTATAATCACACCTTCATCTGTAAGTCCCGTTGAGTCCCCAACGTCTCTCAGTAGGTCCGGGTAAGACTGTTCCCTTTTTTATCTAGAGCACGTTTTGTTTTGTGCACATGAACTGGTGATATTCTTTGACCGTCTTAAATATTTATTATTGTGATTTATATTAAAGGTTAAGTTTTAGAGTTTCTTGGATCCTGTGCTTGTGATAGTTGATTGTTGGATCATCAAGTTTGTTTGATCACGTAATTGTATGCTTTGGCGATTTGATACAGTTTGTCAATATCCAGATTGATTGGGATAAATAAAGTTATGTTTGTTACATAATTGCTTCCATCGGATTCGGTCACTAGGGTTCTTTTGTGAATTAGAGGAGCTTTGCAGCTTCCGGTTGTCAGCCATTAATGAAGGAGCAGGAGTTGGAGTCGCGTTCGGCCTAGCGACTCCACAGCCCGGGTCGGCTCATTGGTTGGCATGTAAGAAGGGAACATACTGCCAATGCAATGCAAGCGTATGAGAGAAGTGTGAACAGTCGCTCATGGTCTGCAGTCATTGGAGAATGGGACAGAAGCGGTGCCTGCCATGACCTCTGCACAGACCAAATCAGACACTAACATACTTGTGTGAATGGGCCTTAACAATAAATCTGACTGTAGTGTGCTCCTCTTGTTCAGATTTTCCTTTAAGCCTTAGAATCTACTTCAGTCTGCAAAATACAGTAATTGGCTGTAATTCATTGACTGAACACCGTCGGTCATAGTGAGAACTGTGCAGCACTGATCTTTACCATCAGTTTTAGGCCTGCTTTAATTCGACATATTCAGTTTGCAAATACAGACTAAATTTTGCCTGAATTTCCCAGACTGAACGTGGTCCAGGGACCCGGCCTCACAGTATCCTATATATCCATGATGCTGTAGTGCGGCAATGATGTAGTGACCCGCAGCATTGTGGATGACTGCCATACTGTGTTCAGTCTGGGGAATACAGTCTGAATAAGGCCATGTGAAGCAGCTGTGAAACATTAGACTGTCGGATGCATACACGTCCAGGTGCTTGTTATAATCTGAATTAATGGTACGTAGTCATCTTTTTATGGCTTTTAACATGTCATTTTTTTGGACTACAGCCTTGAAGCAGCAGTATGGAGCTGTAATATCCACTACAAAGCAATGACTGTGTGCAGGTGCATGTGCTGCTCTATACACAAGGCCTGGGACGCTGCACGTTTCATCACTTATTTACAAGATATTTGTATAGACTAAAAAGGAAGTCTGTGTCTGTCTTCTATCAGACACACATCCGTTTTATCAAGGATAAAAGCAAACCTCTGTATTGTGTGAACATAAAAGACCCCCAGGTGTGTGAAGAATAATCCCAGTAAAGGATGCTATAAATGGCTTCTCCCTAGCCTTAAGTGACTGGGGAAGTAGGGGAAGTGATCCGGGTCTTGTGGGGTATACCTGTCTTATTACATGTAAGAGAAATGATAGGTTCAGACCTCTTTACTCTTATGTGTATGGCCATCGTAGAGGGGTTGTCCAGGAGAATGAAAAGATTCCTTAAAAGACTGAATATGAGGGTTTTATTGTGGATTTTGCTAATGTGGCCTTTAAAGGGGTATTCCCACCAACATAACCATTTTTAAATTTGTAGATAATTAAAAGTTAAACATTTTTGCAAATATAAGTAGTTAAACATTTTACAGAGTTTTAAAGATTTTCCCTAAATATCTTGTGGTCACGAGTTGTTGTCTTGATCGGTTGCCAATGGATACGGCCGTAAATGCAGGACCTTTCTAAGGTCAGAAAATTAGCGATGATTTGCCTTATTGTAGCTGGGATATCTTCTGATACATGTAGTGTCCCTGCCTGATAACACAGCTACAATAAGAAAATCACGGCTGGGTTCCTGACAAGTCCCAGACCATAGAAAGTTTCTGCATTTGTGGTGGTATCCATTGGCAACCGATCAAGACAACAGACGGTCACCACTAAGATGGTTAGAGAAAATCTTTAAAACTCTGCAGAATTTTTAGCTACTTATTTGCAAAAATCTTTCACTTTGCATTATCTACAAATATTAATATGATTATGTTCATGAGGATACCCCTTTAAGGTGTAGATGCTTAAACCGGAAAATACTACATTTAATGGCCGCAGTGTAAATGTTTTCTGAAAGGATAACATGTCTCGTGTGTCTCTGTTCAGCCCAGAATGTGACAGTGGAAGATGTCATCACGTCCTATGTACAGGCCTGCCAGAAACTGAACTGCAAACAGATTCCGAAACTTATCCGGCAGCTTCAGGTAAAGTTGGCTGTGGAGTTCAACGTACAAAAAAAAAGATGGATGTCGCCAAGACTGGCTTATGCACCAGGGTGATGGGCTTTATTCTAGGGAAGCAGGGGTATAAATGAAGACGACAAACTAAGGCTGGGTTCACATCTACATCAGAGTTTCCATTTGGAGACTCCGTCGCAGTGACCGCCAAAAAACACCAGAGAAAGTGCTGCAAGTCCGACTTTTTTTTTTTTTTTTTTTTTTTTTTATCTAGTGGTTTTAGTTTAAAACATCGGACACCACTGACTATAATGGGGTCCATCGGTCACTGTTGGTGTCTGCTGTTCTAGCAGTCTGTGTGTCCATTGTTCTGGTCCTCTGATGGACACGGACAGACCACAGCGCAGATGTGAACAATAATGTAAGGCTAAGCTACTAGAAAAAAGTTGGCCATACACCTAATATAAGATAAAAATGTGGTACAATTGCTGGTTTTGGTGGAGACGACCAATGGCCATCTGTATTAGAGCGTCTCCTGACTCTCCTCAACAGCAGGTGTTGGGGGTGGGGAGTGATAAGGTATGTTGGATTTCAGCATGTCCAATCCTTTGCGTTTCACAGGAGTTGCGCTGCTGTCGGCGGGGACTGACAGTGGCCTATTCCCTTCTCTCTGAGCATGATCATCTTGAGTCAAGCATGCATGTATATGTTGGATACAGTCTGATTTAGCCCATATAATAATATTTCTATTCAGTGTAAAATAATCTAATTCCGGGTTGCCTTGTGTCTTGCAGGACATGACTGATCTTTCGGGAAGGGTTGACAGTTTTGATCTGAAAGGTAAGTCCTTTTATTTCTGCAAACAAGGAGTATGATCTGGTCTCCTGAGACCATCCCTGCCTGCGGTCTAATCTAGCTGTCACTTTACTACCTTTCTGTTCTCTAATTCTTGCTAGATTACCAAATATAAGAATTACTGACAGATGGGAGTACAACTGCAGGCTCAGACTACACATGGTTTCTGTGTAGTCTGTCACCAATGAAAAATAGGCCTGCATAGTAGCTTTTTTATTAAAGGGGTTGTATCACAATTTAATGTGACTATTCTGTAAATAAACATATAACTATCGCTGTTACCTATTTGTTATGGCGCCCTCTGGTGTTCTTTTGATTTCTTTACAATAGCTCAGTGGGGGCGCCATAATAAACATGTAATGGTAGTATCTAGACACAGGAGCATAAAAAAATTCCAGTTTTAAAGAAATTACATTTAGCTGTATATGAGTTTTTGTTTTTTTGTGACATGTAACATTTTTTGGTGGTTTTGATGCTCTGACGCCACTGAGAGCTTCTGGTGAATATCCTATCTCCGAACTGCTATTCACAGAGGGGTGTACCAGCTCAGGCAAGATGGCCACCCCCTAGCCATGTACTGAAAATAGATAAAAATAAAAGCTATTATCAGAAAACAAGACCTATTGGAAAAAGTATATGGTGATACTTCTGTCATTGTGTGACAACACCTTTAAAGGGAATCTGTCAGGGCGATTTGGGATACTAAACTACCCAAAGGTCCTTATAGACCGGGGATTTTGTGTCTCCCAAATTTCCCCTTTTTAAAGCCATCAGTACCGTAATAAAAATAAAAAAAGTTATACTCCCCCTGCCACGTACTCTTTGTTTTGGAGCAGTTCTTCACAGAGTACAGAGCAGTACACCTCACCTTCAGTTTGCATGCTCTGTACCTCCGGCACTTGCGCAGTGAAGCCAGGATGTATGTCCTCTTCTCTGAAGAACTGCGCAGGTGCCTGGAGCACCAGAGAGGCGTCCGATCAGTCTCTTCTCTAGGTAAGTATAACCTATAGGCTGGAGATTTGGGACACTAAACGCCAGGTCTATAAGGACCTGTAGGTGGTCTAGTGTCCTAAATTGACCTGACAGGTTCCCTTTTAAGAATAAAAATGCATGGGTACCAGGTCTTATACTTGCCTCTCTGGCAGAATCCATGGCTGCCAGAATGTAATAAGTGAAAGGAGTTGTCCAGGCTTTTTTTAATGGCCTATAATTATCTAATCAATAGGGGGCCAACACCTGGCCCACAGGCTGATCATCCACATGGAGCCACTTCCGGCACCCGTCCAGTACACAATATGGGGCCAGAAGCAGAAAGCTCCATCTGTTGTCTAGCAGCCCGGCACCCATTGAAGTCAGTGAGAGCTGAGCTGCAGTGAAGGTGCCAGGACAAGTCCTACCCGTATTGTTTACAGCATGTTGGCCCCCTATCGATCAGATGCTTATGGATAGGCCATAAAAAAAATAAGCCCAGACAAGATCTTTCACTCATTTCCTTGCCTGGAAGGATAAAGGGATAAATACGAAATCCCAGTTAGTTCACGATGGCACCTTTTATAAAAGCTTTGAGCAATTACAATCTGATTATTCTCTGCTACCAATATCTTCAGCTCTGACAGTGAGGGATCCTGCCATGTTGGACCTTATTGTATCTGCAGAGGTCACTAAGGGTCTTATTTCGAGTGTATATAAAAACCTATTGTCTCATCCTTTAGCTAAATTCCCCCTGCGAGCTCCAGCTATATGGAAGGCGGATGTGGGAATATTTACAGAAGAGCAATGGAACAAGTTTCTTGAGCTCACCCCTAAATTATAACTGAGGCGCAGACTTTCTATCTATATCTGTTAGTCTGTTGTACCCCTACATTGCAGATTAGATTAGGAATATGCCCAGATGCGGAGTGTCCGTCATGTGGCCAGGAGGATGCTCCTCTGCTTCGCATGTCCTGTGAGTGCGCTGCCATTGGCCCCTTTTGGAGACGTGTGCTTGTCCTGGATGAGCGGGTCAGTGGTAAAAAAAATTCAGGCAGAGCCCCAAATGTCTGTTGGGTTTGTTGGCAGAGGGAGTAGATATGGAGTCCCCTGGGGATCCAGTGCATACTGTTTCAGGCTTGAAGCCGTTGGCTTTTTCTGGTTAGCCTGTGCACCTTCAACTATCTCTGAGTTGAAAACCAAATTGAATCATATTCTTAGTCTAGAAAGGGGTATTTACTTGAAAAGGTCAGATATGAGGCAATTCAGGGCGCTTGACTCTACACTCTGGTGAAGTCTTCTGTAGCTCTCCAGCTAGATAGACCTTCCAAATCTGCAGCATATTTAGTGGTGTATCCCTCGTCTAGTGCCACCCTATAGATCCTGTATAGATCCCTGTGGCTATAATGAAAGACCCCTTCGTGAAATGACTATAGTGGCTATAGGGAATTACGGATAATCGCCAGCCATGGGCGGATGGCACCACATGTCCTCACGTTGGATGGAATCAATTTACTGATCCGTAAAAAAGTAAAATATAATGAATTCTTTGTGTTTTGGGGCTTGAAAAATGTAGAAATATCAGGGTCATAGAAATGAACCAAATGCAGATGGTGAACAGCCTGCCTGCAGTATTGGACACCAACCATAGACAATCGTGCTGTTTTTTGGAAGAATAAAGAGATTATTTTTAAAGGGATTGTCCTGGACTGTGATACCGAGCTCCACTTCCTCTTCTCAGAAAGTGACATCATGTCCATTGGTCACATGACCACACGGCAACTCAGTCCCATTCAAATTAATGAGGCTGAACATGAGGTTGGCCATGTGACCAATGGACATGAGTTCACGTCCGGAGTAGAGGAAGTGGAGCTCAATATCAGTCCTGGACAACCCCTTTAAGATATTATGTTCTGATTATTCTCCATGTAAACCGTTCTCTTAGGTGATTTCTTTTTTTCCATAGGGGAGAAATTGGACCATAAAGCGTGTGAGGCACTGGAAGAAATCTTTAAACGGGTGCAGTTCAAAATGGTGGATTTGGAGCAGACAAACCTGGATGAGGATGTAAGTTGTTAAGAATCCTGCAGTGAATAGGTTACATGATCTCGGTTTGACCACTTGGGCCCTGGAATCTGTAGAAGGATGGAGTCCTGCTCACTCCTCTTTAAAGGGAGTCTGTCACCAGAACCCAGCATATCAACCCAGTCGGGAAGCTAGATAGATTAGGGTCCCCTGAATCAAACTGTTTCCCCTTGTGAATTGGCAGTTAATTTACATATTGACAAAAATGGCGATATCTTGACAACTGATTTCTTTAGAGCAATGAGGGTATCGCTAATGTTCCACAGAGGTAAGCCGCAACGCCCTCGTTGCTCCAAAGATCTAATTTGCATATTGACATAAACAGCCATATATCGGCAATGGACGCACCGATTCACAAGGGGAAAATACTGTTTGACTCCTGTGACCCAAACCTATCCGTGGGGCTGGGTTGATATTTTAGGTTCTGCTGACAGACTCCCTTTAAAGCTCAGAATCCTCTGCTCCCCAGTGGTGGTTGCTGATGGGGTTGCAGTGGTGATGTCATGTAGATGGTACACTGCTGACATCAGAGCCTATGGACAGTGGTGAGTCTATCATTCATGTCTTTCTCTTAGCACGTAACGCAGCGGCAGGTTGTGTACGTTACTGCTCCTGCATGCAGACTCTTTATTACTGCAGTTGATACTTATCAGCAATTCTGTAGATAGATGATAAATGTCATCTATGGGACAATCCCTTTACAATGAATATAAGGTACGCAGACCTGTAAGTAAGCATGATTCTGCTTGGCTGTAGTGGTGACTCTTGTTTCTTACTGTATCTCCACCATTTTGTCTAGTATGAAAGGAATTTCCTGGGCCTTCATCCTAAGTTTTCTTTCCTTTTCTTCGTCTTCTTACAGGGAGCCTCTGCTTTGTTTGACATGATAGAGTATTATGAGTCAGCGACACATCTCAACATCTCCTTTAACAAGCACATTGGCACTCGGGGCTGGCAGGCGGCAGCTCATATGATGCGGAAGGTAAGGTTGACCCCATGACATGACATATTATGTTTCAGGAGCTCTTCTTCATCTATTTTGACACTCTCTCTAGTTTTATTTTTAGTAGTTTAGTTGCATTATTCTGATAAGGCTACGTTCACATTTGTACTGGAGTCTCCGTCACATTGCCCACCTAAATTTGGCCTAATTTCAGTTTTAAACCAATGGACATCTGTCAGTGTGGTCCGTCAGTCTCCATAGGTAACCACAATTTTAGCGGTCCTCTCAGAACAATGGACCGCTCAATGGATGTTTGAGCTTGGCGTCAGAGAAGTGTAATGATTATATTGCATATAGGACTAGTGCCACCTAGTGGCCGCAGTGTCATGTATTCAATTTTGGTGTTTTGAACACCTTGAAGATTTGGAGTACTATGACTTGTTGCTCAGTAATGTATCCTTGTTTTGTTTCGGTACAGACAAATTGCCTGCAGTATTTGGATGCTCGAAACACCCCGTTGCTGGACCACTCGGCACCTTTTGTGGCTCGGGCACTACGCATCAGCAGCAGCTTAACTGTCCTTCACCTAGAAAACACCAGTCTCTCAGGGAGACCCCTGATGCTGCTGGGTGAGCCGTCCATCTATAGTCTTACAGCCATCTGGTTATGGGTTTCCTTCTTAATATTCACCAGATATTCAGTTTAATGTATATTAATGAGAATTATTTTGTCATTTTCTTCCTGTAAGAATTTGGCCTCCTGAGCTGACATTTGAGGGCTAACTGTATGGAATGTGCATACATTGCTGTTCACATTTTTCCCGTACAGTTTACTACTAGATTCACACCCTGGAACATCGACAGTAATTCTGCATGTGTGGACTGTGGATATAATATTAGATTTTAACCATTTCGACACTGACTTCATGTCTACATATTTGTAGGATTGTTGTCATTTGTCATAGTGGTGTAAACTGATGGCTCACAAGATGCCATAAAGGGGTTATCCACCTTAGGATAGGCCATCAATGTTAGGTCTGCGGGGGTCCAACAGCCAGGACCTCTGCAGATCAGCTGTTTGGGGATAGCTTGGCCCCTGGTAATGTTTTGACATACAGTGTGTAGCAGCAGGTTTAGGTATAGCAGGGTCTCTTTGAAGGTCACCTAAACCCACTGCGGCACATTGTACGGTGAGTGAATGTAAATCTTACCGATTGCCATGCTGTCCCGAAACAGCTGATCTGTGGGCATCCTGGCTGTCACAAATCTCATATTGATGGACTAGCCCATGGATAGGCCATCAATATTAGAAAGGTGAGCTATCCCCTTTAAAGAAGCTGCCCGGGAATAGAAAAACATGGCTGATATTTTCATCAGATGACATCACATGTGTCTACAGGTTGTGTGTGTTGTTGCAGTTTGGCTCCATTGAAGCGAATGTGACTGAATTGCAATTCCACACACAAGTCTGTAGTCAGGTGTGGCACTGTTATAGGTAAAAATAACACAGAAAACCTAATGCTTACTGAGTCAGAGAAGCCGGCAGGGGTTATAGCTGTGCTTACAGTACAGAATAGACAGATGATTTCCTTTTCTGCTTCTGCTTTATGTTTTGCATGATTAACAAAGTGTCCCCATTTTTTTTTTTTTTTTTTTTTTCCACATCAGCCACAGCTTTAAAGATGAACATAGTATTACGGGAGCTTTACCTCGCTGACAACCGCCTGAACAGCTTACAAGACTCGGCCCAGCTGGGAAATGTATTAAAGTTCAACAGCTGTATACAGATCCTGGACCTGCGGAACAACCACATTATGGACTCGGGTGAGTAATGGGGTGCCTGTCACAAGGCAAACAGGTGCTATTTTCCTCAGTGGTATTTGTCAGGAGGATTCCCTGATGCATACCTCTCATGGATACCATTGTATAGGCATACAGTGGTATAGATCGCCCATAGACTCCCATGTTATAAGACTGTATACCTTGCAGGGTGTTTTTTTTTTTTTTTTTTCTTGAAACCACATGCCTCTTCATGGAGAAGCGCAGCATGCTGTGATATTCTGAGCAGAAAATGTCTTCCATGTTTGGTCTTAAACTTGGTGTATACCGGATCCTATTGTATCCACTATGGCAGAGTGTAGCATAAAGAGAACTGCCTAATTTTTGATGTGGTTTCCTTGCAGAAGCAGCGAGGAAACCACTGTAGATAGCCACAAGCTGATATGTTCACTTTGCTTTTACTTCAAGTAGTATAAATGAAACATACATTGCAGATAGCCGGTTATACAGGAACAAAGACCCTTTCAACAAGGTAAAATACAATATGGACATCCAGTATACACCACGGCCAAAGTGCATACAAGACAAAATGGTAACTATATAACACAACATGCTTACAGCAATATTAATCTGAGAGTGCTGCCACTAGGGGGCAGTAGCCACAAGCTGATTAACCAATTAAATAGGGCTAATCGGCCTGAGGCTCTGCGGCAGGTCAAAGGTCATCCTTGGATTTATGCCTGCTGTTGGCTAGTAATTGATCTACTTCATTCTCGGCAGTGGTAGAGTCTATCGTGAAAAATACAGGAATGTCCTCACTCAGGATGTAGCAGCTGCAGTTATTATTGTGTCTTATCCAGCTGCTTCCCCCTCCCCTCTCCATAGACTCCATGTTTCCTTCTCCACTTAACAGGCTGTCTCTTCTAAATGGGTTGTCCAAGTTAAAAAAAAAAAAAAAAAAAAAAAGTTTTTAATTAGGCCGGGAGAGGTGAAATAAAAAACCCACTCACCTGTCTCCGGTTCTCCAGTGTCTCCAGCGTAGTTTTCTTCTGGCAGAAGTCCCCACCGCACATGACGGCTGAGGCCAATCGGTGGCCTTGGCGAAGAACATGGTACGTCACTACCTGTGACATCCTCGGGTTCCTTTCCTGAGGCCACTGATTGGCCTCAGCGATCACATGACCATTGAGCCCATTCAGCAGCTTAAGGAAAGGGACCTGAGGACATCACAGCCAGCGAGGACTTCCTTCAAAAGAAGATAGTCGAGCAGCAAGAGCGGGAGGCACCAGGGACAGGTGTGGGGGTGTGTGTGTGTGTGTGTGTGTGTGTGTGTGTGTGTGTGTGTTTTGTTTTTTTTGTTTTTTTTTCCACCTCTCCCAGCCTAATTTAAAAAAAAATAAATAAATAAATTATGCTGGACAACCTCTTTAATAAGATACATTAAAAAAGTTTCTTATATTCACCTACACTATTCATTTATGAAAAGTAGTTTTATTACTGGAGGTATGCTTTAAGGGAATCAGATTAGTCATTAGGAAATCCTCCATATTGACTACTGAATAGCTGTAGCGTTTCACGTGTGAATACGCAGCCTACCTAAATGTATGCGGGCCATTGCCTACCCTTGCCTATAGGGTAAGTATTATGTTTGGTGCAAGCTATATAGAAGAGGGCATTGATGAAGGGACCTAAAGAGACCTAGGATCATTCCTTATTAGACTTATTTTCTTCAGTAGGTTTGTCAAAATAGATATTATTATTTATTTTAATCAGTTTTTGCCAGAATATTTTTTAAGGCTCTGTGGTTACCAATATTGTTCTTTCATGTACTTATTTAACCCCTTCACGCATTCTCACGTACCTGTATGTGGGAGAATGCGGTTAGTTACCGCATCCCCACGTACAGGTACGTGATGGTGATCGAGCGGGCTCAGAAGCAGAGCCCGTGCGATCACCGCGGGAGCCCGGCCGATCGAGGTTTTAACCCCTTGGATGCCGCAGTCAAACATGACCGCGGCATCCAAGGGGTCCCGCCATGTTTCCACCCCACGGCGAGATTGGGGGGTGCCGATATCTATAATATGCAGCCCAGGGTCTTGCCAGTGACCCCAGGCTGCCTGAAGCCCCCAGTACCTGGTTGATCCTGCCGGGACCTCTAGAAATCAGCCTATGCATCTACATAGGCTGAATTCCTGTATAGACTGCAATACACGTGTATTGCAGTCTATAGTGCTGAATCAGCAATCAGACTATCATTGATTCAGGTGTCCTAGTGGCACATATATTAAAAAAAAAAAAAAAAAAGTAAAGTGTATGAAAACAATTAATTAAGCAAGGAAATAATGATTTTTCGTCATCTCGCTTTAAAAAGTGTTCAAAAAGTCATATGTACCCCAAAACAGTACCAATAAAAAGTACAGATCGTCCCGCAAAAAAATAAGCCCTCAACCAACTTTGTCAACCGAAAAAAAAAAAAATGCTACACCTCTCAGAAGATGGTGATGCAAGAATAATTGATTTCTTTCCCCAAGTGGGTTTTTGTTCTGAAAAACTAGTAACGCATAAAAAAAAAAAAATATATATATAAATTAGTTATCGTCGTAATCGTACCGACCCACAGAATAAATGTAACATGTTACTTATGCTGTACACTGCGTGGAAAAAAAAATTAAAAGGTAAAACGCAATGCCAGAATTCATGTTTTGTTTTTTTTTTTAATCCACCAAGAAAGAGTTAATAAAATTTATTCTATAAGTTATAGGTACCCAAAAATGGTGTCATTACAAAATACATCTCATACTGCAAACAACAAGCCCTCATATGGCTACATCACCAGAAAAATAAAGAAAATATAGCTTGTACAATGTGAAGACAAAAATCGCAAAATCATTAAAACAAAACTGGCTGTGGCAGGAAGGGAATGTATAAGCTGTGCGTAAATCAGGGGACACCCCAAATTTAGTGCTTACAAGGGAAAATAAACCAGAAGTGACCCCCAGAGAGACCCCCCCCCCCTCCCAATCATAGGAGCTACTGGGGAAAAAGTAGGGAGTTTGGTGTTCCCCATGTACTCTGCACAGCTTATGTATTCACTTTTCCCCATCCGCTGTGCATTCACATCTGGGATACTAATGCTCACTACACCCCTGATAAATTCTTTGAGGGGTGCAGTTTTCAAAATGGGGTCACTCCTTAGGGGATTCCACTTTACTGGTACTTTAGAGGCTCTGCAAACACGGACATGCCGTCCAGATACCAAACATCTAAATATATACTTCAAAAGCCACATAGCGCTCCTTCACATCTGTGCCCTGCTGTGTGACCAAACTGCAGTTTATTCCCACATGTATGACACTGGTGTACACAGGGTAACGTACGTAATGTCATATGTGGGTATAAACTGCTGTTTGGACACAGCCGGGCACAGAAGGGAAGGAGCGCTATTTTGGTTTTTGGAGCACAGATTTAGACAGTTTGCTTTTTGGACGCCATGACACTTTGCAGAATTGCTGAAACACCAGTAAAGTGGAATCCCCTGACATGTGACCCCATTTTGGAAGCTACACCCCTGAAGGAATTTATCCAGGTGTCCAGTGAGCATTTTTAACCCCCAAGTGTTGCATTAATTAAGTTTCCAGAAATGAATACGCAGCTGATAATGATAGGAGAAAATGACAATTTTTCCAGGAATACGTCATTTCAGTGTGTAATATGTTGTGTCCGGCTTGTATCAGAGATGAACGCTCCAAAAGCTGTTGTGCCCGGCATACCCACTTAACAGTTTTAGGAGTGCGTGTCTCTGATGACACAAAATGGGCGTAATGTATTGGGCACCGAAATGGCATGTTTATTTAAAAATGTCAATTTTCAATTTGTATATTAATTTTCGAGAGGCACTCTTGGGCTCAAAATGATAATACCCCTTGATAAATTCTTTGAGGGGTGTAGTTTCTAAAATGGGGTCATTTTTTGGGGTTTCCATTGTATTGTTATTTTAGGGGCTCCGTAAATGCGACATGGCACCCGAAAACTATTCCAGCAAAATCTGCCCTCCGTAAGCCAAATAGCGCTCTTTCCATTCCGGGCCCCGCCATGTACCCATACAGCAGATTATGTCAACATATGGGGTATTGCCGTGTTCAGGAGAAATTGTTTAACAACCTTTGGGGTGCTTTTTCTCTTTTAACCTCTTGTGATAATGAAAATTTTGGGGATAAAGTGACATTTTACTAATTTTTTTATTTACACATCCCAATGCTATTAAAATCTGTGAAAAGGCTTTTGGGTCAAAATGCTCACTATACCCCTTGATGAATTCTGTGAGGGGTGTAGTTTCCAAAATGGGGTCACTTTTATGGGGTTTCCATTGTATTGGTACTCTAGGTGCTCTGCAAATGAGACATGGCGCCTGAAAACTATTCCAGAAAAATCTGCTTTTCAAATGTCCAGTGTCACTCCTTCCCTTCCGTCCGCTGCCGTGTGCCCAAACACCAGTTTACACCCACATGTGGGGTATTTCTGTGCTCGAGAGAAATTGCATAACAAACTGTGAGATGGGTGGTATGGCTATCTGTTTGAAAAGCAGAGCATTTCACATTTTGAAAATTGCGATTTTTTTTATTTTTTATTTTTTTTTATTTTTTTTTTTCTTCAAAAATTTCCTATATTTTTATTATTATTATTATTATTATTATTATTATAATATTTTTTTTAAAAAAAAATTTCCTATATTATTATTATTATTATTATTATTATTATTATTATTATTTATGTATGTATATATATATATATATATATATATATATATATTTTTTTTTTTTGTTTGTTTTTTATACAAAAATATTGATCTATGTTTACCACTAACATGAAGTACAATGTCTCACGAAAAAACAATCTCAAAATCACTTATGCAAGTTAAAGCGTCTTAAAGTTATTTCCATATAAAGTGACATATGTCAGTTTTGAAAAATGAGGCCTGGTCCTTAATGCACTTTTGGGCTCAGACCTGAAGGGGTTAATGACCCTTTGATCAGTTTTCATAGGCCATTGAGATGGTATTTAGTGAGTTATTTTTATGTAGGATTAATCACATGACCACTAAAATGTACATTACACTTTTCTTCCACCTCATCTTTTTGACATATGTGAAACATTAGTGATGTCAACTGACTATGGACTTTTCCAATTTCCAGGTCTGGCTTATATCTGTGAGGGTCTGAAGGAGCAGCGTCAGGGACTGGTAACCCTTGTCCTCTGGAATAATCAGCTGACTCACGCCGGCATGGTCTACATGAGCATGTGCTTGGTAAGACTTGGTGAATCTGATAGGTTAGCAGGAGTTAATGACTTCTTTTTTTTGCATTGACAGTAATTCTGTTTCTGTCTTTGTCTCAGCCTCACACTCTGACATTAGAGACTTTGAACCTTGGTCATAATGCAATCAGCAATGAAGGTGTCCGTCATCTTAAGAATGGTCTGATTGGAAACCGCAGTGTCCTCCGACTCGGCCTGGCATGTGCTAAACTCACGTGTGAAGGTAATGTGCAATTGTCATACATTGGTAAAAAGAAAAGCAGGGCTGTGGAATCAATTTTGGAATTTAGACCAATTTTGGTTGGAGTCAGAAAAAGTTTCATTCTCCGGCTTCAAAATAAAGTGATGATAGAATTATATTATATATTATATTGTATAATCAGATGGATAGTTTGTTACACATCTACTTTCCTAGGAAGTCGGTCACTAGATCTCTAATGAATTAGAGGATCTGTACTGCTTCTGGCTGATCGTGACTGTCGGCTATTTAGGTCTGACTGTCAAGAAATAGGAGTCGGAGGTGGTTTGTCCTACCCACTCCACAGCCCTTCAGAAAGGCCTCTATATGTCTCTTAAGAGAACAAGAAAAAAATATTTAAGAATAAATACCCTAGTATGCATTAAAGGTGTATCCCATGGACTAAACATGGCGTTATGTGGCCCCCTCCTGTGTCTAACATGTGAATAGTACTTTATTTTATGGGAGTGAGTTATATTTATGGTTTGAATGTGACCAAAGACATGTGCAAGGAGTTTGTATGTTCTCCCTGTGTTTGGTGGGTTTCTTCTGGGTACTCCAGATTCCTCCCACACTCCAAAGACATACTGATAGGGAATGTAGATTGTGAGCCCTATATGGGACAGTGACAATGTCTGTAAAGCGCTGCGCAATATGATGGTGCTATATAAGCAAGTAAAATAAATATATAAATAAATCTTCGGTGGTATACAGCAAAATACTGCTGAGGACAGTGATTCACTGTAGCAGTGACGTGGCGTATACAGGTAAATCACTGCTACCCCTGGGGGAGAAAACTGCAAGTATCGCTCACTTTATTTTATCATATTTCCTAGTGCTGCTCTATTTTTTTTCATGTAACTTGAAGAGCCTTTTAATATATCTTTATAGTGGCCGCAGCTTTCAGACGTAGGGGTCCACGTCACCTGCAGTGTGCATAGATTTAATATAGTAGACGCTGGCCGCCTGTGGCCACCACTAGGGGAAGCTTGCCTATGGCAATAAGTTTCCCACACTCCCTCTAGTGGTGACTATAAGTGGCCAGTGTTCCAGGGTGGACATTCATTTCATAGACCCTTCCCCTTCATTAGCCAGAGAGTATAACCCTGGAAAAACCTCTTCCCACTCTGAAGGATCCTTATTGTGCACGTTATACAGACAGCCCATTGATGTGCTTCATTTCCCCTGCAGCGACGAAACCCATAATGAAGTGCTGCTGTACGGGTACCATGATCTTATTACCGTATCCCCATTACTATGTGTTATTACTGGATGGATTGAGTGCTGACTTGGTTTTGACTTCCTGCCATAAGTATCAGATTAGATGCAGCCTTCATATCTGAGGCAGTGAGTAGCTGTCGCCCAGATGTACAGAACCTGCCAGTACTCGGCAGTCTGGAGACATCATGCACCCTGTGTTGTTCTTTTGCAATGGAGTTTGCAGCAGTACTTTAGTAGTGCAATAGATGAATACTAGGGGCGACAGACAAAGAGTTCTGCCAGTCGGCTCGCTGCTTTCTTCTCTGCACCCTGGTTGATTTCTATGGCTAACAGGCACATTTTATTAGAATGGTTACAATACATGAGGGCCAGCGTGGCCCTGAATATAACTCTGAAGGTCCCGGACAGTGCTGTTATATAACATATATACTTTATTCTGTTTCCAGGTGCAGTGGCTGTCGCTGAGTTTGTAGCTGAATCCCCCCGTTTATTACGTCTCGATCTAAGGGAGAATGAAATCAAAACGGGGGGTTTAATGGCTCTATCTTTGGCTCTTCGCGTCAACCAGTCCTTGCTCAGGATGGATTTGGACAGAGAACCCAAAAAAGAGGCTGTAAGAGCTGCTTCCCTGTATTAGTCACAACTTTTTGTTTTAGAAGTTAAAGGGAGTCTGTCAGCAGGAAAAGCAGTATCAGACTAATGACCGTACCTTGTTGGGCAGCTTGTAAACTTTCCTGAGATGCCTTAGTCTGTGTTGCAGCTTCATTTTCATGAAAATCCATGTTTTATTCTTCTACAAATTATTATTAATAATAATAATAATAACAATTTTTTTATATAGCGCCAACATATTCCGCAGCACTGTACAATTTGTAGGGTTCAAGTACAGACAAAAAAGATACATTAAAAAGAAATGTTCAATTCACACAATGGGACTGAGGGCCCTGCTCGCAAGAGCTTGCAATCTATGAGGTAGAGGGGGTGACACAGGAGGTAGCAGGGGCGGCAACAGACGTAGCATTGTTTGTACAATGGTCAGACAATTGTGTAATAGCTGAAAAGGGCTTTAAGGGAGCATCTTTTCCTGCCAGGGCCTTCTCTCTCCGCTCCAGATAACTGACCCTAAGTGCAGACAAAGCAGGAGATGTCACCAAAGCAATGGGGGGAGTTGCTGAGCAGCAGTTAGGGGCGATTATCTGGAGCAGAGAGAGAAGGCCCTGGCAGGAGAAGATGCGTCCCTAAAGCCCTTTTCAAATAATTTGCATAAGAATAAGACACTGATTTTCATGAAAATGGAGCTGTAATGTAGAATAAGAAAGACTTCTTTGGAAAGCGTAGAAGCATCTCTACAAGGTACTGTCATTACTTTGACACCAATTTTCCTGCTGACATTGCTGATAAGGCGGAGGAAGGGTGTTTTACTTCCATTGTGAATTCTGGTGGAGGTATATGCACCCTTGTTCATTTCAGTGGAATTACCAGAGATGGCCACCAGGGACTTGGCAGCCTTCACTCCGGCTACACTCACAACACCCCCGTTCTCGGCATCAGTGGTGATTCCACTCTACTATGGATAGAGGATAAATACTTAGCATGGCATAACACCTTTAACATTGCACTGAAGTTTTGTCAGCAGATGCTGTCACTTCGCCTTACGGGTATCTAATGCTCTGCTTCTCCCAAATAGGCCATTAGTGTCTGATCCAATGTCTGGGGCTTTCGCCAATGTTCAGAGCGAGGCATGCTGCTCCATTCATCTTTATAGGATTGCTGAAGATAGCCGAGCTCTGTATCCAACTTCTCTTCAGCAGACCCATAGAGATGAATGGTGCAGCAGAGCATACATACATACATACATACATACATACCATATAATGTGTATGTATTTTCTGTAATTTATTTTACCTGTTCTAAAGCACCTTTCCATTCAAAATATGGATACTACTAAAGTCCCTCTCAAAGGAGCCACTAAACGTCACTCAGCCATATAGCGGGGGCCTATAGTAGCCATATCTTTAAATGGAGAGGTGCTTTAGTTATGGTAGAAGAATCAACACATATACTAGCAATAGGTGAAGTGGGGAATCCTGTGTAGCTGACACCAGGACAGGCCCTCCCCACTCTACCTGTTGCTAGTATATGTGTTGATTCTTCTGCCATAGCTTTTTGGGACAATTTCACCTTCTTTTATCAGGTCAAGAGCTTTATAGAAACACAGAAGGCTTTGTTGACAGAGATTCAGAACGGTTGCAGGAGAAACTTTGTCTTGGCCAAAGAGAAGGAAGAACGCCTCCAGCACTCTGTATCAATGGCAGAGATTGCCTGCCCTGCCGAGGAAGAAGATACAAGCACTACCCCGGAAGAGATCAGCCACGTTACTGAGGGCTCCAACACTGCCAATGAGAATAGCAAACCTCTCTCAGATGAGCAAGATGCAGAAGAGATTACTCCTGCCCCAGAGCCCCAAGGTCAGGAATCTGACTCCGATACAGAGGATGAGGAGGAGATAAAAGAGGCTGCAGAGAAGCCAGCCGACCAGCCTGTACAGAGCGCCCCCGCACCACTGACCGTGTCTAGCCCGGGGAGAGGCCATAAAGTCTTTTTGGTCACAAGGGTGGAAAATCCAAGTACAGCGGATGGAGGGAAGGGAGTACAGGAGAATAAAGGTTCTCCAGTGACAGGACCGGCCATGCCAGGAAGTCCTGCCCTTGCCAATGGACTAGAAGCTGAATTTGGAAGGTCACTGACATGCTGTGATAATAAGGGTGGGTACCATGTATGGTTTAGGTTCTAGGCCATTCCTATCTTGCTGTTTATAGAGAATGCAGATATTTGGTAAATCAGACATGAGTCAGTTTAACAAATATCCATACTGGACCTATTTATCTTTTACGTATTAGAAATCTAGTTTGGGAAACACTCTGAAAAGCATATACCTTATTCCTGGTTATGGCCTGAGGGGTTAGTGCAGCTACTAACAGCTTTTCTGGATAATTTTCTTTTTTTGTCCTTTCTGCATCTTTCTACAGATTCCCATGGAGCATATTGTGATACAGAGCTGGAGGATTTACTACGCGAGGCCTCCACAGAGCCAGACCCGTCTCTGAACGTTGTAACACTATAAGGTATCTGTAGGTCTTACCTAATGGACAGCCAGCCTCAAGCTTCATTCTGTTCCCGTAGAGTCTTGACGCTATGGTGGTTTAATCTGTGTCTTCTTTCTCCTTGTAGGATTGATTCTTCCAGCTCTTTGGGTTACCTTTTCTTCATACCCTGAATCCTTTTTACAACCCCATTCATCTCGCCTTAAGAAATGGGGCCCTATAGGATCACATTACACGGGTTCCCTTTTGAGAACTGATCCTAAATTTGCTTCCCCATATGATGGCAATAAGGGCAGACACAGTTCCTGCAGGTAATGGAATTTGCACAGAGTAAACACAAAGCTCATTAGCTTCAAGCTGACGTTCCCCAGATTGGGATATTACAGAGACAAGAGGTTACTTTACGGGTTCCCGGAGAAAGGGACATGGCTGGCCTCTCTGAAACACACTGGACTGTTACTGATTCTGGGGGAATCTGCAGATGAGGGCTGCTATGGACTTATAAACTGACTCTCACAATTGCCCACACTCAGCGAAGCATCCATTCTTCTACATATATACATCATGAAAGGGTTTTCAGCCTTACCTTATATACATCCCACTGCTTGAGTTACACAAAGGGTACAGAATTCACTACATTGCTCACGTCACAATAGCGCCTGCCTCTGGGGATTCAAACAGGCTGACTGTATCCTAAGGAAACACTTCCTTCTCTATGGCCGGGTCATTATAGGGTGATATAGGGGTTTATGCATATAGGGGTGGAAACTTCCTGGCTGTAGTGAATAACCGGCCTGCCTGTTCAAGCCATGTGATGTTACTAGGGCTTAATCAGTGACTGATGGAACCAATACCCTATTTATTCCATTTGTTTGAGGGGTGTTTTAGTACTTTTCCCTATACTATGGTCAGTTTAGCATCTGACTCCCAAAGCATGTTTCCAACACCCTCTTTTTCTAAGGACCACACCTACAAGACCTAACATCCTTCACCAAGCGTAGAATGATGAAACTTTCCTATTACTTGTTTACCACCAACCCTTTGACACCACCTTAGACTTAGCTAGTAAGTTACGTAGGGCTGCAAGTACTTCAGAAACCTGTGATGGTAAGTCGTGTAACGCTGTGATTTTTGCCCAGACTCTTTCCACACCCCGTTAGACCAGTTCCTCAAAGAAGCTTATGGAGAATCAGGGACGCAGAACTACAGCAGTGGGTTTAGCCTACTATTTGTCTGTATGGGTATCTTTTAAGAGGTCGTCCAGTGGGAGAATTTTTTTTGCAAATTGTGTCAGTGAGTTAGTAAATAAAAGGATGCAGTACTAAAAGATTTCCCTTCTGCTGCCGTTCTAAAGCTCACTGGGTCCTCATTGGTCTCTACATCCTGGTCCCGTTGCAGAACACAGGAAATGGCCGCAGTGGTGTGCCGCCTAAGCCAGTGATTGTTTGTTGGAGCCAAAAATTAGGGAACAGATGAACCCTCGTAAGTTGCTTCTTTTTTAGGGTCACAAGGGTATAATTTGCAAATCGGTGGGGGTCCGATCGATGGGGCTCCCACAAGAATATGGGTGATTTGTACCCCTGAATGGAGCAGTGGTCTGAAATGTGTGCTGAACGCCGTACTTCAGACCTCTGGTGGTCCCTCTGAAATGAATGGAGCTAGGGGCCACATTTACAACCACCGCACCATTCAGACTGGGGGGCCAAAACACCCTTGTTCTAGTGATCAGTGGGATCCAATAGATAAGGGGGTAACTTGTACTCAGTCTAAACCATTTTAGCAAAAATGTTCTCCCCTGAACATCCCCTTTTAACATGCTGGCGGTCATTTTTCTTTTTAAAAAAATTTTTTGCAATATTTGCGTACATCCTGGTAAACAGCGGTGGACACAAGAATGTAACATTTGGGCAATAGCCTTGTAAATCAGGGAACAAACAATGTTTTTAACACACCAATAAAGGATGTGCAGCCATCGGCATGGACTCCCAATAATTAAATTACGTTTTAATTTTTTTTTTTTTTTTTGCCAAATTGGCTACCTTTTGCAGCTTTTTGTTTTAGTTGTTGGTATTTAATCAGATTTTAGGGAGCAGGTATTCTATAGCGCAGAGGTCTCCAACCTGCGGGCTCTCCAGCTGTTGGAACATTCCCAGCAGGCCCTGACATACTGGGTCAAGTTGTGGTTTTGCAGCAGGTTGGAAACCACTGCTGTAGAGCATTGATGGATAGAGATAACTGAATTTATTTGCACATTTAATGTTGGCCCACCATTGGAATATGTTGACTGACTTGATGTCTTGTCGTTAGGCTTTGTCAGCCAAGTCTTGCATTGTATTCCATGGACTGGCAAGTGTAGAGGTAGTTGAACCGCATCCGAAAAATCTCTGTCTGTGAAGACTTGGGCACAGTTGTGTGAATTGCTGTAATTCCTATAGTCAGGCCTGTGGGGTAGAGACTCCCAGCTGACTGGTTATGTTATATACCCATCATGCCAGCTTTGTAAATGTCCCAAATTGTATCCTGTTTGGAGCCAAAGGCTGACGGTCCATAGCAATGTTTCCCTACTCTTTCCATTCCCGGCCCTGGTAAGATAAATATGCACTTATACTATATGTGTCCTGTCCTGTCCTGCCCCGCCCCGTCATGTGTGGAGAGGCCCCATTTTATATATTACTCTGTACACACCATGATGGTTTGGCTAAGACCATGCACGTTTTGTTCAAGCCCATGCAGTGTATTATTGTGATCTCGCATACGTCCTTAGGTTTGTGTTGGCACATTACATGTTTGTGTTAAAAATCCTGGCGATTTGTCGTCTGACGTGAGATTCTCGATGAGACCATAATTCTACTTCCATATAGAGAAACATGGCAGATACTTGTGAATGAAATCCACAAGTTGGAGAGCATCTCCTCCCCTCCAGCGGAGACCAGACCTTGAGTCTTCTCAGCTTTTTCTATGAGAAAGCTGACAACTAGTATGGCCGCTGCAGGGGCTTTCAATTGGCTTTCTTAGAGTCCTGAGTGACGTATATGGCCAGTAATGTGGTGACACTGGATGTAGAAGATCAGAAGTCTAAGTTTAAAAAAAAAAAACCATTATCCTGTAGGTTGTCTGGTATTGCAGCTCAGCCCTATTAAAGTGAACGGGACTGATCTGCAATACCAGAAATGGCCCCAGTGGTTCTGTTTTTGTGAAAACTTATTCATGCGATCGGGGTCCCGTGTCCCTTATTAGAATGGAGCAGCAGTCGGAACTCATGCCATTTCAGTCAAACTCTATAGGACTATTGGAGATGGCCGTGCACTGTAATTTGCTTTTCTCCTAGACATTGAGCGACGCAGCAGTGCACATGCTTGACTGCTGCTCCATTGGGACAAAGGACCCCCATGCCCCTGATTGAGGGTCCCAGCAGTCAGACCTCAGCGATCAAGTGCTTGTCACTCTTATCATGGATAGGTAATTTACGGTCTTCAGGAAAACCCCTTTAAGGCACTTGGGAGAAAACGGCCGATCTATGAACTGGACTTTCCACCCCGAGCCAAGTCCAGAGATCTGGCTGCAAGCATCATACTGATCTGTGGTGCTGGAAGTCCCTGCCTCCCCATGATTCTACCCTCATAGATCACTAGGGTTCTTGGAGACTGGGTTCATCCTAAGGCTGGATGTCCACAGCAGTCCAAGAGCTCCATCTGCCCAAGCATGAGAATGAATCCCAGTGCAGAGGAGAGAGGAAACTTTTCCATGAAGCCATGTAAGGGGTTTTTGTCGCTGGTTTTGCTGAGGTTCTCTGAGCCAAAGCCAGGAGTGGATTCAAAAGGAATGGGGAATATTTAAGAAGCGCTTGTGCCCCTTCTCCGTGCTGAATCCACTCTGGGATTTGGTTCAAAACAACCCCAGCAAACTCCGCACCAAAAAAGCAACAAAAACTGTTTGTCTCTAGCCTTAGGCTGGTGTCAAACACAGCCAAAACCAGGGGTGCAATCTAAATTTGTGAGAACCTCTACTTGTGATGGATCCACGTCTGACTATAGTCCACATAAACTCTGTGTGACATCGGCCTAAGGCTGAAGACACAAGAGACGATTGTATTGCTTTCTTTATGCAGATTTTGCTGCCGCTTTTGAGCAAAGTCAGGAGAGGGTTAAGGAAAAGGAAATCTTGTACTACTTATCCTGCTGAATTCACTCCAGGCTTTGGCTCAAAAAGTTGCAGCAAAGTCTGCACCAACAACTCTGCATGTTTTCGGGAGTGATTTTGATCTTCCCTACCCTGGGCTCCATGTACGGCTTATAGAAAAACAAATGGAGAAAATCTAGGTGACAACCCATGTGGGAAGTGTTATGGGGGCTGCGCCTGAAGGGCCCTTATTACTTCTGGGATACTTTTAGAGTGAAATGTTCGTTGCCATCCCCATTGAGCGGACATGCCTGAATTTCATCTGTCTCCCTGCATATACAAATTTTTTGTTTCTCCCTCACTTGTTATGGAGCAAGAAGTTAACCCTCAAGGAGTATGTGTTGCTTACACTCGATGGAAGATGTAGCGTTCATAAGACTCTTCTCTGACATTACTCAGTACTAGACCTTCAGACTTGTGCAGACTGCGCTCACGTGAGTACGGACTGAGCATGGCGGCTTCCATTGAGTGTAATGGTCAGGTACAGACCGCGGCATGTTTACAAGAAGTAATTTTATTTGTAATTTATTGTACGAAGCGATATTTATGCAAGTCTGTGTGTATGACTCTATTATACAAGCACACACCCGTCTGGTTTTAACCATCTCCTTTTATTGAAAGACCCCCCCCCCCCCCCCCCGGTCTAGCTATTGGAAACGCTAAATAAAATGATCCTCAAAGGTGCGATATGAGGAACGTAATCCTAAAATTATGTGCAATACAGCCCCCTGTTCTCCCAACACTACACATTGCTTTGCACACCTCCTTCTTACCTATATGGTCACCCCTTATATACACCCTACAACTATGTGCTGTGTTTTAAAAGGGTTTTCTTCCTATTGTCAAATAAAACAATTTCTTATATGTCTCATGGCGTCTTATTTCTATATGGGAGCACCATGTTATTGGGGATGGTGGAAGGACTTCATCGTAGCAGTGATGTGCATGCTCGGCCATTGCACATTCAGGGTTGTGATCGACAGAAGTGAATGGAATGTATTTGGGGTATGGTGGAGTTTTGGGTCCCCGATCTCAGGGTTTATTGGGGGTAATCCTATCTTGAACGTGAAATCAAGACTGGTGTAAGAATCGCCAGTCTTAATATATTCCTCCTAATGTGTATGTTATTAAATGGGGTCAAATAGCAACATGGTGCACAGCACTACCAGAGATGTCCATCAGTAAGATGGGAGGCACTAGTCTTCTGGTTACATGGTAAGGTATATTACGAGACAGCGTGTGACACCAACATCTGCTTCATTGAGTGTGAGCTGGCACTTATGTCAGCCGATTAGAGCTGGATGTATCCCGCTATCAGCTAATATAAGCGGCAGTGAGACCTAATGAGGCAGGCCGAGGACGCTGCCTAGTGACAGCCTTACGCTTATACTTATCTCTTATTTATTTTCCCCCCTGCGAGCTGCCTGCTTGCAGTTTAGCTCTGCTTCATTAGGACACCGCTATAATATGTGATTCCAGCATAGCTGTATTGTTTAGTGGGAGTCGGAGCAGTCTTAAAGGGGCGCACCCAGGAAGATTGTCACATCTGAAATTAGACTAGGAGTGTAGATCAATCATAAAATAACTATTGATATTTATTGACCTACATAGATTAAAACCAGCACAATAGGGAATATGTCACAGACATGGGTAGTTCCAGAAAAGAAAAATATATAAAACATAACTTTTAATATTAAAAGGTAAAAAAAAAAAACAAACACGTGTAGGACGTCCACTCACCTATACAGACAATATAAACTACTATACGCTGATAGTCAGACGCATCTTATTTGTGTGGTATGGGGGTATACTATCTTAGATCAACCATGACCAATTGATCGTCTCATACACTGAATATGGTCATGGTCCCCACGTGTGGATCTGAATTTAATTCACCCCTTTTTATCACAGCTATATACGATCAAGCTGCGGTCCCGCTATCAGTTATGGTGCCCCAGGCCTCCAAAATATCTAAACTGTATTTCAATCGCGATTTCCAAACACTCCACAAACCTCGCAATAACAGACTAATATAAACTGGGGTCACAGGATTGTAGTCACTCCCAAATACTCTTAACCCCCATATTTGGTGTCATATACAGTTAGCGTCGCACCATACTGATAATCTTGGGAAAAGGGGAGACTATCTACATGTCTACCCATAGGCCATCAAAGGACTATCAATGTGGGAAGGCATAGTAACACATTTCTCGCCTCCCGAATCTCCACTAACACCGGCTCGCAGCCATATCCCTCCTTGCTTGTATCATATACGGTAGTCATATTAAGGCAGGGACTAAAGAAGTGTTGCTGATCAAACATAAAGGGGTTAATAACTGAATACACAATATCCAGCACTGTTAAACGAAAGCTTCATCAGGAGCTAATGCTAGTAATGATGTAAATTGCCCAAAGATCAAATAATAAGCCGTCAACTCCAGAGAAAATAAACTTGCAGTAAAAAGTGCAGATCCCGCAGCTCTAATGGTGAGCACTGGTACTCATCATAGCCGACAGCACAATAGGGACAGATATAATATACTATATATACCAACCTCAACTGATAGAGAACACGTAGGAGGGAGAATGGCGCACACAGCTACAATAAATATACTACTGTAAAATACCAGATATAACATGTCTGCACGGTAGCCAATAATTCTAAGGAAATGTCATGAGATACTATATCAGATACTATGGTCAGATATCTGTTATTAATTATGCAGGAATATATATATATATATATATTATATAATATAAAAAATAACTGCTGACCCTATCGCTTACTATTATTATTATTATTATGAGGCCCCTAATAATATAGCCACAATAGTGCAAGGGTGATATGGCCAAAATAGCCCAACTATATATCACATGCATATGATGTAGAGGAGTACAAACCTACCCTCAGACATAGTACCAGTATTTGTGATGACCCCCCCCCCCCCCCAAGCACTGACCCCAACATACATTTCGCCTCCACTTAGGCTTTGTCAGGAGGTGATTATAATAAGAAATCATCCCCCCCCCCCCCCAGCAGATGCGTCTCAGACAGTCCCTTCCGGAGTTTGGCTCATTTTTCTGCCGCGTATCATTTTAAAGGGAACTCACCCCGCCACCATCATCAGTATCTCACTATGCTTTACATGTGCTGTTCAGTGTTGTCCTTACCATGTCTGAGTGCTGCCTCCGGCCTCTGAAAATGAACTGTTATTCCATGTGCAGATTAGGTGCTTTAAGTCAAAGGAGTGGAGCACTAATGGATCAAATCACGCTCTCTGTGACCCCTATGATGTGATTGATGTCTTTTAGCCCTACACAATGGCATGGCATGAGGACCTTGTAGGGCATGGAGAGCTGGACTTGTTCTTTTAGTTCTCTACTACCTTGACTTGAAACTTCTGCCAAAAGTTTGATGATGGTAACAAACATTAGTAATGCACTTTCTTACACAAGGGACTCAAAATGCCAAGAGACTTGAGGAAGTAACTGTAAAAGAGTGATGACAAAAGCCCAAGTGACCATATTATAGGAGATTCAGGGATACTGGACTGCAAATCCAGGCGGTGATGAAGACAAAAAGATCTGTGACACAGAAAAAGAAAAATCTGAGCACAAGCAGTAAAGCTGCATGCTGTCTATGACTAGTATCCCTACAGCAATAACACAAGCAGCTAGTCAGAAGTAGATAAGACTCTCTTTACACTCCCTGCAAGCTGAGCACTGTACAGGCAGGGAGCACAGAGCAACAAAGCTGTGTCTAAATGAGTGAGATTATAATGGAGTGCTTTATATCAGGTGTGTTGTGGATCCAGTAGGTGGCGTTGCCTCGGATCTGGGGGTGTTATATGTGCCCCTCACAACTAACACACTCAGAGCTTTGGCATTTTCAGGTGTTGAATTGTTGAAGTAAATTCTAACTATGTCTCTACTAAATGCTAGCGTAACCTGCCTGGTTTGACATGGATACAGTCACAGGGGGCAGCGCCACCTACTGGATACATGACACACTAGGCAGCACCTAATTTTACTCCACTTCCTGTGTTCCCTCTTGAGCCTATTGGTTTCTAAAGACGGACCTTCCCTAGTAGCAGCGAGTGAACAGCAGATTAGGAAGGAGGGAGAAATTGACAGAGGTTTTTCATGCAGAAAGCAGCAACATATTTAATTAAAATGCATTACATTTTGGTCCAGAATCACATGTTCTATTAAATGGAACTAAGTGGTCTGAACAGTTAGTAGTAACCGGCCATAGCCTAATGTAGCATCAGAGGCTCACATATAAATAAAGGCCCTCTGGGTTTGCTACAAAAAAATAGTGTCAAATCAGTTACAAATTGTTCTCTTTTTCATAAGTTTTTTTTCCCCCTCTGTCAAACCCTCCTGTCAGTTTTGCTCTGCTGCATTGTGTGGTTTTGCATTTGTAACCTTGGCAGTCCACACTGGCAAACCAATAATTTGTGTCAATTTTGTTCCGTGTTTTCCTTCTGTGACATGGGCAGATGCCTTGATGATACATGATATGCTTATAGTACTCTCTGCAATGAATAACTGTATTGCAGATTTTCCTTAAGACACTAAATAGGGGGTAGAGAGGGGAAATCTTTCATTTTTAATTTTAGCAGATACCTGGAGACAGTTTCTAGGACTCCTCATGTCTGAAGTCCTTCTACATTCCCCCATGATGCTCCTCTTCTACTGCTCCTTAAATGAATATATTACAGAGCGGAATACACTTACATAAGATTTCAGCAGGTGCACCTTATACACAGTGCTGTACGGAGGGGCCCGAGCGCTTCTAATACCACAAGCACAAAGCTCCAAGGTGACGTGAAATACCCCTGTAATCTCACAGTAAGGGGCACCTTAATCCCCACAGCCTGTAGTTCTATGTCTAGTGCTGCATAGTGACTGTATTACTGCTCACATCTCTAGATATACAATTATTACAGGATCTGAGTACTATATTAATCTCGCCATATGTTTCTACACTGCGAGCCACATTGAGTTTTGAGTAGTGGTCCAGAGCTACATTCAATAAAAAGTGAGAAATCATGAACATGGTGAAAAAAAAATCATGAAATTGCACATATTTGCCGATTTTATTTTGTGTAAAATGAACACACTGATAAGATACCATCATCATTGCTGCCATTGAGTGGTTAGGATATGTAGGCGGTATTGTCACAGTGTAGCCAGTGCTTATAACCATAACATAGATGGCAGTCGCAAGTCATATATGTCTTCTGAGCCACTGGTTGGGGACCACTGATCCTACAGGGGTGCGGACGAAGCCCCTGAACCAGTCACTGTACATGGCTTCTTTTTGACAGTCCCATAGAGCGGCAGCAATGGATATAAGAGGATCCCTGTCCTAGTCAATAGCTAAGAGACGAGCTGTACACTTGTCACAACCCCTTTAAGTGGTTTCGGAGGATGCGGGCTCCCTCTGTAGCCCCGATCACCTTATGAATAAATCTGGTGACTGGGCAGGCCAAGGAAGTGTTATAGTCTGGTGGAGACATTCCTAGGAAACCCTTGCTGTGTGGGCGAGCATTATGCTGCTGAAAAATGCCAGTTGTCTGAAGAGATGGGGGAATAATGAAGGGACCACCTGTGTCTGGATGGTGGATAAGGAAACTATGGGAGTTGCTTGTGGTTTTCAATCCTCTCTATTGGTGTATTGCAGCTCTGTCATCCGGAGCATGTTTGCAACATGTGCATGCCCTCATATAACCACTGCCCCAACACCTAACAGCTAGATTGTTCATTGATACTGCGGTGACCAGATGGAAGGTAACGCTGCAGTTGGGATTGCGGGGTGCAAACAGCGCAGACTTGTCACGGTCTCTGGGCACGAGGGCGCAGCGCTGGTGCTGTCCCACGTTACCACCACTGGTACCGGTGATGAGGGGGCTGCACAAATGTTGGTGGTGATTGTTCCCCCGGGGCGCTTCCCCTATACTGTGCCGACTGGTGGTGTTTGGGGCGCCCTGATGTTGTCGGTGCAGAGTCAGAAACAGAAACGGTTGTAAAGTTGAACTTTTACTTCCATGGGTGTGGAGGCACAAATGCTTAAACAGTTTCTTCAATACAAAACAACGGGGTACGCCTGGTGACACAGCAAAGTCCTGGGGTGCAGGGTAGACTTGATGAAAGGTGTTCCTAGCCCCTTATACTTCAGTGTTACAGCCCTAAGGTGCGTCTGGGCTCCTATTTGGCACATAGGAGGATGCCCACCATGATACTAGTACATAATATTCCCCACTCACGTTATGTGGTCCTGATAGCTCAGAGTTTCGGGGGTGCAATAGTCAGGGTGGCAGGATATTCCACAGGTCTGGCCTTGGCCCCTGGATCCTGTGATACTTGCTATGGAGCACGTGTTCCAGAATGTTCTCTCCACAGTCTCATGCTGACAAGATAATGATGCTTGACTTCCTTCAGGGCGATGGCTAGGCAGACAGGGGACAGGATCTTCTGAATAGCTGGAGTATGTCAGCTCTCCAACCTTCCTGGGCCTGTCTAGGACTTGAGATTCCTGCACTAAACTCACTGCTTTCTTCACAGGACATCACACTTATCTCCTCACCTCCTCCTCCTAACACTCCACACTTCTCACTCCTCACACGCAGGACCTTCCTGCAGGGGTGTTACCATGGGGACCCAGTGATCAGCTGACTCCTCCCCTTTTCCCAGGCAATGTCCTCCCATTGGACATTTGGTTACTATTCAATCCTATGGGAGGTGTAATGCATGTGTGAGGCTCACTAGGTGGCGCTGTGTTGTGTGAGACTCAGGACCCCCTGCTATGTCACACAGGCTATGAAGCAACAGGAAATAATACAATGCACAGAGATCACCCTCAGCCCAGCCATAGCCAGCTCTGGGATGCCACATACTCCCCCTCTTTCACTGAGCCGACCTCGGCGACGGGCTGGGGTGAAGGTGAGAAATGTAACATAACATTAATAAATACGAATAAAGTGCAAATGGGTCCAGAGGCTCTCTGGCACAAATTTTGTGAGTGTCCATTATCATGAGAGTCTCTCTGAGAAACAATAAACAGTCCTTTCTGTAAGGAAGAGTAGGCACTCTAGCACGAATGTCCATACCGCAATGGGGTAACAGAACTTCCTTGGCTCGGTGAGCCAGGCACTATGGCTTGGATTGTTGCATATAAATGTAAATACTATATTACATGGCAAGATATTATATATATACTGTATATACACACAGGAAAAACATTAATGTAATCAGAGCAGGAATAACATATATACAGAAGCAGAGACAGTTAACCTCTTTTACCCAAGGACAGCCATGGCATCACTATAGCGTGTTGGAGGTATGCCTTTTGTGGTACGCTCAGAACGCCTAAGTGGAACGAGATTTGAATCAGGAACAGAGTCACTGAAATCAATTAAATCATCTGTCGAAGGGTTCTCTTGCACTAGAGCAATTGGTGGATAATAGCTAAATGGTAGTAGTTTAGGCGCCCACATAAGCTCAGTTAACGTTGGGGGTCTCTCTTTTGCTTCAGAAGGTGACAAGATCTCTGTACTCGTTGTCTCAGCTGGGGGCACCTCTGTGGATAGTCCTTCTTTAAGGCACAGCTTCAGACGGTTTCGGTGTACTACTTGGGGCTGTCTCCCAGGTTTAGAGATCTCATACACGTCAGATTCAGGATATGGTATGGAGATGACACTGTATGGTTCTTTCTCCCAGAATGGATCCAATTTCCCATTCCGATGGTTATTCCTTAACCATACACGGTCGCCAACTTTCAGGGGCGCTGCATGGGCGTGATGGTTGTAATCCTCCTGTTGTCTCCTACGAACCTCATCCATGCGCGTTTCAACTATTTCTTTAGCTTCCTCCATACGTCGGCGGTGTTCAACAACCCAGTCTGTTATGGGTAGTGGATTGATGGTGTCAGGGACCTTCACACCAAGGGTTAAGTCTGAAGGAAGTTGACCTTGTCTTCCAAACATTAGATAAAATGGTGCGTATCCCGTAGATGTTTGGGGTGTGTTGTTGTAAATATAGGCCAAGTCCTTGATACGCTCAGGCCACTCAACACCAGGTGTAACTGCGGCTGTTCTTAGCATGCCGATGATCACTTGATTTGCCTTCTCGCACATACCATTCCCTTGAGGGTGATACGCTGTGGTTCGCAATTTCTTGCAGTCTTGGAACTGACACAACTCACGGAACAATTGGGATTCAAACGCCGATCCACGGTCGGTGAGGATATGCTCAGGACAACCGTAATGGCGGACAAACTCTGCGTAGAAGGTCTCAGCCGTAGTTCTTGCTGTAAGATCTCTGACAGGCACGATGACAAGGAACTTGGAGTAATGATCCACCATTGTCAGAGCGTAGCTGTAGCCGGAACGTGTGGGACCCAACTTCACATGGTCCAGAGCAACAATTTCACACGGCTTTTGAGTCTTAATTGGATGTAGAGGGGCCTTCTGATCTCTTCGACCTTCCTTGGTGATACTACAGGCGGGACACTCTCGGCACCAACTCTCAATGTCACTCCTCATCCCAACCCAATAGAAGCGACGACGGATGGTAGCTTCGGTCTTTTGTACCCCGAAGTGACCGGATCTGTCATGATACGCCTCAAGTATCATCTGTGCGTCTCTTCTTGGTACGAGGATCTGATGAAGCCTTTCACCTGTGACAGGATCAAGAGTGTTTCTAAGTAGAAGGCCTCGTTGGACAAACAGGCGCTTCCTCTGTCGCCAAAGGCGTTTTAATTCCACTTCATGAAGACCTCTCTTTACACGGGTTGGTATTCTTCCTGTAAGCAGGAAATCTGACAATTCTCCTAAAACTCTGCTCTCTTCTTGGAACGTTTTCCACAGAGATGGCTCCTGGAGGGATTCGGCAGCTGTTTTCGCCAGAGATTCTCCTTCTACAGGGACACCAATAGCAACCTGTTGGGCAAACTTGTTGTAGAATGGTGGCATCTCCACCTCTTCCCAGATGTCTTCTCGGGGTGGTTCTTCTCCCACAGGCAACCTTGAGAGTGCATCAGCGTTAGCGTTGGACTTGCCACTGCGATACTTGACAGAGAACTTGTAATTCGCGAGTCTTGAGGCCCACCGTTGTTCAAGGGCTCCCAGTCGAGCAGTGTCCAGATGCGCCAACGGATTGTTATCTGTGTACACGGTAAAGGGTGTGGCAGCCAGGTAGTCTTTAAACTTCTCTGTCACGGCCCAGACAAGCGCCAGAAGTTCGAGTTTGAAAGAACTATAGTTCTGGTCGTTCTTCTCCGCACCTCTCAGACTCCTGCTGGCGTAGGCGATGACTCGCTCTTTGTTGTCCTGAACCTGGGACAACACTGCACCCAAACCTTGGTGACTTGCATCTGTGTACAAGCGGAATGGCTGACTGTAGTCGGGATAGGCTAGAATTGGTGGTTGCGTCAGAAGTGCTTTAAGCGCTTGAAAGGCTTCCTCTTGACGCGCTGTCCAGTCTACCGGAAGCTTTCGGTTGTAGTTTTCTCTGGGACAACCGCGCAACAACTCGTTCAGAGGCTCGGCTACTTGGGCGAAGTGTGGTATGAAACGCCGGTAGTAACCTGCGAATCCAAGGAAGCTTCGGACTTCTTTGACGGTAGTTGGTCTTCGCCAGTTCTGGATTGCAGTGATCTTTTCAGGATCAGGTTGGACGCCTTGTGCGCCCACGACATGCCCAAGGTAGTGAACTTGGGGTTTCAACAGGTAGCACTTGGAGGGCTTCAACTTTAGGCCGTGCTGTATAAGTACCTTGAATACCTCGGACAGGTGACGAAGGTGTTCTTGGTATGTCCGGGAGAATACAATAACATCGTCCAGGTACAGTAGCACACTCTGGAAATTCTCATGGCCGAGGCACCTCTCCATAAGCCGTTGGAATGTGGCTGGGGCATTACATAGCCCAAATGGCATACTATTGAATTCAAAGAGTCCCATCGGGGTCGTAAACGCAGTCTTTTCACGATCTTCAGGCGCCATAGGGACTTGCCAGTATCCACTGGTTAAGTCCAGGGTCGAGAAACAGGTAGCTGATCCCAAAGCCGTTAGAGATTCCTCAATCCGCGGCAATGGGTATGCGTCTTTGTGCGTGACGTTGTTGAGTTTACGATAGTCCACACAAAATCGTAGGGTTCCGTCTTTCTTCTTGACAAGGACTAGCGGGGCTGCCCAGGGGCTGTTACTCTCCCGGATGACATCAGCATCTCGCATCTCTTGGATCAACTTTTTCACCGGTTGGTACATCGCTGGTGGTATTGGACGGTGACGCTCCTTGATTGGATGGTGGTCGCCAGTCAGAATGCGATGTTGTATGGTCGTGGTCTTACCAAAGTCCAATGGGTGTTTGCTGAATGCCTGTTGGTAACGCTTGGCCACATTGCGAACCCCATTGATGTGCTCTATAGGGGTATTGGCGTCTCCCACGTTCAATTCATCCCACCAGGACTTCGTGGCTCCATTCTGAATGTTCTCAGCAGCTTGGGTGGAACGCTGTGTGGCGGTAGAATCACCAGAGAGAATGTCTTCTGGTGCTAACCGGTGTAGCAGGGCCACAGAGTGGAACTTGTGGAGGTTCACGGGAGCATCGCCCAAGTTGACTAAGCGGACAGGAACACGTCCATTGGAAACTGTGACAAGGCTGCGGGCAGCCATGACAAGTGGTTGGCCATCTACCTGTATGGGTTGTAGCAAGGCCTCGTAGTCCTGATTTTCTATGCCCGGACGGGCACGGCACCACACCATAGTTTCTGTTCCAGGCTGTAGGGTTACTGGACGGGTATCTTGGATCCGGACTCGACCAATTTCACCTTGTTTGTTGGCGAACTTGTGCTGGGCATTGAGTACACGAATGGCCTGCTGAATGGTCTGCTGGTCACTGGGAGAAGCTGTAAGGAGAGAGGCATGCAAGGCATCCAACACTTCTGCAAAGCAATGGCGTAAAACATTCATGCCTAATATTACAACTGCAAACCTATCATCCTCTACATCAGTGACAATTACACCCTGTCTAAGCAGTTTCAAGTCCCCAATCTGGATTGTGGGTTCCCAATAACCCTGCTGTGGTATGGGCTGTCCATTGCTGGCACACAGATTTATCCATGTGTCAGGTGTTCTATTCAACACACCTAAGTCCCAATGTTCAAGGAACACCTGCTTGCGCAGGGTTGTTACCTGAGATCCAGTGTCCACCAACGCTGTCAGAGGGACGCCGTTCACCCGGATTGTGATGTGTGGGCAGGCTGAGACGAAGCGTGACAATGGCACTGAAGATTCACCTGGGCCCTTCTTCTTTCCTCCCGAGGGGCGGCCCGCTGCCTCAGGGGTGGCCCGTTTAACTGAAAACACTGAGGCCTGGTGTGTCCATATCTATGGCAATAGGTACAGTATGGCCTCTCACTCTGCGGAGGTTTCACTGAAGACGGACGTCTGGGTGGCGACTCAGGTGAGATGTTGAGACTTCGCAAAGGATCACTGGACGATGAAGACGGCTGGGTCAGACGATCTAGACGGACGGTGATCTGTTCCATGGCACGGGTCAGATGATCCACTCGGGCCAGAAGGTCATCTCTGGAGTCTGCTAGTGTAGTCTGCGCAGTTTGGGCAGCAGGTGAGGTACCCAGAGGTAGTGGCAGGACAACTGGAGCAATGCTTGTTGAGGGTCCAGAAGAGGGAGCACAGATGACTGGGCTCGGCTGGGGCTGCTCCTGTCTCAAGACCTGGATGGCAAGGGCCTTGAAGTCAGCAAACGTGATGCTGGGATGTTGTGCAGCAAGCATTCGCAACTGACTCTGGAGCAATGTGGTACCCGCCCCTTCTATGAAGCGGTCAAGCAAGATTTTATCAGAGTCCACATTTTCACGTGGATCCACTTGCACCACAGCTCTGAACGCCTCTTGGAGGGATAAAGCATAGTCCCGCAGGGTCTCACCAGGTAGTTGTCGTCTGGAAAAGAAGCGCATCTTTACCTCGGAGACAGATCGCACGTCAAAGTTCACCTGGAGTTTGTCCAGAATTTGCCCAGGGGTTCTTTTGTCAGAGGCAGGCCAGGATTTGACCTCCCTAGCTGCAGCACCCTCAAGCTGGCCCAGCAGGATCTGTATCTGCTGTTCTGTATTCAGAGGATAGAACTGGAAGAGAGACAGCATCTTCTCACGAAAGTCCCTGAGGGTATGCGCCTCCCCTTTGTAGCACGGCAGCCATGGTGCGCCAGGGTAAAATGGCATGGAGAATGGTAGGCTGCTCGCCATGGGCACTGCTGGATCACTAGAAACAGATGGCACAATGTCACTTTGCTCAGTCATGTTGTTTGCAGGTATGACTGGAATTAGGTCGCCGTCTCTTTAAGAAACTCAACTGCTTGCTGGCAGGGAATGGAGACTACAACTTGGAATGCTGTAGCTATTAACAGAGTCACTGTGATGCAGGCTGACGGTGTGCTCCCCCTCTTTAATGGTGGCACTCCCCACGGACACTGTACATGGAAAACACTCGCTGGGGCAGTGGGAGAACTGAAGACAAGGACAGGGAGGCACAGTACTCACTGACAGCAACTGCAGCGTGGACCAGAGATCAGCGGTGCACAGCAGGGACGGTGATGCGGCACCGGAGAGTCAGAAATGGCGCCGGCACGTTCGCCTTTCACTTTCTTGTATGGGTGCGCTGGAGCATTGCGCTCAGCATTCTGGGCTCTCCTAAGATGGTGGCAGATGGGTCTCCTGGCCTCATGGGCAGTGCTAAAAATCTCCCGCACTTTTGCAAGGTACAGTTAACCCTTTGTGGGCGTTCTTACACAGCGATGTGGCGCAGCAAACAAGTCCTGGGCGTTTTAACTCTTCCAGGGCTGTAACACACTGAGAGGACAGTCTTTAGGGCTTACTTCAGGGGTATAGGGCTCCCCCTCTTTGTGGCAAGCACTCTCAGGGAATAAACTTGATCTTAGCAAAGTCCACAATAAAGACCGATGCTCTGGAGACAATTTGGCGCACTTTTCGTGGCGACTTTCTCAAAATGGCACACACCCGTATCCTGTTCGTGACGCCAGTTTTTCTTGCGGTGACCAGATGGAAGGTAACGCTGCAGTTGGGATTGCGGGGGTGCAAACAGCGCAGACTTGTCACGGTCTCTGGGCACGAGGGCGCAGCGCTGGTGCTGTCCCACGTTACCACCACTGGTACCGGTGATGAGGGGGCTGCACAAATGTTGGTGGTGATTGTTCCCCCGGGGCGCTTCCCCTATACTGTGCCGACTGGTGGTGTTTGGGGCGCCCTGATGTTGTCGGTGCAGAGTCAGACACAGAAACGGTTGTAAAGTTGAACTTTTACTTCCATGGATGTGGAGGCACAAATGCTTAAACAGTTTCTTCAATACAAAACAACGGGGTACGCCTGGTGACACAGCAAAGTCCTGGGGTGCAGGGTAGACTTGATGAAAGGTGTTCCTAGCCCCTTATACTTCAGTGTTACAGCCCTAAGGTGCGTCTGGGCTCCTATTTGGCACATAGGAGGATGCCCACCATGATACTAGTACATAATATTCCCCACTCACGTTATGTGGTCCTGATAGCTCAGAGTTTCGGGGTGCAATAGTCAGGGTGGCAGGATATTTCACAGGTCTGGCCTTGGCCCCTGGATCCTGTGATACTTGCTATGGAGCACGTGTTCCAGAATGTTCTCTCCACAGTCTCAGGCTGACAAGATAATGATGCTTGACTTCCTTCAGGGCGATGGCTAGGCAGACAGGGGACAGGATCTTCTGAATAGCTGGAGTATGTCAGCTCTCCAACCTTCCTGGGCCTGTCTAGGACTTGAGATTCCTGCACTAAACTCACTGCTTTCTTCACAGGACATCACACTTATCTCCTCACCTCCTCCTCCTAACACTCCACACTTCTCACTCCTCACACGCAGGACCTTCCTGCAGGGGTGTTACCATGGGGACCCAGTGATCAGCTGACTCCTCCCCTTTTCCCAGGCAATGTCCTCCCATTGGACATTTGGTTACTATTCAATCCTATGGGAGGTGTAATGCATGTGTGAGGCTCACTAGGTGGCGCTGTGTTGTGTGAGACTCAGGACCCCCTGCTATGTCACACAGGCTATGAAGCAACAGGAAATAATACAATGCACAGAGATCACCCTCAGCCCAGCCATAGCCAGCTCTGGGATGCCACAATACGCTCCCTCTCAGAGTCTGTCATCTGGGCAAAATGTCTGTTGAGTGTGTCATAGAGGCATGTCTGGTAGTCAAGAATCTGTCACAAAGAGGTACACTACCCAAAAGTAGCCTCTGAGAGAATTTTTATAGAGCAGCAGGGGGAGTGCTTTTTCACCCTCTTGTAGTCCCAGTGTCTCATCAGGCCACACCTGTAATCCTTTATATATCTGCCTGGACATATCTACATGCCTAGTTGTGCACAAATTTGACAGTCTTATCTGGGTGTGTTATTTTTCTTGTCTGCGACTATATCACCCCTCCTCCACCAAACCTTACAGTCAGGCATTCGCCAAACCCAGTCTTATCCATCACTCCACAGAACATGTTTGTAGTGCTCCAGGGTCCAGTGTGCATTGTGCTTTACATCACTCCCTCTGACACTTGGCATTGTACTTGCAGCCATAGTCTCCGCTGCCATGAAGCTCCCGGCGCTCAGTTTTGTTCTGATATTTTTGCCAGAGGAGATTTGGACGTCTGATTTTTATACGGTATAAGTTGTACATCAGCATCCTGTCGTCTCCCCTGCTTGCTAGGGTTACATGTGCTATGACATATTCCAGGCACCGGTTTGGGGGGCTGTTTAGAAGGTGGGATTGTACTCCCTAATTCGGTGTTATTGGAGCGCCTGTAGGATGTTATATATAAGGGGCCCATCTGCACTACAGGCTTCCTATAAATTGCAAATTCCTTGTATTTTCTGACAATTTAAGCAGATCTTCACCTTAGGTTATGTTACGTAAAGTGTCTGGATACAAAGACATGCAGAGTCCTACAGAAGATATACATAGACATACTAATATGCGCTGATGTGCAGAAATAGTTGGACGTAGACCGCCTGACCGCTTGATAAGACGCGTCTTCTAGATATTTATCAGTAATATAGACACACGGTATGAGGGTTTATGGCTAGTGTGGAGTACCAGAGTTCATATACCCTTCGGCACCAGGCCATTACATATTGTCATCTGCCTTCCTCTCCCTATAACGGTATATAAATGGCCATTGTTGTAGTCCAGTGTCAGCTGAGCGAGGAGGGATTGAATGGATGGGGAGGGGGAGAAGGGGCTGAAAAGAGGGGGCGATATGATTAATAAAGCAATGGAAAGGAGAGAACCAGGCACATGGTCTGCTGATGCTGGGAGGAAAGACCCAAGGTGGGAGAAGAGGTGCCTAGAGGGAGCAAGGGGTGGAGGAGCCCTGCCGACAGTGACCCAGGGGCACACCACGAAAGGGGGAGTGTGACCAGCACATGATCCATGGAGGGGGGCACCACAGACACAAGAAAGAAGCAGAGCCTGGGAGAAGGCGACAAAGGTAAGAGAAACATGGTAAGGGACTGGGGAAGGATTCTCAGCAACCCAAGGAGGCAGCAGTGTATGGAGGAGAGAGCAGAAAACTTCCATAGACGTGACAGCAATGAGAAGCAGGGAGCAGGATCAGCTGCTGGTGTAAAGCCCCCTTGTGTCTCCCCTAACACTGCTGCACACTCAGGAATGTGCTTGCATGTCCCTTCATTCTTATTACAGAGATCCTAGCAACCAGCAACCCCAGCTGCTGCTGTAGTACTACTTGTCGCAGCATGCCCTGCAAGTTTTACACTGATTATTATTCCTCTGGTTTTGTCAAAGCTGCAGTGTTCTGGGTTCCATTGCTTCCAACAAGCTGTTGCATCTTTCAGGGAGCATGCATCAGCCATTGGCAGTACCAGGAGGAGAAACTGAGGGCAGCAATGTATTTGGAGATGGAGTATACAGTGGGACATGATGCAGCTCACCTGCAATCTAAGGCTAGGGCTACATGATGGCTTTTGCTGCAACTCACGTCGCTTGGCTAAAGATGGCCGAGTTGTCTTGCAGCTTCATGGGGTTCACGTTGCTATCCCGAGAGTGCTGCGACTGGTTGCAAAAAAAAATCGAGCGCTGCTGGATTTTGTTGTTGCAGCACTCTCAATGTGACTCCATTCACTTACATTAGTGATCTTTGTAATCCCAGCCAAAGTCGCCGTATAGTGGCGCAACCTCGCAGAATCAATGCAAGGCTGAAACCGCAAACCAGTTACCTCTACGGGTCCATTTACACATGTTGGATTTGGCGTGTATTCCATCCCGAAATCAATGTCAAATATGATAACATTGGTGTTTCATTCTCACAGTGTGGACATGCCCTTTGGGTTCCCATCTCAATGTCACATTACATAGGAATCAAATCCCAGACAATGGGGCAGATTTATGAAGACTGACATTACTCATGCCAGTCTTCATGACCCCGGGGGTGGTGAAGGGTATGTCTCATATATGACAAGGCGCACGCCTCCTCATAAACGTGTCATACATTTCCCTGATCATTTATGCATAAACAATAGGAGAGCTGGCGGGGCTGAAAGTGGCAAAGGTGGCACAGACTTCAAAAAGTGCAAAGAAAACTGGTGTACAAGGCTTAATAAATCTGCCCCATTGTATGTGCCCATGTGTGATAACACTTCTGAGATGTTACTCCACTTTCTTCACCACCCCCTTATCGGAATAAGATTGTGGCAATTTTTGTGACTTTGTGAAATATCTAGAAATCTATGAAAAAAACCATTATGGGACTTCTCACAGCTGAGAGTTTGCTACATTTGTATCCATTTTACATACATGTACAGTGGGGAAAAAAAAGTATTTAGTCAGCCACCAATTGTGTAAGTTCTCCCACTTAAAAAGATGAGGCCGGCCTGTAATTGTCATCATAGGTAGACCTCAACTATGAGAGACAAAATAAGAAAACAAATCCAGAAATCACATTGTCTGATTTTTTAAAGAATTTATTTGCAAATTATGGTGGAAAATAAGTATTTGGTCAATAACAAAAGTTCATCTCAATACTTTGTTATATATCCTTTGTTGGCAATGACAGAGGTCAAACGTTTTCTGTAAGTCTTCACAAGGTTGGCACACACTGTTGCTGGTATGTTGGCCCATTCCTCCATGCAGATCTCCTCTAGAGCAGTGATGTTTTGGGGCTGTCGCTGGGCAACACGGACTTTCAACTCCCTCCAAAGGTTTTCTATGGGGTTGAGATCTGGAGACTGGCTAGGCCACTCCAGGACCTTGAAATGCTTCTTACGAAGCCACTCCTTCTTGCCCTGGCGGTGTGCTTGGGATCATTGTCATGCTGAAAGATCCAGCCACGTTTCATCTTCAATGCCCTTGCTTATGGAAGGAGGTTTGCACTCAAAATCTCACGATACATGGCCCCATTTATTCTTTCATGTACACGGATCAGTCGTCCTGGTCCCTTTGCAGAGAAACAGCCCCAAAGCATGATGTTGCCACCCCCCCATGCTTCACAGTAGGTATGGTGTTCTTTGGATGCAACTCAGCATTCACTCTCCTCCAAACACGACGAGTTGTGTTTCTACCAAACAGTTCTACTTTGGTTTCATCTGACCATATGACATTCTCCCAATACTCTTCTGGAACATCCAAATGCTCTCTAGCAAACTTCAGACGGGCCCGGATATGTACTGGCTTAAGCAGGGGGACACGTCTGGCACTGCAGGATCTGAGTCCCTGGCGGCGTAGTGTGTTACTGACGATAGCCTTCGTTACGTTAGTCCCAGCTTTCTGCAGGTCATTCACTAGGTCCCCCCGTGTGGTTCTGGGATTTTTGCTCACCGTTCTTGTGATGATTTTGACCCCACGGGGTGAGATCTTGCGTGGAGCCCCTGATGGAGGGAGATTATCAGTGGTCTTGTATGTCTTCCATTTTCTAATTATTGCTCCCACAGTTGATTTCTTCACACCAAGCTGCTTGCCTATTGCAGATTCAGTCTTCCCAGCCTGGTGCAGGTCTACAATTTTGTTTCTGGTGTCCTTCCACAGCTCTTTGGTCTTCACCATAGTGGAGTTTGGAGTGTGACTGTTTGAGGTTGTGGACAGGTGTCTTTTATACTGATAACAATGTCAAACAGGAGCCATTACTACAGGTAATGAGTGGAGGACAGAGGAGCCTCTTAAAGGAGAAGTTACAGGTCTGTGAGAGCCAGAAATCTTGCTTGTTTGTAGGTGACCAAATACTTATTTTCCACCATCTGCAAATAAATTCTTAAAAAATCAGACAATGTGATTTTCTGGATTTGTTCTCATTTTGTCTCTCATAGTTGAGGTCTACCTATGATGACAATTACAGGCCGGCCTCATCTTTTTAAGTGAGAGAACTTGCACAATTGGTGGCTGACTAAATACTTTTTTTCCCCACTGTAGCTGTCTAAAAGAAAAATAGTCGATGTTGCCCATAGCAACCCATCACAGTAAATCCTAGAATAGTGTAAGGCTGGGCTCGCACTGCGCTTTCTGCAATGCTGACATCGCGGCGAGATCGGGCAGGACGCTTCTTTTTCAGTCATTGCCTTCCATTTGAACAGTGGGAGACAGAAAACGTCTGAAAAGCAGCTTAAAAATGCAGGGAGTGAACTCACCCTAAAAAAAAATGAAAGATACGTTTTTGTTGCTATGGGCGACAAGGTCAGTGTTTAAGTAGATTTTTCACAAGGATTAACATCTTCCACATAAACCCTCAATGTTCAGTGTGAACGCGGTCTAGCCGCTTTTCATTGGAGGATGTTTATAATCTGGTAATGTGATATTTGATGTACAGGTTTTTTTCATGACCGTATTTTTTTTTTTCTTTCTCCTGCTATTTCCGCTTTCTGTGTAGTTGTCACCATGGTGTCGCACGCTCTTCTCTTTGCAGTCTCATTTGCTGTCTTTCTAGCACAGATTATACTAAGCCGGCTGTCTGACTCGCTCCTCACCCTGGCCGACTCTGCTCACACGCTGTCTCTTGTCATTGCTCTTTGCCCCAGTCTCATCCTGACCCACTTACCCTCCTTACCCGCACATGCCAAGGCCCGGCTCCCCACTCTCTTCTCACTACTCTCCCCGCTTTTTCTTTCCTCCCTCTGTCTGTCTCTCACCCTAGGGTCACTCGGACATCTTGTGCATCCGCACCACTCTCACCGCCCCGCTCTCATCTTTGTGGCTGGAGTCCTGGGTCTGCTGTTCAATGTCATTTATATGGCTGTTACTGGAGCCTTCCAAGGTTAGACTGGTTCTGGGGTATCTTACATGGGATATTAAAGCATCTGACAATATAAGGTTATGTTCACATGTGCATCGGAGTCCGGCAGAAATCCTTGAAGAAAATGTATAAGTCCCTATGTTTCAAAAGACTGAAAGAGAGACTTAATGTTGCGGCGAATTTAGCCCCACCCACTTCTACTCCGCCCCTTCCCATCCATTTTTCTTTGTGGTCCCACACAGGATAACGCCCCTACAGTCACCTTGACATGGTATGCCCCCACATTATAATGTCCCCCTCCAGCTGCCCCCACAGTATAAAACATACATTAAAAACTAATACTCACCTCGCCCCGTTCCCCTCCTGTTCTTCTCTGCTGTCTCTGCTTCTGGAGGCTTCAGGGAGTTGCCTACTGTGTATATCTCATCTGTGACATGAGTTGAAGACGGGACATACCTCCCTCCAACTGGGACAGCACCAGGACTGTCCTGCTGAATCTGGGACAGATGGGAGGTATGGAAATAATGGACACCCAATAGACCCCATTATAGTCAATGGGGTCCCTCGGGATCTGTTGCTGTCTGTCATTGCAGATGTGATTGTAGCCTAATGCATGTAGTATGCAGTGGCGTAACTAAAGTCTTTTGGGCCCAGGTGCAAACTTTTGTCCGGGGCCACCTACCCCCTCCCTACAGCGAATTCTTGATAGTGGTGGTTACGGGTGCTGAAGCAATATCTCAGATACTTGAAAGGGATACAGCTTTAGTACCCACAACTGCAGTTATCAAGAATATGGTCAGTGAGCAGCGCAGCACCCGGCATGTAAACATTACTGGGACAGTATAATATGCTCCACAGTGGTCCCCACACAGTATTACGTGCTCCACAGTGGCTCCCGCACAGTATTACGTACTCTGCAGTGGTCCCTGCGCAGTATTACATACTCTGCAGTGGCCCCCATACAGTATTATATGATCCGCAGTGGCCCCCACACAGTATTACGTGCTCCACAGTGGCCCCCACACAGTATTATGTGCTCCACAGTGGCCCCCACCCAGTATTATATGCTCCACAGTGGCCCTCGCACAGTATTACGTGCTCTGCAGTGGCCCCCATACAGTATTATATGCTCACACTGGCCCCCACACAATATTATGTGCTCCCAAGAGCCCCCCCCCTGCTAGAGCCGGTGCTATTATTATACTCTGGGGTGACCCCAGAGTATAATAAGTAGAGGCCCAGGAGAAGCGATTAAAGATAACAAACACTTATACTCACTTTACCTCACCTCTCTGGGGCAACCTCGCTTCGTCCTGCTGTCTGCGGCATCTTCTTCTGTCTAGCAACTGAGGTCTCGTGCTCCATCGGTCACGTGGGGTGCAATGACGTCATTACGCTGGTGCGCCCCATGTGACCGTTGGCATGACCTCGGTTACCTGCAGGAAGAGCCCTGGAGCGGATGCTCAGCCCAGGACAGGTGAGTATAAGTATTTTTTTTATTTTTATACACCTCCCCTGGGCTGTCAGAAGAAGGTAACTGATTTATAGTCACATACATTTCTTGAACAAATCTGCAGCATATGAACTTACCCTAACCAAAATATGCACTATGATCCTGAAGTCTATGGTGAGTTTCTGCATTAAAAAATGAATATATAAAGCATATAGTAATATATTCAGGGGTGGGGTGCAGAGGTAGCCTGGGCCTGATGCTTGAAGAAACCCAATTGTCACATATGAAGACACCAGTAGGGCAGGTTTTACACTGGGCCCCAGGAACTTCAGGTTGCACCCGTGAATTAGGGATAAATAAAATCGGGAGTAATCGAGCTTTTTAACTCAATTATGATTAATTGTGATTATTTAGACCACGCCCCTTTTCAGGTAAGGCTCGGGTGAACCTTGCGAGATTTGTCATCCGAGGTTCACCGGGCAGTTTTGTGATTGAACATGTCCAAACCAGATTTACTATTATAATGTGGGGTCTCTTCAGGCCCATGGGAGGTGAGCAAACATAAAGAAACAGTGTTACTCTCCTCCCCTGGGCTCCAGCCCTGCTCCTGGTCTTCTTCAGGCGTACTGAATGACATCAGGCCCAATCACAGGCCTTAGCAGTATGTGGCGCAAAGACGCAAGTATTCAGGAGCCCGGATGTAGACCAGTGCCGGAGCCCAGGGGAGGGGAGTAACACTGGTTTTTATGTTTGCTCACCAACCATGGACCCGAAGAGACCCCACATAATAAGATAAGTTCTGGTTTGGACATGTTCAGTCACGAAACCACCGGGTGAACCTCAAATGAGGCAAAGGCTCGCAAGTAATATAATAACCGACGTGCACAAAATCATGTTGTTTATCTGGAGTGAGGGTCGGTTTTGGTTATTTTTCGATGAATTGCCCTACCATGAATATATTATGTTATTTTTCGATGAATTGCCCTACCATGAATATATTATAATGTAATCTGTGTTTTTGTCATTCAGCCATATGATGTGTTTTCCCATCTGATCTAACCAGGTCTGTGTCTAGCGGGACTGCGACAGTATCAGCCCCGGTGGTATCTGGTCCTGCGCATGCTCTGTTCCCTTGCTCCTTCATCGCTCCTCCTCGCCAGCAGCTTGCTTCTTCACCTCCTCAGTCACCCGGCCGTGCACTACCTCGACCCTGCTCTCTCCTTGGTTTCTATAACAATCATGGTTGCCTCCGTCTACTCCGACATTTTTCAAAATGGCTGTGTTCTCCTCCAAGCTGTTCCTCCTTCTGCTAGTCTGCAGAGCCTAAAACTGGACCTAGACTCACTCGTCGGCCATAATGGACATCATGAACTTCACGTATGGGCCCTAGCTCTGGATCATGGTGTGGCATCACTCCATGTTCACTGTTCTGGGGTGGAGGAATACAAGACCATCTTAGGCCAGGCTAAAATTCTATGTAAGCGCCACGGTATAAGAGAGTTGACCATACAACCAGAGTTTGGAAGCCCTGGAATGTGCGCTTTGGCTTGTGGCCCGGCTTGTGCCCACCAAGTCTGCTGTAGCTCTCCGCATACTATAAGTAATGATTTAGTCTTGGCCAACGTCTGTACCTGAAGATATCATGATACACTTCGCTTGGCAGCGGCCTTAGGAAACTTACAGAAAGTGAAAAAACTGAACCTATAACCCATTGTATCAAGGGTTGTATAGCGACCTACATTGACAAGGACAATAGATCTTCACCACTGGTGGCCTTTCTTCTTCTCGTGACTAACCTCACACGTAACACCAGATGTTTTTTTTTAAAAATACAACTTTATTGATATCTACATTAAAATTTAGTGCTTTGACTTGCTGGTTTTTAAGGCTCTTTACATCATGTAGAAGATTTTACATACAAAACCCACTTCCCAGTATGAAACAACAATTCCTTTATACAGTACATCCCTACCTGGTGCGGCAGTGATCGCAGCCATATTGCTATATAGGGTGGAGTAACTGTATGTAAAGTGCGTCCCCACAACCCTCCCTCACCATGGTGCGTTACAATCACCTTCCATAGGAGAGACACTTGTATGATAGTCCAATAAACCGTCCAGTCACATAGCGGAAAGATGTAGTGGGATGTTAATGCTGGTACTCGTCTTGGTAGGGGATGACTAAAGTATATTCATCCAAGACTAACGTGAGGTTGTCTAATGCTCTTCCCTCCATTCAGGATGTGTCAGACATGTTTACTATGCGTTTCTTGCAAGGGGCTCCAGGCCCAGTGTCAGACAGGTTCCCAATGGATTGTCCAAATGAAGTCCAGGATAGTGATGTCCATTCATGGAACGTTTCTGAGGCTTCCACAGAGGTCAGCAGCCGCCCATTCTCGAGTCCTCTGGGTAGGCACAATCTAGGAACTGCCGTCCATGCTCCTCAGTCAGGGCAAGGCTGTGACCCACCAAGTTGGCTGTTGCTTCGTCCTCAGTCCCAGACAAAACGTTGTCATAGGCAACTGGTTCTGTGAACTCGTCGATCCCTCCAGGGATCCATGAAAGCATGGCGTCAATGTTTGAAGCAGTATCTTCAATATGAGGAGTTTCATGGAAGGCAGGCTCAACGGGGCCCATCAGGTTCATCAAAGGCAAATAGTCAAGGCCGGAAAAGGGTTCAGCAATGGAAAGATCTTAAAAATAAAGAAATGGATAAAATACGTATATTAATGGAGGGAACATCAAACATGTGCTGCAATAATACAGCACTTTATCCTGGCTTTAACATGCTAGAACCTCTGGAAATGATCTGGGATCCCCTGCATAGTTTAAGGGGTTCACCTGGACTTAGTGTGTTTACGACCACTGACCCCCTAGGCTGCACAGCAGTGTGGCCACTAAGCTCAGAAGTTACCCCTGTAAGATCGCTGGGTAGAGACAACTGACCCTCCTATGATCTCAATATTCCTTTATGTGTATTCAGCATACATTGTTCTATACAGACGAGTACTGAACCCCCCACCCCGTACTGCAGACCGTATGGTTATAGTGAGCTATATAGTGTAATATATGGTGTCTGACAGAACATACTGAAAAATAGGCATGCCACTGGCAGGGGTAAACCAGACAACTAAGCACCTCACGGGTGCTACAGCCGATCAATGGCGTTACTGACCATACACAGTAGTAACAGAGGCTGGTGAGGCTAAGAAGAGGACTGTATCACTATCACTGGGTCTTAACCCTTCCCTAACCCCTTTATTTATTTCATTACTGCTAGTCATTCCCTTTTTCATCTATAGGTGGCAGTGCTGCTGCATGTTATGGGGATACGCGTCTTCCAAAAATGTGACTTTTAAGCTTTTTAAAGTGTTGGTCGGCTTTCAAAACACCATTTTTATATACTCTATTGGGGGATTTGGAGTTAAGAGAGAGGGGTCTCCTGTTCAGACAGCTTATCTCTGGGTGAGAAAGAATTGGTGCTGGAGACTGTAGGCACTAAATGGGCACTGGGCACACTACTCATCAGTGCAAAGTATAACACTCTCATGGCCGACTGTCAAAAACTGTGGACAAAATATGGCAGTCTGGTCACTGTTTAAAGGGGTTGTGCCATTAAAGACACTTGTCCTCCATGAGCTTGTATGGCCATTCACTGCTGTGGGCCCCATAGCACTGGCACTTCATTCACTTTCAGTCCCTCGTCCTCCTGATCACTGGGGACCCAGCAGTCACACTCCCAGTTAAGTGACACTTGTGCCCTGTCCTGTGGATAGGGAATAGTCGTCTCTAATGGCACAACCCTATTAACTTCAAACCCTATAGATGTTTGAGGCTTGATCTGACTTTTACAGTCTGCAGAAATGTTCCCAAAATTCAGGAGGCATGCTTTCCACTAGGTCATATAATATGCAGTCTTCCTGTTTTCTGTGGGAGATTTCTTTGCAGCAGCCACCTCACTTACAGCATACTGATGTTCACGGCTATCATGTATATGTAAATAAGACACAGAATCCACCAGTCACAATAGATGATGTCACATCTTATCTACTCCCTTCTCTACACAATGACCTCTGCCCAGGTTAGGGTGGGTTCACACTTGTGCCGGCACTCCGTCCGCCGCGAATCCGACCTAAATGTCGGAAAACTGGATAGGGACTGGATAAAGAAAGGTTTGTGACGCTTTGCTTAAAACCCCATTCACTTCTATGGGTTTTTAAAGCAATGCGTTGGTGTGCGCTTACACTCTCTGCGCCACAAAGCCATTTTTTTTAGCTGGAAACGAAGTCGGACATGCAGGACTTTGTTTCCGACGAAAAAAAATGGCCTCGCGGCGCAGAGGGTGTAAGCGCACACCCACGCATTGCTTTAAAAACCCATTCAAGAGCATGCCTAGAAAACTCTCCCATACAAGTGACCATTGTGGATTCCAGGCCACTGTGCCTATGGCCCATGGTCCTTCTACAGGAAACAGGAAGTCACAGAGCATTTTAGGCTTAGTGGCAAAAGTAGGATTTTTTTTTAATATAATAATAATAATAATAATAATTAAATTGGAAAATTTAAAACATCACCAAAAATTCCTAAAAAATATAACATAAAAACATGATTTATAAAATTGGTCCCTTTAAGTCTCCTTATGCCAGGGATCAACAACCATCAGCACTCCAGACACTGAGGATATACAATTCCCAGCACACTCAGAACTCCCACAGAAATGATTGGAGCATGCTGGGAGTTGTAGTATTAGAATAGATGGAGTTCTGATATGGCGATCTCCATAAGGAGATATAATACTGTAAGATTAGTAGTTGAGATGACAGGCTCCTCAGGGGTCATGTGCAGGCTTCTCTGCAGATCAACCAATCCACGTAAGCAAAGGGGCATGAATATATAGGAGTAACCTAGACAAGACTAACAGACATGGTAGAGACTAGAAGTACTGGACCCTCACTGGCATGGTAGTGGCCTGGCCTATGTCTCACTGATCACTATGGTAAGATATCTTACTGTGTATGGTACTGTACATTACATGAAGGAATTCTGATGACATCACTATGTTGAATGGGTCTATAAGGCCTACATAAGGAGTGTACCTGGCATGGCGGCGCAGTGTTCTTTATAGTCAGCTCGGACTTGCCGCCTTTTACTCTCAATCCCATGTGGATCTGCAAAGAGATTTCAGAAATTCAGACAATCCCGTCATCCTTTATGACTCCAGATTTAGAGGTAACCCAATAATGCTTCATACCTGGGCCAATAAGATCTTCCATGGGAGAAGAGCGGCGTGGTCGCTTCTTGCGTACTCCATAGGAATCTGTGGAAAACAATTAGGTACAGCGTGAGGAGATCATAGGAATGGGATATAGTGAAGAAGCCTGGCCTGTAAGGCTTTTACTGACAGGGATTCAAGGAAACCATCTTGGTTCCCTTTCTTAGTGATTCTGATGACACGACTAATAAACGTTTGTATGACTGGATGTGGTTTTCATGACTCTTGTACCAGCTAAATGGGCTTTCCAAGATTCTGATATGGATGACCTATCCTTACTAAGGACTCTACAGGCCAGAACAGAGAGCCGCTCCCACCATGGCGGACTCCAGTCGTCCTTGTATTACATGGACAGCCATTCATATGGCTGCAGCTGTATTTTAAAAGGGGCTGGTGCTTGAGACACTCCCTTTAAGGAGGCAGCTTAATAGTAAAGTGAATGTCCACCCTTGAATACCGTGAGGTTTAACATTGTAACAATTAATTTCTTAATATTTCTTTATAGCACCAAATCCCCTTCATAGACTGAGTAGAAAGAAAACATTCTGGCAGCTACCACTAGAGGGAGCTCACTGTATACTGTTATACATTGAACGTTACACAGTAAGCAACCTCTAGTGGTGGCTGCAGGTACTAGGAGTCCCTGTCTGCATCAGGACACATGCACACTAAGCCATGCCCCGCAATGGAAAAATGGAATGCTCCACAAGTCAGCAGTGACAATCCAGTTATCTTTTTAGCACACACTTACCGCCTTGGCGTGGCATGTATGTGAAGGTAATCCCCTCGCTGCGGATCCCATCTGTGATCCTCTGCAGACATACTTGCACAGGTGCTGGATTTGTTATGTGCAGATCATAATACGGAGGCGTCTTCATGACAATGGCGATCTGTCTGTGTACGTCAGCTTGCGAGAAGTCAGCGCGCGCTTCCCAGTTACCTTCCAAAAACATAACCTGAATATCCTCTAAGCGGAGAAAAAAGGCAGTGGTCAACTTCTAAGCAACCATTCATTAATCCTTAGTATAGGTCATCAATATCAGATTGCTGGGGGTCCGACTCTGCCATTGATCGGCTGATTGACGGCACCAGAACAGGCAAAGCTCCATAAATTCTGTAGTGACCATAACTGGTACTGCAGCTCCATTCCCTGCCACTACACAACGTACAGTGCTATGCTGCTTTACATATTTTGAAGCACAGCAAATCCATCAATTAGCTGATCAGTGGGGATATCAGGAGTCGGACCACCAATGATCGTATATTGATGATCCATCCTAAGGATACATTATCAGTCTGAAAGTCCCAGAAAGCCCCTTTAAAGGCCATCTGAGAATGTAGATCTTATTACATGAATATCTTACATATCAGAAGACCAGCCCCATGTTCAGTGTCAGACAGCAACGGAATAACCACAGGATTACAGACACTGACAACCAATGGATACCGTGTGCCGATCGCTCACCTTTCTGCACCTTGTCACACAGGATATAAATCTCTTCTCCTCCTTCACATCGGCCTTGATCTTTATTCATCCGGCAGATCTTCAGTTCTGATGTGTTAGTGGATTCTGGAGGAGGAACATAGGAAAATTTATTTGGCTCCGACAGAAGAAAATACCACCCAGCTCCGACAGAAGACAATACCGCCCAGCTCCGACAGAAGACAATACCGCCCAGCTCCGACAGAAGACAATACCGCCCAGCTCCGACAGAAGACAATACCGCCCAGCTCCGACAGAAGACAATACCAACCAGCTCCGACAGAAGACAATACCAACCAGCTCCGACAGAAGACAATACCACCCCCTCTCTGACAGAAGACAATATCGCCCAGCTCCGACAGAAGACAATAATGCCCAGCTCCGACAGAAGACAATACCGCCCAGCTCCGACAGAAGACAATACCGCCCAGCTCCGACAGAAGACAATACCAACCAGCTCCGACAGAAGACAATACCACCCCCTCTCTGACAGAAGACAATACCGCCCAGCTCCGACAGAAGACAATAATGCCCAGCTCCGACAGAAGACAATACCGCCCAGCTCCAACAGAAGACAATACCGCCCAGCTCCGACAGAAGACAATACCGCCCAGCTCCGACAGAAGACAATACCGCCCAGCTCCGACAGAACACAATAGCGCCTATCTCCGACAGAAGACAATACCGCCCAGCTCCGACAGAAGACAATACCAACCAGCTCCGACAGAAGACAATACCACCCCCTCTCTGACAGAAGACAATACAGCCCAGCTCCGACAGAAGACAATAATGCCCAGCTCCGACAGAAGACAATACCGCCCAGCTCCGACAGAAGACAATACCGCCCAGCTCCGACAGAAGACAATACCGCCCAGCTCCGACAGAACACAATAGCGCCCAGCTCCGACAGAAGACAATACCACCCAGCTCCGACAGAAGACAATACCGCCCAGCTCCGACAGAAGACAATACCAACCAGCTCCGACAGAAGACAATACCACCCCCTCTCTGACAGAAGACAATACCGCCCAGCTCCGACAGAAGACAATAATGCCCAGCTCCGACAGAAGACAATACCGCCCAGCTCCAACAGAAGACAATACCGCCCAGCTCCAACAGAAGACAATACCGCCCAGCTCCGACAGAATACAATACCGCCCAGCTCCGACAGAACACAATAGCGCCTATCTCCGACAGAAGACAATACCGCCCAGCTCCGACAGAAGACAATACCAACCAGCTCCGACAGAAGACAATACCACCCCCTCTCTGACAGAAGACAATACCACCCCCTCTCTGACAGAAGACAATAATGCCCAGCTCCGACAGAAGACAATACCACCCCCTCTCTGACAGAAGACAATACCACCCCCTCTCTGACAGAAGACAATAATGCCCAGCTCCGACAGAAGACAATACCGCCCAGCTCCGACAGAAGACAATACCGCCCAGCTCCGACAGAAGACAATACCGCCCAGCTCCGACAGAAGACAATACCGCCCAGCTCCGACAGAAGACAATACCGCCCAGCTCCGACAGAACACAATAGCGCCCAGCTCCGACAGAAGACAATACAGCCCAGCTCTGACAGAAGACAATACCGCCCAGCTCCGACAGAAGACAATACCGCACAGCTCCGACAGAAGACAATACCGCACAGCTTATGGTTTACCAGGTCACTTACTTTTATCATACACCGGCTCTGATAACACAGGCCCAACAGTTATTTGTTGTCCAACTGTGGTGGTGTACGAGGCTAGGAAGCAGAGCCTGACCACGTTCAGATCCACCTCTTCATGGTGCCGCCACATGCCAGCTAGTGAGGGGGAACAGTAATGATGCATATATAATATATATATACATACATACTTACATATACAGTAACGTGCAAAAGTTTTGGGCAGGTGTGGAAAAACTAAGAACACTTTCAAAAGTCAATTAACAAAATAAAGTGAATGGAGAGAGAAAAGAGAAATCTAAATCCAATAATATTTGGTGTGACCTTTGCCCTTTGAAGGAGGAGTCCTGGAAGTGATGATATGGCCCCCACAGATAAAGCCCTGATCTCAACATCATCCAGTCTGTCTGGGATAACCTGAAGAGACAGAAGGATTGGAGCAAGCCTACATCCACAGAAGATCTGTGCTTAGTTCTCCAAGATGGCGGGAAGAACCTCCCTGCCCAGTTCCTTCAAAAACTGTCTACAAATACCGAGAAGAACTGATGGAAGGCAAAGGGCAAAGGTCACACCAATATTGATGGGATTAGATTTCTCTTTTCTTCATTCACTTCATTTTGTTAATTGACAAAAATAAACTATTAACCCTTCTATTTATTACTATTTTTACTTATATATTTGTATACTTATTTATATATGTCCATACTGTGTGAATATATGTATATTGTAGATCAGGTACTGGCAATAGTACGGGGAGTCCCTATAACTCTTGTGTTCCACCATATGGGGTGTTTGGGTCACGTCTGCTTACGTGTAAACAGAAGACACTTCCATGTCATGAGGATTTTTGCAGTTCTCATTGAGTAATGTATGTTTTCACAGAATTTCATTGACATGTGCTCATTTTGGATTTCTAGCACATTTTCCTAGGCCTCCAGCCAGTGGGACACCCTGCGCACATTGATGCTCTATAATATAATATTACCCACCACTGTACGGATCAATCCCCAAATTCAGCCTCATCTTGACAGAGGACTCAATTTCCTTCTTCCGTACACACTGGATTCCTAGGTTGCTAAAGCTGGAGGATGAAGAATAAAGATGGTTTATTATCGGGCTCACATATGGTGGAAAGGCTATTCATCCTGTATGGCAGGAACAAGAGGTATCTCCACCCAAAAAACAGACATCCCCCAATACTCAACATGTGTATCTACTACTGCAGCAATGTGCAATAACATGGGGACAGTCTCTATTTAAAGGGCTTATCCAGGATTAGAAAACATGACTGCTTTCTTCTTTTCAGGAAGTGATATCACGTTCATTGGTCACATGGCCATGCTACAACTATACAAACGAATGGAATTGAGCTGCAACATGGCCGTGTGACTAACAGATGTGATGTCACAGGAGAGCAACCATGTTTTATACCAATGGGAGGCATGAAGCGATACTTGTATGAAAGCATTGTCCATCACTGTACATTATGGGAGTACCTATGTAATGTAGGAATGTCTCTGCAGTCACAGCTTAAGGCTCATGGGTACATTTATTGGGTTACTCCATTATCTCCCTGTCACTTCCCAATGGTCACAGTGAATCATTATAAAGAGTTAGTACATAGTGCTTACAATGCTGAGACAAAGATGCTAATATTATATTATTACACAACCCCTTGACGTGTTCAGCTCACCTATGCTGAGTTTGATCTTGATCAGGATGCAGAGTAATCTCACATATCCCATCATGGCAGTCCTTACCCACAAGGCCATGCGGGTGGATACGATAAGGGTGATCCTTCCAAACCAGGCACACGCTGACTTTAACATCACGGATTCCTTCACAGTTCAATAGCTAAAAGTGACAACATGAAGCAGATAACAGGTGTGGCCAGGGGGAAAGGATCAGGTATCTCAGGTGCTTTCCAAAATTCCAAGGGAGATGAAGGAGTAAATATCAGTACAATACATGGGAAGTGAAGCAATAAATATCAGTACAATACATGGGAGGTGACGCAATAAATATCAGTACAATACATTCCAGTAATCACACAAGAAACGGCATAACCATAACAACTCAACACACATAACCAAAGACTGTACATGGCAACTATCTCAATTATAATAGGCAAGACAATGGCCAACCAAGATGCCAATTTAAATCAACTTTATATTATAGGTCACTGTTGTCCTCAGTTTCCCTTATCAAACACAGACATTAAAGGGAACCTGTCAGGACTATCTGGAGCAGTAAACAACCCACAGGTCCTTATGGACTGGTGACTTAGTAACCCAAATAACCTATCTTTTCTGTCACAGTCAGAAAAGACAAACCTTTATATTTACCTAGAGATGAGTGCGATGAGTCTTATCGGATCCATCTTTGGTGCTCCCCCACCTGCGCTCCTCTTCACTGAAGCCTGAGTAGTACACCTAAGCTTCACTGCACATACACCCAAGGTCTGGCGCATGCGCACTGAAGCTGGGGTGTACTTCTCAGGCTTCAGTGAAGAACTGCAGAGCTGTTGACTTACAGGAGTATGAAGGTTTTGTTTTTTGTTTTTTTAATCCCGACCCGGGCAATGAGACACTAAACCACCGATCCAACAAAAACCTTTATACTTACCCGACTCCTGTACACCCAGCACCTGCACAGCTCATCACTGTATAGTACACCTCAGCTTCAGTGCGCAGGTGCCTGATCTCGGGTGCATGCGCAGTGAAGTTGAGGTATACGTCCCTGGCTTCATATCTAGATACAGTAATTTTTTTTTTTGTTTTGTTTCATGCAACAACAGTCAGAATTAGCAATAGGCTATCTATAAGGACCTGTGCCCCAGATAGCCCTGACACGTTCCCTTTAATGATGACTTGTATGTGTGGTCACGTCACCACATCGTCACTGGCTGCTGCACATGTGCCGAGCCAATGATACTATACCATGATATTATAATGTGACCCTAATTTAAGAAGCTTTATCTCCAGTAATAGCAAAGCTTACATGTTTTAATCTTAGTTTGCAGTGTTTCACTTGCTAAAGCAGATGTTTGTGCTCCAGAGCTGCTCTTCCTACAATAACAGGGGGGGCAAAAAGTTCCTGAATAACAGCTGCCATAGACAGTCACTACAGTAGCTGCATACAAGTCTCCCCTCTTCATGTTTTATAGGCTACTATGTGGTATCCATGGTCATCTATGAACCCAAGTAGACTAGTGAAGGAGCTAGCAATGCCAACGTCACCTTTAGGGTTTCTATTCATTTCAATAGAGAAGTCTCACACTGGGATAGAACAGCCATCCTAACTGGGAAAGATTACATTTTTAAAGATATTTAGTATGTAACAGTACACACTACCCACAAGGGATTTCCAGCAAAGTAAGGAAACTGATGCAGTAGGACACAGTAATATGTACAGACTTACCGCAATAGCAGGAAGCGTCTTGCTGTTTTCAGTGCTGCTTTCTCCGAGGATACTGCCCGCGGACCTGCCCTCACATTGGTACCGGAACCGCATCCCTCGCTGTTTTGGCTGTTCTGTGATAATTAATTTTGGCGCTGGAGTGTTCTGGCACGGGACCCAGTTTGAGCTGGTAGGTTCTCCCGGGGATGTCCATGAGGCTACCGTGACGGTGCTGAGGATGCTGGGCTCATGCGTCCATGTGGGTCCAGAGTCACCATTAATGTAATCCATGACTTCTTCTATAAGAGTGGACGGGACACACAGTATGTTAGGAGTCTAGGGGTGAGATCACTCTCCTACAGATTGTTACTGACTTCACCTTCCCTGGTTGGGGAATCCCAATTTATCCATTAGTCACAGCCTATAAAATGTTGCTTGGCTGTGTTCAATTTATAACATATAACGTACATGTCACATGCGGCCTTGTCCTCGGCAAAAGGGGACAAGACTCTGATGGATGAACAGAAAGCATATGGGGATGCACCTACCACCATCTTAGCAATGATGGGTCACCTCCTGGGGTCATGTAAACAGAGATTACTTAACCCTTAGAACAGGTCCTTGCAATCTTTACAGCCTTGCAGTAAACCAGCTCTGCTCTCTGTGTTAGTTGAACCACTGACCGGTGGGGTGCCCGCTGTCAGTCCCCCATGATCTTTTAGTGATGGATAGGTCATTTGTGCCTTTAACCGTGAGAATCCCTTTCACCCGAATGTATTGTCACTATCCTTTTCCTTCCCTTCTTATTTATATATATTGTTATTTACAGTTTTATCAATTTTTTTAGACTTTTTTTATATTATAAAATTCACAATAATTAGATTTGCTACCATGACATGGCAATGTATCAGTGGATAGATGACACGATCCTTACAGCACTCCTAAGATAGGAGTAAAGTCAAATCTTCTAGTCTTCCTTAGGTCATACTTCCAGGGGTCCATGAAGATGAAATCTGGGTTGCCCCATGCACAGTCTTTAGATTGTTTGGAGGGGTGGAGGAGTCACCAGTGAATGGTGAACCTCAACAAAACAGATACTGTGTAGGGTTAAAGGGGTTGTCTGGGAGTTTAGATTAACTTACCCGATCCGGCGGACTCTTGATGATGGACCCAGGGTCAGCCAGCCCCCATAGCACGGGTAATTATCTATGTGAACAGGGGAGGAGGGAGGGAGCGGCCCATGGGTCAGAACGCTGGTACCAATCACATGACCCAGTAGACAGAACCAGGCCGGAACCCTGCGGTCCATCATCAAGAGTCTGCTACGGTTATTTGCACTGTGTAGTTTTTACACCAGATATGGTCAAATAATAACTTACTATGCTAAACTGGTGTGTCTTTTAATAACCCCATTCACTAGTTCTACTAGTAACTAGCAGAATTGTGAATGCAGCTCTGGGGTTTTGATACTGGCTGTTATTTAGGATCAGTACAAGTCGAGGACAAACATGTAGGTACATACAGTCTTATTTTTGGATGTAATTCCTGGTGGCAATGCTTGAAGCCAGCGACCACCGCTCCTGCTGTGATCATGCAGTCAGTGATCACCGGGACCCCGCTCCCCTATAGGTCAGGGTCCCCGATATAGGAGCTGCAGTGGACATACTGCACCATGAATATTAAAAACGGGAATACCCCTTTTAGCAAAAGTAAAAAAAAAAAGTCTTTACTTTCTATTCCCTTATTTTAATGAGAACTGAGAGTGATACATAATTCTCAAGGATTTGGTGACAACATAATTCTCATCAACTTGCGTCCTCTCTGAAAAGATGAGAATTCCCCTTCGTTCTGATTCTAATCCAGAATCGCACACGTCTGAATGCATCTGTCTTCTCTGGAAAATTGGTTGTCTTACTTTTCCATTGAGTCAGGATTACCTTTCCAGGGCCTATCACATTTCCAAGACTCGCATGACTTTTACTGAGTCTTAACCTAGATGTTGTACGTTCTAAAAAATATGAGCCGAGGAAGTTCTAACTTTTTACAATAAGGGTACGTAGGGTCGGTAGAGAATATTAACCCCGAGATGACCTCGTAGATTTAACAGCACTGTGTGCAGACATCTTAACCCAACTTTCCATAAGGATATTGTGTTTGAGGCTTTGGTGACGGCTATCATAGTTCATAGGTGAAAAAGAACTGAGAAACTTCACCCCAAGAAACCAATAATCGAACATCTGTTGTCACACGATCAATAGGCAACACCTCCCAAATGTCCAAGACCTTTACAGATCCTACACAGGGTACATCCCCGATCTGGCCTTTGCTTAGGGTGTTACAAGAACATATGAAGAAGATCGATGTTGTTTAGATGGCAAGTGCAGAAATCCCCTTAATTATGTAACTGGAGCCGCTGACACAGAGCAATCCCCTGGAAAGTAGGAAAGTACCCCTGATGTACAGGTGCTGGCAGCCACACTGACGTCAATCTGTGTAATGCATGGTCAAGTGTAATGGAGGTATGGCAGAACAGGGAAAAAAGACAAAGTTCAAGGTGACCTAAAAATCAAGATCATTTCAGCGGCGGCCATTTTAAATTCATGTCAGGCAAAATAACATTAATAATGGTAAAAATCCTCATTCCAAACCCAACCCCAAGGTGGCTCAGTGGTTAGCAGTGTTGTCTTGCAGAGGTGGGTCCTAGGTTGGAATCCGAACAAGGACAACATCCGCAAGGAGTTTGTTCTCCCCGTATTTGTACAAGTAGACAATTTACTTGGAGGAAACCCTCACAAACAACTAACTCTTGTGGGTGTTGGGAATCCAAAACTAAAATCCCCTACTTCACAACGCTCCCTGCACTTTGAGCCTCCGTGAGAAAAGTTCATTACAAGTGTTTACAGTCAGTGCCAGAATGACAAAGTTCTCTATGAACTCTTGGTGGCCACCACATCAAAGGGGTTGACTCCTTGTTGTTCAGAAGGGGTCATTGTATATAGGATGTCCTGTGCTGGGACCCCTAGTGATCAGCTGTATTCTGAAGAACCTGTCAATAGCTTTTCACTTCCCCTGCAGCACCCCCACAGGGGAGATAAAGCATGACATGGTGCCCACTGATCAGGCTGACCTTGTAATGCACAGATGTGCTGAATCCTCCAGAGAAAGGGATTCTTTCCACTCTAATTTATCAACGGACACCCCAACCTTTCTAGAAATTCAAAATGACCTTACAGTATTTTCCTATCCCAGACAACCCCTTTAAGATCTCTATGTTCAGCTATAGACAACTACCAGACACCAATGGATTCTGCTTCATGAATATTTGCCAACTGTCCCAGAAAGTCCAAGAGGCTGCCAAAAACATAGGTGACCCTGCAGACTCCTGGAAGAGCGGGCAAATTTCCCAAACCTGGCAGAATGCTCCCACATCTGCCGGGTCTCTTTTGTTTCATAGGTGACACGGGCATGATATTAGCTGGTCACGTCACAAAGATGCGGAGGGTATAGCACAAAAAAAAAAAAAAAAAAAAAAAAAAAAAAGGGGGATTGTCATTTCCAAAAAGGGGGTGTAGTTTCATAAATAGGGCATGGTCTCTCATGAACAATTCTGCGCTCCTTTTTCTTTGGACTGCCTTCACAACTATTAGCAACTATGATGCCCACATGTGCAATGAACACCTTTGTTCTCCATGAGTTTGAAACCTAAAAGCTACCTCGGCCTAGTGATCTTTTAGTTTCTAACCAGGGCAAATGGATAAAGAGGACAACCATTGCAACATTGGGAAGTCATGGTTGTTCTCTGCTTCTGCTCTGACAAGTATCTAATTCTATCAATAGTGGCCATAGAGGGGCCCATAGGTTGACTAATATGTGCTGACTGGAAGCAGAGATCTTGATAACTCTATTGCCTATGTGTCCATATACAAAAAAGCCTGGAGAGACTGTCAGGTATGGTGAGAAACATGCTCCTTATCCACAACTGGGCCATCAATTGGGTCACTGTTATTTCATAGAGACATGTCAAGAGTTGTAGAGATTGAGTTGGAGATGAAATGACCATGAAGAAAGGGGTCTGTGGTGGTCCAATATAGATCTGCTGTGCCCATGGCCTCTCTAGGCTTTACTCAGTTCTTGGACAACATACTGTCTATGGCCCATACTGCTCCCCAAAATGAAAGTCAAAAGGCCATGGATCAGTAAGGGTCTCAGCACTAGGACTCCAATAATCCCAACTTCAGACATGACATGCATAGCCATATGTTCATGTACAGATCTCTAGTCAGCTCAATATATCTGCCATGTATATACTGTAGAGAATGGGATTTGTTTTTGTGTTGCAATAATTTTTGGCCGAGAAGTTCTTTTCTGTCCTCTGTGGGTAACTCCCCAGCTAATTTGGGAAATGTTCTCTATTGCTTTCTCAACAGGTTGTTATGTTTTGGGTCTTACAATATCATATAGCTAAAGCTTTCCATCATGGCCATCCCTGACGTGTCATCTGTCCATCATCAGCAGGTCATATGGCCAGCTCTCTGCTCCAGAAATTTCAGATCCACAGATTTAGACGGGCCTTGTTTTTACAGAGTATATATCAGATTCAAAGCTCATCCACACAGTGACCCCCAACCAAAGCGGACCATAGACGTGGTAAAGTCACGATAATCTGCCCCAAAGTGTAGGATGTCACAGTAACCAGGGGTGTTCACATGTACGACTCGAGGGACCTCTCGAGTGAATGATGTGCAGCACAAAACACTGCATTATAGGATACTCATAAGAAGCAGCTAAACACGGCCACAAATATCATATGACTATGGGAGTCTCCTGATATTCTCCCAACAGAAAGAAAGTTCAATAATAATAAAGCATTACCTGCACTGGTTAAGCTTTATTACTATACACCCCAGTGCCCCGGGGCCCCATTTATTACCTGTGTGGAAGGCAGCTGGGGAGACCACAACTCTCATTCTTTTGTCTCCCTCGCAGCTGCTCCGACTCTCACTGACTCCCTTCTACCCAAGCCACAGGTCCATTAAGTAGACTCAGTCATGTGACCTAGAACTGGAAAGTCAGCAGGGAGGAATGAGAGTTCTGGTCTCCCCAGCTGTCCTCCACACAATGGGGCTCTGGGGCGTATATTATTAATAAAGCTTAAAGGGGTTTTCCAGGCAAATAGACTTTTTTTTTTTTTTAAAAAAAAAAAAAAAGGTCTGTTAATGCTATTAATGGGTTAATTAGTGCACCCAAATACCTTTAGCAGTGTTTTGAGTGATTTCTGGGTTTATCTGGGAGCTCCTGGCATCCTTGTATTTGTTTACATGGGTAGCTTCCTGTTGTCTTAGCCTACAACTACCATGATGCATTGCTCTTCACTCCCCCTCTCACACCCCCTACCTGTTTCCCTAGCTAACTTGCGGACTACTAGCCCTACCTAACTAACTCAGCCCACCCCATCATACTTACCTGTCTTCCTGTCGGGATCTTCTGAGCACGGGAGATCCTTCTGTTCTTCTCCTCTTCTCGTCTGCCAGCGCCTGCACAATAGAGCAGGAGGCCTGACGATTCGTGCCCAGAAGATCACATGAAGACAGATAAGTATGATGGGGAGGGGGAGTATTGGTGAAGTTCTGTTTCCGGAAACGGGGAAATGGAACGTTACTGGATAATTAGAAAATGTGCCTGGGGCGGTCACATGATTACTGTAGAAATTGCATTTTATCCCAGACAACCCCTTTAACCAGTGTAGAGAATGCAAAACCCATGAAAGGTCTTTAGCTATAACAAGGGCTGTAACTGACGCAGAACCAGTGTATGACAACTGCTTGTTTTCCCAGCAAAGCTTCCATTGTTGTCATTAGATGTTTGTGACCTTCTACAACCAGAAGTTCCGCCGGACACACTGGGGTAGATTTAGCAATAATGTCGAACTTTGAAATGTCTAAAATTACGACATATTAAACATATTTATAAATCTATTGTACGGACCTTCATAAATCTGTCTCACTTTCCAATGCACCAAAATTCTGTCTAAATTAAATTTTCTCAACTGAAATTCTGTCTTGATTGAAAGGGGCCCCCAGGAGTGACTTAACGTCTGTGGGCACATGGTGGGACTGCCCCCGGGGGAATATTTAATTAATTATTAATTTGGTTAAAAGTTTTTTAATTTATTTAATTGGTATAGTCCTATTTCTTCCTCCCCCTTATTTCTGAGGTAATTTATTTATATTGGTGTTTACGGTGGAGGTAAAGCTCATGTCAGCTGTGCCCAGCACCAGCAGGTTCCAGATAATTTCAACGGTGGGAAATCTGAACTATAAATACTTGCCAGCTGATGAGGTCCGGTGCAGTTGACAGAAGACAGCTGGAGGAAGTCAGCGCCCGCCTGCCCTATTTCTTTATTTTATTGTATTGTCGCGGAGTTTTTGTTAGTGGGGATGTTAGTCTCCCCAGCTATTGCTGGAAGGACTGGAATTTTAAATTTATTGATCTATCTATGATGTTTTACAGTGCTATAATTAATTTATTTATTAATGATTTATTGATTAATTAATTTTGTTTATTTATTTCCTGTTGGTAACCCCATAATAAAAACACCGCGGCCTATTATTTCCACTAAGCAGTGTGTTTGTGTTTTTATTTATTATTATTAGTGGTTTAATATAGATGGTTATTTCCCCTTGTAGGGTCATGTGCCACCATGAAGTTTACACCATTTTAAACTTGGCCTACTCTGCACGGTATGCATACCATAGTATAGTTAGACGCTTGTGGACCACACCCATGCTGGGGCACATTTTTCAAAGGTGTTGAGCCTGTGGTATTTTTCTGTTCTCTCTGGTGTATGCTGTTCACTAATATTTCGTAAGTACCGTGCACCACAAATTTTGGTGTAAATATAGACGGAAAAGTGTCGGACTTCTATTGATAAATATGCTCCCTTGTCCCTCTCTGGGTCTTGCTCTCTCTGCAGACCATACCCTAATACAGCATATGGAGAAGATGAGTAGGCCATTCTCCATGATCCAGGTTCCCATTGGAGACATGGTCTCCAGAGATGCACATCATACCATACAATTCATGTTCGAACAGATGTATACAGAGGTGTATATAACCATAACTTACCTAGTGTTGGAGGTTCAGTTTGTTGAAGGCCATTAGAACCTAAAATAAAAAGGAGAATATTGAGGACCAATGATAAGTGACCGCCCTGCACATAATATGATATATACACACAGTGTCGGGCTGAGGTTCCTTGGGCCCACTCAGAGGCGTAGCTAGGGGTTCAGCACAGGGGGGCGAACATGTCCAAGTGGGCCCCCTACTTGGACATGTTTGTATACCGATACTATCAGTATATGGTGAGCATATAGTGGTATATAGCGGCTCTACACAGGGCTCTGCAGACGATTTAGGTGAATACAGCACAGTAACATTTAGTGACTTACTGGTAACGTCTCTGACTAATCCTTCACATTCCGCATCTCTTTTATCTGGACGGCCATGACCACTTCTTCCAGTCTCTGTAAAGTTTGCAACATAGACATCTTTGGCTCCTCACTTTTCCAGGCACCTGACCCATATTGTCCTCACCTACACAAAGCCCCCATCCTGCTGCTATCCCAATTATAAAATATATAATATAACCCCCCATAATGAATAATACCCCCAAGTGCATCTTTAAACTAATAACTTCCCTTTGCACCCCTTTAAGAGGACCTTTCACATCCTCATGTATATGCTGTTTTACATACCCCTAGAAAGCCAACAGTGCGCTGAATTCAACACACTGCCGGCTTTCCCGTTATATGCCCCGGGGCTGGAGATATCGGGGGTCTAAATTTCACGGTTCACTGTCAGAAGGGCTTTCCTGACTGTCTAGCTGCGCAGTGAGGAACGCCCTCCCTTACAGTACCCGTCCATAGAATTGTATTGGGGTGTACTCAGCCCAGTGATGACGCTGAGCTGTGAGGAGCGCCCCCCCTAGTACAAGTCTATGGACGAGCACAGTCAGGGAGGGCGTTCCTCACTGCGCAGCTAGACAGTCAGGAAAGCCCTTCTGACAGTGAACCGTGAAATTTAGACCCCCGATATCTCCAGCCCCGGGGCATATAACGGGAAAGCCGGCAGTGTGCTGAATTCAGCGCGCTGTTGGCTTTCTAGCGGTATGTAAAACAGCATATACATGAGGACGTGAAAGGTCCTCTTTAAATAATTTGCCCCTTATTAATAATGCCCCAGGTGTTTCTTAATTAAAAAGGAAAAAAAAGGGAAAAAATATTTTTGGGGTTCCAAGACCCAGGACCCCCAAGGAACAACTGTTTGAATGACCCGTGGTATCTGTGTAAGCGCCGTGACCCCTTCTCTGTTTACATAGTGTCATTCATCTCATAGCGGCCATGTAATGTAACTGCAGCCTCATCCTATACACGTCTATGTGACAAGGCTGGAATTACATCACACGGTCACTATAAACAGACAGTGTGTGATATATACAGGCGCCATAGCCCCTTCATACAGCTGATCAGTGAGGAATCACTTATCTCTTATTGATGTTTTATTCTGAGGATAGATCATCAATAAAAATGAGCTGGAAAACGCCTTAAGGCTAAGGCCTCATGTGGCGTACCACAGCAAAAAACAGCTGTGGGAAAAACCGCGGCGGCGATGCATCGCGGTTCTTCTAGCAGCACTTTGCACAGAAAGTTCGCAGAGGTTTCCTATGCAGACTTTCTGCTTCAATTATATCTATAGGGAAACCGCTGGTGTTTCCGTAGGTATAATTGACATTCTGCGATTTCCAAAACACCGACTGTTTTGGAAATCGTAGATTATCCACTGCGCATATTATATTGCAAAGTAGGGATGGGGGCTCCATGTGGCGAAAACCCACTGAAAAAAACCGCAACATTCTAGCAAATCCCATCCACACACTGTGGAAAAATACATGCAGCAGACACATTGCGATTTCCAAAACCATTGCGGTTTTGGAAATTGCAGCATGTCAATTAAACCTACAGAAACACTGGCGGTTTCCATTTAGGTGTATTGAAAACAGAAAGTCCACAGGGGAAACCTCTGCGGACCTTCTGTGAAAAGCGCTGCGGGAAAAACCACAATGTTACCGCCGCGGTTTTTCCTGCAGCGCTTTTTTTGCTGCAGCCCGCTACGTGGGGCCTTAGTCTTAATAAGGTGCAAGTGCAACTTTAATTAAATTAATTGACCCTCATATTATGCCCAATTCCCCCTGACATAAATACTGCACCTCTAATGACCCCTTATATAAAGGACCACCCCCTTATGTTCATAATGCCTCCTAATATAAATGATGCCCCCTAATGGCTCCTTATATAAATAACCTCCCCCCTTGTATTTATAATACCCCCTAATAACTCTTATATAAATGACCCCCCCCCCATTGTCATAATGCCCCCTAATGAATCCTCCCTTATAGTTAGATTTCCCCCTCCTATCCACCCCTTATACTATTAATATACCCACAAAAAAAAGTCATACTCACCTGCGATGATGATGAATGGAGCCGGCGCTTCCTCCCAGTCCACGCGCATGACGTCTGTGTCTGAGCGCGGGCGGTGCAATGTTGTGACGTCATCGCGCCGCCTGTGCTTAAAAGAAGACGTCGGTCTGTGATCTCGGGGTCTTGTAAACCGCAGGCTTGAAGTGGCTTGCAGTTTACAAGACAGTTAAGCACCAGGAAACATTGTAACTAGATTGGTGTCTGCAGACACCGATCTAGTTAGAAATAAAGGATGTATTAATGGCGGCCCCGGGGTGGGCCCCAAAAGTCAGTGGGCCCGGGGCAGCCGCCCCTCTGCCCCCCCGCTAGCTACGCCTCTGGGCCCACTGGATATCCGCAGAATATAAGAGAAACCCTAAATGCCAGGCTGGCATATATCAATATGCGCAACATGTGGTGGAAAGAAATGAATCACAATGAGGTGTTACTGAAGTACATGTGAAAGTCGGTGTCATGGTCAAGATGTGATGATGCCTGAGGGAAGGGAGTTCACAGATGTAATAAGAAGAGCAACATCCTTCATTATGACAATGGTCATAGACGATAGGCATTTGTTTGCAGATCCCACAGATTCTGAGAGGAACCATGGACAATGTAATAACCATGAGACCAGAGAGAGGGTCCACCAAGGAAGAAGGAATCTGTCCAGCTGATGATAACTCTGCTTCCTATGGAGATAGGTAACACCGGATGTCGCCGTCTCTGACAGCCACTCAATCTCCATTTATGGGTAGTTTAAGGTTAGATATCAAATATGCTCCTCCATGGAGTCACTTTAAATAGGGGAAATAAAAGTTTGATAAAGGGCCCAGATGGGCTACGATAGAAAAGTAACAATACTCAGTTCACTGCCACTCCCATTCCATGGCTACCTGGGTGCCCTGCCAGTCTCTCCTTCCTGGTCCCACCTGACACATAAAAAACGACAGCTCAGCCAATGACTGGCCACAGTGGTGACCCGCATCAGCCAGTGATGGGGTGAGCAGCATTTCCTGGACCAGGAAGGAGAGACAGGTGGGGGACCCCGGCAGTATCAGAACAGGACAGGCAGGGGATTGGTAAAGTGAGTATCGCTTCTTTTATGTTTCTGAAGAGGATCTGAAAAGCCCAATGTCATAACTCATCTGATCGGTGCTGTCACCCTGAGCATTTTGGTGTGTTGTTGATCCAAATCTGTTCAGCCATTCCCAAGATATAAGCCCATTTAGTGATGATAAAAGGGTCTACTAGCCAAGTGGGCGGTAACACTGTGGTTTATCTGGGGGCCGGGTCTCTATGTGCTGTATGCCATGCAGTGCTACCGCCCATTTGACCATTATATCATAGTTTTTTAAACCCAGCAGAATGGTGGCTCAGTGGTTAGCAGTATAACCTTGTAACATTGGAGTCCTAGGTTCAAATCCAACCAATGACACGATCTGCATGGTGCTTGTATGTTCTCCCTGACACACTGATAGGGAACGCAGATTGTGAGCTCTATATGGGACAGTGACTGACAATGGCTGTAATATATGTTGGTGCTATACATGTAAGCAAAAGAAATAAGTCAATGCTAAAAGGGCTTATATCTTTGGAATGGATTCCCCATAATGCTCAGGATGATGGCACCCATAAGATGATGTATGGCTTTGGGTTTTTAAGACCTGGTGACGGGGGCTTTTTAACCCACTCCTTAGAATCTTTTTTTTCCTGCTGGACATCCCCTTTAAATGAGCTAACAGCTCCCTCCTATATGACTTGGATGGTATGCTTTAGCAGAGGCAGCAGTCTACTACTGTCATGCTGGGCAGCAGATCATTTCATTGTTCTTTTAGTGCCCTTTATGTTATTTTACATTGGCCCACATTCTGGCGTCGGACCATGCCACATAAATGGTGCTCTTTATTTTCGTTATATTTATTTCCTCCTTTCCTCAGCAATATGTAACAGCATAGGACACCCCCCCCCCAGATTCATGAAGCTGGACACTATAAACAGGGCCAGCGTAAGCACCCTGTAACAAGCCCTATTTACTTATTAATCTCAATTCCTGATCACAGCCGCCTCCGCTTGCCTTTCTGCGCTCCACGATGCTGTGTGGAGGGGCCACCATGGGACATTATACTGTGTGGAGGGGCCGCCATGAGACATTATACTGTGTGGAGGGGCCGCCGTGGGACATTATACTGTGTGGAGAGGCCACCGTGGGACATTATACTGTGTGGAGGGGCCGCTATAGGACATTATACTGTGTGGAGAGGCCGCCATGGGACATTATACTGTGTGATGGGGCTGCCATGGGGCATTATACTGTGTGGAGGGGCCGCCATGGGACATTATACTGTGTGGAGGGGCCGCTATATGACATTGTACTGTGTGGAGGGGCCGCTATGGGACATTATACTGTGTGAAGAGGCCATTATGGGACATTATACTGTGTGGAGGGGCCGCAATGGGACATTATACTGTGTGGAGGGGCCGCCATGGGACATTATACTGTGTGGAGGGGCCACTATGGGACATTATACTGTGTGGAGGGGCCGCCATTGGGCATTATACTGTGTGGAGGGGCCGCTATAAGACATTGTACTGTGTGGAGGGGCCGCTATATGACATTGTACTGTGTGGAGGGGCCGCTATATGACATTGTACTGTTTGGAGGGGCCGCTATGGGACATTATAATGTTTGTAAATGGGGCGTTATACCGTGTGGCGGCCAAGAAAGGGGGTGCTATGCCGTGAGCTGGTGGAAGGGTCCAAGTCAAAAGTTTGCTATGGGGCCCAGTCTTTGCTAGTTACGCCCATGTATGTATGTTATATATATATATATATATATATATATATATATATATAAAGCGCCCTGTTCGATCTTGAGACATAACAGGTTGTATCTACTTGTATGGATTGGACTGTATTACTCTCCACTCCAGTAGGTCCACCTCAGCAAAAAACACTCAATTTTAGTTGTTTTTTTTTTTGCTGTGGTGCGGATGAGTTTCTCCAAAAGGGGCCCACTGAGGTTCTGTCACCTAAGGGCCTACACAAACCTGGAGCCGGCCCTGACTATAAATACAGACATGTCTAGAGAGCTGCTTGTGTCTAGGAGATGAACTATCCGGGCCAGGAGAGTCAGTATGAGGCCCGTGTGTGTCTGTCCTCCCTTACACTGCAGTGTGAGGCTGACTAATACGGCTGGTATGCTGAAGCAGTGAAAGCTGTGACTAGTCTGAGGTGCTGTATAGGGGGGTCTTTGAGCAGCCACCGCGGGGTTACTCTCTATGCACATCTTGTTTGTTTAACCTGTTAGAGGGTTGTTGGGGATTATTTTATTTATGGCCTATCCTCAGAATAGGCCATAAATATCTGATTGATAAGAGGCCAACATCCGACCCCCTGCCCAATCATTTGTATGGCGCCTCTTCCGGCACCCGTCCTGTACACAATATGGGGTTGGAAGCAGGAAGCGCTGTCCGTTGTTTAGCAGCCTGAGAGCGTCACTGCAGCTCAGATCCCGCTGTCTTCACTGACGGCGCCCGGGCGCTAGAAAACAGACAGAGCTTTCTGCTTCCGGCTCCATATTGTGTACAGGACGGTTCTGAGGATAGGCCATAAATAAAATAAGCCTGGACAACTTTGGGTGTGTTCACATGGAGGAATTTGCCGCGGATTTGGGGGCGGATTTCGCCCCCGAATCCGGAGCAGATTCCTCCCGGAATCCGCCTCCCATTGTTCACAACTGAGCGTAAAATACAGATGGCGGCAGACGGGTAAATTATATGGAGGGAATGAAAAACCGGAAAAATCTGATTGACCCACGGTGTAGATTTTTAACCCCTCAATTTATGTCTGTACCCTATAGACGTAGCCTTGATCCCTTGGCAGATGAGGACTTTATAGGCTGCCATAAACAGCCCTGTGTTGAGGGAAAGGACATACAAGGTAATAGTAGGATATCAGCTCTATAGGGTTATTACGGGATCCCTCTCATTGTTCTATAGGACTAAGAGCTGAGGCTCCATGCACAATACTGTAGGGTCCATGAAAACGGAACAGACAGAACACAGATTGTATCTCTGATATCTGACCCATATATACTGATAATGTGCCGTCTGTGCTTTTCCCGCACCCTATCGAGACAATAGATGAGACCAATCTGCAAAAACCAAGAGAAATAGGAACTGCTCCTTTTCTTGCAGCTCAGTCCTATGGTTCCCACATTAATCTGTAAAAACTATGGATGTGTGTATGGGGCCACAGAAATGAATGGGTCCATATGCTACCCATTATTCTGGACCCATAATAACAGATAGTACACGGATCAAGAACACAGACATATTACACGGACCATGTAACAGCGGTAAACCCTGACATGTATGATGCAGCTGGTTTGTGTCTGCCGGGACAGGATTTGTAGCCATCTGCAGAAGCCCTAAAGTCACATTCACATGGTCAGTATTTTGAATCAGCATTTGCAACCCAAATCCAGTCTAGAAACACAGAAGAGGCACAAATCTTCCATTATTGCTTTCTCTGTAGGTTGCACTTCTTTTTTTTCAGCTTATAAACACTGATACAGAATACAGCATAGTACTGTATGTCAGTGGTTAGCACTGCAGCCTTGCAGCCCTAGAGTCCTGGGTTTGAATCCAGCGAAAGGCAACATCTGCAAGGAGTTTGTATGTTCTCTATGTGTTTACTTGTGTCTCCTCCCACATGTCAAATTATACTGATAGGTAAATTGATTTCTGTAAAACAACTGACCCTTGTGGGTGTTGGGGATGAGCACCTGTATGGAAGCCACTGACTCCCCTACTGCACAACGCTCCCTGCATTGTGAGCCCATGTGAAAATGACTTTAGGCCACATGACTGTACCTCACAAGGCCAAAGATTACAGCATATTGAAAAGTGAATGTGGTCACATTGCGACTTGCAAACTGTTATGTATGTTTTTTCAACCATGATGCAGGGGTCGCAGCAACTTGCATGTCGCAACATGACCACATTCACTTTCATTGTACACCGCCGTGTGCATCACATGACCAGGACAAAATGCTATCCCTGGGAAGTAAACAATGACATTCATGTCCCACAACAGGGATAACCCTTTAAATATCTCAACCATAAGGCGACTTTGGCCACCTCCAATGTCATCCTGAACGGAGTGGCATTTGTGACCCTGAGGGTGCTGCGACTGTTACAAAACAATGAAGCGCACCAAGCACTTGGGAAGGAGTTGCAGGGCAACACCGAGAGCTTTGCAATGGTTTTTTTTGAATCACATGACTGTCTTTGGAATTGCACCTTGTGGACCATTTTATTTTTGCTTCCTTTAGTGCCATCATATCCTGCAGAACTTAACATAAGGAGGAAACCCACACAGCACAGGCAGAACATACAAACTCCTTGCAGATGTTCTCCTGGGCTGGATTTGAACCCAGGACCCCAGTACTGTAAGGTACCAATGCTAAGCCCTGAGCCAGTCAGGTGCTGCCCATAGCTGACACTGTAAAGATGACATCACTCCTGCATGTCATGAACTGTATAGCAAGTAGCAGTCAGGGCAGGCTGAGACTTGTAGTCCCACTGTATACATACTATGATTTCTCAGTACAACCTGTGCTGAGTCTATGTAACACATATGACACCTGGATCCATGGCACACACCTACCTGTCCTGCCCGGCTCCCTCATGCTGCTGGCTGCCCAGGTGTCACAGGTGACAGGCTGCTGCTATACGTGTATACACGGCCAGTGGGCGGCTGCGGCCCCGGGGACAGCTCTGACAACTCCGCACACAACTTTACTTGATTTCTTCCTCTCCGAAGCCTGGAATTCCCCCGTTCTGTGGCCAGTGCCCTGATTGGTGGAGGATCCCGATGACATCATTGAGAGGCAGGAGGAGGCGGAGCCAGGAAATCCCCCTGCCGAATGCGGGACAGCACGTGACTTCCCACATCGCTACCACGTGGGCTAAGAGAGCAGAGACAGGAGTGTGTGTATACAGTGCCGAGCATGCGCAGTGGGGCGTGTGCTGTAGTGGCGGCCACAGCCCAGACCGTACAGTGTATACAGCAGCCTATGTGTAACATAGACAAACCTGGCTGACAACCACATGGCTGCCATTAGTCATACCTAACAAGTTGTCAGGCACACAGTGCAGTGAAGTCCCACAGAGATCTATGTGTCCTTATTGGTTGTCACCCAGCTTTCCCAGTAATAGCTGAATAGACTGTTCAAGGGCTTTTCTAATGTAACAAATATACCACACGGCCATCCTGACAAAGTGGTTTTCGATCTCCAATGCCTATCCCACTCTGGTGACAGACTCCCTTTAAGCTATTCTGGATAATCCTTCTTCAACATGCTAGGAAAGGTCAAACACATTGATTATTGTAAGAAGATGGAGAATAGTTATATTTATTGATTTGTGATAAACAGGAAAACGTGTTTTGTCATTGACTTCAGGTCAAGCAAAAGATTTCGTATCGCGCGGCCTCACATTTCTTTGGGAAAGCATCCTCCCTAGATCGCGTGGCCTAATGGATAAGACGTCTGACTTCGGATCAGAAGATTGAGGGTTCGAGTCCCTTCGTGGTCGCAGCAGGCCCGGATGCTAGAATGCAATACCTTTTTTACGTTCTGCAAAAATCGGTTAGCACGATACGCCACCTTTCAAACTATGTGAGAGCCACGTAAGAGTTTCCAAAGGTAAAAGCTAGTTGTCAGAAGTGGGATTTGAACCCACGCCTCCATTTGGAGACCAGAACACCCAACGTTGGTGAAGAAACTACTCTTGAGTCTGGCGCCTTAGACCACTCGGCCATCCTGACAAAGCACTTTCCAGCTTCCGATGCCTTTCCCACTCGGTTAAAGGGAGTCTCGCAACCAGAACTCAGCCCAGCAGATAGATAGGTTAGGGTCACCTGAATCAAACGGTGTTTTCCCCTTGTGAATCGGTGCCTCCGTTGCCGAGATATGGCTGTTTATGTCAATATGCAAAGGAGCTCTTTGGAGCAACGAGGGCGTTGCCGTTCCTTCAAAGAGGTAAGCCGCAAAGCCCTCGTTGCTCCAAAGAGCTCCTTTGCATATTGACAAAAACGACGATATGTCGGCAACGGAGGCACCGATTCACAAGGGGAAAAAACCTTTGATTCAGGGGACACTAATCTATCTAGCTTCCCGGCTGGGTTGATATGCTGGGTTCTGGTGACAGACTCCCTTTAAGCTATTCTGGATAATCCTTCTTCAATATGCTAGGAAAGGTCAAACATATTGATTATTGTAAGAAGATGGAGAATAGTTATATTTATTGATTTGTGATAAACAGGAAAACGTGTTTTGTCATTGACTTCAGGTCAAGCAAAAGATTTCATATCACGCGGACTCCACATCTCTTTGGGAAAGCATCCTCCCTAGACCGCGTGGCCTAATGGATAAGGCGTCTGACTTCGGATCAGAAGATTGAGGGTTCGAGTCCCTTCGTGGTCGCAGCAGGCCCGGTTGCTAGAGGTCTAATTATACAATACCAATAATTTTATAATTGAATTAAAAATGATTAATATGTTTATTTTAAAGTCGTAAACTTTTTTTCTGACTCCACCTCCACAGCCCTGGTAAGAAGTAGCCAGAAACTGGGTAGAGTTTGAAGACCCAGTAGCTACCTCGGCTCAAAGCCCTCTTGATTCCACCCACATACATCTGGACCCAGTGGTGCCCTAGATTCAATGATGTCATCACACCTACATAGTATGATGGCACTAAGTCCTAAGGTTAGGTTCACATCTGTAGGAGACTCCGATGTTGATTCTGTCTAAAATTGGCAGAGCGAAAAGTCTAACACCTGGCGGACCCCATTATAGTCTATGGGTTCTGCAGGTAACTGCTTTTTTTTTTTTAGTGGACGGGCCCCCTGTCTCTCGGGTCCCCATGCGGACCTGAATGACAGAGAGATGAATTCTAGTGTAAAGCTAGCGTAACATGCAAATCTGGGTTTGGGCATTATCACAAAAACACTATATATATATATATATATATATATATATATATATATATATATATATTTTTTTTTTTTTTTTTCCTCTCTTCCCTTGTGACGGGCCATAATGGGCATGGGACATATATACAGGACTTGTGATCATCTCTCTATATGATCTACAAGATGACTGAATGTGACCCATCCAAAATGAAGGGAGATGACAGGGTTACTAATGGGTGGTTCACTTTTTAGGTATTTTCTCCCTTCTCTGCCCCATGTTATTACCAAGGAATAACAGAATTGTATTAAGATATATGTTATTTTGCAAGATCTCTTAAAAAAGAAAAAAAAATGCATATGATGCACCTGCAAGAAAAAGAGAAAATGCAGCCGCCTCCTTCCCCATTTATAATGTCCTCCATATTTCTGTTGATTAATCTTTTTTTTTTTTTTTTTTTTTTTTGTTATATATGGGGGGAGTTGATGTTTTTTTTGCAAATTCACACAAGCAAAGAGGAACTACATGCTGCTTGAGAGGTAAGGAAAATGCCACTTCCCCCTCAGATCGTTTACTACGGAATTTATACTTTACGTCAAGTAATCCTACAAAAAGTGCAGAAAATGAAGAGGCAGATGTAGCACAAAAGTAGAAAAAAAAAAATAAAAAAACAAAGCAAACCCAACATAGAGAATTGTAGGTCTCTGGCCCTCTAATGTGAATACACGTCTCGGGACTGGATAGGGAAAAGTTTGCGACAAATTGCTTTAAAAACCCATTCATTTGAATGGGTTTTTAAAGCAATGCGCGGGTGTGCGCTTACACCCTCTGCTCCGCGAATCCAGTTTTTTTCCACTGGAAACAAAGTCGGACATGCAGGACTTTGTTTCCGATGAAAAAATTGGCTTCACGGCGCAGAGTGTAAGTGCACACCCGCGCATTTATTTAAAAACCCATTCAAATCAATGGAGTTTTAAGCAATGCATCACAAACCTTTCCCGATACAGTTTTCTGAGATTTTTAGTCGGATTCGCGGCGGACGGAGTGCCGCCACAAGTGTGAACCCACCCTGAGTTGATATTAAACTCCACAAACCCACGTGTGACATCAAATCTAAAATTTACTCAATAAACATGTCCAAAGTAAAATAAGAGTATACCGTACGATATGATACAGCCTGTGTGACATCATCTTCATTCTAATAACGCAGTGAAGGACATTTTATGCATTTGTCCTATTTAGTTAATTATAAATAATTAGCTTTTCTTTTTTTTTTTTTTTAACACGGTTATTCACTTTTAGATTTTGAGAGTGTTTACCACTTGCAAAGTTACTTCCTGGCTTGAGCATTTGCTTCGCAACCTCAACTTTGCAAACGTTAAAGGGAATGTTCATAGGTAGAAAATACTGACAGGTTAGAGCTTCCTTTTCTTATACAGAGCTCCAAATCTCCTGCATATACAGCCAGCTGCTGTGTTGTTACTGAGTCTGAGGTATATAGTAAGCCCGTGGGCTCCCTCTAGTTGTGGCCGTAGGCAGACGGCATGTTATGTTTTATATCTACAGAGAGAAATCAGAGCAGACATATAAAAGCCTTATCTGAGCTCTTGTGGCATACTGTTGTTTAACTGGATAGAAAAATGAGGAAGTGCTCTTTCATCCGGATGGAAAAACAAACACTGACAGAAATTTGTGAAATGAAGACAAAGGGACATTTAACTATAACAAAATGTGATTGGCCATTACAGATAAAGAGCTTATTCAGACACCATAACAGGAGTGCAAGGCCTGTCCTGACTGCAGGGCTAATACACCAAACATCCCTATAATACTGCTAGTTGTGTCATCAGGGCCGCAGATGGAACAGGACTTACACCTGTAACACAGAGAGATTTCTTGTAGGAGAAAATGAAGTTTGTAATACCATTTAATATCCCATACAATGTTTTGGGAAAGTGGACGGCAGGGGGAATTTATAAAAAAAAAATAAAATAAATCAGAATCAGTGAATTATAAATCTTGAAAAACACAGTTTTTGGAGACACCATATTCTATAACCCATAACTTTTATATTTCCATACACAGAGCTGGGTAATCCCATTTTTGTAAGTTTTTATGATTGCGCTTTTTTTTTTTTTTTTTTGTGGAGGCGAAACGGTGAAAAAAATGGTGGTTAGACCATCTTCAGCTAAACTCCCCCCCGCTATGGTGTTCATTGTAGAGTATGTTAGTAGAGTCGTTCCTGCCTGACACCGCCCTCCTGACAGTATAGAGCCTAAATAGCACATCAGGCACCAAAACTACCAGCATTGATTGCTCAAGAATGGTGGGGGCTACAGGAAAAAATTCTAAATGTGAGCTGGACTTGTCAGAGATAGAGATTAGGCAGGAGGGTCTGCCTTTTTCCATGGGGTACAGCCTGTAACAAATGGTACAGGCTAAAACTGGATTGTGCACATCCTACCAGTCCTTACTCCCATCTCGCCCCTCTTCACGTTCTGCCACTACAGTAGTGCACTTGCTGCTATCCAAAACTTATTTTTTTAACCTAATACAAAAACAGATTAAATACATAACACAATGGAAAACCATATTATACAACATTGTCGTCTTCTATCATTTTACTGAGTGAAAGTTGTCAGTAAGGCGGACAACACAAGGATCAGAGAAAGCCGTTCTATGGCCTAGTACAACCCGTTTTGGCCCTTTAGGGTGGATTCACACATGGTGTATTTTCAATGTGGAAATTAATACTATATGTTTCCAGAAGAAAATTCACCACAAACATATGGTTTCATAGTTTTCTATCGGGGTTGCAGATTTTGTATGTGGAATTTTATTATACGTTATTGCTACGTGAAATTCTGCAGCAGATATTTCTACGTCATGTGTGAATCGCCATTACTATCTGAATACATAGTGTGGCTTTACTTACATGTATCAGTGCAAACAAATCTGTATTTCTAATAGTATGGCATTTCCCCTAAAGTAAAAAAAAACCACCAAAAAAAAAACCCCTCAGTTCTTTTATGAAATCTTAAGAGAATTCAGCTTTCCAGGAACAAATATGAGCAAGCACCAATATGGCTGCTAACAGACAAGTGAAAAAAATACTAGGAAAGACTGGCCATTCAGGACTGCGGGGAAATTGGATTCCTATCTATTGCCTTTACTTTAGAGGAAATACTTTTTTTTTTTTTGTAGCTTAAAGTGAACCTGTCGGGTTGAGAGCAGGCGATGACAGCAAGAGAGAAGCTGAGCAATGTGATATATAGGGCAATATCACAGAGCTCAGCTTCTCTCCTCTATCCTATAACCCTATATATCGCAGAGCTGAGCTTCTTTCCTCTATCCTATATATCGCAGAGCTCAGCTTCTCTCCTCTGTCATATAACCGTATATATCACAGAGCTCAGCTTCTCTCCTCTATCATATAATCCTATATATCACAGAGCTCAGCTTCTCTCCCCTATCATATAATCCTATATATCACAGAGCTCAGCTTCTCTCCTCTATCATATAATCCTATATATCACAGAGCTCAGCTTCTCTCCCCTATCATATAATCCTATATATCACAGAGCTCAGCTTCTCTCCTCTATCCTATAACCTATATATCACAGAGCTCAGCTTCTCTCCTCTATCCTATACCCCTATATATCACAGAGCTCAGCTTCTCTCCTCTATCATATAACCCTATATATCACAGAGCTCAGCTTCTCTCCTCTATCATATAACCCTATATATCACAGAGCTCAGCTTCTCTCCTCAATCCTATAACCCTATATATCACAGAGCTCAGCTTCTCTCCTCTATCATATAACCCTATATATCACAGAGCTCAGCTTCTCTCCTCTATCCTATAACCCTATATATCACAGAGCTCAGCTTCTCTCCATCATATAACCCTATATATCGCAGAGCTCAGCTTCTTTCCTCTATCCTATATATCGCAGAGCTCAGCTTCTCTCCTCTATCATATAACCCTATATATCACAGAGCTCAGCTTCTCTCCCCTCCATCATATCCTGCTCTCAGATAGGGCAGCAGAAATCACTCATCAGGTTCACTTTAACAGGACACCCACCAATGTAGTTAATATACCACATAAAGCAGAGAGCAGAGAGCCCCCACCACCTAGGTCAGCTAAAGACAGACCCCGACTCAATAGCTTATAGTTTTGTAGCATTATAATCCAAAATGGCTCCTGAGGTGTAAAGCAAGCTTGAAACATCTTGAAGTATACTGCCGCACAAACTGCAGGAAGATAAAGAGCGGCCATATTTATTAAACCCAATCTGAGCATGTTGAGCCCACGGAGGAGTCATGATTAAGAGGCAGAAGAAAAGACACAGCACAATGGAATTATATAAGATAGGAGAGGAAGGAGCACGAAAGGGAGAGACAGAGGGCAAGGAACAGCAAGAGAGAAAAAGTAAGAGGGAGAACAGACTGGACAGGATGACCGAAAGCGACAGGGCGGGCAGAGAAAGACAAACTTCACCAGTCCCATATACATAATAACAGACGGGGAAACGCCGTCTCAACAAAGGGAGTCAGGGGACAGAGGGTATTTATATATAAAACAGCAGCCGATTTACCCCCTGTGGGGGCTTAACAGTTCATGTAGAATGGGAACAAGAAAAAAAAAAAATAAAATAAATCAGTCTTTCTTTTTGTCTTCTGCTGGTTTTGGTGGGGATGTGTCTTCAGGGTTGGGGGAAGTGATTGCTGGCTGATCCTGGACAGGCAGAGGAGTGGGGGTCTCTCCACTGGTACCAAACTCATTCAACCGCGTGGGGTCCACTCTATAGATCCAGCGCTGATACAAATAGATGAAGAACACCACATCTGGGAAAGGAAAGGGGACAATTTAGAGGATGCAGAATAGAGCAACTTCACCAGAACTAAAATACCCAGCACAAAACAGCAGTAAATATAGGATGTGGAGCTGACAACGCGCTAACTAGGTACACGGGGGGACAGAGGACACCTATACTACTCCCTAAATGGTAATACAGAAATTGTTTCCTGCCGTGGATCTGTCACCCTGATGTCACATGCACCTTTTTCCTCCTTTACACACCCTGAACATGGAAAGAAAACTTCTTATGCTGCTCCCGGCTAACACAGTTGCAACAAGCAATTAAAGTTGTGACGTACTACCTATGCTCTTGGCATTGAAAGGGTTAAAGATGCCTTGTAAACATATGCACTGTCTATATGTTCTGAAAGTGACCTCCCATCTAGAAGCCCCCTCTATGAGCCCTTTTGCCCCTGTTGGGCCTGGACAATCCATGGTCGGCCATTCATTTCTATGAGCAGCTGACCTTGTGGTATTGGCTTCTGAAAACCCTAGTGAGCAGCTGTTATTGCTGGAGGAATTTACAGCTAGCCATATTTCCTTTGCAGTGGCCACAGTAAAAGAAATGTAACGTTTCATGGTGGCCATCTAAATGAGTGTGCTTCTAACGTAATGTGCGGCTGGTCTGGGCCCATGGGCTCTCACTCAGAGGACATATTAAACAGGGAGCCCCCTGTAGGCTGTCCATACTTACCATCTCGCAGACACCCGATCCTGTACATCATGGGCATCTTGATAACAAAAGCGAACAGGTCATCGATGAAGGTGTTAAGGGCTTTGTAGGTCAACATCCTCCATGGGAGGTGGGCAACTGACTTCAACTTATAGTTAATGAACAGCTGCGGCGTCATCGTGATAAATCCTGGAAAAAAAATAAAAATCATGAAATGACTGCTGTTTATGGATCTTTCGTGGCTGTGACATTCAGGGGTATCAACAAAGTTCTTACCAAATGTGAGGAGGAATCCATATAACATGCTCAGTACCCAGGAATACCAGCCCTTGTGCTCCATGTACAGCAAGCTGTATACTGCATAGCATCCCAGCAATGGGAAGAGGATCCACGACAGGTATCGGAAAGCCATCTAAATATAGGAAGGTGGTAAATTCTCATATTAACATACTCAACGCACAGAGTCAAGTTTTTTTTTTTTTTTACCCAAATATTAACCAAAATATACACGACACATGAGAAGTGAATGAAGCAATGAAATGGCTTCTTGGAAGAACTGGTAAATCTAACCTAACACATACCTTATATACATATGCATTTAAAGGGGCCCCTCACTTTGGGCAAACTCTACTTGTTTAAAGGGTTCCCTGCCCATTTGAAAATTTAACACAAGTGTTTGCAATGGCCGCAGAAGATGTGATCTGTCAGGAACATGTCGGCCGTGGCCAGCTGAAGCTTGTGCACAGCATGATCGGTCACATTTGACCAATTATTTGCTACTCCTGCCCCGTGATCTGCCAGTAAGTCTGCCATGATCGGTCATATGCCTGCTTTCTGGTCTACCATAATCATATATGTATATTGTCAACTTGACATGATCAGAGGTGATCCCTCCAATGATCCCTTCACTTTCACCCGGCAGTAAGTGTTCAGTTTCCCTGCAGCGCCACCACAGGAAAAATTAGGCAATACACAATGTCCCGTGAAATCAACTGGTTGTCTGTGTAAGACAGGACAGGGTGAGAATTCTGAAGGATCCTACTCTATTAAGTAAGTCGTCCCCAATAGTGCATGTTAAGAAGGGTTTTCTAAACAGGACAACCCCTTTAAGGTGGTATACTTCGGCTTTCTTTATAATACTCAATTGCATTTCTGCACCAGGGCCCTACAACAAAAACATACGTATATAAAATATAACCAGTGTCAAGAAAAACTTACATCATCATACACCTTTGTAGCCGACTCAACATATGTGGACTTATCCTTCACTGTCACTCTGGGGATGATACCAGCCACTTTATTCTCTCTATCCAACTGCAGGACAAAAACAAAGGGTTAAAACAAAGTGAATATTGGTGAAACGGCGCAAGAACAATGAAGTGTTAACACACCAGGCCAATGAAAATCTATGTGAAATGTGAACGTATCTATACAGTGGGACACTGACCACCACGCTCGTGATATGCAAGAGGTGGACTTTATGACACTGTAATAGGTGCAAACAGATCTACTACAATTGTAACAGCTTCCCTGAGTGATCTCTTATTGGTAATTGCTGTGTGAACAAGTCCTAAGGGGTGAAAGAGATCCAATATCTGAAATCTCTGGACAACTCATTCTTGACTACTTACCTTGACATCCATGACTTTGGTGATCTTCCAGAAATCAATCAGCAGACCAATGCCCACGCTGACCTGCACCACGAAGTTGGTCTCATTGTCCAAGATATAAAGCAAGACCACGAGGGACTGAAAGACACCGAAGATGACAGATCGGACTGAAAGACCCTCCAGGGATTGACGGCTGTTCCAGAACTGGATATCTGAAGGAAACACAAATAAGTAAGTGAGGTCAGGCTACAGATGACAAAATCTCCCAGCACATCGGATCTTCTCAGATAATGTCACATAGTAAAGCTTACCGTTCTTGAAAGCCAGAAACTCAAAGATGCTGTGTATAATGGAGACGGTGATGGTTAGAGCTAGGAGGTAGGGGTTTGTCTCCAAAAGTGCCACCTGGAAAGACAGAGGAGTATTACAATTGCTAGATCTCAGTCTATATTTGCCTGCTACAGTGGTTCACACTTCACCATTTTGTCAGGGATGGTGAGAGATACAGTGCTGAGCATGGTGGTCCAGCTGCTGACAACCATACAATGCCAAAAGACATTACTGCGGGGCACAAGACATCAGTCAGGAGGGTCCAGCTGTCAGGACAAGTGTAAGATGCCTACTGCTGCTCCTGCATAGCTCCCACAGTAGATGTAGCCTACAAGCACAGATTTGCAGCGCAATATAACAACATTTAAAGAGGACCCTTCACGTCCTCTGGCACTTGCGGTAGTATAAACCGCTAAAAAGGCGACAGTGGGCTGAAGTCAGCTTTGACAGTATGCACCTGGGGGCCGGAGATATCCCTTCATTGTCAGAAGGGGGGACATACTGCTCAGCGTCACTGCTGGTTGGTAAGACATGCCCCTCCCTGACAAGGCTAGTGAAGAATACTGTCGGGGGTGTCAGCTTTATAGCGGTATATAATACCTCAGGTAACAGAGGACGTGAAAGGTCCTCTAAGTCAATGAGATTTTCTATGGAGGAGATTTATCAAGCAAAAAAAACCCCAATAATTTTGGCATCATTTGTGCCACAAAACGGCCTAACATGCTGTGCCCTTCATTTATCAACTGTTTTAGACACTTTTACACCTTTTCCAACAAATGGGGCCTGGCCTAACTTGTAAGACTGCAATGCAAAAATGCATCAAATTTCAGAATTCAGATGTAAACTAAGCCAACTAATAGGTGGTGTGAAGTTATACTAGGCAGTAAGAATACAACAGATTTATCAAACAGCAGCAGACACAGAAACCTGCCGCAGTTTAAGACTGTCTAGTCTAAGTTGGCGCTGTCTAACGTTTAGACAGAATTGCTAAATCTGCCCCAATTATTTCACTGGGCAGATATTAAAATCCACAGCATATCAATTCTTTGTGCGGACATCATCTATTTCAATGAGGGGTTAAAATCAGCCACAAATCCAAGACAAAATCCACATTTGGATATGGGACAAATTTTGGTGTTACAAATCCACAGCAAAAACTAATACGTGTGCAGGTAGCCCTTAAGTCAGCAATGGAAGCACCTAAGTGAATGACTGTATACTCTGCAATGAGTATTCATGACTTTGTGACATTAGGACTGAGGACCATCAATACCTCACGTAGTGATGCACATCCCATTTGTGGTCCTACTCACCTTAATGGAATCCTGCTCCTCATCAGACTGCTCATACAGATCTTCTCCAAGGAAGCTCCAAGGGCTACGTGAGCTCTGAGCCGCATAAAGCTGCCACCTCCATAGGGACAGCGGACAAAATGACAGCCTTAAGGGCAAGCTTGTTACGCTGGTATTGACCGGCATATAGTCTTTCTGTAGGTTCCAGTAATCATTGAAATATAATATAGGATAGTAATCGCCACTGACTGCATCAAACTTCACATCTGTGGAAGAGATATACGTGTTATAGCAGATATACAGAAGGCACGACGGTAGTGTAGCCAGGCCACTATATACAGAATAATCACCAAGTAGTTGTAGAATGGAGATGCATAGGACCAGCGGAGACGTGAACACTTGTACATGGTCAATCTCCGTTAGTGGAGTTTTTCACGACTTGCATACTAATAACCTATCCTAATAGGGCATTAATATCTGATCGCTGGGGGTCCAACACTCGGGAGTCTCACTTAGGCCTTCATCATAGTGGCCTGAGTGATAAGGACAGAGGAGCGTAGAAGATGTGCAGTCTGCACCAGGAAGGCTTCATTAAAAGTGTTTAATGGTGTATATAAATGACATCACAAGCTCCAGCTTGTGATGTCATCCTAAGCCCAGCAAATGTTCTGGGGCTTGACGGTAAACTCCATACATCACTTGTCCATTGGTTTTAATTCATGGCAAAGTCACTGTATGCTAGGGATCTGCAACATACACCACTCCAGCTGTTGTAATGCCACAACTCCCATCATGCATACCCGCTGAGCTGTTCACAGAGGTGAATGGAGCAGGCTGTGAATTGCAGTGTCACAACAGCTGGAGAGACAAAGGGTTGTGGACCCCTGCTGTATGCTGTACTGAAACTTCATGCATAGCACATCTGTACGGTTGTGAACAAAAGGCCCATGTCTGAACCTTCAATTTAGCATACCATATTATCACCCAAGGTTGGAACTATCAATCTAGGCCAAGGGGAGGCATTGGGTGGGATTTATTAGCAAGACCTGGGACACTTGTGGCGCTTGAGAGCACACTTAGGAACTTGTAATGTGCTGCAAGTTATTTGGGTGTCATATTTTACCTTTAAGACACATATGACAAACACTACCGTATTATGCTACTTTATAGCCACATCCTACACAGCAGGTTATACAGGACAGGGATTGTCTGTGGCCAGCATCCACGTTCTGCCAACACAAACTAACAGAGGAAATTGTGCTCCACTTACATTGGTCGAGAGGAGGCGGGACACTGCCCTGTACCCATGGAGTGTGGTCATCAACGATATTGATAGTCAAATTAGGATGCCAGTGAGAGATAACCTCTATAGGACCAAAATCCTCAGCCCTCTGCAATAAGAAGCCAGAGTAAGTGTCTCTCCATATAAAGCCATACTAATACAGCTGCGGACAGGACTGTCTCCCACCTTAATGACCTCTGGATCTGCTTCAGTCTCTCCTGTCAAGAGGTTCTTGGTCTTAAGAAATCGTTTGCGTTTGTATTTATTAAGCACTGCAAAAGAGAGAGAAGTTGTGAGAGTCAGGGCCACAAAACCATCGACAAGGAGGGGTAAAACAGAGAAACATATACAGGGGGTAAAAGAAAAGACAGGTAGGTATGGGACAGAACAAGATGGGGCGATGATTCAGTCCTTACTACGAGATGTATACACTGTGGCCAGCCTTCGATGGACGCTCTTCCGGGTGGGGTCAGGGTGGAAGCCGCTCTTCGTCAGGTATACATGAATGTAGAAGGAGCCATTGTTCTGGACTCCCTAAGACAGAGAAATAAGTCAGAATTCTAATAAGTCCAGCTCTTGGCATAAAACAAGAGAAAACTATCAAATCAAAGTTTCCTTAGGAAAGGTCATGAATATTCGATCAGCTGACGGTCACGGTGCTCTGGAAGCAAGCACAGCCACTGCATAGTACTGCAGGTCACTCCCTTCCAAGTGGGACTGAGCTGCAGTAACCAGATACAGCCACTACACTCTGTACTAAGTCGTGCCGCGGCACATCTCAACCCCAGCAATCTGCACTGGAGGACCTGGCCCATGCACATTGGCCCCTAAACCAACAGTGGTCCCCAACAGGGCATCTCACTTCTAGCTTACGCTGTCTGCCTCTAATCTTAGAAAAATGACTTAGTGACTATATAAATGAGTTTGGAGTCAATGGGGTGGAGAGCTATCTAGTCCCATGCCCCATCACCTCCCTTAGACTGCAATGTACCACCCTCAGCCCCTGTGACGTACCTGCTCTGGCCTGATGAAATCCAACACGTTGTCAAACTCAGCACTGAAGCCGGGTATACACCCTCAGCTTCATTTCATCATTGCGCATGCGCCATGGCTCAGTGATTCATCTCAGTCAGGTGGCTTCAATGCTAAGTGGTGCGCATGCGCAAGTGAATTCACCTGGATGAAATGCTCCACTAAGCCCCTGGAGCATGTACTATGATGCGCTTGCACTGTATTTCATTGAGTACATCACAGTAGTTAGGGGTGGAACATTACAGCAGAAGGGAGGTGATAGGGCATGAAGAGCTTGACTTTATACGCTAGTCACCATCCCCTCCGACTAAACCCTCTTTCACATTTTCAATTAAAGATGCTTATAAGGTTAGAGGCAGCTCTCAGAGCAGGTGAGATGTCCTGTCAGGCACTGTTGGTTTATGGGGCAAAATTGTGCAGACAGTCTCAGAAATTACTCCGCTCACAACTATACAAATACTGTCCCTATTACTTGGATGGTTTTTAGATAGATGGTTAGAACAGCGCCATCATAGGTCAGCCCAGTGGCTAGCACTGCACAGAGTTTGTATAGGTTTTCTCCCACACTCCAAAGACATACTGATAAAGAGTGTCGACTGTGAGCCCGGTATGAGACAGTCATCGTGAATGTCTGTAAAGTGCTGCAAAATATGTTGGCGCTATACAAGTAAACTAAACCAAAAAAAAAAAAGCCGACATTTTAATAGAACTTGGTTTATAAGCAGCCGGCCATGTCAGGGGACACAACAGGATTATGGGCTGAGATTGGTTCCTATGAGCAACAAGGACAGACTAGTAAACATTTTTAATATGAGACGTCAATTCTACGTACATCACTGTGGAATATGCAGCTGCTACATAAGAAGCGCAGTATGTTAGAGGGTTAAACTTTCCCACTTCACCAAACAGTTCAATCCCACCGACAATGCGGATAAAAGCTGGCGTTGGCGTCCTATATCTTAGAATGTGCTTACAATGCACACTTATGGAGTTAGGCGTATTAGAACACAGCTGGAGCCTCCGCCTAAACTCATTATATAAGGGGATAACCGCCTATAACACAGCATGGTCCACGGCAAGCACACAATACATTCCTTATGGTCTTTGCAGATATTGTGTAGTTTGTAGAGTTATAAATCTGCAGATCCAAACTAGCTAAAAGAGGTTGTACAAGGAAAAAAAAAGTGACTGCTTCCCTCCAGAAACAGCGCCACACTTGACCACTGGCTGTGAGAGGTACTACAGCTCAGCTTCATTCATACACAACCTACGGACAGATGATGTACTCCATTCAAGGTGGAAAAAAAGTGTCTCCAAAGGCTGCAATGTAGATTTAGGAAGAAACTTATGAAGCTCCATAGTTTGGTTCATCCCTGCCGGCATACAAAACCCCTTACCTCAGGAATACTGATTTCGGAGTACTGTTCATAGCAGCCATCTCCATTCTCGCCGCTGCTCCAGTCCCCGTACACCAGATCTCGCTGCTCCCAGACGAGGGCGGTAGAGGAGTTAAACTCTGTGAAATGTTCATTTTCTGAAACGAACACGTACAGGTCCTGCAAACAGACAGACATCTAGAGTCAGGAGCAAGTGGAGGACTACCAGGAGTAATAACAGAGGAACAACACTGGGGTAAACAAGATTTACAGAGCATAGGAATTTATTCAGACAGACATGTCAGGAGAGGTAAAAGGTTCTCTTTAAAGGGAGTCTGTCTGCAGCAAAATGGCCACTTAAGCAGCCCCAGAGCCTTGTAATGTACATTGTGATAAGCATGTGGATAGCGGCACCGTCCACCACGCTTACATCTGGCTGGCTGCAGTCAGGCTTCCTGCTCCTGGGATCGGTGGGGGTCTCTTATCAGGTATTTATCCTCTATCCTATACTTCTCATGACATGACCCCTTTAAGCTTAAGCCAGAACAGGTCTTGAGGTCAGGAAAGATCTTCTAACAGGCTGCTATTATATTAGATAGACCCCATTCACCGTACAAAGGCCTGTCTGTCTTCTGTTCAGTGGTACATGATGCGGTTGCCATCTTGTTTGCTGTACTGTATAGCACATCAGGCTGCATGACGGTATAAACTAAATTAATGTAACGTTGTATACCAAACAGTAGATAAGTGTCCCAATGCAGTACTATACGGGATGGATGTCACTGTATGGCATCTGTCACAGAACATCTCACTAAATTTCGTTACGTTAATGGAAGGGAAAAAATGTGAAAAGAGCCTTACACGGTAGTAAATACCACACAGACAGTAGCGTAGTACACTGCAGAAGCGTATCAACAAAATAATCATACCATTAATGTCTCCTTAGGAAAGAGGTTGCGGCTGGGGGGTCGAGGCGCCCCTGCTGATGTGGTTTGGTCCTGGGGAGCTGACCCTCTGCGGAACCAGCTGCTGATGGCCCATATGATAAAGATCCTGTAAGAGAAAACATAAGTGAAGCCATCACTGTGTAATACCTTCTGGTTTCCTCGCTAGTAAATACTTGTATTCTCCATAATATAACAATTCTGACACATCTCATCTTAGAACTCTATGTTGTGCGGTTCCTGTTATTCCTCCTCAAAATTTATGAGTAAATTGACAAGTAGGTGTTACTGTATACAATAGCATTGTCCAATCAGAACTGCTAGAGGCAGATTATATAAGAGCACACCGCTCTGATAAGGGGAACAGTAGCATCCAGCTGTCAATATATACCCAATTCTACAGAGTAGGAAAAGATGCACCAGAATTTTTTATATTAAAGGGGTTTCCTCATATACATAACCAGTTTTACAAATATCAAGAAAGAAAAATTTTGTATTGTTTTTAAGATTTTCTCTAACCATCTTAATAATGGCAGCCTGTTGCCAATGTAAATGACCATGAATGTAGGAATTTCATGGTCAGAAATAAGTCATGATGTCCTTATTGTGGTCGGGTTATCTTCTCATACATGTAGTGTCCTCCTGATAACCAGCCATGATGTCCTTATTGTGGTCAGGTTATCTTCTCATACATGTAGTGTCCTCCTGATAACCAGCCATGATATCCTTATTGTTGTCATGTTATCTTCTCATACATGTAGTGTCCCCTCCTGATAACCAGCCATGATGTCCTTATTGTGGTCATGTTATCTTCTCATACATGTAGTGCCCCCTCCTGATAACCAGCCATGATGTCCTTATTGTTGTCATGTTATCTTCTCATACATGTAGTGTCCCTCCTGATAACCAGCCATGATGTCCTTATTGTGGTCGGGTTATCTTCTCATACATGTAGTGTCCTCCTGATAACCAGTCATGATGTCCTTATTGTGGTCGGGTTATCTCCTCATACATGTAGTGTCCCTCCTGATAACCTAGCTATGATTTCCTTATTGTGGTCAGGTTATCTTCTCATACATGTAGTGTCCTCCTGATAACCAGCCATGATGTCCTTATTGTGGTCAGGTTATCTTCTCATACATGTAGTGTCCTCCTGATAACCAGCCATGATGTCCTTATTGTGGTCGGGTTATCTTCTCATACATGTAGTGTCCTCCTGATAACCAGCCATGATGTCCTTATTGTGGTCAGGTTATCTTCTCATACATGTAGTGTCCCTCCTGATAACCAGCCATGATGTCCTTATTGTGGTCGGGTTATCTTCTCATACATGTAGTGTCCCCTCCTGATAACCAGCCATGATGTCCTTATTGTGGTCAGGTTATCTTCTCATACATGTAGTGTCCTCCTGATAACCAGCCATGATGTCCTTATCGTGGTCTGGTTACCTTCTCATACATGTAGTGTCCTCCTGATAACCAGCCATGATGTCCTTATTGTGGTCGGGTTATCTTCTCATACATGTAGTGTCCTCCTGATAACCAGCCATGATGTCCTTATTGTGGTCAGGTTATCTTCTCATATATGTAGTGTCCCTCCTGATAACCAGCCATGATGTCCTTATTGTGGTCGGGTTATCTTCTCATACATGTAGTGTCCCTCCTGATAACCTAGCTATGATTTCCTTATTGTGGTCAGGTTATCTTCTCATACATGTAGTGTCCTCCTGATAACCAGCCATGATGTCCTTATTGTGGTTGGGTTATCTTCTCATACATGTAGTGACCTCCTGATAACCAGCCATGATGTCCTTATTGTGGTCGGGTTATCTTCTCATACATGTAGTGTCCTCCTGATAACCTGACCACATGGCTGAGGTTTCTGACCAGTCCCAGACCATAGAGAGTTCCTGCATTCATGATCCTATCAGGATAAAGGACTGTCACCACTAAGATGGTTAGAGAAAATCTATAAAACTCAGCAAAATTAATTATATTTGCAAAAATATTAAAGTTTTAATTATCTACTAATCTAAATATTGGTTATATTCATGGGAAAATTTCTTTAAGGGTAATCCAAGTATTTGTCAGGACAGGTAAGTGCTTATGTCAGTGGGAACAAGTATTTATATGATAAGTGGGCAGCAGTTGCTCTCCAGCTTTCACTGCTCTATCTGTTCACAGATAGCTCGATACTGCCACCTATTACCCAGAAATGAGTATTACAACAAAGTGAACACTGACAGAGCCTTACTAGTCTCGCTAGTCTGTGATATATTTCTTATGAAGAAATTGACTTCTGTTAGGATCTGCCAGACAAACTTCTTTAATAAAGGACCTCTATAATACGCATATACCAGTGAAAAACCCACCACACCATGCCATCCAACTACGACATTCTAAGACAGTGTTTCTCAAGCGAAGTACCCCCCTAGTCAGAAAAGTCCTAACCGAGGAGCCACAAAGTTGCAATGTATGCATTATAACAACCTGGGGCTTTAGGTATATTCCAGTATATAAAGGGTTAGTCTCCTCCATAGACTTGTACATATGACTTGCAGTCAGCAGGACAGATCGCCTGCAGTAAAAGGTGGGTATGAGGGGGCACTTACCTGAAGAGGACGCCTTTAATCACCTGCCATGCATTAGGAGGCGGCGGCTGCTGTTGTTGCTGCTGTCCATTCTGTTGGTCAGGAGCGACGGCTGCTTCAGTTCCGACAGAGCCATTGAGGCTGGCCTGGAAGAGGACAAGAAGAGCTGAGGGTTCTGAGCAATGTGAAATGAACAGGATAAACTACAAAGAAATCAGCATTGAGCTCTGGCAGTAAAGGAGTTAAGCAGCTGTATGTTGCAATACTACAGCAAGAATAATCTGCACATAATGAATAAGGTCCCCGAAGGATTGAAGCGTCGAAGGGAAATATACCGTATACTGGAGAGTTCTCCCCATATCACATTATTAATACAAGGGACAAGCCATAAAACAAGATAAATCCTAATATAACCGCAGGACGGAGATAATCTGATAAGTGATAGTCCAATAACCTGATATTCTGCCATCTGGGATGATGTGAATGATCCCTAAATAGGTGCAACATCATTACAGAAGAATAGTAATGGCTGGTATACACAGACAAGATGGGGGGAATTTATTAGGGCGTTTCCTACACCAGTCTTAATAAAGGTCTCGACTGGCACAAGGAAGACCCGAATTCTCAAGAGCTTCTTAAGTCAGGGGCACACCTGTGCACCAGTCAGGAGCTGCCATAGATTTCCCATACAAGTCACACCATAAAACATATAATCTAATAATAATCTAATATGTTGGGTAAGGCGGCCCTACCGTATTCGCCACCCATTGCCAGAAAGTGAGTGAGACGCATCTTTGGCGCAGGAAGGTGTTGTGTGTGGAAAGACGCAGCTGCACACTGGGCGAGAGAGTCGCCAAGACAAGTGTCATATGCTCAGCACGCAGCGTTCATGGTCCTTATTACTTAGAATAGGGCATCAAACGCATGTCAAGGCAATGCACGGAGCTTTGTGAGGTTTTATCAGCCAAGTACAGGTGAGATACAAAGCAAACACTGGGGGAGGGGGCTATTCACTAATAGAGGAGCCATTTCAGGACTGAATGATCCGGCTCCAGTCTGTCCATCCCCCTACTTACATATCAATGTTTACCGCTAAACACACTCCGACCCCGTACATAGGGATCAATGACGTCCTTGAATTATACACAGGGATGTAATGTTGTCACCACAGACAATCCTGCTGATACCGCACAATACAAGCACACATAGCCCACGGCTGGACAGAGGAGAGGCCTCCATTATACTGGAGATACCTCCAATCTTATCTATATCACTAGGTCTGTACAGGATTTACATCATTACATGTGTCACCAGGCCCCAACATGGAAAATTACACTAGAAATCTAGGAAATGGAGAAATGAGACCTGGTATTGCATCTCTTAGTAATAAAACTATAAGCTCAGTTTGTGTGTGGAGTGAATACAATATAGTTTCCATGCTGTATCTTACTACCTGGGGTCTATGCTATGGAGGTCTCCTATACGGCGTCCTCTATGGCAATGGCCTGCAACCGGCTGCTCCGAAACTACAATTCCCAACACGACACAGATCTGAGACCCCTATAGGTGTCATGCATACGACCCAAATGCATAGCGTCATGAAGGACAGCACACGGAGAGCGATCTATGTGCCATCTGCTCCATTTCTATGGACCTGTACACGGCATACAGTGGTGTGTATGAAGCCTAAGGCTCTGTGCACACAGAAACAACAGACTGGAAAATCTGGTCCACACATAGTTAGGACTTTCCATCCTGATCTCAGCCTGACGACCCGGACTCCCTACATCACAGTGACCTATAATGCTAGGAGTCCTTGCCTCCCCACTGTATATAGTGTGGGACAATGGAGTGATGGGGAGACAAGGACTCCTAGCAGTGCCATAGGTCACCATGATGCAGGGAGTCCGGGTCCCTGGACAGAGTTTGGGACAAGAATGTACACACTGGATTTTTTTGATCCGGATTGCTCCACGTGTATGGGGCCTCGGGCCACCTCCACAATTAGCGTAAATTCACACACGGCAGGTTTGCTGCTGTGCAGGTTCTATTGCTATAGATGGGGGGTGTTTCTGCCACGACCTGCACATTTCCACAGTAACTAAAAGGGCATTCACAAGGAAGCCTGAAAGTCTCCGCAGGGAACGGTCACAATAGATATCCCTGACTTCCTTCAAGCCAGAACCTTCGAATGCCTGGCACCCTCACTGACCAGCAGGAACCACAGTGACAGTAATACAGTGTATGGAGCAGGAAGAACACGGCCCCATCCACTGTGCAGTGGTCATGCCAGGATAACCTCCGGAAATGGGACCTTCTGACACCGAAAAAACATTAGTGGAGGGCGGGGAATGGTGTGAAGGAGAAAAAAACCCAAAAACCACTCACTTGTCCATAGCCAGCTGCCCCTACCACAGCAGCGTGTTCTTTGCTGTAGTGATCTGTCGCCCCCTCCCCACAATGGTCACTGAAGTGAATTACAGGCCTTAGTGGTCACACGCAGTAGTCACATACCTTGTTTCTGCAGCGATGACGCACCTGACTACTTCGTGTGACCACTAAAGCCAGCAACTGGCGGCAGATGGAAGAAGGAGGAGAGGCGGCAGTAGCCAGTGATGTCATAACTGGAGCCCCAGAAGCCACAGGCCAGTGCCAAGGACTTTGGACAGGTGAGGGATGACTTCTTTTTTTCTATGTACACCCCTTCCCCGAGCTCCACTAATTCCTCTTATGTGCCCACTGTGCCACGTGCTTGTTGGGTTACAACATCTTGCACAATAAAAACTGGGGATTCCTGTTTTCTGATTTCCCAATAAATTGTGTAAGAAGAGCTAGAGCTGAGGGTATACAGCCCTGTGCAGGGAGCCGCAGCGACACATAGGGCCGAAAATAAGAATGACAGCACCGACACAGCATGTGTGCACTTGTAGTTCATCAGTAGCTGGCAGACCATAAAAATATTTGTCTTTGCCCAAACCCAAAGGGGTTTCCAGGTATATTATACAATTATATCTTCAGTATAGGCCATCAATATCTGATCGTGGGGATCGGTCCAGCACCCCACTGATCAGCTGTTCTTAGCTGCCACCAGAACTACACAGTGGATGGAGCTAAAAGCAGACAGCACCGTCCTCTGCATAGTGGCAGCGTCACAGTACAGTACTCTGGAATGGCCACTAAACAGTTAATAATGCAGTCTGCTTCCTGAATGAAGGATTGCTGGTTGTGGCACGGGTGTCGCTACGAAGATTGCTGTATAGCTGTAGGTTTTTGTGGGTTGTGTCTGGTACTGCAGCTCAGCACCATTCACATTAACAGGGCTGAGATGCAATACCAGACACAACCCATAGACAGATGTGGCACTGTTTGTGGCATAAAGCAGCCTCATCCTGGTATAACTCTTTAATAAGGAACCTGTCAGGGCTATTTGGGGAACTAAACCACCCACTAAGCCTGGTGGATTAGAGTCCCAAAGTAACCCTGTTGAATCTGTTTGCGGCCACAGTGAAAAAACCCCAAAACCTTTATACTTAGCTAGAGGAGAGTCCAATAAGGACACTGTGCATATGCCCAAGGTCTAAAGCCGAGGTGCACTGCTCTGGAGCCGCCAGTAGAGGGCCCAGGTAAGTATGAAAGGATTTTGCCACGTCGGGCATGGGCAGGGTTACAATAGGGCTATTTGGGACACTGACCCCCCCCCCCATGTTCCATATAGACCTGACAGGTTCCCATAAGACTTGATGTGTCCGGATACAACATAACATGGCCATTACAGATGACTTACCCTACAGCCAAGGCTTTTCCTATTATCAGATCTGCTTTGCTGTGTGTGACATTTGCAGCAGAACAATAGGCCCAGTGTCCAGCACAGCAGTAGTGCCATGTGACCCGGCCACAACAACGCGGGCAGGATTAGTTACCAGTATCGTACGCTCCAGCTGCAGATGAGGTCAGACTGAATAACTATCGTAGCCACCACGCAGCTATAGTAGCCACTCAAACCTGCACGGACACGAGGAATCGGGAGGCTCTGAACAAATCACAGCAAAGGAAACTGTACCTGACTACTGAGTGTGGCACCGCTGCAGGACGTCCTAATGTAAAATACTGTATTACACGACTGGGGGCAGCATGCACAGACCCTGCCCTCCTCCGAATGGCGTCTAGATAGATGGTAATGTCCCAGGAGATGATTAGATTTGGGATGAATGGGCCCGGGGAGATTATCCAGACTTCCCGTATAGTGATTCTTGATATGATAATGTTTTAGCAAAACTGTCCTCTATGCCAGAGGTTTCACTCTGATTAGTAACCCGAGGAGTCTGGACCACTAAAAACATGGGTAACATTTTTTAAAGGGGTATTCTGATAAAGCTATATAGGGAATAACAGCAGGGGGATAACTGCCTGAGCAATGAGGGTCCGAGCCCTGGAGCCCCAACTGATCCCAAGAACTGGATCCCATGTCTCGTATAAATGGAGGAGTAGCAGATGGTGCTTACGTGCTGCCGCCCCATACCATTCTATGCTGCAGATACTCGGCTATCTCTGTCTGTCCCATTAAGAAAGAATCGAGCAACAGCGGGCACAAGTCATCCCCCACTGTAGTCATGCAGGACACAGGGGACCCCTGTTCTAGCGATTTTGAGGGTTGTAGCAGTCAGACACCCACCAGTCAGAGAGTAGATCCCTTCCCCATGATTAGGGGACTCCTTATTGTTACCTGAATACCCCTTTAAGGCTGCGGAAAATCTGTGTTCTTTGTGCCAAAGCTTTGGCCTCTTAAAAATTCTGGTGCACCTCAGGAGGTCCAACATACTGGAATCTATTCTGCGCCAGTCCCTGGCTGGCATTCAGGAGTAACTAAAGCCAGATTTCTAATAGATCTGGCAGGTTAAGGGGTCCCAGCCCTGGCCCACCTTGTTCCCAGACCCACTCAGTTGTGTATAAAGTGGAGAATAGGGACTAGAAAAAGGAAAGTGGCGCAGCTTTAGTGCCAAAGAGGAGCCGCAGCTGTGCCAGCTTTCTGGTGTAGAGGGAATAGTATATCTGACCCCAGTATTGTTGTGATGGGGCCAGAGGTTGCACTTGTGAATGGGATGTTAGGAAACAAAGTGTAACTCCCATTTTATTTTATTTTTTGCTACTGGGTTGGACATTTTCGTAATATACTTTATTAAACTGCCTGCCTGTTACTAGAGAACAGACGGTAACATACCCATTAGTAATGCTGTAACTAAGCCCTGTCATGGAGGCTCTGTCCATAAACCTGTACTCAACGCAGTATGTAGGGCTGAGGCATTTACCAAACGGAGGCGGTCCCCTCAAATGGCTCTCTCTCTGGTTTTATACCACCTACTAGAGAGAGAGATTGAAATCAAGGTTGAAGTACTAGCTATAACAGAACCTGAGGCATCACTAGGAATGACTTAATGTGCAGCAGTTTCAGCATAAGATTCCTGAGAATCTCAGCTTTCTTATGATACCAGAACCATTTTCCTATGTAGTATAAAACCAGAGATACAGCCATATGAAGTGACCATCCCAGCTCTGTATACTCACAATACAACTGTGTACGGACTTTCCTTAGTAACAGCTCAGTTAGAGGGTTGCCAAGGAGAATGTTACTGCCTGTTTTCTATTAAAAAGGAAGTTACATGAGCATCTCAATAAATTAGAATATCTTTTAATCGTTTATTTCTTTCAGTAATTCAATTAATAAAGTGACCTCCTATATTTTCTAGATTCTTTACACACAGAGTGTTCAAGTGTTTTATTTCTGTAAATGTTGATTATGGATTACAGGTAATGAAAACCCAAATCTAAAAAAATTAGAATATTGTAAGTTCAGTTCAGTATTGTAAATTCAGTGTCACCGCCAAGGTTTCCTAAGCCTTTAAATGGTCCCTCAGTCTGGTTCAGTAGGACACACAATCATGGAAGACGCTGATTATTAATTGTATTACTGAATCACTGAACTGAATGAACGTTTCAAAGATATTCTAATTTATTGAGCTGCACCTGTAGGTAGATTAATAAAGTATATTACAAAAATGGTCACCAAACATCCCCCAACACTATGGTAAATAAATAAAAATATGGCTACCTGCCTAGCTGTGTCACCCCTGGCAATCTGCAGATATCAAAGTGGGAAGCCACTGCCATCCATATGTTTGTGGGAGAGATGTAGCACTGCCTGCCACCCATTTACATGTACATGGCGGGGGTTACAGAGCAGCTCTCTATTCAGGCACATAGCAGGAGGTGCTCCCCCCACGCCCGATCAGGACAACCCCTCTATGGACAGACTGATTAGACAGGTTTTGGATGGGGCATCCAGCTAAAGACACTTAGAGAACGGCGCCCCCATCTGATTCTATGGTTATCCACTGTGACTGGAGGCTTTGTGTAGACTGTGCACGACCCACACATCTAGGTAATTTGTCCTATGACCCTCTCCAACCTGCGGTGCTGCCCTGGCGCACATTCACACCTCTGCTTCCTTGAATAGAGATCATCTAAGAGGTTAATAAGTGACATATAACTCTGCCACAAAAAAATTCCTTACTGACACCCAAGCAAAACACAAACACCTTCACAACAAAGTTCTCTCTGCTACACTGGTGCACACTAACACTGGGTGAGCCAGCACGCTGCATGTATAGCCGTTCCCTAATGGACGGTGGGCAGTACTGGATAATAAGGCAGACATGGTGAATAAGACTGACCAGCACTTCTCTAAGACTGGCTGTAAGATGTAGTGCACCACTGTAAGCGTTCTCCAGACCGTGTCTGTACATTGTGAGGTTTTTAAGCACTGTATCTAGGGGTTCCACCCCGGGTCACGTGATTGGAATCAGCTCCTGACCCCATGATACCCTGCCTCTTACCTCTGCCAGTGAGCAGGAGATAAGAGGCTGGTTCTGATTACATCTGCCCTGTAGTCTGTACACAGGTGTGAACACTGCCTTAGAGCCTAAGGACATCACAGAGTGGACACCCTCATTGGTAAGCCATAGCAGACGGCTGCTAATAACCAGAGGCTCTCACTAATTCAGCTGCTTCATGAATGACAAGGACGGTCACTCAGATGAATAGATGCCCTGTATACGGGCCACCGATCTGTAGGAACGTTAGTTCACCTGATCGCTGACCGCCTATGTCCTGACGTAAACAGGCTCTTATTGTGTTATATCATAGACTGACACTATCCCACCTAAACATCAGCCTGTGTAAGGGTCAGTTCACACAGCATTGAATTTCAGGTGAATTCTAACTCAAAATAAGTTACAAATTCCATTATGGATCTATCGTCCATTGGATTCAATGGGAGGCAGAGACTGAAGCAGGATGCTAAAAAAACTAAGCGTCCTGCTCTATCTTACAGAACCCACGACATGAGCCGCCCCGCCGGTTATCCCCAGTCATCTGAGCCTAATTAGCAAGTAAAAGCCGCAACGGACAGTCTGAGGGGCGGAAAGTGGAGAGGAATTATGGCAGAAGTCTGCCTTTATATTTCCCTTTCCTCCATGTGAATGTACACTAAATGGGCCTTAAAGGGTTTTTCAGAAGTTTTCTTAGATACCAATATCAGATCAGTGGGGATCAGACACTCTCCCGATCTGCAGCTGGAATTATACAGTACAATGAGCAGACAGCGCCATACACCATGATGTGGCCGGGTCAGGGTACTGCAGATTAGCTCTCAACCAGGTGAACAGGAAGCTGCGATCAAGATGGGGCGACATGGTGCAAGTCACAGATGTAACAAGAGACTAGTAGACGACCCACACAAGAAATTATTGCTTTTTTTAACCCTGTATACAATAATTTTGCACATCCCCTTAAGAACCCCTGATCAGAGACGATCAATTCATTGTCTGGGGGCTGCATTATGAGAGGAGCAATCCTCATAGACATCCCCTTTAAGGACAACGAAGAACTGGGGATGATAATAATAGGGAGTGCCTTATTTACCCCATTTAGCCTTTGGATGCTGGGAGTTGTAGTCCCCTATCATGTAAGAGCCACAGGTTGTTGAGGACTGGGCCACTTGCGGTGTGTCCAGCCTGTCCATGGCCCTGAGGACATGCCTAGATGCCGCTCCACACCACTGCCAGCCATCATGTGACATTGTGAGGGAGTAGGAAAGCCAATGATGGAGGCTGCGGTGCCGGGCACGGTCCACCCCGCCGTCCTGGGCTCCCCCTCCACACCAAGCCTTCCCCTATCTCCATCACTGTATCACTATGGCTTCCTCCACTCCCCCGGAATCTATAGGCCAGGCCTCGGAATACATTCACTTACCTGAGTCTCACCTCCCGGCGCCGCCATCTTGCTCTTTGCTCTGTCACTGCATTCGCCGGATCTCGGGAGAAGCCGCCGGGAACACAATCGCGCAAACTACCGCAAGCTCCACCAATGGCAGCCTCGTACGTCACCAGAAAGCGACGCGCTACGTCGGCTTTTAGGTCACCTTGTTGGTCTTTTCCGGCGCTTGAAGCCGTAGACGCCATGTTTGAGAAGGGCAGCGCGAATAATTGATTAATAGGACGCCATGTTTGTAAAGGGCACGTCCGTAGATAATCGTCGACTGACGAGACTCCGCCTCCGGACACGTACGTACGGCAAGGCACGGCCATATTTGTTTAGGGCAACGCACGCTTCATGGTATCCATGCTTCATAAGGGCAAACCCGTATGGAGTGAATGTGGCTATTATAGCAATATAGATGATGGGGGTGCTGGTCCTGGAGCATTTAGGCCAGGGCTGCACACTGATTTTGGCTAGTGACCAACGATGACCAGGTTGTCCTGCGACTCCTTTACTAATGTTAGTGAATGGAATCACATTGCAACCCTGATTTCTAGTCGCAAAACTGAGAAAAGAGCCCCAATGAATGAAGTGCCAGTGTATTACGTGACTGGAGTTCCATTCACTTCTATGGGGTGCTGGGACTGCAATCTCTGTCAGCCCCATTGAAGTGAATGAAGATCCGAAAAAGTTGCCTTTTCTGTTGCGTTTTTTGAGCCAAAGACAGAAGTGGATTTAGCAGAAAGGAGGATTTAATATAAAGTATTTACTTTATTTTATATTTCCCGTTCTTTTAGAAGCTACTTTTGGCTTAGTCTTATAAAAATTTAACAAAATCTGCAACAAAACACACCACTTTTCCGCCATGTGTGGCGTACATTGCAGAAATACAGCATTTTTGGTCGTTATGGAAATGCAGCGCAAAGAAACATTGCATTTCTGGGCTTATACGATTGATAACCTATCCTTGAGATAGTCCCCAACACCCGGGACCCCCACAGATCATCTACTAGAAGCAGTAGTGGCAGTGCGTGAGCGCTGCTTCCATTTCAAGTGAATGGGGCTGAGCTGCGATACCAAGCAAAGCTGCTCTATAAGTCATAGCGCTCTGCAAACAGCTGATTGTGGGGGCCCCAGGTGTCATCCCCACCCCACTAATCTCAACCCCCTAATTATAGATCATCAATCCATAAGCCTGGAAAACCCCTTTAATTAAAGTTGCAGTCTCTTAGCATGTAGCTCTCCAGCTGAAGTAGATTTACAACTTGGCATGCTGGGAGTTGGATTTTTTGCAACATCTGGAGAGCCACGTGCTGGAGACTGCTGATATCAAGCATATTTCAAGAGGTTTTCCAAAATTTGAGGTCAGCAGGGAATTGTTATAGTTAAAAAACTGTTACTCACCTCTTCTTCCCTTTGTCACTCCGGCGACGGGGCCCTGGTCTTCTCCACCAGTCTTTGGTTACGGGGCTGCAGCAATGATGAAGCCAACTACTGAGGCCAGTGACTGGCTTGTGAGTGGTCACTGACGTCATTGTTGGAGTGTCAGAAGCAGACACCAGTGCAGAGAACTGCTGGCCCACCGCTGGAATGGCGGAAGAAACCGCGGAGTTTTACAGTCACAGCAAAGAGGATGGGATCCCCACTTTGTGTTAAAATACGCGGTGTGGACATGCGGCGATTTCCAAAACCTGCATGTCAATTATACCAATGGAAATGCTGGCGGTTTCCCTATAGGTATAATTGAAGCAGAAAGTTCCCAGAGAAAAACTCTGCGAACTTTCTGCAAAAGTGCTGTGGAAAGAACTGCTACGCGTTTCCGCCGCGGTTTTTTGCACAGCGCTTTCTTGCTGCGGGACTCCACGTGGGGCCTTAGCCTTATCCTGGAAAATATCAGGGCAAGCTGTCCTGCATAGACACAAAGAGGGACAATCCAACCAATATACACTATACAGACCAAGAGGTCTGCTTATAAGGATTAGTGAATTAAAGGGGGGTGGCCTTATCTAAATACCTTTTAATAATAGTGTTATGTCACTTACAGGTAGGTGCTTCCAGAAATTCTTCAGCGTTTCTAAGATTTCAAAAGTCGCTCTCCTTGCAGCTCTGCCAGCCCGGTCTCCCATATATAACATAAATGTGGCCCTATAATGTCAACAGGAATATGCATTTATCGTAATATTTCGCTGTGCAACCTGGACTTCAAAGACCACTACAGAGATGGTCATCTTATAAAACAATTGGGGTATTCCAAGAGTTTGTATGGCAAATAATTGCTCTGCAAAATGCAAGCCATGAGCTCCCTCCTCCCCAGACAAAATATTTCAAGATGTAACAACTGGAAGTAAAATATAGACAGGGTGACCCCCTGCAGACAGACATCTGTCTGCACCACAGCTGTGCCTCATTTTATGTGTGTACCTCAACCTATCCCCTAAAAAACCTGCCTGCTTCAGAGAACCCTACTCTTAAAGCCACAGTACCCAAAAAAAAAATCATAAACTGTGAGAGCATTAAAGGAGTCTGTCACCAGAACCCAGCATATCAACCCAGCCCAGCAGATAGATAGTTTAGGGTCCCCTGAATCAAATGGTGTTTTCCACTTGTGAATCGGACCCTCTGATGCCGAGATATCATTGTCAATATGCAAATGTACCCTTTAGAGCAATGAGGATGTTGTTTCCTACCTCTTTGGAACAATGGCCATGCCCTCATTGCTCCAAAGAGCTCATTTATATATGGACAAAAAAAGGAGGCACCCATTCACAAGGGGAATACGCTTTTTGATTCAGGGGACTCCAACCTATCTATCTACCGGGCTGAGTTCTGATGACAGACTCCCTTTAATAATCACATGCTAGTTGTTAGGTCTAGTGAAATATCATGACTATGATTATATATTTAGTACTATAGAATGGCCTCAGAATAGGTAAAAAAAAAAAATCAAGCTTTATACATAAATGGGAATAAAAGGAGAAAATGTAAAAGACATTTTATTATTTTGTAATTTAACATAATTAGCTAAACCAGACAAATTTATGGTTTAGAGGTTTAGAAATCATCCGCACACTCTCCAGTGGTCGACATTTTTTCCAGCACACCTCCTTCCCTTAATATGGCGTAAATCTGACAAGCAAACTACTGTATATAAATGCTGGTCAATACACTGCTAAATATCTAGAACAATAAGATTGATTTCTATAGAGAAAATTCTCCCATTTTGGTAAATAAATCATCTCTATTGGGCTGGGTTCACATTCAGCATTTTTTTTTTGATATATGCCACTGCAGTTTGTAGAGTCAAAGCCAGAAGTAGATCAAACAGGCAGAAGTATAAGTATAAGTCAGTCCTTTATATTTCCGAATCCATTAGAATCGTCTTCTTTGACTCAAAAAACTGCATGAAAAACAGCCGCGGCTTTATTTTTCATAAAAACACTGGGGGGAATTTCTTACCCATCTATGACAGTTTTCTGGCATAGATGGATGTAATAGTGGTACAACTATGGGGCATCCTGTGCCAAAACTGCCACATCCCTTGTTCTGCACCTCGCTCGATACTTTTTGCGAAAGAGGGTGGAGCAGGATGGAGAGTGGGTGAGCCTGGGACGCCTTGGTCCGACATATTTATTACAGTTTCACATAGGAAATATATTCTGGAGAAATGCATTGTGACTGACTCATTAAGAAGCCGGAGCCTTTTAGTAATTCAGATGCACCTTGCGCCAGTTGGGGACTTTATGAAGACTGACAAGGAATTTACATTCTTAATAAGTTCCTTCTATTTGGGTACACAAAGGTCAGAACAGCAGTGGGCTAGTCATTGCAGAATCAATGATGGCCACCCAACTGCAATATACAATAACAGTGTATAGCATGAGATTTACAAAAAAAACATCCATATGCTGCAGAAAACCTCTGAATGAGGTTTGGCCACAGTTTTTGAACCTTTGCAATGCAGTGCCAGCCATACAGAAATCGCAGCCTAAAGCTATTAGCTCTGGGATATCTGTAGTGGACCATCCCGTGTGTCCTTAGCCCTATATATATGATATACAGGTGCATCTCAATAAATTAGAATATCTTTCATTTCAGTAATTCAGTAATACAATCCATAATCAGTGTCTTCCATGATTGTGTGTCCTACTGAACCAGACTGAGGGACCATTTAAAGGCTTAGGAAACCTTGGCAGGTGACACACTGAATTTACAATACTGAACTGAACTTACAATATTCTAATTTTTTTAGATTTGGGTTTTCATTACCTGTAATCCATAATCAACATTTACAGAAATAAAACACTTGAAATAGAACACGCTGTGTGTAAAGAATCTAGAAAATATAGGAGGTCACTTTATTAATTTAATTACTGAAAGAAATAAACGTTTGAAAGATATTCTAATTTATTGAGATGCCCCTGTATGAGCATACAGAATAGGAGTTACGCTCAGGACCCTCTCTATTAGCTAGAGCAGAGAACTGCTCACTTTGTTCGTCAATTACATAATTGGTTTCCAACCTGTGGCAGAACTACAACATCCAGCATACTGCAGCAACTGTATGCTGTCAGGAGTTGTATTTTTGCAACAATTTGAGAATCACCTTCTACCCTGAGCTCTATTGGTGCCAAACCACAGGACCCGTGTAATAGATATCCTAGCTATGAAGAGGTGGAGCCTCACTTCATGGGAACTCCCAATGTCAGATACCTGCTATAAATGCATCAACCCACTGAGAGCTGATGATGATGATGGTTGGGGCTTGCAACACATCACTGAGGACTAGCTGCAGAAGGCAGCAATACACACAGCCACCTGCAGAATGCTACAGAAAAGGTATTTCTATCTATCTATCTATCTATCTATCTATCTATCTATCTATCTATCTATCTATCCAGCCATGTGTATACTGTGTATATATAGACAGATTATTCTGTGTACAAGTGAAAGGATTGCCTCTTACATTGCCTCTTACATTTAGATGTATTTTTGATATTGGTTCTTATGTTTAGCATGGCAGCGTCTTTCATGATGTGCCAACCATCTGATTTCTAGTAGGGGTGCAGTAAATTTCAGGTACCAGCACTATGGGCAGGGGAGATGTTTGACCATGGACCACTTACTGATACAAGTGTCTGTCTTGGATCTGGGCTGCCTTCAGGTGTCCTACTCAGCCTCTGGAGTCTCCTCCTTGAGTTATATGACTTCTCTTCCTAGGAAAGTTGAGTAGCCATCTAATAGGATCAGTAAGGAAAAAAATAACAATATTGTATGCATTAAAAATGATGCAAGTGTCAGACATGTCTTTATGTCACCTATGCAAGGTCCAGATCTTCTAGTGTCTTGCAGTTCTAAGTGCCATTTTCATGAATGTGATGCATGCTACACTAGAGTTACCTAGCAGTATACCACTTAGTATGCCCAGTGAGCCCATGTGTGACATTACAGTCGGGAAGTTACATATCTTCCTTCATACTTGGGTGGGTATTGTGGCATTGAATTGATCTCTTTTCAGTCATTTGCACTGTATGCTACTGCCTGCTTTTATCAGCCATATGATATTTGCATTGCTCATCACTACAGGTGACATGGGGGTGAAGGAATAAGTGTGGGTGACTGATTTATGTTAGCTATAGGGGCTATAGGAATGGAAATCTATGGGTCTATACTGTGCCTTCATGATATCATGTTCTGGTCCTCTGCAGTGAGCCATAGAGAGCTGTCATTGTGTAGCCCAACATGGCCACTAAGGTCTAATTCTACTAAGTGATCGTCACTCCTATATGATCAGGCTGTGGGGTGACAATGCTGAATCTCTGTTATCTTGCAGGTCCAGTCTTGTCCCACAGCCATTTGTAATGGATGTTTCTTACAGAGGACTCGCTATAGGACAACAATACACATGGCCGCCTGCAGAAGCGACTACTATGGTGATGATTACCATAGCATGCACTGCCTCCCTCTCCTAGTCCACCTGCTGCACTTGCAGTTATGGCCATTGGTTTGTTGGAGTAACCCGGTGCATTAGTGTCTTCCATGACTACTTAATAATATACAGGTTGTGTCCTGCATGTACTACACTGTAAGTAACTCTGCTACTCTTCATGGTCCAACTCTGCTAAACCAGCGGATTTTCACAGCTGCCATGCCGATTCAATTCTGCTACAATGCTGATCCAACTAAGCGACAGCCGGGGTTCAACACCACTACATCACATGTTCAACTCTACTACGCCACTGGCTCAGCTCCGCAACACCAATTGGGCCAATGTTGTAATATCACCCGCTCTGCTACACCACATGACAATAGGTCAGCCACAGTATATGACCCCAGCTCTCCTCCACTACTGCACATCCACAACACCGCTAACCCATCTATTCTACACAAAACACTACTGCGCCGCCATCTGTATCAACGCAGGCTTCACCAGCATTATCTACATTGGCTAATGTGAACATAAGGCTCTATTCAGATGGATCCAATGCTGCCCATTTTTTGGACAGACAATGTGTTTGTGTCCTTCAAAAAAAACAGATAACGGATCCATTTTTATTTTAACATAGGTGGCCATCAGTTTGCATCCATTGTTTGCAGCGATTAAATGGATGTAAAAAACGTGATCTGAGAAATAAGACAAGTTCTTCTGGCACTTCTACAGAGACAAAGATAGTGGAAATGACAGGGAATAGGGTCAACAGAAGACCTTGTGATTTTCTTCAGCAGTCTCTATGCACTCATGGTAGCTTGCAGTCTCTACATATAACTTTACCTCTGCAACTTACCCAAACAATACAGTAAGATGTAACCTGGACATCCTGACAAACATGGAATTGGCTACACTAGTAACATCTGTCTAGACAACAGCAAAGATGTGAGCAGACAAAGCAAACCGGGCATCACATACACACAGTGGGTCCACATGGGGTGACGTGAGGTATCAGAGGTCATCTCCATGCTGATGGGACCAAAATGTCATCTGAACAGGCCCTTATGTTCTGCATACGTAGAAGCTCCCGGCATATCCAGAATCTACCCATTCACTTGGTGTACGCTAATAGAGTGTTCCTTTGGCTTCTATCAGGCCGGTGTATGTCAGTAATATTTTTTTTTGCAATATGGAGCTATTCCAGACCAAGGTATACAGAAAAAAGAAAATATACAGCATGGTATATGTTTTTCATCACAATGGAAGTCCATTAATGGCGTACCCACCATATGCCTACAGATCTGACATATCCAGCTGAATTCAGGGGCGTAACACAAAAGTGCTGAGCCACATACCAAACGTTTGTATGGCGTTCTCCTCCCTTAAATAAGACCCCGAACTCAGACGCCAAAACAAACAAAGGCATTTGCTTACCCCTCTTGTACCTGGCCTCTCTTGTCTCCAGGGCCTTGCACAGGTCCGGACACCAGCCAGCCTCAGCACTTGTTATGTGCAGTGATGCAAGGTGTCCTGATCCGAAGCAAATGTTGTATGATGGTTCCTTAAAAGCAGGGTATATGACAGCCGCTGTGACCACTAAAGTCACTCAACTGCAAACTACAGATGTGAACAGAGCCTATCATTTAAAAAAATATCTTCATGTTAACCCACATAACATAAAAAAGTAAAAAATTGCCTTAACTTGCTTAGCAATGGCGCCAATTTCTAGGTATAGCATGAAAGTTAAAGGGATTGCCTTGAAAAGACAATCCCTTTCCATATGGACATCTACTAAAAGAGAGCCCCTCTATTAATGTGAAAAGAGAGACTATAACATAAAGCGGTTTTTGCTCTGGCTAACTCGGAGTCGCCATTAATGTGTAAATACCGCATTAGACCAGCAGGGTGTACAGGACAGTTCTGTGTCAATCTGTTGTCTTTATTATATACAGGTTGGGGGAAAATGGACGATGCCAAAGTATCCAATCACATTTCGGCTCTTCTTAAAGGACTTTTGGAAAATGAAAGATGCAAATTGATGGTTTTGTATAGGAAATTGCTCCATTTTAATCAATCCCACTGATCTTAAAGTTATGAGAAAGTAACTATAAAATCTTTTTACCATTTGGCAGTCTTCAGGTCTTATTCTGTACATTTGTTGGCGTGCACTGGCAATCCCTGTAACTCTTGTACGGAGAGGGCATTTCTAGGCACAGCATTATAAAACTGCCATATAAGAGTTGCCCATTGCATGTCTTTGCTGTGCTTACATTTTGCATCTATGTCCCAGGATCCAGGGATATGGGACAAGGAGCCATGAGGCGGTCAGTGTGACACCTTCCTCTTACAGAATAGAAGATAATAACGATCACTAGGCTAAGATGGTGCCGGAAAGTGTAGCTGAGAATGTAGGTGTTAGTAAGACCTTGCGTCCTAAATACGGGGTCAGGTCAGTGGGTTTTAGGAACAAGTTTTGATCAAGGACATGATGATTGATGAGCTTATGACTGGTATGGTTATGTGGCTGACCAACCATCAGTGGGCAAGGGATGGCTGTGTGGCACAACCCGACAAGGACCCAAGAACAGCTGGGTGAAAGCATGACCTTGCTGGTTACGTAGAGCGGGTGGTGCTGTATACTGGACTAGGTCCTCGTGTCTGTTTATAAGGTACAAAATAAAATTGGTGCTGATCAAAGTTTTTACCAAACCCTTTGTGTCTTATGTTATTATGTGAGGGTCTGGTTTAAGCATTTGGGACGCGGGATTAGCATGTACGCCTCTGCATTCATCTCAATTGTAAACGCAATTCTTGGCCTGAATATCACGGGACACATGAAACCAAGATACTATCCTGCAAGCAGACTTTTTAGAATATCAAAGGACATCAAACTGTGCTTCTTCTCTTATCCAAAAGGCTGCATAATGTGACTTGCCTGCAAACGGGATATTCTTGATCCTCTGAGCCTTGACAACACTGAAACATCAAAATATCACAACTGTGCATTTGGTCAGAAAACGGTCTTTGATCAAGAGACCATGATGAGGAAAAGAAGAAATAGTCCTTGAAAGCGTTACAATTTTTTGTATGGCCTTTATCTAGGAAAGTGTTATACCCCAAAGCAGGAGCAAAGGATTGGCTTATGAAAATGCACCTACATTTGGGAGACGGCTTGGAGTCTCCCCACACATGAGATCACTGGCTGATCATAGACAACATATAGCCAATGTATATGGCTAGCTTACTGATAACCTCAAATGAAGCCAAATCAGGATGAAGATCATTTTCTAACAAGACATTTTCAATATAGTATTAGAGTGTGGGACTATGCAAAACCATAAAGAGAACCCTGGAAGGGCACAGGAAATCTATGCTGACATTGTCTGGTGTCTAATTGTAACCCATTGACCCAATTATGTAAGAGAATATTTTTTACATCATATTATCACATTTGGGGAATACTCAGCCCTAACCTAACGGTCAGGCTAGGAAAAGTGCAACAGAAAGAAACTGCAACCAACCTGAATACTTACTTACAGGTGTCATACAGGGGAAAATAAAGCTTATTCTCTGCCTCCCCTACTGACTCTCAGTCACATGACTGGCTCTGCTCTATTCTATGGACATGCAGCAGGAGTAGAGCAGAATCAGACAGCCACAACGGCAGTGGAAGAAGCTGAACACAGAGACCTCCGGCCACTCCAGCTGTGCTCTGGAAATCTGATCATCATTGTCCTGTGCCTGCAAATATTTTAGTAAGAAAGTTTATGTGGTTCGGGGAATGCACTGGTAAGTTTATTTTTTCCTAAAATCCCCTTTTAAAGGTTGTGAATCGCCACCAGAATCGCTGTCGTGGGGGCCAGTAGTGACATAGTGGACATACCTTTTTTTGTGCCAAAGACCAATTTTGCTGCCCAAGAAAATGTTTCATCTGTATGCAAATGAGCTGTTCGGTGCACCTACAACAGCATACATATGGCTTAGAATACATTTTGGTTGTTGTAGACTCCCTTTAACAGACTGATTATGTTGTGACAATGACATCTGTCAAAGAGAGATGGATATATTAGACAGCAAGTAAGTTCTTGGAGTCGATGCGTTGGAATCAGGAATAATGGGCAACTATAAGGATCTGAGCAAGCATGAAGATTAGATAACCGTGTCACGTTGCCACACTACAAAAATTCAAGAGCAGCTTGAGAAAAATAAGAAGGAGTTCAAGGTGTTGACTTGTCCCTCAAATTCTCCAGATCTCAATCCAAACTGAGTGCCTGTGGGATACTGGCCGCACCTCACAACGTAAGGATCTGCTGCTAACATGTTAGTGTCAGATGCAACGTGAGACTTCAGAGGTCTTGTGATGCCCATATCTTTATGGGTCATGTGAGGAACCTACCCAACAGTAGGTAGGTAGGTTAATGTTTTTGGTGCACATATTATTATGCCAACTACAAATTTTAGTTTGACGTTGCATCTACATCCATATACTCCTCCTTTCCTGACAAAGGTTTTCCAAGTAGCTGAGATATCAAGTGCTCCTCACACATTTTTCACTAGAGAGCTGCTTCAGATGTCACAGAACACCAAGGGAACATGGTGGTCACCACTGCATCTTGCTCCCTACCAAGAAATAATGGCTTGGTCAGGAACATTATACCCAGTGATGGATTCTAGATAACGAAATCATGTTCCCGAAACTATGCCAGAATGAGAGAGATGGCAACTGAAGTCAGACATCTGTCTGTTAGGCAGAGAACAAGATATTTTATGGAAAAAGAAGATATTTGAAGTGACGAAGATTTTTCATAAAATTTACTTGAGCATTTTTTAACCTTTCTCCTTACATGGCCTGTAGGATAGGGTCCTGCGGGATCAACACTAAAAGGAGTATGGATAAATGCCATTATATTTAAAGGGGTTTCTCAGTGATGACACTTAACCCCAATGTCTGATTATGAGAACAGGGGATAAGTGCCCTCAAGTAGCTGCAGATTTAATCACTTCTATGGAAATGGCTGATATCTCCGCCCTGTAGTCCTATAGAAGTGAATTGTGCACTGGCTGAGCATGCACATCACTGCTTCATTCACATGGGGCACTCTGAGGCACTTGCAGACACCTGTTTTCCTGATCACCGAGGGTCCATGTAGCTAGACCCACAGCAATCAGATACTTTACACCTACTCCATGGATAGGGGATAAATAACTATAGTAGGAAAGCCCCTTTAATCTAAGAGGTCAGACCCCCACCAATCAGGTATTTATCCGCTTAACTTATGGGTAGCGAGAAATACTTTTTGTGGCATAACCCCTTTTATTTTCTGTACATTGGCTATAGCAAAGGTGAAATAGACAAGTGCTGTTTTTCCCATAAGACCCTGCAATACCTCGGACAAAGTTGAAAGGAAGTGGGAGTAGGAAGTGGTTTTTGCTAGGGAGGGGACTAATGTTTGAATCCCACCCATTTGCCTTGAAAAAGAATATATACCCTGTAGCTTAGATAATACATCATGACAGAAACCTCTACAAAGACATCACCATGGAATTTCAGCCTTGGAAAGACTACTTCCAGCTGTCCTCTTTGGTCAAAGAGATGGCCCGTATGAATACTGGCAAACCACAGCCTGCCAAACCTTTGCAGATAAACCGTGCTGCACTAACACAATGCTGGGTTAACATGGAAGAGGCCAACTATGGAGCTGCAAGCTGTCTAATTCCTTTTGCGGATGAACCTCCAGTCATGTCTACACCACCTGACTCCTACTATGAAGCCGGACTTACTTCATCTCCCAACTTGAACTTGACCAAGCCTCGCATCTATCAATACCCACCGAAAACTCTTGACAAAAACTTTCAGATTGAACCGGGTCTGCTTGCTAAGACCTCCCAAATCCCTCCTGCCTCCTCCTCACCAACTAAGCGCAAAGGCCAATCAAAGAACGCCATATGTCATTTCTGTAAACACAATGGAGAGGCCCCCCATGTATACTCTGACCACAACCTGAAGGATGAGCGGGGAAAAGTCATCTGCCCCGTTCTCAGAATGTACATCTGTTCACTGTGTGGGGCAACTGGAGAGTCATCGCACACTAGGAAATACTGCCCGCTCAACAAGAACAAGGATAACCATCAGAGAAAGACTGAACGCAACTCTGCTGGGCACAGGATGAAACACTAAGAAGCAATCCTTATGTTCCCATGAAGCCGCAAGTTCTGTCTTTACGTCCCTAGGGCCTTTTTTTTTTCTTTTTTAGAAAATGAAGATTCAGGGCAGGACTCAGAATTTCATTTCATGTATGGGAGTTACCCAATGTTTTTATTTTATCACTATAGTGTATATCAAGAAAAAGCTTAAAATCTCAGTACTGTACCTGGATCACGACGAGAAGTCACCTTTATGTTCACAGAAACGGACTTTGATTTGTGAAAATTTCACATCCCGGCCCTTGGGAGAAAAGAGAATACTGTTTAATTTGTCAAGTTATGTTGGCTTCTTAGTTTCTGGTTATGCTGGTCAATTTCTTTTGAAAATTGGTTAAATAAAAAGTTATATTCTTGCAAATGTAGTTGTTTTTTTTTAAGTAGCTTAACATACAAGATTGACAGACAGGAATCTTAGGTAAAGCAAATCCCAGTAGCCATGGAGTCAATGTACTAATACAGTAATTCCTTTCTGGTACTTCACTTTAGGGGTTACAATGCGTCTTGTTGTTTCACTAAAAAAAAAATCTCACCCTGGTGGTCTGCTTGGATCCAGTGGTCTAAATGGCATCCATATTATTAGATCATAAGCATAAGACTTACACAACCTGGGCTAAATTTTAATATATTACATGTACTGGTGTTAAAAAAAAAATCCAGTTTGGGCTACTACTGCTTTGTGTTCAATTGTGTGTAATTTTTTTTTTTTTTAAAAAGTAAAAAGGTATTTCCAACTACAGGGATATAATACACATAAAACACTTCCTGTAGTGACACAATCTCACTCACAATCCTACTTGTAGTGTACAGTAGTGGATTTATTGCCACGTTTGGCTTTCATGGTTGGGCTGTGAAAGGGCTTCATTTTGCATGATAATGTGGTACTGCATACAGTTTTCTACTTTCTTACGTACTGTCTGTTGGTAAGGCTGGGTTCACATCTGTACCAGAGTTTTTGTTGTAGACTCCGTCGCAGAAAATTGCTGAAAATCTTACACTGAGGAGTTTTCATTTCTCCAGTTTCATTATTGAAATGACAGACACTCAGCAGACCCCATTATAGTCAATGGGGACCGCCTCTGTCTGTATGTAACCACTGAAATAGTGGCCAGCTCCCTGTCATTCGGGTCACCCACTGGACCCAGACGATGAAGAGACCAATGCTAGTGTGAATCTAGTGTTAGAGTCTTCTGTAAGCCAGTCTCCCATGCAGTCACATGACCCTGGTAAAGAGAGAGAGAGAGAGAGAGAGATTCATGGAAAATGTAGTCTTTCACACTGGTAAGCCCACCCACAGGAAAGCCCGGGCAGCCTCAAAACAACAATGAAAAATAATGACTTGTAATTTGGGTTTCTACTGATCTGTCACTTGACGATAATCCAAAATATCCAACATGGCAGATCAACTTTTTAGCCCCGGTTTACAATAATATCCCACCAAGAACTGTCTAGCTCCTACTATCAGTGAGCACCATTGTCTTAGTCATGAGAAGAATTAGGTAGAAAAACCCGCGACTGAAGGGGATACCGCCATAATAATGCCAGTTTGTCAGTTGGCCACATGTACAGTCAGACAAATTCTGTAAAACACACCAAGCTTTTTGGCTCTGACCAATCTACAGAATGACATCCTGAAGTCAATGATCAAACATTAGTGTCCCTGGATGATCAAATGGCTGATTTACAGAAAAAAAAAATCAAAGAAAAACAAACTCCCCCTTCCCCCCCAAAAAAGTACCTACAGTCCCTTGTCTAAATGGAGTGATGGTCATACAGAAGCACTACTGCTCCATCCCCCATACTCTGGAACTCATTATCAAGACACATCAGACTGACCCCCACACTCACAAGCTTCAAGAAGGCGCTGAAGACTCACCTATTCAGGAAGGCCTACAACCTCCAATAACACTACTGTCACCACACCACCACCTGTACAGCTTCTACCCCACCTTCTGTCTCTATCCCTCTTCCCTCATAGACTGTAAGCCCTTGCGGGCAGGGCCCTCTATCCCGCTGTGTCAGTGATCACTGTTTGTATTATCACTGTTTTGTATATCTTGTGTACCGTATGTAATTCCGAAAATGTAAAGCACCATGGAATTAATATAATAATAATGTACAGCACCATGGAATTAATGGCGCTATATAAATAAACAATAATAATAATAATCAAAGTCTATAGGACTGACGGAAACAGTCACTAACTGTACTTGTCCTATAAAAATTGACTAGTGTGGTGGTGCTCATGTGTGACCATTTCTCAATTCAAAATGGAGACACAGGACCCTGATCATGAAAATGGAATTCCTAAAAAACATTTATTACCTATTCTGTGTAGAGGTGACATATGTATTTTGTGCCTTTTAGGCTATGTTCAGACGCTGTAAAGCTACATGCATATGAACATGTAAAAGGCCCATTCACTGTTGTCAATGAGCCCAGGCTGCTCGGACAACAATTGTCTTGAGTTTTGCCCCAGGCTCACAGCGCCGTGGTCGTGTCTATAGGGCCATAGAAATGAATGGGCCAGTGTGAAAGCTGCGAAAAACACGGCTAGCACACTGACAATGCACATGGTGTGCATGAGGTCTAATTTGGAGAGGAATTTGAGGCAGTCTTCCACCTCAGATTCCTCTCTAAATTCTGGCCCTGTAGAACCCATGGTGGAAAAACGATTATCCTCAGATACAATGGGGCTTATCAGCCGGAGCCTTGCTCTGTGGCTTTTATGCCATTTAGCAGTGGCCTCCACACTGTATCAAGGAGAGGTTCATGGTTTATTTTGTGGCATATCACCCTCTGGAACCTATCCTAGGTCCTTATGTTACCAGATGGAGAAAAAGAACACTATAGGAGAGTTGGGGAAGGAGAGCTGGTTAGTGAGATCTCAGACACATAGGAGGATAAAGAGAGAAGGCTCAAAGGAGAGGCAAATATAAATCTGTCACCAGACAGATCCCCTTCAAAGCGCAACTTATTCTAATTCACATCAGAGGGTGCTATTCGCATTTAGGGAAATGTTTCCAACTATGCACTGTACAGAAATGGTTGGCCGAGAGATATCATGTGGTTTGTGCCACGGCACTTTAGTACCAGAAGTGACAGCCTCACCCATGTGGGTCCCTAACCCAATCAGGTTGAAAGGCAACTTTATAGGTATGCGTTTTGACAAAATTCCCCGAACACCTGCTAAAGACAATAAGGAAGAACCTATAATAATATTCTTGATTTAAAGAGAATCTTTAGTGAGATACTCTCTCAAAGAAGGAATGACCTGGCACATAGAGCTAGGAAAGAAGTCATCTGGCACAAACAAGAATTGAGAAGATCTGCGGAAAGCTGAAGAACAAGCGGTGGTATAACACACAAAGGAACATGGGAAAGATTGGTCTGGCATCTAGGAGAGGCGAGAAGATTTTGGAACTTTTGGTGGAGCTGAAGAAGGATTGGTCTGGTACCTATAACACCTGTGACATGAATGGTCTGGCATCTAGGAGAGCTGAGGAAGGATTAGTCTGACAATTAGGAAAGCTCTGAAAGGATTGATCTAGCACCTAATAGATCAGAGAAAGGATTGGTAGGTATGGCACCTAGTACAACTGAGAAATTATTGGTCTAGCACTTAGGAAAACTGAGAGATTGGTTTGGCACCCATGAGAGCTAGGAAAGGATAGGTCTAGCACTTAGGAGAGCTGAGATGGGATTGGTCTGTTATTTATGGTAGCTCAGAAGATAGGGTTGTTTTGACACCTAGAAGAGCTTAAAAAGGATTGGTCTGGTAAGTAAGAGAAATGAGGAAGGATTGATCTAGCACCTAGGAGAACTGAGAAAGGAATGGTCTGGCAACTAGGAAAGCTCAGGAAGGATTGGTTTGCCACCCATGACAACTGAGAGAGAATTAGTCTGTCACCTGATCAAGCTGTGAAAGGTTTGGTTTGACAACATGGAGAACTGAAGAACATTCATTCCTCAGCTTCAACAAAGATTGGTCTGGTGCACATAAGACCAGTGAAGGGACACATCTGACACCTAGGAGAGCTGATAAGGAACTGGTCTGGTACCCATGATAACAGGAATAAATGGTGTGACACCTAGGAGAGCAGAAGAATTGGTATAGCACCCATGAAAGCTAAGGTAGGATAGGTCTAGCATCTCTTGATCTGACACTTAGGAGAGCTGAAGATTGATTGATCTGGTCAGTGACGTAACTAGGAATGGGTGGGCCCCAAGGTGAACATTTGACATTGGGCCCCCCCCCGCACAAACCGCATTCCTGCGCACACTATTATGCGCTATAGTGGCCCCTGCACACAGTATTATGCCCCATAGTGGCCCCTGCACACGGTATTATGCCCCATAGTGGCCCCTGCACACGGTATTATGCCCCATAGTGGTCCCTGCACACGCTATTATGCCCCATAATGGTCCCTGCACACGGTATTATGCCCCATAATGGCCCCTGCACACGGTATATGTCCCACAGTGGCCCCTACACACAGTATTATGTCACCCCACAGTTGGTCTGACCCCGGAGTATAATGATAGCAGTGTTTGTGGGGTTCGCGGCAGCGGCTGCCACAGGGCTCCAGGTCCCATAATGTCCCGGGCCCTGTAGCAGCTGTTACCGCTGCTACCCCAGTATTTACGCCCCTGGATCTGGTACTCATGAAAGCTAAGAGTAGACTGGTCTGACACCTAGGAGAGCTTGGTCTGGAACTTGTAGACCTGAGGAATGAGTGGTCTGGCATGTTATACAACTGAGGAGGGATTGGCCTGGGACCCATGAGAGATGAGTGGTCTGGCAGGAAAGACAGGTATGACACCTAAGAAAACTGAAGACAGACTGGCTTGGAACATAGAAGAAGGACTGGTTTGGCAAACAGCACAGCTGAGAAGGGAGTAGTCTGACGCCTATTAGAACTTAGGGGGGTTTTCCTTTAACACCTTGCCAAATGAAGTGGATGACCGCTATTTACTTTTACTTATCTCTTTGCTTACACACATTAAAAATGAATTAAAGTAGTTTGGTCACATAACCAGACATCACATGTATTAACCTCACCATACTACCAAGTTCCTATCTACTACTTACCTGTCCACATTCCATTGCACCCACGACCCGCACTAACTCCACCATTGTTTTGACATGGGGTTGGTTTTCCATTCACAGGCTACATGCAATGACACAATTTGCTGATGCAAAACATTTCTACCACAATGATTTACTTAGTTTCTCTCCCTGGGTCTGCGCAGGCTTGAATTGTTATTGTTACATCTTAGCATGGCTTCAGCACAGCTCGGAAAAGATTCCTGAAAAAAGCAGAGCATAGAAGGAAGAATAATGAAACACATGTCCTGTCAACAGACATTTGACATTGACATAGCAGCTATGATGATAGATGACAAAATTGTACCCAAAAAAGTAGTTCACCCATCCCCTTAAAAAAAACAAAACAAGTATACCTGTAACAACAACATAAGAGCTGCACAGTGTCCTGACTCTGGCATCACTATCCAATATAATGTATACGAGGTGACAATAAGATAATCACAAGGTTACAATATGCTCTCTCAGAGGGAGGGAAGCCATACTGGAGAAGGAAAGGAAAGGAAAGATGGACAGGGAGGAAAACTGGACTTCACCTATAGCAGTTGCCTTTCCTGAATGCAGAATTTTGGTGCATTTGTTGAAAAACAGCCGAGTTGTAGGGTAAAACCAGCTGCAAGCCGTGGGATGATACATGCAGTGGATTTGCTGTGTGTGGCAATAGCCTACAAGGGTTTTCCAGGATCAGAATACTGATAGTCTACCCTTAGGATAGGCCATTAATATTAGGTCAGTGGGGGTCTGACTCTGGACATCCCTCATTGGTCAACTCTGTAACTCCTATGTGCACCAGGATGTACATGTATGCACTAGGTCATGTGGAGGAGAATGGCTCAAGAGCTGAGGGGGTGGTAAAGCTTGTCTTACACAACAGGGACCCGAATTAAATTCACCCTCTAGACTGAATATAATGCTCAAATTCCTGATTGTGTTTTCAACTAGTGATATCTCAGGTTATTTTATAGCTAGTACTAGCAGGGTGTGCTGTATAGACAGTGACATCTTTTTAAGGCTATAGTCTCAGGACTGTTGTGAAGATAACAATGACACCGTACGTTTTTCATGGCCATTTTGGGCTGATTTCATGGATCCCTCATATACTTAAGTCTATTAACATATCCATGAAAATGGACAAAATCACGGCCTATCCTAAGGATCAATATTAGATCTGCAGGGGTTCAACACCCAGGACCCACACAGATCAGCGGTATCAGGACAGCATGGCTCTAGGTAATGTTTTCATTCTGGGTGCCACGCTGCTTACTCACTGTACAAACTATAGTGAAGGCTTAAAGAACTGCAGTGCTGTCTCACTGAACTCTAAGGACAGACCATCAATAGTAAAAACTGGATTTCCCTGGTAACAGCTCAGTTAGAAGGTTAAGGAGAATTTTTTCACCTGTTTTCTATTAAACGGAAGTTAGATAATAAATTATATTACAAAAGCAAACAAATAAAATAGGAGTTACACTTGAAAAATAAAAAAATTGTGGCCTTTGGAAGGAAGGGAGTGAGAAATGGAAAGAGAAAAATGACGGCGTCCTGTAGGCGTTAAAGGAGCCGCCAGCCCTCAGTGGGCAGTATGGCATCTGGCGTCAGTGTTCACCTTGGACTGTGTACTCACATGTATGAAGGTGCAGAGTAGTGCAGCTTCCTCTCATTCACGTGAGCAGGACAAGGGTGCAATGCAGTGCATCAGCAGTAGAGAGCATGCCTGTAGAGGGACCTAGGTAAACATTGAAAATGCTGCACAAGCACCATAGCCCCTTCTAAATAGGACAAGTCAGAGTTGGACCCCCATGACCTGACAGTGACTGCCTATCCTAAGGCAATCGGTATCGGGTAAGCATTGCTTTCACTTCACTGGCCAGTGACGTCACGTTATCTGGTATCTACTATTGATGGCTTATCCTTAGATTTCAATGTGACAGCGCTGCAGTACCGACAGCCCTTTCTCTAGTTTGTACGGTGAGTGAGCAGAATGTAGACATTGCGGAGAGCTGTGCTGTCCTGATACCGCACCCAGCACCCCTGCACATCTGAGGGGACATTCACATGACATTTTGATCTTCAGTTTAACTGATCAGTTTTGCAGCGACAAAAAACAGATGGAAATGGATGACCATCCATTTACATAGTCATGTTAAATAAAAAGAGATCTGTTACTGTAGGACAAAGCGCACTTTTCTGTCCCACAAAAGAATGAACAGAAACGGATCCTTTTTTATTTAACATGACTATGTAAATGGATGGTCATCAGTTTCCATCCGTTTTTGCATCAGTTTTTAGGCCCCGTTCACATCTGCGTTTGGGCCATTCCGTTCCCCTCTCCGCATGAAAGTCTATGGGGTCCGCCGGTTTCCTAAGGTAACCGCTTTTTTATGCGGATTAGGTTTCTGTTCGGGGGTCCCACAGCAGACTCCCAGAACAGAAACCCATGTGCAGTTGTGAACCGGGCCTAAGTCTTTGCAAAACCGATCAGTTAAACTGATGACCACAACGTAATGTGAACTGGCCCTAATATTGCTCCTTAGGATTGGCCATGAATAGTAGAAACCAGATAACCCTTTAACACATTAAAAAATAAGATTTATTATTTTTGTCCAGTTTCACATAAGTCAATAGACTCAAGTACATAAGCAATCCATGAAAACATTCAAAATGTCCATGAAAAACGGACGTTTCATTAGATTTTTACAACCATTGTGTGAATATAGCCTTAACCAGGTTTTCCTGTCTATACCGCAGATTTATGCATACAGCCTGTCTACAGTAATAAACCTCCATCTCCCTTGGTCCTAATTTACACGGCCTCGTGGGACATGCAGTTTATCAACACAGCGTTTCCAGTTTCCCATTGCCGCGGCTCTGCCGGGGATTAGTCACGTGACCTGGGCCCTGCGGTTGCCATAGCGACACTTCCGACACCTGACTAACGCGCTGACGCTCCGAAGGGCCACTCAGATGACCCTGACGTTCGACCAATAGAAACATAGCATAGGAAAGGGGCGGGCTTACGGATGACGAACGTGAGATGGAACCAATAGCTGAGCGTCTAGTGCGAGCAGGAGCCAATGGGAAAGAAGGGCGGTGTTGTAGGGAAGACCGGCGGTTTAACTGACCGAGGGGGTAACTGCTGAAGGAAGGGGAAGAAAGGAGGTAAGTGTGTGAGAGTGCGCGGCCTGTGAGGCTATGGCCAGTCAGGTCCTGTGTAATCCTAGGGCTAATGTTTTGTGCATTGCATTTACTCTTCCCTGGCTTTGCAGCTTCTCTCCAAGCTCCAGTATTCTCTATGACATCGGAGAGCACTGCCCGTGTCAGGAAAGGAACTGTCCTTAAAGGGGCACTCCAACTAATGGCATTATACCCTAGCTGACTGCTGAGGCCCCAGTGATGAGAACAGGTGGCCCCAAATGCCCTGTGTGTATGGAGCCCCCTCCGATCACTTCTATAGGACTGATGGAGATAACTGAGTACAGCGCCCCGTCAGTGGTGGTCGAACATGTGCACTACAACTGCCTTCACACCGAAAACTCAGGCGCCCCCATAATAGCGACACTTATCCCCTTTCCTCTACATAGTAAATATGTTTACATAGTGGCAAAAACCCTTTCATGAACAATTCCTTTAAGTGTTCTAATTAGATGAAGATTACTGTAATGTCAGAGAAGTCTAATAATACTTGTACGTGTAGTACTAGCAACGAGTGTCCCATTGAAATCAGACCTTCAGATTTCTTAATGTTGCTTAGCAATAGACAGCTGACTGATGTGGATATCTAAAAGCTTCACTAGGGCTGTGTTCACATCTTCTGTGTCAAAGTTGTGCAAACACAAGTCTGCGAAAATAACGGATACCCAGCACAGACACCATTATAGTCAATGAGAGATTCATAGACTCCGGGATCTGCTGTTGTCTATCATTGGACGGATCCGTTTTAATGTCTGATCTTATGGACGTAGATGCGATCCCGGGATTAGAGGCGTGTGTTAGTATACCAGCCCTCCCCTACTATGGTTGAAAGATGGCTGCTGTCACAGTGTTGTAGCCAGGATAACAATGCAAACAGTGCTGGATCACTGGTCCTATGTATGAAATGGAATTGGGAGGGGGGTCTTATATACTGGAAATACGGGGTCATTCACACATCACAGCCACATATACCAGACTGATCCATCGAGCTCCCAGGTGCTTCTGTACTGATCTGACATAAAGATGAGAGTTTAGTATGGTAGCACTCGGGCCGTTCACTTTATAACTCACTATGATGCAGTGAGTTCTGTTCACAGAGATATGGCCGGTACATATTGTGTTTCACAGCCGAAATGTAGTCGTGTGAATGACCCTTTAAACCATCATTCTCAAGTTCCCTTAAATTTTCCTGCACAGTAAATAGTGCACAAGTCATTCTCTTTTAATATGCATTCAGTACACGATCATTTATCTTCCTGCTCTGACAACATTTTTTTATTTGCTCAGAATCCTATTATGGAGGACACGGAGGTAGCTGAAGCCCGCTGTGTATTCAGAGGCATAGAACACATTCTACGTATCCGGGACACGGGAGACCGGCTGGAAGTGGAGGTTGAGGATGCTGTCACTACGGACCAGTGGAGGGCAGAGTTTGATGCCGAATGTGAGTATAGCCTTTATGTATATACACTCAATCTGTACATGCACAATTTGTCCAGCCTGCTGCAGCATGCACAGAGCCCCTTTAATAGGATTGTCCAGGAACTGGACAAATCCCAGAGGAGGCCAGGCAAGATGTAACATAAAAAAAGAAAATCATACTCCAGTGACCTCCTTCAATGTCTGTTCAGGCGGACGCCATGCCTTCTCCGCCAGAAGTCCTGTGCCGCAGGGAAGGATCAAGTGATGTGAGTGACGTCACTGGGTCCTTTCCAGCCACTGATGGCCTCAGCGGTTGCATGTGGTGCAGGACTTCCACAGGTGAAGGTACAGCGCACGCCTGAACAGACAACAGTGTGCCGGGACAGGTGAGTATGATTTTAGTTCCTGGACAACTCCTTTAAGGCTGAGCACACACAGGGATTACAGCGGATTAGCCACTGCAAGCTCACCAGTGGCTAACCCATTGCAATCTAAAATAGCAACCTTGTGGATGAGAAAAATGTGCTCGCCTCTTCCAGGGTGCTTCTGTTTGGTCCTGGCTGATGTCAGCAGATTTTGCTCCATTTGTGTCTCGTGAGCACTGCAGACAATTATAGGCCCTCTGAAGTGACCTCTTTACAAACACCCCATTAGTGCTGAGGCCAAACGTGCTGTTTGTTGAAGTGGTCACCACTGAGGCCTGCTATTGGCTGCAGTTGTCACCTGGCACAAACAGAATGTAGAACGATGACGTCAGCTGGGACGTGCAAACAAAAGCTGCTGTGGGACATAGAGGACCTGGCAGAAGTGAGTACTTTTGCAGCAAGTTTTAAAAAAGACAGACGTTTGTTTTTTTTTGTTTGTTTGTTTTTTTTGCAAGGAGGGCAGGGAAGGTTAAAAAAAAAAACAAACAAACCATACTTACCTGTCCCAGGTGCCTCCCACCACGGTCCAGTCCTGCTGCTTGGGAATCTTGCTTTGGCGGAAGTCCTTGCCACACTAATCTGTGGCGTAAGGTTACTTATGCAAGTGACTTCGGGTTCCTTTACTTAGGTCGCTGATTGGCCTCAGCGGTCATGTGCAGGGTTTTTTTTTTCCACCTTCTCCAGCCTCCTTACAAAAAGAAACTGTTATCCTGGACAATCCCTTTAACCTGTTTCCACCACAGCCAATTTTCATATCTGTCTTTTAATTTCTGCCTTCCAAAAACCATTTCTGTCAGTATAGCTGTATGACGGCTTGTTTATTTGCAGGGCAAGTTGTGTTTTTAATGGCACCATTTAATGTTCCAAATAATGTAACTTTAAAACATGAGATTGGCATCGCTTTCATTGTTTACACTATATGATACAATAGCAATTTTAGTGGTATGTTCTGCCAACTGCTGCAGGAAAAGACACCCAAAGATTTGGTGGTATTTTGGACAACCCCTTTAAAGGGGTTTTCCAGTTTCAGACAAATATTGAGAAACAAAAATCAGTCCATGGTCATGTGATGGACACACAGGTGCACAGCTCGTTACCAGGCAGATATCTGATCACTGTGCTGTAACTATAATGAGCTGTGCACCAGTGTCCGTGGCATGACCATGGAGTGTCCGTGGCATGACCATGGAGTGTCCGTGGCATGACCATGGAGTGATTTCTATCCACTGGAAGTAAGCAGAATGAATGAGAGCAAGCAGAGATCTAGAAAACCCTGAGGGAATGGTACCGAAAGTATATTGGAAAATTGTACACCTTTTCATCATAGAAACAATAACATTTGTCTCTCAGTATTTGTCTGAAACTGGACAACCCCTTTAATCTGCATGCAGTTTGCAGATGACAGGCTGCTGCCGTGTTGTATTTTCAGATGGCTCCAACCTGTAAGAGACTGAATTCTTTAATCAAACTAAATAGGATGATTTTGCTATTCCTAATAGTGTGTGCAAGGGGTTTATTTCTGTTGCTTCTATAGCAGTAACCTATTCCGCAGTGCTGTACTCATCAGTCCTTGTCTCTAGTGGGACTTACTATCTAATTTCCCTGTCTGAAATATGGGCCAGTGTCATGGGAGGAAACTGGAATGCATGAGAACACCCACCAAACATGGACAGAACATACCTGGGCTTCCTACATAAGTGCAGTAAAAAGCTTTGTACTTGTCATCTTTCTCCTCATCTGGATTGTGTCTAATGTTATTCTGATCTGTATCTGTTGCCAGTTATAGAAGACCTCACTCACAAGACAGGAAACTTTAAGCAGTATTCCATCTTCTGCAATATGCTGCACTCCGCTCTTGCCCAGGTAACTTTTCTGATCATAAGTAACCAGTAAGTGTTGTGGTTATGTGAAAGCAAAGGTTCTGCGAGTACAATGACCTCTTTTTAATAATGTCATCCAGGAAGTTTGTTTCAAGCAAAGAATTGCAACATAATGTGAAATATCACAAGACCCAAAGAATGAAGGGGTATTGATAATCTGATCAGTATCAGATCATTGGGGGTCCGACACCTGGGACCCACACTGATCAGCTGTTTGAAGAGATTGCAGTGTTTGGGTGAGCGCTGCACCTCTTCACTGAAACCAAACACAGCGCCGTATTCTGCTTGGTGGCTGTGTTTGGTATTACAGACCAGCTCCAGTCACTAGTATGGGACTGAGCTACGTGACGCTACTTTTTCTATGAATCAGAAACAAAGTTCCACTACCTATTTGAGCTGATGACCTGTGGGTGTCCTGGATGTTTTAACTCCCAGCAGTCAGATAGTGATAACCTATTCTAAGGATGCATGTCCACTGCTTTATTCACTTCTATGGGACTGCTGTCAAGGAAGTCACATAGAAGTAGAAGAAACTGTGGCCCTGCATGCGCACCATCACTACATTCACATGGAGTACCAGGCAGTTGCAGACCTCCGTTCTCCTGGTGGTCGAAACCTCAGAGATCAGACTCCTATAGCCCTATGTATAGAGGATAAGTGTCTCTAGTGAGGCAACCCCTATTATTTGCACCTGCATGTAGAAAATTGCTCCTGTTGTGACTGAAAATCGAGCACTAGTTGCTGTAGATTCACTAAAATTATCTAATAATATTGTATCTTCTCTCTAGAGCAGCGAATCTGTAACCCTAGACCTCTTGACATATGCTGACCTGGAGTTGCTTCGCCATAGGAAAGCTGGAGGAGCGCAGCGTTCAGCTCCCCCGGCCCGAAGCTCGTCGCTTACATCCAAGCGATACTTGATACTTATCTACTCAGTGGAATTTGACAGGTGAATCTCCTTGACGCCTCTCATGTATAAGTGTTCACCTGCTATGTTCCCTTTGCTGATGTCAGTATATTTTTGCAGGATACATTATCCCCTCCCACTTCCCTACATTGGTAAGCCAGACCCTGTCTACTTAAGACAAGTGATTCGAGGATTGAAAGATGAACTGGCTGCTCTGAAACTGGCACCAAGCGAGGAAAGGGAGACTGAGATCCGCCGACTGAGAGAAGAGTCAGTATAAAAATAATTCCAGAATTTTAAAAGGGTTGTAACATTATTTTAGAAAGAAACTAACAAAAAAAAAAAAATTATTCATCGCTCTGATCCCTCGCCACTGTTGTTCTGACATTTACTGGGTCCCTGCTGGATTCTACTTCTTGGTTCTATCTCAACACACAGGAAATGCATGCTCGGCCCATTATCGGCCTTAGTCACTGACTGGTTGAGCAGGCTTTTCTTTTGAGTCAATGTGAGGCCATGAAGTAGAGACCAGTGGGGACTCCGCATTTGTCTGAGTAGGAGCAGCACGGGTCCAGTAATGCAGTGCTTCCCTTATTTGTTTTTAGCTCATTCTGCCCCTTTCCTGAACGCTTTTGTCCCAATGGAAAGCCCCTTTAATGAACACCCCTTTGTCTTCATTGACTTCTTCCCCCGACATAAAATCATAAAACTTTTGCTTGGTGTGTTCCTCAATTACTAGGCTCCAGCGGATGACGCAGGAAAAACAGGAGGCAGACCTTGCGTTACAGAGGCTACAAGATCTGGAAATCCCTAATGGTAAAGAAGCCAGCCATATCCGTATCCTGAAGAGAGCGGTGCAGACTTTAGAGCTAGAGCTTCAGAAAGAGAGGAGCAGAAGTCAGCGACTGGCCAGCAAGAAGAAGGAGGAATGTAGGCAGTTAACAGAGGAGGTAAAACCTAGAAACTGGAGCAGATTTGCAGTCTATTTACACCGGTCTTCTCAGGTGATTTGGGCAAACGCCATAGCAGGGGCCTGCAACCTTCAGCACCACAGCATGCTCCATTCACTGCTGTAGGAATTGTAAGAGCAGAGGAGCTAGTGTGCATGCTGGGAAGTGTCCTTTCACAACAGATGGACTTCTTTACATCAGTACAGTTTATTACTTTTAACTTAAAGGGAATCTGTCAGGTCAATCTGGGACACTAAACCACCCACAGGTCCTTATAGTCCTGGGGTTTAGTGTCCCAGATCGCCCTGTTGTAATGCAAATTGCAGGCACATTAAAAATAAAAAAACCTTTATACTTACCTAGAGAAGGGTCTGATCAACCCTGTTTGGTGAGATCGGTCCGGCTTATTCATGAGGCATGCCTCCCAGCGCCTGCGCTGTGATTCAGTGAAGCCAAAGATGGACACCCTGGCTTCACTATGTAATTGCGGGGCATGCGCACTGAAGCCAGGTGTACTCCTCTGGCTTCATTGAAGAACTGCGCAGGCGTGGGGAGTACAGCGGCAGGGGGAGTGTAAAGCTGTTTTATTTTTAATGCGGCCATGGATTGTGTTATAACAGGGTCATTTGGGACACTAAACCCCAGGTCCATATGGACGTGTGGGTGGTTTAGTGTCCCAAATTGCCCTGACAGATTCCCTTTAATATTATCTGTATCCGCATGTCTCCTTTCCCCTCCCCTATCTAGACCTGTATCTAATCTGATCTATCTGTAAACTACTAACCCATCTTCACTGATGACAGATCTGACAGTGAATTGAGCAGTTCAGCAGGGAGGGGGAGCAGGAAAGTCTTACATTTTCGTTTATCATTGATTTTATGCAAGCGAATATAAAACAGTTAAGGCTTATTCACACAACAGTGAAAAACTGCCATGTACATCCGTCACACAGTCGTTTTGAGAATACATTGAATTCACATAGCCGTGTCTATTCACATGGCCGTTTTGTTAGCGACTCGTTTTTCATGGGCGTAAAACTGATATGCTCTATCTTTGTCGGACAAAACGGACATAGAGCCCTGTGAATACAGCCATTGACATACATGGTTTCTATAATGGCCACGTGATGGCTGTTATTCACTGCCTTGTGAATAAGTCCTGTCTGTGGACTTGCACGGCTGTATGATTAAACCCTGACTTTGACTTTCTTGGTGGTTTCCGCTGCAAGAAAACCGATCACACACTCCCAGCTTTCCCCAGAGGTTACAGCTGATTGCGAGGTGTTCCAGCAGGGGGGGCACTTTATGATCAGCCTATTGTCAAGGGTTTGTCCAAAGCAGAGACCCCTCTTTTCCAAAAAGACGTTCTACAAAGTTTTGGGGTGAGCCTGTGGGGTTTGAACTCAGTTACCCATAGGATTAGTTTTGAAGTCAGGCACTAAAGTTACATGAGAGGGCCTCACAGGTTATAAAGTCTGTTGCAGAAAAAGTAGAAGACCTAAAGCAACTGTATGAGTATCTAGTCCAAAAATATCTGACACGCCTTTATTTACTTTGTTTTAATTCAGTTAGAAGAATTGCGAGCGGCGGAGCGGACCCTTCACCTGAAAGTAAAAAGTCTAAGTACAGAACTGGCAATGTACAAAAGAGGGTGAGTTGAGTGAGAACGAGAGATCTGTTATTTGTAATATATATCATTTTATTTTTTTAATATTTGTCATTCATTCGTTTTACAGGCGAGTGACACCTACAGGACCATCCCCACAGAGTCGCTCCAGTTCTGCAGGTCGGGGTCCTATACATCGTAGCTCATCCAGAGGAGAGGCTTCTACAAGAAGAGAGAGGTCGACATCACGAGATAGGGAGAGAAGTGGAACTAGTTCCCGAGAGGGCAGAAGTCTCACTAGGCAGCCAAGATTATCCCCATCCCCTGTGGGTAAGTAACATTGCTTGAACTATAATGCACATGGGACATCAGTTCTGGCATCCTCAACTATGACCCTTTTGGCCGACAGCCATACTTTCTGACTCCCCTGTACATGTACATAATTGCATGATTTATTAATAGGAAGAGGGGAATAAGTCGCTGCCAAACACCTCTCACTCTGCCTTCTCTCCCATGACTTTCCCCAGACATCTGCCATCGGTAGGTTCAGCTGACATACATATGTGTATGTGCTTACCTGTTTCTCTAACTTCAGAAGACTTTACCAAGTTCTATGGGACCACAACCTGCCACAATTTCCCTTCAACTCCAGCTCCTGTACTTGCATTAAAAACACGCGTGAATATAATAATGATGATGATTCTAATATTAGAGTGAAAGGCGAAGTTTATTGAGGGAAACTGTACAATTGAGCGGAGGCTGTAGTACACTATTGGGCCGCCTGAATAAAAGATGAGGTATGGTTGGGCATGGAGGTATACAGGTTCTGTGTGGTACCCTGTGGCACATTTGTCCACAGATGTTGCAGCTGGCCCTGTAGGTCCTGCACACTCGTAGGTTGCTGAAGCTGCGTCCCTGCTGGTCCTATAAATGCTTGATTGGTGATAAATGTGGTGACCGAGCAGGCAAAGAAAGTGTTGTAATGCGGAGACTGGAGACAATCCTTGCTGTGAGGATGAATATTATCCTTCTGAAAATGTTGGAATCCCTGCCAGGAGAGATAACACATGTGGTGGCAGTGTCACTACTAGGGATGATGGACTGTTACATGGAATGGGTTTACAGATCATCACACCAGCAGGGGGCAGTGTCTCACTCCCCAGCAAAGGTAGCACTCACCACGAGGCCTTCATACTCAAACCTAACTGCTGATCTCAAACAGAACTTGGATTTATCACTAAAGACAATACGGTTCCAGTCCATAGAAGTCCAGGTTTCTTGTTCGCGACACCACTGCAAACAGTGGCTGGCTGTTAATGGCAGGTCATGTAATAGGTATAATAGGTGTGGTGACAGAAAATATCCTTCAGCTGAGCTGCTGGAAATGGTCTGGGGTATGTAATGAAGGTGTGACCTGTGTCTGGATGGTGGATAAGGAAGCAGTGGGAGCTGCTCGTGCTTGTTGGTGGATCAAAGAATCCTCTTTAGTGAGGGATCTGTCTGGGCTTTTAAGAACCTTTTCCTTATGTGTGCATGAACCTCCTATAAGTTAGGTCAGAACAGCCTAGATGGTGGACAATTCGTCAAAACCACTATCCAGCTTCCCTCAGTCCAGTGATGCACCTCCTTCTCAAAGTCTGCCAACTCGGCAAAGTGTCTTTGAGTCTATCATAGAGACATGTCTAGGAGTCAGCAATCTTTCATCTAGAGGTACACTACCCAAAAGTAGCCTCTGAGAGTCATTTTATAGGGCAGCAGGGGAAGTGCTTTTACGCCTTCTTGTGGCAAGTCCCAGTATCTAATCAGACCAAATCTGTATTCATTTACAGATCTGCCTGAGATATAACTGCATGGAGAGTTTTGCAGCAATCTGACATTTCTGTCTGGGTGCATTATGTTTATTGTCAGTTATATGAATGACTTAGCAACCCATTGCATGTTTGCCTTGTGCCGAACAGATGAAGGTATATGATGGTTGGTCAGGGGAAGGAGCCATAATGGCTGCTTTGTTCTCGGTCACATTATGACAGTGTTTATGCTGCTTTCATAGAGCTATGTTGTCATGTCCTGCATCTGCTGACTGGGAAACAAGAATCAGGACTTAAGGAGCCCTTATAAAAACAATGGGCTTCTTGTAGATGGACACGAGATCTGTGAATGCTGCAGTTACAGACAGAATAAAAAAAAGTACTCACAAAGTTTAAGAAGGTTTTTGTAAAACTACTTTATTTTATAAAACTTAAAGTTAATAGTAAACCAGAAGTTGGTTGTTTTCTGTTACATCAAACACTTGTAGGATAATATGCCACTTTTTTCTTTTTTTTTTTTTTTTTTTTTTTTAACAAATCTTTCTAATTTTACATTTTATCGAAAATCTTTCCTCTTAGCCATCCGACCTCCTCGATTTGATCCAACGGCTTATGTCCGAGACAAGGAACGTAAGCAGAAAGAGGTGGACATAAAAAAGTAAGTGTATCAATTACAGTACGGGACAGTATGTCGCTGCGAGGCAGGGACTCTTAGCGTCTTAGATAACTAGGATGCTAGGAGTCCCGCTCCCAGCACGAAGTTCAAGTAGGTAAATCTGGCTAACACACGGACCAAGTTTCACAGTTGAAAACACGTGTGCTACTGCCCTTAAACTGAGGAGGGGTAGAAGGGATCTCCCGATCACTGGAAGCCTCAGCAGCAGCACCACCAGCATAAAGACACCTCCCTATGCTGTAGATATGGATAAATGTTATTACAAAGAGGGTACTTAAAAGGGTTTTCTGGCCCACAGGTGAATTTTCATAATGATGACTATCTAGGTCATTGGTATTTGAACAGTTGGGGATACCCGGACCCTGTACCAATTACATGATCTATCTACCTGTGAGCGCTACTGTTGTGGACAGGACTGGAAGCAAGTAATAGGTGCAGAGCTACAGCCCTGTCTACTCTATAGTGGTGGTGGCGTCACAGTGCTCTGTGCTTCTTAGGGTGCATTCACATCAAGCGTTTTTTTTTTTTTTGGGGGGGGGGGCAGAAAACCTCTTAAAAAAAAAATATATATATATTGAAAAAGGTTTTTCTCTTTATCATTTTTCTCTGGTGCTGAAAATCTTAACAATGGGGTGGATTTATCAATATTGTCTAAGAGTTAGACAGTGCAAACTTAGACTAGGCTAAGGCCCCACATAATGGGCTGCAGCACAAAAGCACTGCAGGTAAAACCATGGCGAAAATTAATCGTGGTTTTTCCCACTGTGCTTTTCGCAGAAAGTCTGCAGGTTTCCTCTGAGGACTTTCTGCTTCAATTATACCTATAGGGAAACCAGCACGGCGGTTTTGGAAATCGCAGCATTTCTGCTGTATGTATTTTTGGGCAATGTGTGGATGGAATTCGCTACATGGGACTATAAAACGCCACATGGGGCCCGGCCTTAAACTGCGACACATTTATCAAAGTGTTTGATATATCTGTCATAGTTTTAGACTGTCTAACTTGACACCCCTTATTAGTTGGCTTAGTTTACGCCAGAAAAATGTGGCGTAATTTTGTCGCGTTTTTGCTCTGAAATGTAGGCCACACCTCTTTCTGCAAAGCCATGCCTCCTTTTGTCATGCAAGTTGTAAAAGTGTCTAAAAACCTTGATATATATGGTACATGCATGTTAGACCTTTTTTTTTGGCACAGATTATGCTAAAATTCTGGTGCGTTTTGCTTGATAAATCTCCCCCAGTGTGGCCAAAGTGTAAAGTGATCTTTGTATTGGGTATGTAGTACAGGACTGCAATAAAATGAAAAGACTTGCAGCTTTTCTAACCATCTGTATTGTACCAGCAGTTCCACCACCGCCATGTTTTATAGATGATACTTTTTATGTATTTAGATGTCGGCGGGTTTCCAGCTCTCCCTCCAGTATGAGAGACCAGAGGCGCAGCTCATCAGGTGAGCCATAAAAGGCGGCACGTCTGCACACAGGCCTCTCGCCACGGACATGAGTGTGGACCTTCCCTGTATGAGCTTTTAGATTCTAGATATCATACTGTTCAGAATAGCTGAGTGTCGTGATGCTGTGTTTTATCCAGCAAGAAAACCGAAAACTGCCAGACCCATTATGATTCCATACTAAGCGGAAAAAACTTAAAGCGTAACTAAACTTTCAAAGGAATTAACCAATTTTGTGAAATCCTGCATTCTTTTACTCTTTCGCTTGCTTCTCTATTTAAGAGTTGTACCCAGCTGCAAAGTTAGACATTATTGATAATGTGCCCCATATGTATATGTAATGTCTTACAGTTGAAAGTATTAGAAGTCATCGCTCGTATCAAAGCTCTGGAGATGAAATGGAGTATGCTCAGCCTCTCCGCAGCAGGTAATGGCCACTCTCATTGCTATATACTATATACCCCCTTTTGCTGGCTCTGCACAGCCTGACTTGACCTCACTACCTGTGTATGGAAGGTTCCATGTTATTCATGATCTGCACTAACCATGTTACAGCGGTGAAAGAAAACCAGCAACACGTGGCAGGAAACCCTTCACTCATTCATCCTGGAACAGTCGCAACGGCGTAAGTTTTCAGACTACCACGACTAGCTAAGCAATCCTAGTTTTCTTCTTGTTAGCATGATACATGGCCAAGAATATGATGTCAGTTTAGTAACTTCTTCTTTTTGTCACCCCTACTTTGCAGGGCAAGAAAGATCGATTACCGGCAAAGAAGAGACTTTCCAGCACCCCAACATATGATCGAAAAATCGAGAAGGGTATGTGCAGAAATTACTAAAATATGTCACACTCCCAGGTTCACTTCTCCGATTCCTTCCGTCTTCTTTGCATCCCTTTGATAACAGATGAAGGTGCGCACTATCTTGAAGCTGGCCATAGTTGTCTGCCATATGCCAGTGTAGCCGATCACTATCCTGCTTGACTGCCATAAATTCTACGCGAGCTCCTTTATTTTCTATGGGAGATGGAGGAGCAGCTGAGCAAGCACATTTTGGCTTTTTCTCTATATTCTATAGGAATAAATGTCAGTGCCTGCTACCTCCTCTCTTCAATGAAAATTAATATTTCTAAGGTATCCTATTTGATATGCCATAATTATTTATGGTTCAATTTTGTAGAGATTTAGGCCTCATGCACACGGCCATGTGCACAGTCAGTGTGTTAGCTGTGTTTTTCACGGCTACCACAATGACCCATTCATTTCTATGGCCCCATACTCTTTCCTATTCCTGTCCGTTTTGCACACGGACCTCAATGAATGGGGCCATGGAGACACGGGCGGCATACTGATGTCATCCATGTGCTGTCCGTGCCGTTCAATCACGGCCTGTGGAGGATCTGCCTCCTCTCCCGACATGTGTTTTAGAATATACTTGTATGTCCTATAATACAACAATTCTGCAGCATGTTTTCTTAATATTCTACATGCTGATGTCCCTCTCTTACTCCTCCTAGAAATGTATAAGTAAATTGGCAACTGGGTGTTATGATTTGGGGTAGAGTCCCTATACACACAGCAGTTATCCAGTCAGAGATGACCATGTCAGATTATTTAGGGACACGCCGCTGTAACAAGTGGGATAGTAAAGTCACTGGTCACATGATACAAATGAATGGGGTTGAGCTGCAATACCAAGAACAACCACTATGCAGTGTACGTTGATGTGCTTGGTATTCTGTGAAGGAGTCATAGTGTGCACTCAAATGCTGCGGCCTCTTCAACCAGCTGAACTGTGGGGGTTGCGGGGGTTGGACCACCATCGATCACATACTAATGACCTATCATAAAAATAGGTGGACTATTACATGTAGTCAGATGAATCTGTTAGTGGCTTTCTGCTCTGTCTAATAAAGAGAGATTTCCCCCCTATGACGTTTATCCCAATAAATATTGATGGGATTTAGATTTCTCTTTTGTTCATTTACTTTGTGTTTTGTTAATTGATAGAAATAAACTTATAACACTTCTGTTTCTGAAAGCTTTTGTACTGTGCAGGATTGTCTTCCACACCTGCCTAAAACTTTAGCACCACACTATGGCACTGTAACCAGTGTAAAACCGCACCTGTCTTACCTGACCGCATTGTTCATGTCTTTCTCCAAATCCAGAAAACCGCTTTGACCCTCTCTCTGACCTCTCCGATATTGACATCCGACTGCAAGCATTGCAAGATTACATGAGAAATCTGGATACCCGCACCTAAGATGGCAGATCTGAAGTGGCATATGAATCAATTCCGACAATCTTCCATGTCCCCACAGTGAAAGTGGCAGCTGTGCCTATGGATTTCAGGAACTACATGCATATTACATGTGATTTGATTTTTTTTTTTTTTTTTTTTTTTTTTTTTTACATTGCTAAATTCTACATAATCAGGGAAAATGTTTGTGAGGCGTGTCCTTGCTGCCCCACTAGTGCCGAACTGCGGTGAGAGCGGCTGAAACAACTCTAAAGTGAACTGTGATGTCATCGCAATAAGGTTTTCAGTCGCCCTCTGACCTCAGTGATACAAGCTCATGGTAGATCCTGCAAGTCTGATATTCCAGGTCATGTTTCATAGATGTGCGTATATGTATTTATGTGTGTATGGATGGAACCAGCGTATGTAAGAGCGCATTAAAGGGAACCCGTCAAAATCCTGTTCTGTCTGCACGCAGCATGTTCTAGAGCAGATCAATGGAGTTTTGTGGGAAAAGATTTAGTATAACCTATTATTTAACCATTGAAATCTCTGCACTGTGCTGTATCCAGGGGGTGGCCCTATCAGTGACTGTCAATCACTGAAAGGACCGCCCCCTGGACTCGTCACTGGATAAATGACAGGTTATACTGAACCTACATATCAGTCTGTGCCGCTCCTCCTGCTCTGTAACATGCTGCATTTTCCATGTGACCGGTTCCCTTTAATACGCTGGCCATGATGCTTCAGTTCTGTTTGAACACTGAGGCTTTGTTCACACTAGCATCATGGCTTCCATTTTTATTAGAGCAATGACCACTATACTGGATCCATTCCGAGCAGAGCCATTGAGTTGTGATAGGGGATGGCATTACACACTGTACTGTTCTTACCAGCAAAAATAGAGGAAAGACCAATGGAAATGAAGACACAAATGTGAACAGAAGCCAATTAAACCAAGTGGCTGCTCCAGTGGTGATCATCCTAGGCGTGTCAGTGAAAGGTGAGCGTGCAAAGGGGTTTCCATCATGGAACAGGCACAGTCATTATTGTGTTGTGACTATATCTGGTACTGTAGTTCGCTCTAACTCAGCCCCATTCCAGCCAATGGGGCTGACCTGCACTACTAAACATAGCCAGTAGAGAATGCTCTGAGCAGTGCCTAGTAATGAATAGGCGCTCACCTGTGCCTCGGGTACCCGATAAGGGAATTTTCTGTCAAATGTCTGAAGATACTTTTTACCTGTGTGTGTGTGGTGTGTGTGTTTTTTTTTTTTTTTTTTTTTTTTATTATGGTTCGTACAGATGAAGGCTATTCCAGGACTGCACGTATTGCAGTCGTCTTACTTGCTCAATATTTCTACAGGTAACCATGATGTAGTATCTGCGACTGAGGATTCCCTCCATACATGTCTGTTTTAACAAATCATTTTATTGCACAATTCTGGAGCATCTTATCTTAGAACTTTGTCTCATTCCTCTGTTGCGCTTCCTAGAAATTTCTGAATATAGTGACAATTGGGTGTCTGCGCAGTCTTAGGCCCAATTCAAATGACAGAGTTTCCTCCACCTCCAATATACTCTCAGATATATCCTCACACAGTAGGACTGATCAGCAGTTGTCTCGTCTCATGCTGCAGGATCCACGGGGAGATCGAGCAGGGCGCTTCTTCTGGGAGTCAGATTGTGGCCCGACTTTGAGGCAGAATTTGCCTTAAAATCAGCTGGTAGTGCCTCTGTTTGAATAGCCCCTTACTGTCCCGTCAGTATTCGTAGTGTCTGACTGTGTGAGGACACACCCCTTTGACAAGAGGAATAGTAACGGAGTATATTCATGCATTTCCAGGAGGAATAACAGAGCAACGACACAACATAGTTATGAGAAAAGATTGGAATTGTTTTATAGGGAATACAAGTATTTTGTAAACCGGATATGTACGGAGAAGCAAGCAAGCCTCTGCCCATGGCGTGCCACCGCAGGATCTGGTTATACTACCGCCATTGGTGGTATTTTTTAGACATTTCCCAGTGTGCAGTATAGATGAGATGAAGCTGCGCTGCGAGGGTTATTGTACAGCCCCCAATCGGCCTCTTTTCTGAGTAGCATTTTGTTGTTTGGTGGATGGGAATTTTTTTTAATGTGACAGATTTTATTTATTTGACTTGAATTTTAATGTTCTGAATGTGAGTTGTTTTAAAATATATTTGTATATAATCTGAAATAGTAAATTGTCTTCATTTTGCGCTGCTGTGAATGGGGGGAGGGGCTCCTCACTCCTGTCACATTTTCTAATACCTATTCATAGTAGCTTTGTTAAGTTATTTTACTTGTAATATATATTGGTTAGAAGTCTGCGTAATCCGTAGCATGTATAAAGACCGGTTATCAAATTTGGGAAATATGATGTGTAAGGGGCTGTCCACATGTAGGATTTTGACGCTGATTTGGGGGAGGATTCTGAGATCGCAGCAGGAGGCTGAAACAATAAGCATTCTGCTCGGTCTAGCCGCGACTCGAGACTCCCTGCTTAGGCCCAATCATCTTGGCCTAATCAACAGTGGAAAAACGAGATGGAATGCCGATGCCCTTCATCGGCCTCGCATTGTAAACCTCGGCCGCAAAATAGCAGCGGAAAATGAAGAGGAATTCCTCTTTATTTTCCTCCGTGTGAACTTGCCTAAGTGCCAGTTCACACAGAGGAAATTTTCCTAGCTGAAAAATTCTGCTTCAGGAATTTGGAGCTGAATTTTTTGCTTGTCCAAATTCCACATCAAAATCTGCATCAAAATCCGCCCCTGCCAGGCAGTATTTTCTGCTTCCAATTAACTTCAATGGGACTTATCAGGCGGAATCTGCCTGGAAATCGACCATGATGCTTATGTTTTTTGCTAGCTGGAAAAATCCACTAGAGGTAAAATCAGCATCTCACTCCCTCTGAGATGAATGGAGGCTGGCTTCAGACAAAATCTGCCTCAAATTTAGGGCCAAATTCCTCCATGTGAACATACCCTAAGGGTTCACAATGTGCAAATATATGGATGAACAGTACACAGATCTTTCCAATTTATTTATTATGCTTACTTGCGCTGCGGAATATGATGGCGCTATACTTTACAGACATTGTCAGTCACTGTCCCATTTAGGGCTCACAATCTGGATGGTGATCTCCAGCACCCCCACAAAGCAATGGAGCAATGACCATACATGCACAACATCACTCCATTCAAAGGGCACACTTGGGAGAAGTTGTGTGCCCCCATATTCCTGATTGCTGGGGTCCCCATTGGTCAGGCCCCCAGCAATCATACAGGACAGATAAGTGTCTATACAGGGACAACCTTTTTTAAAGGGGTTATCCAGGGACTGTTTAAAACCTCACTTGCCCTGAGTTCTATTACAGAGGAACTTCAGGTTTCCTGTCTGGTTCTAACTCTTCTAACTCAGGGTCATGTGATGGGAACCAGCACCCAATTTGATCCGCCTCCTCTCCCGTGTTCACAGGTATGGGGACTGACAGGATAGATCATTGTAATAGTAAGGCATTTTCTGTGAATATGAGGGAGAGGCGGATGATGTGGTACACAGTGATTGTTCCGATCACTTGAACCAGAGTCAGAACCAGCCTGGAAACCTGAGTTTTGGCTGACCTAGAACGCAAGGGAGGTAAGTGTATAAGTAGCCCCTTTAATTTGCAGCAGGCCCTAACGTAATGTGAACATAGCCTTGTATGGATGTGATCACTTGTGCCATAAATAACACTATATATACAGTATAATGTGTAAAATCAATATGTAGCTGGATTTCTATGGACCTGCTGCATGTGTCGGGCTATGTTCACATCTGGGGTTTCTATTTCGCCCAATACTTGGGTTTCTGGACTAGTTCGGAGCAGGGCGGTGTAGGCCGAGCCACCAACTCCTTTCTTTTTCCACAGCCTGACTCCTTTATAAATGGCTGACAGCCAAGGTCAGGCAGAAGCTGCAAAGCTCCTCTAGTTTATTAAATTGAATTCCTGTGAAGCAAACTATGCCCTGGTTCCCTGAGACATGTTTGTTCAGAACCAGCATCTGAGTCGATCCGCCTCCTCTCTCATGATCACCGCTAGCTACCTGTACTATGAGGAAGGACTAGGTCAGGGGGTCTCAAACTAGACCAGTCCAATGGGCTGCACATATTAAAAATTCGAAATTGATAGACCGCATTTCAGATTCTATACAACAGTGCCCCCTACATTTTAACTTCCCCCCACCAGCAGTGACCCCACATAGTTCATTGTCCCCCAATGGCCCTCAGCCAGTACTTACCTCATTGCCTCTGGGTGCGCTCTCTTTTCCTGCTCCTGGCACACATACAACTCAGCAAATGGAGGGCAACATTAAACTGGGGTCAGATAGAGGGGTTCATTAAACTGTGGGGGTTGCTGAAGGGAGACATTAAACTGGGGCACCAGGAGGATGACATTATCATGTGGGGGCATATCATGTTAGGGTGACGGAAGGGGCATTATACTGTGTGCGGGCACAAAGAGAAATGGATGGGAATGGGTGGAGTCAACGTATATTTGGGTGGGGCTAAATTTCCACAGTGCACACATTCTGTTCCTCTTTCTGTCCTTTGATAGTTGGGAGGTATGCTAACATGTTCCCCAATAGGTGCACCAGATAGATCATCCAACAGGGGCCTTCGGTAAATCTGGCACATGCTTAGACTTTCTAGTCTAAATTTACACTGTCTAAAAAAATTTGGATTATTCAATCCGCCCATAGATTTGTGCTAAAAATATGAACCCTTTACAGCAGCACATTGACACTGAGGTTACTTTCTATGTTCAAGATCCAGCATGCGGCGGTGACTTGCGTAAGCGCTGATGGAGTAGTGACAATATCTTGTTTTAGCATCTGACAATGAATGCAGATCCTTAGGATGAGCCCTGTAGGCTCCTGTGATGAGAGCAATGTTCTGCAGGAGTCGGGTGGATACTCTGCAGAGTCTTCTGGATCAAGCATGAATATATATATAGAATTCAGACAAGCGATATTCGATGAGTGACCACTCTGGGGGGCATTTTATGGGCGCCAGGCAGAGATTGGTTGGCTGTATGATCATTCCAGTATGAGAAGTCATTGTCAGACTATTCTGTATGATCATCAGGAAGGATCTTCATATTACATGGGCTAAGTCTGATCCAGTTCTTTTCCCTGGCACGCCGCCTGTTCTCTGTGGGCATGACACTGATGCTGTGCATGTCTCTGGCAAGGGCTTAATCGTTTGCTTTTGTTAAGGCGGTGTTATCTGCCCTGCCAATAGCCGGAGCCAATACTGGCCGGCAGGCAAGGGTTAAACGTTCTGCCAGCTGCGTCTGCGTTGTCCGGCGTTGGTTTGTGCTTGGCAGGGAGGGTTAAATGATGTGCGCTGATCTGCACTATGTTTGGTTACATTCCTGTGCGGAGAGTTTTCGGATGTTTATATTTAGAGCGTGTGGAACTTATGAATAGGGAGAGAGACATGGAAAGAATGAGATTTCTATCTATATCTGCACATCTATCTGCCCAGTTATTTGTCTGGCTGGCTGCAAATCCCTTTACAGCACCTGCAGCACAGTATTGCACCGCTGTATTCGGCTGCAGGTACAGGTGCACCTGAGACGGCCGTGTACAGTGCCGTGCAGTTGTAGGCAAGCTATTGTTCCCTGTTATCAGCCATGGAAGAAGAACGGAACGTTCTTCGAAGGAATTGTTGGACGTCTACATTTATCTCCTACATCTCCAGTTCTGCTTACCTTGGCCATATCGTTGCAGGTTTTATAAGCTGCAGACTTTAGGTTTTACGGGCTTTTAAAGACAAAGCGATAAACATTTGTAGTGTTGACACATTTATATGGATATGTATAAGTAAGATTTAAGAGGTGAAGGCAGAGTATAGAAAGTACATGGTGGGTACGGGGTGAGGAACACGATGTACAAGAGCTGGTGAAGGGAAGGTGAAGTCCTGCAGATATCAATAACTTTGTGATTAATTGCAGATTAGGGCCAGGGCCCCATGTAGCATAAACGCCATGATTGGGCGCTACATGGGGCCTTAGCCTATATGGGTTGTCCCGTTATGGACACTTCCCTTATCCACAGGACGGGGAATAATGTAATTGCTAGGGGCCCGATGGCTGGGTCACCCCATGATCAGGAGGATGGGGGACCGAAAGTCCCCCTAAGGCCTCCTTGTGAATGGAGCGCCAGTGCGCTTGTGTGACCGGTACTCCATACACTTCTATGGGGCTGCTGGGACTATAATGCACCCGCAGCCCCATAGAACAGCCAGTACACCAGAGGTATTCAGTTTAGTGGCCCTTAGCATATAGATGACATGCAGAGTAATATGTACTAGGCATTGCTACAATTAAAAACTGTAGCAAAAAAAAAGCACAGTGTAAACCCCGCCTAAGGCTTCCTTTAGGCTAAGGCCCCAACATTTTTGTTGCAGATTTAGCTGTGGTTTTTGGGACCAAAGTCAAGAGTGGATTTAACAGAAGGGAATGTCTAAATACTTACATTATATTTCCCATTCCTTTTTAAGTCACTCCTGACTTTGGCTCAAAAACCGCAGCAAAATCTGCAATAAAATACGCTGCATTTCCGCAAAGTGGGGCCTCAGCCTTACTGAACTGTACTTTTGATCCGCAATTGTGGATCCACAGTTATGGATCAAAGTACGGTATGCCATATACAAGGACCACGAATTATGAAGCATGGTCCTATTTTTGCCTGCATTTGCGTCCCAGACAAGTGTAGGGGATCGTACAAGTCTTTTTGTGTATCCGTGATTGCAGATGACCTACTGACTTTTTTGCAGATTGCGGATCAGTGTTTGCGGATAGTAAAAACCACTATGGTCGTGAGAAGTACGCCTATCAAGCATGGATCCACTTTTTGTAACTGCTGGCCAAGAGATGAGGTTCAGGATGGGGTGTTAGATGAAGAACGTTTCCCCCGTTACAGCCTCCAGCATAATGTCAGGAATAAAGAAGCGTTGCGCTCCACTCTCACTCCGCATCCCATTGGACGTCACCTACCAGATCTGGTCTTAATCTATTAAAATTCTCTAATAGCCTACATGAATGCCATAGGAGATGTGACTGTTGTAACCCCAGATGTGAGTGTGTCTCAGTAAGACCCTGCTCAGGTGTTTCATGTTTGCTGATCCTTTCCCTGTAGGAGCGAGCAGAAAGAAGGGGCCAAAACTATAGTGGGTGCAGAAGTTGCAGTTACCCCCAGCTTCTAGAGCCTAAGGGGTCCCCAGAGCTTAAGTCCTTAAGGCATATAATATTAAGGGAGCTCTGTGAGCAATTTTTGCAAAAATAATGGAGAGGTGAAAATATCCAGTTTAGAAAACCTTAAAAAAGCCCCTAGTAGTGAGCACATTCAGGATCCTCATGTCCTTAATGGAGAGCAGTTGTCTCTGACTCTGGAGAACCTGTGCTGATATACATGGCAGACCATTGTCTTGAATGGACAGTGTGTAGTGCCCGATTACTCCTGTAGTGTCGCTGAATTGTAGACGAAGTGAACAATTTAGTATCACGTGTACGCCAACTTGCTGGCATTGAAAAAAGTCACACATTTTGGCACCATAAAAAAAAAGATTACAGAAGACTGCTATAACTGGTGCCAGAAATTGGCAAAAATGATGGTACAACTCTATGCCAGCTACTTGCACACATACATTTGCTATGGTATATGGACAGCCAAAAGATTTTTACAAAAACAAATAAAAAAATTTGGTGCATCTTGCTCCAACGCATTTTAATTTCTAGGCTAAAAAACTTTGACGACCTGTCCTAAAGAAAAATCCCTAATATCAAACTGGTGGCGTCTGACACCCACCACCCCCATCGCTTAGCCTTTCTAAGCAACTGTTACACAGAGAAGGAGAAGGAAGCAAACAGCGCTGTTCTCTGTGTAGTGGTGGAACTGAGTTAGTGCAGCTTTGGTCCTATTCAAGTGAATGGGAGCTGATCTGCAGTACCTGGTCTCACCACTATACAGAGAACAGCACTGTCTGCTTCCTGCTCCATTCTCTGTGTATACACAGCTGAGAATGGCTAAGCGATGGGGATGGTGGGTGTCAGACCCCACCAGTTTGATATTAGTGACTTATTTTTATGATAGGCCATCAATGTTTTTGGCCTGGAAACCCTCTTTAAGACATTAGTAAATTCTGCCCCCCAAGTGGAAAGTTTCCCCATAGATGACCTGAGGGTCCCCACCAAGGATAGTTTATGATCTATCAAGAAGGGATTGTCTACAATGGAGCTCTTTCTTAAGTAAACGGCCACAGCAGAAAAGTTCTGAGATGGAGAACATCAGGGCTGTGATACAGTAAGACACAAGAAGAGGGTAACAAAAGCCAAGGAGAAGGATGCCGCAGCCAGAGACAAGACGGGAAAATAGATGACTGGAAAAACCTGATTGGGCCAGACAGGAATGAACTGGAGAGAGAATGAGTTGACTTTGAGAAAAAGAAGTGAGTAATTCAAGCTTGTAGGAGTTAAAGGGACAAGGGAGGTGGAGAAGGGGGGTTGGATAGTGACAGGAAGGAGGGAGAAAAAGGGTGGGACGCAAAACAGAATTTAGAGGATAGGGAGAGAGAAGCGGAGCATGAGGATTGCCAAGTAAAGGAATAAGGTGGGAGAGAACCTGCTAGATCAGAAGAGCAGAAAAGGGCAAGAGGTGTGAAGTGTCTGATGCAGAACTTGCGAGAACATTCCATAACTTAGAAGATTTGCACAACTCCCTTATAATGCTCGCCGCTATAGAGAGAAGTATTAGCTTGTAGCCATGAGAAGAAGAAATTAGGTTGTCTATTAGTGTTTTATAGAGATAGACAGAAGACAACCAGGAGGAACCAGAGGCAGAAGTTCACACCACACAGCGATTATGGTTTCCTATGATATTCAGCCTCAGATCTACAATATTCATGGGCATTAGATGAGGCGTCAGCAGTGACATGGACAGGTGGCCTTGAACATCGAGTACCAGTACTCACAGGATGGAGCACTCACTCCTGCCACCAGCTTTCCTGAGTCTAGATGCTCTGCTGGATCTCATGCTTTGCGTGTGTCATGAGTTGGTCACTTCGCCATTGGTCAGTGAGACCCATATAGCGGATTTCCTGCACTGGGGTGAGTGCCTTCTAATATCTGATTTACGTCTTTATGTCAGCTATCATATACCGTAGCATTGTCAAGAATAAAAAGCAATCGTAACATACTTACATATCGGTAGCTATCTAACCAAAAAGTCAATTGTGGTTTTGAGCAGTTGCGATTCACTTTGGTGGATGTCGATTCGCCTAAATTCACTTTTTTCTTCATGTAAAATAATTAAAAGATTGTAGATGTGCAACTATTTTTTTACAATTGTCTACGCCCTCATCGTATTGTATATAGAAGGTGTTTTTGTAACCTATTTGAATATAGTAGAGATATGTACGGTATATTATACATACTGTATGTGTTTGTACGTACACTAGTCTGACTGGAAGGGTTGGTTCATAACACAGGGAGTGCCAGTGTCTGCAGCATAACGCCCTGTAATTACAGATACATGTCTGGCTGCCGCATGGATTGACACCATCTGAGCGCCTTCCCCAATATAACAGAGGAACTGTCGGGAATATCTGACTGTACTGTTATAGTGTAGGATTCTAAATCACACCTTGGCACACCTTCCACCAGGCAAGAAGAACAGAGGGTGGTCTACTTGTTCTGCAGGTTGGCACTGTTAGACACTACTTTGGAGTGTTGTTCGAGTGCTCCATGCCAAATGCCTCCTGGGAGTTGGTCCCTGTACTATGACAGGAGGCCAAAGAATGCCAGAGAGTACCTCCACCTGCCAGCTAAAACAGCTCATTCTGTCTGGAATCAGGTCAACCAAAGTAGCAAGATGTTCGTTGCAATGTGACAATGACAAGAGTCTGTCCCATGCGTAAACCCATCTCAACGATGTGCTCCCCTATTCCCTACCTTAAGGACTATATCTTATAGATCCCCAGACAGAGGTGGCCATGTCGTCTCTGTCTCCAAAAGAGTGGGAATGAGTTAATTTCTCCGACGGGGAGGTAACACTATTACATTAACCATATGTGGAGTCTGTAAGAGCACAGACTGACACAGTCCATATAAGGAAGAGGTCTTACACTTCTCCCCCCTGGACTAAGTGCTCATACCGCTGTCCCCACACCCAGTGATCCTTCATTGCTCCCTGGGCATATTGCCCCTTGCCCCAATCCCACTAATAGTTGTATCCCTGACCCCCATTCTCAATATTCCTATAATGACTACTGTGACCTACCACCAACATCTGGAAATATTGCACCACGTTCAGTTAGTATGTACATGCACTCTCTATATCTTTAGATGTACATTGTTATCTCGTCCTGTCACTATGTTCATTGCCTAGAACACTTATACTCCAATTGCACACTTCATTCGCAGGTTGTTCTTCTCAACACTCACCTAAGTATGTGAGCAAGTAAGAAGAGGCTGATAGTCCTATCGATGGGTGGTCTACCAAGATCATTGAGTGCTCAAACTCACAGGTGGTCATGATCTGAGCACTTGTCTTTCACATTAAGATGCTCCGTATGAGCCTACACTTTAAGCTGTCAACACATTTTAAGATCAACATGCTTGAAAATGCAAGTTCTTGAGAACAATCTCTTCTTCGAGCATGTTCTTGAGGTGTGTCAAAAGCTTATATTGAACTTATTTAGCTCCAAAGTTGAAATAATTGTTTAGCAGTACTCAAGACTGTCCAAGGCTTTACAGACCGATGGTTATGGACATGCTGCCTGACAAACCAAATAAAAAGATTGTGGTTGTTAGGCAGTTTTATCCCTAGCAACCAGAATATCAGCCATAACAAGGATGGTTTGATGCTTCGCAGACTAGGAGAAAATAACTTGGCAGCAGTAGTATCATGCCATTCATCGCTATCTCCTCTGAGAAGACCTGGCACTGGCCTCTTGAGGTTGTTATATGTGACATTAGGTGGGACGAGAGAATTTGCCTCGCACTTAGGAACGGAAAGAGCTAAATCCTTGTATTGGTGAAGTAAGTGGTAAAATCTTACAAATTGGCTTTACCAATAATGTTTCTTTCATCTTTTTGGGTTGGGTTTAACAAAAATGTGTATCACCTGTAATGCAAACAAAAGTTGGGGTAAATTGTGTGTGGTTTTGCTGCCTACTTTTTGCCCACATGACAAACTACCATTATGTATGAAGCCAGTCTAACTACCACTGTTGTGCATATATTGGTCTACCATGATGATAGCGAGTACTATTACTCTCTTCTTCAGCCTAACCCTGTCTTCTTCCTCTTCATCTGTTGCATTCCCTCTATAGTTCTCATTACTTTACAGTTTTCTCCACACTCTGTTGAGTATTCTCCATTTACTCCCCCATTGAACTTGGTGCAGTCCAGTCCTCTTCACGTTGAGGTATACATTTATACAGTCCACAACTATGTTACCGTATACTTTTTGGTATACAGATGTAGTGACAAAACATCCCGCCTAGTATGTCATCTCTCCCTGAGATGTCTTGTGACATAGGACTTGAAATGACCCAGAACTTTTGTCTTATGTCCCATGAATTTCAGATGGGACAAACTTTATCTGCAATTTTTTTTGCAGCTTACACGCAAGGACAAAATAAACACCCTTAGACTTATCATACTCATGCTTCTCATGTCCATAGAAAGTTTCCAGATAAGCCTCAGCACTTTTATTGCTTATCGCTTTGGTCCCGCTAGGTATATTGTCCAGGAGAGTCCAAGGTTAAAATGGTGTAAATAGGGTTTATAAGTTTACATTTACTATAAAGGAGAATACTCCATCAGCTAGCAAATATTAAAGGATTTGCTATGAAAAAATTTGTAGTAGTTCCCCGGCCAATTGTTACCTTTGTTTAGATTTGGACCCCTTTCATTATTTTCCAGACAAATGGCGGACCTTGGCGCAGTAATGCAAATGGGAAAATTAGGAGGAGCAGCTGTTGGCCGAATAAGTGTTGGGACAACGGCTATTAAAGGTGTATGGCCACCTTAAGAGTCAGCAACTTGGCTACCACATTGGAAAAGAATTAGAGCATATGGAGTCACCTTTGGGTTCATGGACATCTATAATAACTCTCTGCCTGAGGCCACATGTCTATCTATGCCCCAGGACTCCTTTGTGATGTGTAATATTCCTATATTGTATAGTAGAGAGTATGTCCTATCATGCTGATTTCTAAATATTATATATCATTATATGTACTGTATATGGGAGAGATGATGTTCCGGAGTCAGACATATAACATACACATTTCTTGGTTGGCAGCTGAGCCTTTAGTCCAGAACATACGGGAGCAGAGGATGAAGAGAAGTGACTTTGACATCATTAAAGTGATTGGCCGGGGAGCGTTCAGTGAGGTAAGAGCTGTACTTCTCATACTGTATATGTAGATCTCTGCTCTCCGTGTAATGACTAATCTGTGTCTAATGGGTAACGTTGGCATGTAAAGAATGTTCTGGAAACACCACTACAGATTTAAGCATTAAATGTAGAAACTGACTAAGTTATTTCTGGTCTCATTGACATTTCTGCTTTGTAAATCGGCCTCCTGGACTGTGAGCTGCTTGTATACTAGTTACAGAAGGATGGAGGATCTTCATATGGTAGGCATTTGCTCTTCAGTGTCGACTGAGATATGTTGGGGCCCACCAGAGGAAATTGTCTAATAACGAAGTTACTTGTGAAATTACCCCTCGAAATGTGTGATGTCTGGTGGGCCCAGACTCTAACACAACAATAGTCCAGCAGTAGACACTCAAATTTGAAGGGTGCTATGGTCTATTTCCTAGGCGTTGTTGGAGAATGGGCCCAAGGGACCCAAGTCTGACCCTGTGTGGCTCTACTACTTGTCAGTGTTAGATTGGGATGTCCTAAGGACACTTGCTGCGGCATTTTCCCTGGAAGCCTTGGGGGTGCCGGCAAGCCTGTCTGCCTCAGTCAGTTTTCTAGTGACAGGACTAGGGCAACAAACTAAGACTTAAGCTTAACTACACCTCTGGATCGTCCATTGCTGGACCTCATCAGCCCTGTTCCCTGGACACAACTATAGGCACGGTTTAGATGCTATGACCACCTAGTGGGTCAGAAAACTACCAATTTATTACATCCTGAATGTAAAGCCACTATTAGTTCATGTATATACTGCCAACCAGAGGCCTAACTTAAAGCTCCCAATGCAAAACCTGTAATGGGGCCCCAACCTGCCATGTGATATTTAGTCTAATAATATATTCTATGTGTCAGAGGGACCTTTGGATCCCCCTCAGTGTCCTGGGCCCAGTAACAACATCTAGTAGTGGCTACAGAAGGAATGGGAAATATATAGGAAGTTCTTATACTTCTCCCTTCTGCTCAATCCATTCCTGGTTTGGCTCAAAAAACCGCAACAAAATCTGCAACAAAAAAAAAAAAATCAGCTTTTCCGCAATGTGGGGCCTCAGAGTTTTTTTCTGCCTCCCATTCATTTCTACAAGCGCTTCAGGTGGAATCCATCTGAAGATAGGATGGGATGTTTTTTTTTTTCTTTTGTTACCTGAAAAAACTCTGCCATTGCCTCTCATTGACATGAATGGGAGCCAGATTTCAGGTGTTTTCTGAAGCAGAATCTACCTGAAAATCAGCTCCAAAAACTCAGTGTGAACACACCCTTATTGCTTCATGTTAATATCTCCTTTAGCAGTTTTAGTTCTAGCTGTGTAGATTATGAGGCTACCTCTGTAACTAAATGGCCAGCCCATGGAAAGCTTCTTCATGCCAGGGCTTTGTACAGGTACTTGTAGGGGTCTTTGTGCCCGCTCTTCGCTCTGACTAATGGATGGGTGGGAATGATGGATAACTTTATTCCACAACAGCAGGATATTGCTTGGAAGACAGAGACCGTCCACAGTGACTGCCAAGTTCACAGTGTATCAGTCTTATCCCCTGCTGGTAGAGAAGTCTAGGAAGGCGCCATCTAAACATGTATGACCGGGAATATGTTACGACTGAGAGAGCGGAGACGTAGGTAGGTTCATGAGTTGTTGAGGAACTGCAAGTCCAAGCAGTCTGTGCCAACCCGTGGCTTATATGGCACGTTGGGTCATGACCCAAAACAGGGGTCAGCAACTTTCGGCACTCCAGCTGCTGTGAAACTACAACTCCCAACATGCTCCATTCACTTCCATGGCAGTTCCAAGAACAGCAGAGCAAGTATGCATGCTGGGAGTTGTAGCTTTACAACAGCTGGAGTGCTGAAGGTTGCTGACCCCTGACCTAAAGGATCAACGTATTATAGAAGAATGAAACTTTCCTTTAAATACTAAAGTCCTATTGTTTGCCCTGTTTTATAATGTGCAGCCTTCCATGGGTCGCTAGACTGGTACGATTAGTTTTGTCCAGATCTAGGTCAGCGCAGATTTTCCCATGACCCTTAAGTATATGTCATACTCTCATTGTCCATTTTAGAGGATTAATATAAGGATATTTGGATTTTTTTCTAGCTGACTCATCTGTATGAGTAGTAATACGAGTGACCGTGTATTGTGTAACCGCTCCGAAGCTTTATGTATACACATTATATGGTCAGGTTTGGGATGAGGAACTCCAGTAATTAAAGGGTATTCTGGTAACCGAAATGATACCCTCTCCAAAGGATAGGGGGTAACTTGATGATCAGTGGGGGGCCCAACTGCTGGGAACTGGGGTGCTTTGCAGTGCAGTCTGTATAGAGCGGCAGATTGGGCTGATCATGCCGTGCTCCATTCATTTTAGTTTGAGCAATGGAGATTCCAGGGGGTTCCAGCAGTCGGACACCCACCGATTAGCAAGTTACCCCTTCTTCTTTGAAGGGGGGGTAATTTCTTGTTTCTGAATACCCGTTTAACCTCAGACATATTGATGCTCTGTTAAAAACTAAACCAGTTGGGATTTCTTGGAGGAGAGCGAACAATTTAGTTCCTTGGATTTGGATCCTTAGTTCAGCCTGTACGATACCCCAGAGCTGCATACACAATTCTGCTAGTTATCATTAGTAGTTTGTTGCCAGACATACCTTTAAGCTAAGGCCCTACGTTGCAGAAATGCAGCTTTTTTTTGCTGCAGATTTTGCTGCAGTTTTTTGAGCCAAAGCCAGGAGTGGATTGAGCAGAAGGGAGAAGTATAAGTACTTACTCTATATTTCCTATTCCTTCTGTAGCCATTCTTGGCTTTGGCTAACAGCTTAGTGCCTACACTCCAGTAGGGCTGTTCATTTTCACTACCTCCAATTCATTCCTGTACAAAGGCTAGAAAAGTTCTGAGCAGGTTTGGAGCTAGCAAGGAATGATGGGAGATTTTAGCTCTGAAGTCTAGAGAATTGTGCAGCTATAAAACAGGCTGTAGCTTGAGGCTTTAAGCTACACAGTAACCCCCTAGTAATAATGACATTTGTGTACTGTAATATGGAATGTAAGGACGTTACCGTATGTCGCTTATTCCTGGCACATGAATCACTTAAGTCTATTTAGATAATTATATTTTGTCATCTGTTGTCATGAGCTGAATTACTACTGAGTTCACACTACTTTTTGCTATACATTGTTCTGATCCATTAGGACATTAAAGGGAGTCTGTCACCAGAACCCAGCATATCAACCCAGCCGGGAAGCTAGATAGATTAGGGTCCCCTGAATCAAAGGTTTTTTTCCCCTTGTGAATCGGTGCCTCCGTTGCCGACATATCGCCGTTTTTGTCAATATGCAAAGGAGCTCTTTGGAGGGCTTTGCGGCTTACCTCTTTGAAGGAACGGCAACGCCCTCGTTGCTCCAAAGAGCTCCTTTGCATATTGACATAAACAGCCATATCTCGGCAACGGAGGCACCGATTCACAAGGGGAAAACACCGTTTGATTCAGGTGACCCTAACCTATCTATCTGCTGGGCTGAGTTCTGGCCCTCGACACCCTCTAGGTATTATGAGGCCTGATCATACACTTGAGATATAAGCATACAAACAGTTTTAGTTTTTTGTCTTATGCCGTTTTTACAATCACCACAGTTGGTATTTCCTCCCTGTGAAAGACTTAAGGACACAACTGAAATAATTTTAAGAAATAGCGGGGCTAAAATATAACCATTTTGACACATTAGTGGGCAGGATGGCTAAGGGGGGCCCCACTACAATAGGGCCCGGTGCAGTCGCATTCTTTGCTCTATGGTTAAAGCACCCTGTATTAAGGCCTTGGGTGGTCCACTGGTTTTAGTCCTGTAAAATTTTTGCCATGACTCAACTAAAGTTTTAGCTTTCCTCTTTACATTCGCTTTGGTTTTTCTCTTAGGTATACTTGTTAATTTAAAACGTCAAACTGATTATTTTGACTTGCTGTAAGGTATTTTATAGCCAAGCCATCCTTAAAGGGAATATGTGGTATCCAAAAACTCATGCCATAAGCTGGTCAGAGCGGTTGAGAGGCACCATGTAAACGCAACGGCATCTGGTGTCTATAAGCTGATCTAAGCAAACTAGCTGAAACACTTTAAGAAAATCTTGGAGGGGCAACCGGGTCCTTAATTTCAGGGACACAAGGAAGATACAACAAAGAGTCTAGTGGTAAATGAGAACATAATGATTTGGCTCAAAGGGATTTTTACCGTCTGCAGAATGGAACTAGGAGGGAAAAGTCCCTAGAGATATGGGCCAAATAACCCCAAAAAGTAGCATTGTAGGGTAGGTTCACACTACTGTTGGAGGTCCGGTACGCGAGCTCGGGAACCAACGTCAAGGTCCCCCCTAACCAAAATATCCAAAAACATATTACTAAAAGAGGACCTAATATACTAAAAACATCACAGAAAATAAGGCCACCCTTACCCAATACCCCAAAGAATGGACACATTTACACTAGTTAGTGTCCATTATTATTCAGTCTGTTTTTTTTGGGGGGGGGGTGGGAGGTTGTTCTACTTTCTAAACATGCACAGTTAAAAAAATAGACAAAAATAACAACTGTCCGTTACATCTGTTGGCCATAAACATGATAAAAAAACGGACAATTCATAAGTAAAACGGACACTACTGGACGACAAAACAAATCCCATTAAAATTAATGGGATTTTTAATGGATTTTTGATTGATCTGTTAGTGTCCGTTGTTTTTTAAGTTGTTAAGACAATGGCATAACAGAAAAGTTGAACATAGTTGTATTAGAGATTATTTGGGTACTTATATGTGCTGCTATACTGCTTGCTTTTTGCCTCTGCTGTAATTTGCAGCATCAGGTAGATTTTGCAATTTGTTAGAAACTGCATGAAATCCATTCACTTCACATGTTAAAGCTGTGTAGTAAAAATTTCCTTCTGAAGTCAGAAATAGTACGACAAGTCTTTACAAGGCAATTTCTTACAAAGACTTTGCTAATTTTGGCTTGGCATAAAAGTTGCAATATTAGTCAGCATACATAATAACCTGAAAAACAGAGAAAAACTAAAACCATGCATACTTGATAATGGCATGTACTGTACAGGACTGATGCTCTTTTACACAGGCCGATGATCAGACAAACAGAACATTTATGATGATCGTAACTTTTATGTGAGCCTTAAACAGTCACTAGGTTTTCAGACAACTTAGTCTCATTTCGTAGAGCATGTGATTGTGGACCAAAATGTAATGTATTTTAAATAAAAATGTTGCTTTCTGCCTGAAAAAAAAACCCTCTAAAGTTCCTGCCACTAAATATCTCCCTTCAAACTAATTTGCAGTTCTCTCCCTGTTGCTATCCATGGTCCGTCCATAGATACATTAGATCAGAAAGACATTGAGTGAAGACAGAAGGTGCTTTTCACTCTTCACATAGTGAATGCAGATGGGAGGGGTTGATTCTCCTCACAGCCTCCACATACATCTGCAAACTGTTGCTCTGTGCAAAGGACAACATGCTGCAAATCTCACAGTATACAATGTAAGGACAAAGTCTTCTATGTACTTGTATGTACTTCTGGCTGCTTGTGTGATTACAGATGGGATATTATTCTCAGACAGCAAGCAGCTTTACTGACTGTGTTCATAGATTGTCTTTTCCTGTGTTTTAGCTGCTTGTCTGCGCGTATTTGCCCTGTATTTGCTGTTCAGTGTTTCTGGATGTTCTATACTATGGTCACTTGGACTTTTCTCAGCTATTTGTTTCCTATTGTACAGTTACTCCTAGCAGAATTACATATGAAGAGACCAGTTTTCATGAAAGGACCTTAATGCTATAATCATATGGGGGGGAAGACTGGTCCCAAAAAATTCTGCAGTCCCTTGCAGAAATGTGCTTGCCATTGAAATAACCCAAATTAGATTATTAGAACAGCTCTATCAATGGCAGATGTCAGATATCAATGGCAGATATTTCTGCAATGAATCTGCCATCTGTGAATATTACCTTAGGGGGAGCCCTATTAACTAACATTATTTTAAGGTATATATATACTATTATTTTTTTTTTTTTCAATTGGGTTTGCCACCAGAACCCAGAATATCAACCCCACCAGCAGGTCACTAGATTAGGGTCACCTGAATCATATTCCTGCGAATCGGCGCCTCCATTGCTGAGATATCGCCATTACTTTAGTGGGAGGTATAGAATAAACCGCTGGCACCAGCTTATATCTCCCATGGGAACATGTCAAAATTCCTGATCCTTCTTTCCTCCAACAAGAGCCAGTGGGAAGAATCTGGGACACCCCCATACATGTGAGGTCATTGGCCAAGCCTGCCAAAAAGATCGTATGTGGCTGACTTATTGTCTAGTATTTATGGCTTTCAATTCAAGTCAGAAATGGCGAATTCATGACATATTTGTGGGGAACTCTTAAATAAGCTGACAGAGGAAGCGGGCCTATTGTGGGCACCAGAAATATCTCGGAAGCGCAGCATGCCAAGCATTTCAGTGATATTACCACTGCTACATGCTGAATACATTCGGAAAAGTCACGTCTTATTTGTCGTATATTCTCTGGCCGGAAGTATATTTTTATTTTATGGTAAGTTGTACAAAGGCAGCCAACCATGATACATGAAGTACTTCTCACCAGAGCACGGTGCGACATCTTAGGGAGGTTGTAGAAAGGGTTAATAACTATTAATAACACCTGCTTAACAATGGTCTATATAATATGCTCTAAATCCTGCCATAGTAGTGTCTGCCACAGTGTACCCATAATAGGGCTAGCCAAAGTGCTCATAGCATGTTTACTCAGGTACCCCATAGTGCCAGGCATAAGTTTGCCAAGTTTTCTACTACAGCCCATAGAAGTGTAGCAGAAAAGTTTAAAGGGGTTTCACAGCCCCAATACATGGGGTAATTTTTTTGTGTCTCGTGGACTCGGACTAGGACTCGGCAATGGAAGCTGCTGCCATGGACTGGGAGTGGAAACAGCTCTGCTCCTATTCAAGTAATGAAACCTCAATCTGACATATGTATAAGGGGCCGGAATAACCCCTTGAACCCCTTGCTGCATGTTGCTGTGGCATCTTTGGTCTAGGCATTAAAAAGTTCCTAGCAGCTGGATTCTCCGTGATCAGATATTGATAGGCAAAGCCATAACTTAAGGGGGTCTTCCAGCAAGATAAAACTGATGGCCTATCCTTAGTCAATATTGTATCGTTTGGGGTCTGACTTTTACAAGTGTGAGCACTTTCAAGCGGTTGATCGTGCAGAGAGTTGGACATTCCCTAATGTAATATTGATGGCCTATCCTTAGGATAGAGCATCAGTTTTATGTGGCTGGAAACCCTTTTAGGCTAAGGCCCATGTAGCGGACCACAGCAAAAAAGTGCTGCAGGAAAAACCGCAACGGTAACGCATTGCGGTTTTTCCGGCAGCGCTTTTTACATAAAGTCTGTAGAGGTTTCCTCTGTGGACTTTCTTCTTTCATTATACCTGTAGGGAAACCGCCGGCATTTCTGTGCTGCGATGTTCAAAAACACAACAGTTTTGGATATCGCAGCATGTCCACTGTGCGGATTTTTCTACAATGTGTGGATGGGATTTCGCTAGGAGAGGTGACATCCCAAAATGTCACCAAAAAATACTAAAAAATAAGATCATATTCTATACTGTAGAGCGGCGCTACTGGTCAGCCAGTCAGTGCATGTACTTAACTAATACAAGGGATTACCAGTCAATGACCATTCTGATATGTTGGAACCTCCAGCCAAGCATTGTATGTTGCCTCTGGTTTTAAGTTCCAAGGGTCCAGAAAAGGCCATTGTATGCTAAAAACATTGTATCCTGAGGCCATTGTAACTTGAGGAATCCCTGGATTTGTAGTGTTAGAGCATATGAAATCCCAGATGTGTCCTCAGTTTGTTCTTGTTGTGCAGTTACTGACTACCGGACCATTGTTTCCCTGCTGACTAAACAAAAGAGTGGAATAGGAACAGCAGAACGAGTTCTAGTTTTTCTGCAATGACTACGTATCCTATTAACACGTCTTGTGATCTTTCACTATGTGTCACTGAGCATTTAAGGGATATTTTCCTCAGTCCGATCACCTAATACTACGAGTTATATTAGAAGGAAAAGGTTACGTCAGCCTAATCTCAGGAACATTTCTACAGAGCTGTTCAAATAAACCACTCCTGTTCTATGAATGAACTTCTACTTGGTGACCTCTGGAGCCTGACTTGGTGCTTTTTGCTTCTCAAATGCAAAAAAATAGTGCACAACCATGTAATTTTTTGCAAGACCTTTCCAAAACAAGAAGGGATGCAACCTATTCCACAACCTTCAGAGTCGGGAACAAATAACGTTTCCTTGCAGAAGCTTAAGAAGACCCATCTGTGCTAGAACGTCTTTCTAGACACCACATCTTCCTTACAGCTCTCAGTCTAGGTTTGGCTGTCACCAGATGGGGCTTTTAGGTCACAGAGGCTTTTGAAGACCAGTCTGTGCTCCAGCATCTTTCTAGGTTGCTACCCAGTGATCTCTTATAGTTCTCAGTCTAGGTTTGGCTGCCACCATAAAGGGGCATTGGGTTGCAGGAATTAAAAAAGCGAATGTCCACCCCTCTTCTCATATGGACCCTCAGGAGGGAACTGAATCCTAAAAAATCCTTAGGATAATGAATGTAGCCGGGGGCAAACAGCCTAAAATTACATACAAAAGTGATGAGTACCAAGTTGTGACAACCAGGGCAACCGAATTATAAAAATTCCTTGATATTTGTTCTGCAATAAGACCCATTCAAACAGAGGTGAGCATGCCCAAAAGAGAAAAACAAAGTGCAGGCAAAAGTGTAATTCCATTCCCACTGATTTTATGTACCCTAGGGTCAGCACTCTTGGGGCACTTCTGCACCTCGGACCCTCAAACCACCCAACTTCTCTGGAGGCAGTATCACTAATGTGTGGACAATATACTGTAGATGATCCCAGGGAACCTTTCCTAAAAACGATCAACTACGGTAGAGAGAATTTTATATCAGTGACTAAATCACGGTTGGGGGGATTGGGTAAACCATTGATATATAAGGTTACTCTTTAAATGAGGATATCAGAAATGAATGACCTGTAAATCATCCACTTACATACTTGTTGTTAGGGACATGATTTGTTCTAAACTGACCTTTCATTGACAATTTTTTTTATATCTATCTTAGTCAATCATTACAGCTGAAAGAACTCGGCCCATAGCGCAGAGAGTTACATGGGTCCACCACCTAACAGGCATCGGCTTATAGTCTGCTGAAGTGATGTCAGTGCGATGACATCACACAATGTAGTCAGCAGATGAATAAATAGATAGATATTAGATAGATAGGTGCAGAAGTATTCACTTCTATTGTAAGATAGGTCTACATGACTGCTCTCTTATATCGCACTATGATCTTTAGGCCCCCCTGTGGTAACATGCTGGTTGCTGCCTCTGAACCACCTATAGCTATGCCAATAACCACTATATACAAAAATTGAAATCTGATTGCTTTATACAAGCTAATTTCTACATATTAAAGGGTTGTCCAAGAGTAGATATTGATGGCCCATCCTTGTACAGTAGGTCATAAAAATCAGATCACTGGGGTCTGACATTGGGCACCCTGACTGATCAGCCGCTGTGACAATGATCAGATCTGCACAGTGTATGGCTGTGTAGTGGCTGTGCTACAGGGATAGGACCTCCATGATCTGACGTTGATGACTTATACTAAGGATAGGCCACCAGTATCTACCCTTGGACAATTCCTTTAATGTCAGACACCTGCTCTGTTGTGGTTTGCTATAAGCTTCTGCAGGATTACTTGTATGTGTGTAAATATTAATATGGAGATAGTAACTAGAAGATATACTAAATCTCCATTCTCATGATGGTTCTGTCTTCTCTTGATCTCAGGTTGCAGTTGTGCGAAAGAAAAGTAATGCTCAAGTTTATGCCCTGAAGATAATGAACAAGTGGGACCTTCTGAAAAGATCAGATGTGAGAGGAGAGGACATATAGAGGGATGGTGTGTGGGGAGTAGTGGGGCAGAGTACAGACCAAGGGCAGACACTGAGGAGGTCACATGTTCTTCATCTCCATTTTCTATATCTAGGTTGCCTGCTTTAGAGAAGAGCGGGAAGTTCTGGTGAATGGAGACAAGAGATGGATAACACAGTTGCACTTTGCCTTTCAGGATGAGAATTATCTGGTAAGTTTTATGTCACACATCGGGTATTGAGCCCTGGTTCCTTAAAAGAATGCAGACAACATTTCTGAAAAATTAGAAAAACAAGTCTGGCTTTTTCCAAAAACAGCACTACCCCTGTCCATAGCTGTGTTAGTATTGTATCTCAGTGTCACTCATGTGAATGACACCTTTAGATTTGACTGGCAAATGATACTTATAAAGAGCAGGGAAGCTGAGATCTATGGTGCTCTTTGGCAAGGTCCTCACACTGAAATCTGTCACCAGTACTATAAATGGCTGGTGATAGTTTGGTGGGGATTCTTTTCCAGATTTTGCATCAGGACCCAGAATATTCCAATAATGCCTTATTCCCTGCAGAATATTCCAATAATGCCAGTTGCAGTTTAGAAAACCCATTTTATATACCCTTCTCATTTAGGTGAGGGGTCCGCTGTTCAAGGTCCTCATCTCTTGGCTGGAGTGGGTAAGCTATAAAGAGAATCTCTCGATCTGGAGGACCTGTCCTGTTCTGCGTTACATAGACAAGTCATTCATGGCTGTCCCCAGCTGGTGGCACATACCACAGATGGACGACGCTTCCACTCACTTCAATGGGGCCACCAGAGACAGACCAGTGCTATACTTCAGCTATCTCTGGTGCTCCCATTGAAGTGAGTGGGAGTGCCGTCCACCACCTGACATGCCATACTGTGGTCAGGCTGAATTCACAACAGGGGGAGAACAACCCCATTCTCGAGATTCATTGGGGGGTCTTAGCAGTCAAACCTCGTCCAATCAGGTATATATCCTATGGATAGAGGATACATACTTTTTGTGGTATGACCCCTTCAAAGTAGCTAACTCTTCAGCGTAAGGACTCTGTAGAAGGGCACTCTACATTTCAGCTTATTAGTCCCTGTTAGTAGGATTTAGTGAAGATGGAAGGGTTGACGTCATCTACGAGTTTTTGAGCTTTGGGTGGATTAAAGGAAAACACACAAACTATTATCCACCTGATAGCTATTCTGTTACTGAGGACCAGTAAGATTTCTTTCTCCTAGTACCTTGTGATGGATTATTACGTGGGAGGCGACCTTCTATCCCTGCTCAGTAAGTTCCCAGATGGATTTCCTCCACAAATGGCCATCTTCTACCTGGCGGAGATGATCATGGCTGTTAATTCCGTCCACTCTCTGGGCTACATACACAGGTGAGAAATGTGCAAATAGTTCACAGTTTTTTGGCCATAATCCATGGAACTCATCATTTGTTGCTAAACTTTTTCATCCTTCTTCTTCAGAGATATAAAGCCAGACAACATGCTGTTAAACCGGTCAGGACATATCCATCTTGGTGATTTTGGTTCTTGTTTGAAACTACGTCAAGATGGCACAGTATGTCAACCTTAAATCTACTCCTGGTGCCCATTCACACTAATACACCCAGTCTGACTGACAACTTCTGACTTTTCTTGAAGGTGTCCTGCTCTGTTGCTGTTGGAACTCCTGACTACCTATCTCCAGAAATTCTTCTTGCCCTGGAAGATCATACCTTGTCCTATGGAGTTGAATGTGATTGGTGGTCTATAGGGGCCTGTGCCTATGAGGTGTTCTTTGGACACCCTCCCTTTTATGCTGAATCTGTTGTGGAAACATATGGAAAGATTCTTCACTATAAAGTAAGGGGACTACTAGTATAGTAGACTTTGCAAAACTTTCCAAGGCCTATTTGAAAGGGTTGTCCAGTTTAGAAAATGAATTTTCCTAAACCCTAGTAAAGATTTCAGAGTTAGTAGAGGGGGCTTGCTTCCATGTACAGCAGCGATTCCCAAAAGGGGTGCCTTGGGAACCCACCAGTGGACCGCAACACTATGGTTTGGAAGATGATCACATGCCTTCACGCAACATTATCAGCATCCTGGCATGTTTTTTTTGTCTTTTGGTGAAAATTATTTGGTAGAGGTGACCTGAGGAATTTTTTTTTTTTTTCCAGGGGTGCCCTGAGTCTGAAAAGGTTGGGAAACATTGCTCTACAGGATCCTTATATCTTCTGGAGGACTTATAATGTCATGTATTTCAAGACTAGCAAATTAATGTGAAAGAGCAATGTGTAATGCTTAATTTTTTTTATGGTGGTGCGGCATAAAAATTGAACACTTACTGCCCTGTTTCCCCACAATTAACCGCAGTTCAGAGGGGCCAACAGGGGGACACTTGATGATCCGCTTAGCTCTAGATCAGTGGTGTCCAATATGAATCTGGGTAGCCACAGGTTGGGTAACACTTTTCTAGATAACTTGCTCTATTATCCTGGTAGTAGACAGATATGAGTTCTGATTTGTATGTTACTTGTCACACTATGTGGTATTGATAAACCTCAGGATATTACGATTCCTCTACATGTTGACAAATTGATAGCCATTTCATATTCTCTTGATCTAGTGGTGAAAAGTTTTGGATATGAGAATTATTTTCTGTCCCTGGTCCTTTGGTCATTTTCCCTCTGAATGTTGCCTGCACAAGACCTGAGAGTAGTTTATATTCTTTGTTAATTGATAGCTAAATCTTAGAATTCGAGAATGTATAACTATAGTTACTCGGAGATAGAGACAGTGATTTGATATATATTCTAAGAAGTAGATAATACAGATATGTGACTTTCAATAGGACCTGGCATGACCATGGGGTTCTTGGACTCAAATGCAAAGATGAAGTGTAAATAGTTAAAGCGTACCTCCAATGATAGAATAACTTTTTATAAATGACTAGTAGAGGAAAATACAACAAACTTATTAATATAACTTAGTAATATATCTTCACATGATGTGAACATTTCCCTAAAGAGGACCTTTCACCACCTCCACCAATTCAAGTGCTTAGCATCTGTTAATAGGCAGCGCTCCACTAATACCAGCGTAGTTGGATTTTTCTCTCTAGCCCACACCGTTCCTGAGCAACAAGCACAGTTAGTTTTGGTGCCTGATGTGCTATTTAAGTTCTGTAATGTCAGGTGGGCGGTATCAGGCAGGGGGTGTGACTCAGAGCTCCAATCAGAGGCAGACAGCGTCAGAGTTCAGAATCACACCCCTTGTCTGCTCCTGCCTGACACCGCCCTCCTGACAGTACAGAGCCTAAATAGCATATCAGGGACCAAAACTAACAGCATTGATTGCTCAGAAATGGTGGGGGCTAGAGAAAAAAATTCCAACTATGCCAGAATCAGTAGAGTGGCGCCTATTAAATGAAGTAAAGAACTGGACTTGTTGGATGTGGTGAAAGGTCCTCTTTAAACCAGTCTTCCATCTTCAAGAGCTGCACATAAAGCTCTTTCTATCTAGACATGGCTTTATTTTTCTAACCTAGATGACAATATGTGACCTGATTACATTGAGCTTATTCTGCTATGAGGTACAGGAGCATAAGGATAAACCATTTCCATATGGGATGCACTTTATAAACATTTTTGCTATAGACCATTCTGCTGATATGTCTATTTCTGCCAGAACATAGACAAGATATTAGTCTGATGTTGGTTACTGGATGCCTTAGCCACAATAATGGGTTATATTTTATTTCCTGCCTTATACTTTTACAATAAAAGGCCATAAAGCAGGTCCAGTTAACTCTTTTATTTCCTTATTTCCAGGAGCACTTTAATCTCCCCCCTCAGTGACTGACCTACCCCCAGAGGCATTAGACTTCATCTCATCCCTAATCTGTGATCGTCAAACCCGCCTGGGCATTGGTGGACTCCAGGATTTCCAATCTCATCCACTCTTTGATGAAATTGACTGGGAAAGTTTGCGGGAATGCACACCACCTTTTATTCCCGAGGCAATGGGTGCCACAGACACCTCCAATTTTGATGTTGTAGAAGATCATCTATCAGAAATGGTCACCGGGGGAGGAGTGAGTATCTTTAAGCATCATTGGTTGAGTATTGATGGATTTCCCATTTTATTGTCTGGCAAGGCTTATGTTATTGCATTTCAATGCTTTATGATTCAATTCCAAGTTAATATGGTGCGCTCCTTGGATCCCTACTAACCAGAGAGTAGAACAGCTATGAAGATCATCTCTTACTCTTTCCCAGTGTTTCTATGCATTACACATAAAGTTCATTTAAAACTATGCAATACTTCTTTTCTCCTGCGGAGGCACTGCAGGGTAACTGCTGCAAGATTATGCTATAACTATAGAGCATCCAATGAGGGTTAACTATACATTCTCCTTAGGAAACCATATCAGATGTTGGAGACAGCTCTCCCCTGGGAGTCAACCTTCCCTTTGTTGGCTACTCATACACATTCAGGTAAGGGCAGTAAGATGTTTCTGTATGATTTGAAAGAGAGTCTATCACTGTACTATAAATCATATGTTTTTTGTCTTCTAGGGAGGATGGCAGGGATCATGTTTGGGGAAACTTGAGAAACGCATGTGCATGTAAATTAGGATCACATCCAGACGTGCAGAAAATGAGCCATGGGGAGAACTTGGTAAGTAATATCATCCCCTTACAGTTACTAAATTTTGTGTTTATTCACGGCATGAATGTGCTTTATTAAAAACTTTGTTTTGGATGATATACACACGTGGACAAAATTGTTGGTACCCTTCGTTTAATGAAAGAACAACCCACAATGGTCACAGAAATAACTTGAATCTGACAAAAGTAATAATATATAAAAATTCTATGAAAATGAACAAATGAAAGTCAGACATTGCTTTCCAACCATGCTTCAACAGAATTTTTTAAAAAAGAAAACTCATGAAACAGGCCTGGACAGAAATGATGGTTCCCTTAACTTAATATTTTGTTGCACAACCTTTTGAGGCAATCACTGCAATCAAACGATTCCTGTAACTGTCAATGAGACTTCTGCACCTCTCAACAGGTATTTTGGCCACTCCTCATGAGCAAACTGCTCCAGTTGTCTCGGGTTTGAAGGGTGCCTTTTCCAGACGGCATGTTTCAGCTCCTTCCAAAGATGCTCAATAGGATTTAGGTCAGGGCTCATAGAAGGCCACTTCAGAATAGTCCAATGTTTTCCTCTTAGCCATTCTTGGGTGTTTTTAGCTGTGTGTTTGGGTCATTATCCTATTGCAAGACCCATGACCTGTGACTGAGACCAAGCTTTCTGACACTGGGCAGCACATTTCTCTCTAGAATCCCTTGATAGTCTTGAGATTTCATTGTACCCTGCACAGATTCAAGACACCCTGTGGCAGATGCAGCAAAGCAGCCCCAGAAAATAACAGAGCCTCCTCCATGTTTCACAGTATGGACAGGGTTCTTTTCAAGATATGCTTCATTTTTCCGTCTGTGAACATAGAGCTGATGTGCCTTGCCAAATATTTCGATTTTTGTCTCATCTGTCCATAAGACATTCTCCCAGAAGCTTTGTGGCTTGTCAACATGTAGTTTGGCAAATTACTTTTGTCAGATTCAAGTTATTTCTGTGACCATTGTGAGTTTTTTTTTCATTAAACGAGGGGTACCAACAATTTTGTCCACGTGTGTCTCTAATTGAGCCATGATAATAGAACGTATACCTCCCGTATCCAGGAATCGCATTTGGATCCCTTGTTGTTGTCTGAGCTGCGCCATGCTCTGCAGAGTGAGGTGGAGGCCAGGGAGGCCCTGTCTTCTGAAATTAGCCTACTTCAAGCCGCCAATCAAAGTCTGGCGAGGTGAGAGCCATTTACTTGTCAAATGAAGATGATCTGTACATCTATGGCTATATGGCATATACAGTTATAGATTTAATGCCACTTCGTTGTGACTCGCAACACGACAGTAGTTGCGGCAACCTGTGGCTAGTAATGGCGCCTGTTTACGTTGATTACATATGATCTAAGCAGAGCGATTTTTGGCCATACAAAGAGTGTCATGGCCAAAGTTGCCTTGTAGCCCTCGCCTAAGGAGACAAACATGTAGACTCTTTCTTGGCCTGGACACAGTAATTCATTTTAACAAACTGTTTACCATTTATTTATCTATACTTATATAATTTCGTTGTGTTATATTTTTTCGTCCCAATATGCTATTGATGTGCTTTGTAAAACAAGACTGGTGATGCTCTGGCCGATGGATTCCCACTGATCACTAGATTAGAAGACTTCAGAGACTGCGATCTCCTGTTTGTTAGGATTCTTGGTAGTTAGATCCCTGCCAATCTAACATTTATCATCTTCCCTTTGGAAGACCATTGATCAGCACCATAATGGGTTTACTATGTTACTGTCTATCCTTATCTTATTGGGCCGCACGGTGGCTCAGTGGTTAGCACTGAATGCCTAGCAGCACTGGAGTCCTGGGTTTCCTCTGGGTACTCTGGTTTCCCTCCACATTCCAAAGACATACTGATAATTTGGTTTGCGAGCCCTATATGGGACAGTAACTGACAATGTCTGTAAAGCGCTGCGGAATATGTTAGCGCTATACAAGTAAGCAAAAGAAATAAAATATCTTTCTTCACAGTCGCCTATATGAAGCTGACCAGCTGAACTCTGAACTTCAGAGCAAAGTTCGCTCATTGGAACAGCAGCTAAAGGATAGAGAGGGTGGAGGAGAAGAAGAAGAGCAGAGAGGTGAGGAAGGGAACCAACGTAATTGAAAACTAAAGGTTTGTACACATTAGGTATAATCCAAGCATTCTGTGGTGAACACTGCTAGGACATCTTTCAGTCATTGCTATGGAAGAGTGAAGAAATCAGGCGATACCTTTTAGAGGCTGAGTATATTTGATAGTAAGCTTTCGAGAGTCTAGCTCAGTTAGCCTCTAAAAGGTATCGCCTGATTTCTTCACTCTTCCTCTACTTTCTATGGCTAACACAGTACAACATTATACTACTAGTCATTGCTATGGTAAGCATGCTCCAGTGCGGCAGAGGAACATATCATCCAGATCCAGCACTTAGGATGCTTCTCCCATAGAGATCAATGGCAACAAGCAGTCCAGCCTTGGCCACCATGCAGTCTAATACTGTCTACATGCTTGATTCTTTTTACCTTCTTTGTACAACGCTGCCACTCTGCTATATTGACTATTCTTAATGTATTTCGCTCAATCTCTCAATCAAAATTTCAGACTTTATATACCTGTCCTCTGTATGTATCTTTGTATATATCTGCCTTCCACAACAAGCTTCTGATATCTGTCATCCAAACTCTTACAGAAAAACATTTCCTACCCCGAAGATGTGAAACCTGCAAACAGGAATCTGAACCTACCTCTAGGATTAGACAAGTGAGATTCCTATAGGCATTGGAAATGGGGTGTCAAGATGGTGTGTGTTTTCATATTAGGGGATGATGGAGGGTAGAAGGGGATGGTGACAGTGCATCTAGGATAGTGTCGGACTCGGCCACCAGAGTACCAGAGGATCCTCTGGTGGGCTCAGACTCTAACAACATAATGGTCCAGTAGAAGACATCCAAATTTGAAGGGTACTATGGTCTATTTCCTAGGGGTTGTTGGTAGATGGGCACCCAGAATTATTTTATCTAGTGGGCCTGAGGACCCTCAGTCCGACACTGATCCAGACCTAGATGGTGAAAGGAGGGTCAGTATCACAGCTTGTTCCTGGGCAGAATAAGTGCAAAAGGGAACTATGACCTTGGGCCAGTTGGAAGACTTTGTGTACCTGAGACTAAGAGGCAAGGGTGGGCCTTACATCTCTACATAGGCCAAGTACTATATATATTTTAGGGACTCCTTTGTGGGAAGAGACTGGTGGTAGACTGGTTGTTGGGTTGGACAGACGCAATACAGACATATATAGGAATAATTTAGCCCTTGGAATCTTGAAAGCCCCAGACCTGACTCCGAACCTTTGTCTGTCTTCTCTCTCAGCTAGATAGCTGTATACCTTCCTATTGCCACCCCTTAGTGACACCAGTTCACCGTCACATGCTGCTCTTCTCACGGGTATGTCACATGCATGTCACCTATTGTGTTGTCCTGTCTGGAGAGGGTTGACTCTCACCCAAACCCTTTGTATGTCTTGGTGGCATTAGATTGGTTTTCTATGTCTATGTCGTCCCTGTGTGTGGGAAGTGGGAACATATATATGATTTTGTGTGTCTAAGGTAGAATTTAGTGTCTTGTCCTTCTCTGTTGTCTTTCTGTGTTAAACCAGTATCATCATTTGCTTCTATAAATGAGAAAACCTCAATGGACTTGCTGGTTCTTCATAGGGTCAAATGTGTTCTGGTCCAAACCTCAAAGAAGCACATATCACATTCGCTTATACATCATACGATATAGAGAGTATACATTTATGTATATACAGTCATATGAAAAAGTTTGGGCACCCCTATTAATCTTAATCATTTTTAGTTCTAAATATTTGGGTGTTTGCAACAGCCATTTCAATTTGATATATCTAATAACTGATGGACACAGTAATATTTCAGGATTGAAATGAGGTTTATTGTACTAACAGAAAATGTGCAATATGCATTAAACCAAAATTTGACCGGTGCAAAAATTTGAGTACCCTTATCATTTTATTGACTTGAATACTCCTAACTACTTTTTACTGACTTACTGAAGCACAAAATTGGTTTTGTAACCTCACTGAGCTTTGAACTTCATAGCCAGGTGTATCCAATCATGAGAAAAGGTATTTAAGGTGGCCAATTGCAAGTTGTTCTCCTATTTGAATCTCCTCTGAAGAGTGGCATCATGGGCTCCTCAAAACAACTCTCAAATGATCTGAAAACAAAGATTGTTCAACATAGTTGTTCAGGGGAAGGATACAAAAAGTTGTCTCAGAGATTTAACCTGTCAGTTTCCACTGTGAGGAACATAGTAAGGAAATGGAAGACCACAGGGACAGTTCTTGTTAAGCCCAGAAGCGGCAGGCCAAGAAAAATATCAGAAAGGCAGAGAAGAAGAATGGTGAGAACAGTCAAGGACAATCCACAGACCACCTCCAAAGAGCTGCAGCATCATCTTGCTGCAGATGGTGTCACTGTGCATCGGTCAACAATACAGCACACTTTGCACAAGGAGAAGCTGTATGGGAGAGTGATGCGAAAGAAGCCGTTTCTGAAAGCACGCCACAAACAGAGTCGCCTGAGGTATGCAAAAGCACATTTGGACAAGCCAGCTTCATTTTGGAAGAAGGTTCTGTGGACTGATGAAACAAAGATTGAGTTGTTTGGTCATACAAAAAGGCATTATGCATGGCGTCAAAAAAACACAGCATTCCAAGAAAAACACTTGCTACCCACTGTAAAATTTGGTGGAGGTTCCATCATGCTTTGGGGCTGTGTGGCCAATGCCGGCACCGGAAATCTTGTTAAAGTTGAGGGTCGCATGGATTCAACTCAGTATCAGCAGATTCTTGTGAATAATGTACAAGAATCAGTGACAAATTTGAAGTTACGCCGGGGATGGATATTTCAGCAAGACAATGATCCAAAACACAGCTCCAAATCTACTCAGGCATTCATGCAGAGGAACAATTACAATGTTCTGGAATGGCCATCCCAGTCCCCAGACCTGAATATCATTGAACATCTGTGGGATAATTTGAAGCGGGCTGTCCATGCTCGGCGACCATCAAACTTAACTGAACTGGAATTGTTTTGTAAAGAGGAATGGTCAAAAATACCTTCATCCAGGATCCAGGAACTGATTAAAAGCTACAGGAAGCGACTAGAGGCTGTTATTTTTGCAAAAGGAGGATCTACTAAATATTAATGTCACTTTTCTGTTGAGGTGCCCATACTTTTGCACCGGTCAAATTTTGGTTTAATGCATATTGCAAATTTTCTGTTAGTACAATAAACCTCATTTCAATCCTGAAATATTACTGTGTCCATCAGTTATTAGATATATCAAATTGAAATGACTGTTGCAAACACCCAAATATTTAGAACTAAAAATGATTAAGATTAATAGGGGTGCCCAAACTTTTTCATATGACTGTATATGTAGGGCTGTAATATGCCTCACCTAGCAGTCTATAGACTGTATCTCTGTATGTCTCTAACTTCATATTGAGAGGTATGCAAGGGTTAATATCTCCATAATACAATACTGTGCATATTAGGGATTAAAAAGCTTCTTTCTAATATCTCAGTGATTTTTGCTAAATTTCAGACCCCTAAATTAATTCAGATCCCAGATCACATCTCAAATGTAGTCCCAACCCCCAAACAGATCCATGAATTAATCCAGGTCCTAGTCCAGACTGCAAAATGAATCCACTCCGGAATAAATCCAGAACCCACAAAGAGATTGCAAAATTAGTTCAGACCCCAAAATTATTTCAGTGCCCACACCAGACCCCAAATGAAATACACTACAGACCCCGAAACTTACTTACCACTCCATCCTTCTTGGTTGGGTTCTCTTCGGCTCTGTGCACCGCCACATTGGGTCCTGATGCTGTTCGGTGTGAGGATGTTGTGTGCAGTATGTAACTGAAAAGGACTAGTAAGGAAAATGGCGGAATTACTGTGGTCTCGCCTAATGGAAACTACAATGGCCCCAGTTACTACAATAACAGTGCTGTGTGACAGACGTGGTGTGGGGGACTGCCCAAATTCTTACAGCTCATCCCATGAGCATATACATACTTTATCCATTTTAACGTCTCCTCCTTTACCACAGATGGGAGGAAATTTTTGGGAGCCTCATTCTGTTTTTGTACAGTATCTTATCTGAAATTCCGGTGTCACCATATACTATGGTAATAGAACTCAGGAGTGACCCGTCACATATCCTAGATAGACAGAATCTCTAATATACACAGATGTAAGGTTACAGTTTATACTAATACATCTTCTCGACTTGTTATGGCAAAATTAACAGCTATATTTCTAATCTTTCCAGTTATGCCCCGTTTTTATCCCCACTTTTACAATAGCCAATCCTTCAACAACTGACTTTTGTCCTGTCCCCAATAGGTTCCTAAGCCTAACTCTGGCTGGGTAGGATATCTCCTGCACCTGAGCATGTGGTCCTTGAAGTGGATGGTGCCTCCACTCCTCTGAGTGACATCTTTGAGATTCCAGTTTCACAGAGAGAAGGAGTAAGAAAAAAAAAAAGGCACGTCTCAGAACAACTGAAGACCCTTGGCACTGTGTCCACATCTACCATGCGTCTCCAACAATTGTGCCTGTTGGCTTGTCAGGTTGAACAAATGGGTTGCAAAGGATTATGTGTTACCTGTTGGCTGCTGACATTACTGCAACCAAAATTTCTGTCCTAGTCATTTTCAAGCTGGTTGTTTTTTGGTAATTGAATAGTTTTGGAGGCCATGCTTCCTACCAGAGCTGATTGATATACTTGATATCTGTGCATTGTCGGAAGGGTTCCTTGGGCTTACCGGGGGATGTTTATGACTGCCTCTTTCCATGCTTACATAACATGGGTTCTGTATGGGTTCCTATCATTTTAGCTGACTTTTGACATGTTAGAAGTTTTGATGGGTAAATCTTAAATCTATACTCCAATCGCATTGCTTTCAGAAGCGATCCAAGTGCAACCATATACAAATGGAGCACTTCTGCCCTTTCATTTTAGCGAGGGGTTCTCAGCACCCATCAAAACTTCTGACATCTCAAAAATTTATCAAAAACATCAGTACCTTTTAAACTACATCATAAGTAAGTTGAATTTGTGAATGAGCTAGACCCTAGTGGCCAGTGATTGACTCCAAAGTCAGTTCCAAATAGGCAATTCAAGAGGTATCACGACACCTTAAGCTCAGTGTAGAAGCCCGGACAGGATCCTATTCCATCCACACCAATAGAAAAAGGATTTCTGAAGAAGTAAATGTAATTTTATGTGTGTACTCCACAGAACCATGTGTGATGTTTTGGTCCTTGGAGGACCTTCATCCAACCATTGGATTGCCTTTGGTAGTAGATAAATGCATGTGGCACTATGGGCAGCAGACACAGCCAAAATAGTATTGCACCATATTATTGTGCCAGAATCCTTTTTCTATCCTTCTGCTGGACCTTTGGGCCCTTTACTGTTACTGTGGGTCCACCAGAGGATCCTGCATTTGTATATACTAGATTAAGGACCTGTAAGAAAGCCCATATAGCCTAGCTCTGCTGCCGTGACAGCATTCACATACATAAGTTATTAGTATATACTTTTGCAGAATCTCTTTCTTTTCTTCTAGCTTCCCCCATCCTCCCTGGGCTTTGGGATTCTGCAGTTTTGTTGTCTGCGTGACCACCATGTAGCTCCAGTACTTCTTCCTGCTGTATAGGAGACTTCCTCTTTGTGCTACACAGACTTGTTTTAAGCCCCTCCCACACAACAGAAAACATGACAAATCTACACCATAGATTGTACCTTTTCAGAATAGAACAAGGCTAATAAGTTATATGCCATATGTGGACTGAGAGGGAGCTTTGGGGGAGACATTAAGCAGGAAGCAAAGATAGGTTTTACATTACTAGCAGGCAGTTAGCTGGGAGTTGTAGTTCACAGTCTGCATATAAGGCGATGATCCATAATCCTTATCTGCAGAACTGCACGATGTGTGATTTGTTGCGCAGTCTTAACAAACGCACAGACACACACAAGAATACATGCGCACAGATAGACATCACATGAGACTGCCTTGTGAGACTAGGTCTTAATAGCACCATTTCTGAGCAAAGCATCAACGTATCCGCCAACCTGCCATATCTAGGAATTAACTGAACTATGTATGTCTTAAAAGTAGTAATACTCCCAACGTACGTGATGGGGAAATATAACCTAAATGACCCAATACAAAGGGCACTCTCCAAAATCATACGGAATACTAGAGGGATTGTCCATAGTAACCATTCTTTAGAATATAATTTAGATATGCGACAATTTTGTTAGTTGCTGTAGGAAACAGCAATGTCCATATTTGCACTAGTTTTTATAAATCTTTTCCGATTCTCAGTTGGTATATGTTGATCTATTCCCATCTCGGGCTGGGTTCACATTTGCGTTGGTGCCTCCGTAGTTTTTGTGATCCACAGAAAGATCATAAAATCTGATAAGAATGGGTCATTGATTTTAATGGGTTTTCTAAAACCATCCCCTGGTGTGTATTTGGAGCATTTCCACCATGTATCCACTCTTTGGATGGAGACAAACGTCAGACTTGCAGCACTCCATCCAAAAAATAAGGATACATGATGGACAGCAACATATCCGTTCTTCTTAGCATTGAGGTCTACGGAAGGCAGACACAAAAGGATTACCAACTCTGTTTTTCTCTCTTTATTCTTCTTTGTGCATGATCAGACTGAAGAATCATCATCAAAAATGGACACAAATGATCACAAATGGACACTTTTTTGACGGATATCCATAGATGATCCATCAAAATAGACATAGCGTCAGACAATTATGGCATATACACATAAATGGCAAGTTCCACCACTGAAACCCTCACCTATCCGGGGAATGGGGTCCATTATGTATCTGTGGCTACTATCAGTCCTCCAACCGTGACTTTGTAACCCATATCAGATAAGTTATACTGTATTACAACCTCTGCATATATCGTAGCAGGAGCTTGAGCCTGATATTTCCATTGGGAGCTGTAATGGTGGCCAATGGCCATTACCAAAAGTAGAGAGAGATATACACAGTGAATCCTGCATATGACCACCTCCATAGTGGACAGCTGTCCCTAATTGGCCAGGAAGTCCCTAATTATTGACAAAAATCCTGCTAAATTCAGGCAGTGCCGACCTGTAAAGGGGGAACAATGCCTACAAAGTGCGAGACCTTGTTATACTGGGTTCACCTGGATAGACTTGGGTGTGTTCTTGGGTAGCCCTGGGCCAGAACTTTTAGGGTCTGTTCACCCAGTGGAGTTTTGAGCTTCTCTGAGGTGATTCAGTCTCAAAGTCAGCTCCAAATTCTGACTGAAAACAATGGGAGGAAGATACTTCTTTTTTTCCAACACATTGAACAAAGAAGTGTCCTGCTCAATCTTATCACCATTTCCGTGGCTGAATCTCCCTGGAAGTCATGGTGTGAGGCCATTGTATATGAGGTTAAGTAGCCTGCAAATCTACGGCAATAAACCAAGGCTTGGCTTCAGATTCCGCTGTGACTTCCACACGGCCAATTTTTGGAGAGGAATCTGAGGTGGAATCCTCTCCAAAATCCTCTGTGTGAAAGGGTCCTATAATCACTATTTTGACAACTACAATGTTAAGTGTGTACCACTTTGAGAAGACCACACTTGAGGTTGGCCTGATTTTTGTGTGATGGAGTTTTATTGTTTTGTGAGAACTACTCCTCCAATAGGCCATTTTACTACGCAGGCCCAGTTCAGACCATAGGTCCGCAAAAAAAAAATGGAAGCACTGATGCATCACATCAATGGGATCCATGAAAAAAAAAGCAGATGACATCCGTGTGTTATCCATTTTTAATGGACCCAAAGATAGAACATGAAACAAAAAATGGATCTACCACGGTTCAGTCATGGACAGCACACCGCCCACAAATGAGCAGGGTGGGGTGATGTCCGTGAATAGCATGGACCTGACATGTTTATGGATAAGAATGTGTGAATGAGGCCTTCAAGGGGTTGTCTAGGAGTAAAAAAACATGACTGCTTTCTTTCAAAGACAGTGCCACGCCTGTCCAGGGGTCGTGTTTGGTAATGCAGATTATCTCCATTGAAATTAAGGAAACTTAGCTGCAATACCACATACAACCTGAGGACAGGGGTGGCATCGTTTTTTTTAAGTATGTTTTTCTTAACCTGGTCAACCCCTTTAAGGGTAAGGATGCAGTTTCAGATTTAGCAGATGCCGAACCAGGTGTGGACCCTAAAGGGTGAGAACAGACAACCTGAGCGTGTGTCTTTACTCTTATAGCAGCGTGGCCCAGCAGGAGTCCTTCCGGCCCGTCACTGTGTCTTTTCCATACTTTATTATTAGCTGCAGCTGGCAATGGCGTTTTGTTGGTAATTATGATAATTACCTATTTATAGGACTTGCCTTGCCAGCCAGGAATGCGGATACACAAACATGACCCATTTCAGCAGGGAAGCATTTGTTTTTGGCTGGTGTTTCCCACACATTTCAGCGCTCTGATGCGGCCTCCATAAAAGGCTCCTTTTCAACAACTCATTAATTGAACCCGGTTTAATTCAGATTGAAAACAAGTTCAGCGCTGTCTGCACTGCGGCCAAGGCTTCTGTGGAGATATGTATATATTCGTTCGCCATTTGACCGATGACATGCCCATTGTAAAGGCATGGTATATGGTATAGGAAAGTCTGAACATTAAAGGGGTTGTGCCGTAATCCACAGGACAGGGGATAAGTGTCCAATCGCTGGGGGGCCGATTGCTGGCTCCCCCAGTGATTTGAAGGATGGGGGACCAAAAGTCCTCCTAAGGGCTCATCATGAATGGAGCACCATTGCGCTTGTGAGACTGATGCTCTATTCACTTCTATGGGGCTGCGGATGCTGCCAGAGGTTACAGTTCCAGCAGTTCCATAGCAGTGAATGGAGCGCTGGTCACACAAGTGCACTGGAGCGCCATTTACAAGAAGGAATGGGGACAAGTCTCCTATGAATAGGGGATAAGGAGCCATAATGGGACAACCCTTTAACGAAAATATGGTTACTGACACAGACAGAGCCTGCTCCATTTATGTCCATTCCCATTGACTATAATGTAAAAAAACATGGCGGACACTTTCTTCCATCATGTTTGTTTACTTTCGTAATGGAAGAAAAAGTCCTGCTTGCACAACTTTTTCTTTTGTCAGCAAAGTATAAAAAAAAAATCCTCCGTCATACTTGCCTTTGTGTGATCTCTCCACTTTAGATACAGTCTGTCAAGCTGAAATGCTCCACATTTATCAAATGCAACTTTTTAAAAAGTCACAAAATTGTCACAGCCTCACTCCAGTAGGGGGTGGTGTAAATGTGGACTAACATCTCAGAACAAAGGGTCGGCAGTACCTCTTAGATTGGAGATGACCACCATTGATGGGATGGATCGTACAATCCCACCATCAACATTAACACTTAAACTGCCTGATCAGGGGACAGTTTAGTTCATAAGAAAAGTAAGTCTGCACACATTGACTGACGAATGCTGAAAAGCAGCTGATCTCGCCATACACTGGTATTTTTCGGCCAAAAGTGGTCTGAAAATTAGCCAGCATGGCCAGTCTGTTTTCAACAGACTATATTCTAACCTTGAACGACTGTTTGTGGCATCTACATGTCCAATGCTGGTTGTTTGTGAGTCTGTACAAGTTGGCTGATGATTGGCCTAAAGCAGCCAATCGTGCCACATACTGGTATTTTCAGCCACCAGCTGACTGAAGATATCTAGCACGGCCAATCTGTTTTCGGCATACTAAAATCCGTCAAAGACTGTTGGCCGAAATGGCCAAATCTGCCACTTCAGCCTAGGAAATTCTAGTGTGTACGGCTTGCTTTAGACTTAAAGATGTGACAGATTTATGACAAATTGTGCAACCATTGATACATTAAATAAGACTTAGTGAGGCAGAATCTGACCCCTGCTCCTCTGTCACAGCAGGTTACGTTTGTACAGTGTATCCAGTTATGGGCGGAGGTGACAATGTGCACTTTAAAACATAGCATTGGGGGTGCATAGGTAGGAGTCACTCCTGGGCCCTGGTGCTTTTGGTGACCCAAACACCGCTCTACCACATAAGACAGCAGTATTATAAACAGAATATGGCCAGTTGGGGCCCTGTTACAGATTTTACATTGAGAGCTTCAAGTTATGCCTAGGGTCAGCTTCTTAGAAATTCTGTAGGGTTTCCCCATGATGTCTGGTCATAGCAGTGCTGGCAAACATGCAGCAGCAGGACAATCCACAAAGAAATAGTGATGTACTTAGAAGAGAGCAGACCCCTCAGCAAAGATCAAAGTGAACCCCCTTATGTCACCCAAAATGGAAGTGTCCAGTGTTTGTTTCCACCTCTGTGCCCTTCCCATGCCACTTAGACCAACTCCACACCCACAGTTTGCTAACAATATGGTTCCTCTGGGGAGGAGCCTCGTCATCGAGAAGGAAAGGGGTGGGGACTAACTAGAACTTTGCCCTCATCTTCAAAGGCCCTATAGCAGTCACATTGTCTACCTATATGGTATATACAGTAGGTATTGGGGTGGAGGCTCAGATGTTAAGGGAAGGAGTGTTTGCCCACTTACATACACAACTTCACACTCATGGTTTGCTAACAATACGGTTCCTCTGGGGAGGAGCTCTGCACAGATTCTCATCATCCATAAGCGAAAGGGGTTGGGTCCAGCCAGAATTTTGCTTCCATCTTCAAGGGCCCTATAGCAGTCACGTTGTCTACCTATACGGTATATACAGTAGGCATTGGGGTGGAGGGACTTGCAGTGTTGGCCCACTTGCATATACAGTGGGTATACTTTTCTTCAGGATATGTTCAGGGCCCTTTCTGGCTGGTTCCCAGTCATCTGTCGTGCTTATGGATTCATTACAAGGACCAGACGTGGGTTTAGCTTGTTCCAGAGAACTTTTAAATAGAATAAGTGGTGGCAGGAGGCCCAGATTCCCCGAGGTGTTTCTGTCTTTCCAGTGATATTCAGGCAAAGTGTATACGGATACTTCACCGAAACGTAGCAACCAAGGACTAGCCATAGACAATAATAGTCCACTGTAAGTTTCATTCTGCCTGTTTTATGTATAACCTATATATCCAAAGTCCGAGGATAAAAGCGATATATATATATATATAAAGCCATGTACTGCAGCTGATATGTGCAAATATCATTGCTTAAAGGGGACATCCACTTTCTACAATCGATGGCCTATCCTCAGCACACTGACCATGCACATGTCATGTACATCAGGCCTAAGACTAAAGCCACACTTTGTGGAAATGCTGCAGAAAACACAATACAAAAAAACACAACTTGGCCATTACTCACTGTTGTGTGAATATAGCCTAAGACTAGGCTTCCAAACCCAATCTGCACATTGTGGGAAAAAAAAATCTGTTTTGCAGTGAAATCTGTATGTAGCATACATATTTGCAGCAACATCTAGATGTACAATAAGTAATCTGGTTTAGAAATCCCGGTTTTACATCAGTTGGATTTCCTGGCCTGAACTCCCTCTATGATGCCGGGAGTCCCTGCTGTATACAGTACAGGACAGTGGAGTCATGGGGCTGCAGGGACTCCTGGTATCAGAGATCACTATGAGACAGAGAGTCCCTGCTGTATACAGTACAGCACAATGGAGTCATGAGGCTGCAGGGACTCCTGGTATCAGAGATCACTATGAGACAGAGAGTCCCTGCTGTATACAGTACAGCACAATGGAGTCATGAGGCTGCAGGGACTCCTGGTATCAGAGATCACTATGAGACAGAGAGTCCCTGCTGTATACAGTACAGCACAATGGAGTCATGAGGCTGCAGGGACTCCTGGTATCAGAGATCACTATGATGCAGAGAGTCCCTGCTGTATACAGTACAGCACAATGGAGTCATGAGGCTGCAGGGACTCCTGGTATCAGAGATCACTATGAGACAGAGAGTCCGGATCTCCAGACTGAGTTTGGGCTGGGAAATCCATCTAATGATAAATGGGTCTGAATTCTTCCGTGTGCAGGGGCCTAACAGGGATGCTACAAATGATGGACATCTGAAACCTACCTTATAGACAAGGTGTAAGAAACCCTGGTCTCCTTTATAGGCTACATCCAGATATGCTGCTTATTCTAAATCCAGGTGGAAAATGTGCAGTGTAATACATGCATGGCAGAATCCGTGTGTAACAAAAAAAAAGTTGGTTTTCCTGTAGATTCCATTTGGAATTTACAAGATCCATGATGGATTTTTCTATACTATTAAAGACTGTATATTAGGAAGCAGAAGCACTGGAGTTCCCCTTTAAATGAAAAGCATACGTTTGTCTATGGAGCCAGGGACACTGTTATCTCTTCACCTTTTCATTCACGTCTTGGATTTTTTTTTCTAGATTTATGACGCACTGTATTTTTCCTTGCTTACTCAGAAAAGCATTGAGTTTCCTCACTGCATGCTGCCATATATCCTACCTGTGAATGTAAGTCCCACGCTCCAAATCACCAAAAGCAATCCCTGAGAATTTAGTTTACATGATATCTGAATGGACTTATACCATGTTCGGTAATATCTATGCACACAATAGTGTTTTATTTTTCTATCTATATAAATGTATATATACCTGTTTATATATAGATATATATAGATCTAGGAAATTCAGATGTAATATATTTTATTTATGTTTTGTTACTACCAAGGTTATGTATATATGCCCATTGTATATATGACTGTATATATGGAAGGAAGCCAACATTTGTGTGTATAGTAAAGATCAATGTTCGAGTGTTTCTCCGAGATGTTTATATTTATATATATTGTGTGAATTTATGTGGTGAATAAAGATGAAAAAATATATTAATTCACAAGTGTGGCTTCCTTTTTTGCCCCCATCCTTGCTGCTTAGGTAAGTTTTATTATAGGAGAGGATATATATGGACTCGGAGGTCGAAAACAAAATTACTGTAGTTCTGTATGTTAACAGTAGGTGGTGCAGTGAGCCAGACAGACTGTAAAGAATATGCAGATGATATCAATTTGTCATCAGCTTGATGTCTGTGATGTGTACGTGTAATAACGTACATATTTTTTTGCTGCGTTTCAATATGCGGGGCCTTGGCCTGAAGGCATAATCTGGGGATAATAGCCAAACCAGAAGAACTCCTGGTTGTTATTCTACCTTCCAATAGGTGGCACTAGGAGCAAGTTCCTCTTTTCAGCAATGAGGTCTTATTTGCATATTTCTTACCCAGAATTCTTAGTAGGACATGCATAGTCTTATAAATCCCTGTACCAGTTTATCCCTAATGAGACACATCACCCCTTCTGACCCTTGTTCTGTACATAGGCGTATCCGCTGCACATTATACTTGTGTACGGTTTGGTAAGTAGTTATTGCACGTACATGTCACATATGTCAAGCTGATGACAGATTGATCTTCCAGCTGGCGCGGCTAGAGATGAGCGCATAGATCCGCCCTGGCATTGACAGATTTGCTGTCTTTGAGGTTGGCTAATAGTAAATTGGAGGCCCGGATACTGATTTTCCTCTGTGTCATCGGATGGTAAATGTAACTTTTTATGTAAATGGTTGAGTCTAGAATGAATTGGTTTAAATAAGTTGTGTTGTGGATCCAGTAGGTGGCGCTGCCTCGGCTCCGGGAGTGTTATCTGTGCTCACCTGGCGGGCGGCCCATCACAGCTAAGGCTGGGTTCACACCCCGTCCCCGAACCCGTTTAAAAAATGCGGAGAGAAATGCAGCGCTTTTTTCTCCGCATTTTTCGCCCCTTTCGGACCCCCCCCGAATAGAAACCCGAACGTAGGTGTGAACCTAGTGTAACACACCTGGAGCCTCGACATTTGCAGGTGTCGAAGTGGAAGATTGCAGATAAAAATACGGACCCATTCATTTCTATAGGCCCATACACATGACCACACTCTTATCACATGTGTTTCCATGCAGTATTCAAGGACCACAGATTATGAAGCATGTCCTATTCTTGTTCGCATTTGCAGAACAGACAATTGCAGGGAATCATACAAGTCTTTAGGCAGATCCGTGATTGTGGATGACATACTGACATTGTGGATTGCGGATTAATATTTGCAGACCGTAAATACCATATGGTCGTTTTCATGTAGCGGTCACAGGAGGCAGCGCCACCTACTGGATCCACAGCACACCAGGCAGCCCCTAATTTTACCTACTCCATTGTAGTATCTACTGTACGTAAAACCCAAAATCTGCTTAAAACTTACAGTGTGTTCTGCGCTCAATAGTATTCCCTGCTCTGGGGATAGTGTAGTGCAACAGCACCACCTAGTGGTCAGAAATGATAACGTCAGCTTCACAGGCTAAAAGCAGGTCAGCTAAACTAGGTCAGCTACAATGGATGGAGCAGGTAGACAGTAATCAATAGTTTTATCAATTTATTGCAAAGTTTCATAATAATAGTGCCAGAAATGCCCTGTCATGTTTCCCATTAGCATCTGTATATAGAAATAAAGTGTCAGCAGAATATTTAGGGTTCGTTCAGAAGGAGGAACTTTCCACGGATTCCACCCTGAATCCATGGCAAAATCTGCCACCCCCCCAATGTTTTTACTGGGAGGCAGAGATCGCAGCAAGACACTGAAAAAATAAGGATCTTGCCATTGGCATCCCATCGCGGCCAAATACGGCGGGCGGAAAATGAAGAGGATTTCCTCCTCATTTTCTGCCGTGTGAACGTAGCCTAAAGATCCCTCACTATTTCTGCAATGCTGGATTTCTGATAAGGAAGCAACCCCAGTGGTTAAGAATTCCATAAAATTCCAAGCAAAAGTGCTAAATATTTGCCTCTAAATTTACTAGAAAAATCTACAAATATTTATATCGCCACAATAAGGGCGCACACTGTGGCAGAATTATTTTTCCCCTGATGTAAATGCTGTGCGCAGTGATATGTGTATTTTTTTTTCAGATTTAGCCTCTTGTGCACAGTTATTTATATGCTATTCTGCTCTTTACTGGGGTCATTGCCGTGTGCTAAGACCGGTGGATTTTTACGTGGTGATACACATACATATAAAGATGGACGAACCTCTCGAATCATTTTGCATTTTGCAGCTCAGGCCCCTGATTCTTTTCAGGTCGCACAAATTCGACCAGTTAGGGCTGTCTGACAACAAACTTGCTTCCAATGACATTCAGCAGAATTATGAGTGCAGCTCTGGAGTATAATCCATTTTGTAAATCCAGATCAGCACATAATAATGCAATGTATTTACAGTGCGGGTGTATATATGACTAATATAGCATGTATGGCAGCATTACATACCCTTAGGTATAATAAAGACACTATCAAGTGTGAAAATAACAACTTTAATGAATGGAAGTGACAGAAATACAAACAGATTCATATCCTAATCATCGTCCTCTTCTTCCTCCTCCTCTTCCTCCTCCTCGGCCTCTTCAGCAGCAGCAGCGGCTTCTTCCTGAGCAGCCTTCAGAGCTTGTTCCTCCTCTACGGTGGGGTCTACTCCTTCACTAATTTCTGGCCCACTTGGGTACTCAGGTTGGGGTGGAGGAGGGGCAGGGGGGCTGTATTCTTCAGGACTGTACTTCGTGCCCCAACCAAAATAGATGTTTTCAAATTTCCTGTGAATGGAGGTCAGACATGAAAGTGAAGAATGCAACTAACCAATAGAATATAAGCCCCTTAAAGGGATCTGCCAAACCAATAACTGTGCCGTGCAGGGGCCTGTATTAGGAGCAGAAAGAAGCCGCAGAAACAATACAGAATGGATATGAAATCAGCCTGCAAGTGCACTGGGGGCGGGGCCTGATCTGCCAGATCTTTCTACAGACCGCTGTGAACGTTCCAGCTCTCCTCTGTGATTGGTGTCTCCTTTTAGCTATGGCTGACATTTTCAGCAATACCTGCCTCAATACCAGCAGGTAAATCTGGTAAATCAGGCTCCGCCCCTGGTGCACTTTCAAGCTCATTTGTATATCCATAAGAGCTGGAATTAGACTGTTTCTGTTTCCATTAGTCCCCCATGATGGTGAATAAATGCCGTCATGGGGGACGTGATGGAAAACAGGATTATCTGGGCATTGCTTTTTGGCCACATGTATGTTCCTGCTCCTATTAAAGGCCCCTGCTTGGCACTTTTTAAGGAAACAGTGGACTGAAAATTGTCTGTGCACCAGGGGAAGGTGCTCACACACATCAGATGAACCCAATTTCGGCGGGGCTCAGTGACCGTATAATGTGATGCCCTGACTATCTCCTGACAGGTAATGTTGACTTTGAACATCCCCGATATTCTGTTCTCTCCCCCAGAAATGTCCGGTAGTGAATAACTCCCCTCTGTCCATTCAGAATACATGCATGCTCATTGCTCCATTCTAGGCTGTGTCCCATGTGGGTGACCATGTGGCATTATCAGACTGGAACAAGATGGACATTCCTAAAATATCGGCAGTGCTAACTACAGAAAGAAATCTGGATATATTAATATGAGGCCTCTGCACACAAGACCCCTGAAAGCGACAATCAGAGATTTTTATCATTATGCACCTATTTTACCAATATTGTCTTATTTAGTTACTGCTTTCTATCTGAAAATCACAGGATCCCTCTCATTAGCTGGGTCATGTCATCTCATTTGGACCTGTTGGGATTGACCTGATCCTCTCTGTTCTCCAAAAGCCACAACTTCACTTCCTGCTGATGACTAGACGGCTCCTGTCACACAGTCACAATGGCGGAGATGACTGACTGTATACTTATGGTCTTATAGATTATATAGGAGAAGGAAAGAGGAATGGATAATTGCACAGTCCTCCAGCAGGCAGAGATGGCACTGGCTCTAGCTGCCTGAGTGATGCTGTGCTGGGGCATCATGGGATTGACAGCTAAGCACAGACAATAAGAAATCTAAGAATCAAGATGGTTTCTCATTACGGAAGTGGAGAGATCAAATACATACTTAGAACTTGCAATGGTGTAGGCTCCAGGCCACAGGTTAGAGCGGAGAACGGCAAGAGCGTACTGAGGAATGTGCTGGGAGGAGAGGTAAGCCGTCCATGGAGGGGTGCTGTTTATCTCTGGGAAAAAGAAGACAAGGCAAGTATTGAGGAGTCATTATACAGGCAGAGGGGGACATTATAGGAGGTTACACAGAGCAGGAGTGGACGGGCAGAGTGATGGATCCCCACCTGAGACCCTTTTCTGTAAGGCAGGTGAAACGTGAATAATTGTGATTCACCTGTAAAAAGCAGAACTGCAAGTACATGCCTTCTTTATGCAGGTTTAACTGCGCCATGTGAATACACCCTTACCCTGGAGGGGAGGTGATGTGCCCTGTGATGAGCAGTTATTGCCAGGATAAGTAGCCAGTACACTCAATACTTAATGTGGAAGAAATGTGATGACAAATGGCGACCATGGTGACCTGGCCAGACAGAAGACTAGACTTAGGTTCAGACTTCCTCTCCCCTCTGTCATGTCTGTCCGTTTTTTATAATTTCAGAGAATGCAAATATGGCCTTGAAGTGGCAATCTACTCTGGTTAAAGGGGTTGTCCAGTTTCAGACCAAATATGGAGAGACAATTATTATTAAACTTGTGTGTCCATCACATGACCAAGGACTGTACATCACATGACCACGGACCGTATATCACATGACCACGGACTGTGCATCACATGACCATGGACTGTACATCACATGACCACGGACTGTGCATCACATGACCACGGACCGTACATCACATGACCACGGACCGTACATCACATGACCACGGACCGTACATCACATGACCACGAACCGTACATCACATGACCACGGACCGTACATCACATGACCACGGACCGTACATCACATGACCACGAACCGTACATCACATGACCACGGACCGTTCATCACATGACCACGGGCCGTACATCACATGACCACGGGCCGTACATCACATGACCACGGGCCGTACATCACATGACCACGGGCTGATTTTTATGCACTGGCAGTAAGCAGAATGAATGACAGCAAGAAGAGAACTAGAAAACCATGAGGAACTGATACAGAAAGTATATTGGAAAATTGTACAACTATTCATTATATAAACAATAATTGTCTCTAGATATTGGTCTGGACAACCCCTTTAAGGCCAGTTTCAGACAACTATGTTCAGTCCGGAAAACACAGTCTGTTTGATGGCGTCATTTCCCAGATGGTGGTTTGGCTGAAGTGAACTCTTAGCACTGTAGATCACTAAGATGCTGCGAGTCCAATTCAGCAAGACCTTCGTCAGTCCAGGAAATGTGGCCATAACATGGACTGAGTTTTCTAGACTGAACATGGTGGTCTGAAGCCAGCCTTAGGCCATCTTCCAATGCAGATACGGTGGCCCATTTTACAGAATTTCAGTGCAAAATCTGCCTCATGGGTTAGTACCAGGGCCAGAAATGTGAATTTTACCTGTTTACTAGTCTGTGAAGAAAACATACAGCTAGGTGCCAATGTCTATCATCTTTATCTATCCACATAGCATTTAATGGGGTTGAGAATATTAATGACCTCATTAGCATGGGTCATCTCTATCAGATTGGTGGGGGTCCGACTCTTGCCACCCCCCAGTGATCAGTTGTTTGAAGGCTACTTAGTAGCGGCGGTGCAGAATATTGCAGATTTGTCCAATTCTGGTACCTGCATCTTCTGAGAGGGGGGTGAGGAGTGGCGGCCCCACTTCAGGTTCTGGCTCCTCTTCATCTTCCTTCTCTTCCTCCTCTCCTTCCTCTTCTTCCATTTCCTCCTCAGATTTCACAGCTGTATTAAGCCAGACACAACGTCCCTGAAGAAAAGGAAACAAATGTAAAGACAAGACAAAGGAAGACCCTAAAGCTCTGTATACGGTATACACATGGCTGGCAGTGTTCTCACCTGGGGCAGAATATGCTGCACATGATGAACCCAACTAGACAGGTTCTCCACCAGGTCAGCCACTGGGATGCCCTCAAACTCTGGGTTCTCCTCATAGGTGTCCCTCGTTGCTCCTTCCTCTTCTTCTTCACCTTCCTCTTCTCCAAACTGGTAGTAGCCCAGTGGACTGACGTGGGTTCCTGCAGAGATCCGGGCAATCTGTGCACGTAGAAGGTTAGCTTCTGTTCCTTGAAATGGTGGGTAGGTGATGACTGGGGCTTCAAGATTTCCAGTGAAGAGACGTCTGATCTGTTGCCAAAGATCGAGGATTGTGAGACACAGATACAAGAAGGGACATTACTGACACTGACAAGACATGGATACCATCAGATACCTTTCGTGCGGCTGTGATCTGTGCCGGCGTTACCGGCGGGAGCCTGATCCATTCTGCCCCAGCTTCAGTGCACACAAAGTACACGTATTTATTGGTTCCTGTACCATTTTCCTCTCGAGGCACCACAGGGGGAGGACGGTAAGTAGATTTAGGAGGTAAGTCTTCTGCCTCTTCTTTTTCCTCCTCATCTTCCTCTTCCTCAGCTGTTGTTTTCTCTTCTTCTTCTTCTGCCTCCTCCTCTGCCTCTTCATCTTCACCTTCACGAAACTGAACTTCCGCCACCAAATAGCTACCCCCTGTACCCAAGATCTTTCCCCAGAAGCGGCAATACTGGAGTGGATGGGTGTCAGTGAGTCGTTTCATGGCGAGGGCTATCCGTACTGTCTCATCTTGCCCTAAGTTCACTCCTCCTTGTTGGAGAAGATGAGCAAGGTCATAGAGGTTAGGAAGAGGCGAGTCTGTCTAAGAATGAAAATAAAGAGGTACATATTAGAAAGCTGGGGTAACATTGCCATCTACTTCTAGGTGTACGATCCCACTGGGAAGAAGACAGAAATTATTTTATGTAGCAAACAGTATATTGGTGGAGGTCTCCTTATAACCCTGGTGAGCAGCAGCTTCTGCTGGGGAAAGATGAAAGTTTTTTTTTCTGGAGCGACCACTACAGGGGATATGTAGTATTACAAAACACCCTCTTAAAGGGGTTCCCTGGGACGACATGTCATCCACGTGCACATGACCGGTGCAATTACTCACTGGCTCTGGTGGTGATGCCAGCATGGACATGACAGCTGAGCCAGCGATTAGCTGCATTCTCAATATGGGCACGGACGGCACGTCATTGCTGCAGTATGTAAACAGGGACGGTGGGTACCACAAATTTTTATCAATCCTAGAAACTTGTACCCCCCCCCCAAAAAAAAATAAAATAAAATTTATATTCCCATTAGAAGTTTACATGTGGTAAATTGTGGTGAAGGTATTCTTCATACTGGTGGCTGGATTTGTAGAGATCCACTCGCTTCTGGTCCTCAGCTGTGTCATGTGACCAGCAATAAGACTCTCCAGCTGACACAGCACCTTATGTGAGGACAGGAAGTCAGTTTCTCCATTCCTATAAGAACTTCAATGTAAATCTATTAAAGGGATTGTCTGGTCCCAAATTGATCTTTCATACTGATAACTTATCCACAGGATAGGTCATCAGAATGTGATATGTCAGGATCCGACACCCAGACCCTGCACAGGTCAGCTGTTTCTGCAACCTCCAGGTGCCAGAAGCTGCTAGTGGACGGGGAAAGTGTGCTGTACCGGTCCTATAAAAGTAATAGGGGCAGCGCTGCAGTTCCCTGGAACCACCACTATGCAGTGGGCGGGGCTGCTGTGTCACTCCTATTACATGAATAAGAGTGATGCAGCACGTGCTCCCCATCCAATAGCAGTTTCTGGCACCCGGAGGCTCCTAGAATAGATAGACCTGTAGATAGGTCATCAGTGTGAAAAATCAATTGGAGGCCGGACAACCCCTTTAAGCAAGAATAGAGAAGCTGACTTCCTGTCCCTTATATAGGTGTCAGTTGGACAGTCAGAGTGCTGGTCACATGACACAACTGAAGACCATAAGCAAATAGGTAACTCACAAATTCAGACACCAGAATGAAGATTACCTGCACTACAATGGTATATCATACAATATTACCCCTGAGCTGCGTCTAAGGATCCTCACCCTACTCTGTACTGGCTATGGGCAAGAACCCCCAAACAGTTCCTACGGATGGTCCCCACTTTCTTCTGAAGGAGTTTTTGGTTTGGCCCGGTAGTTTATAAGGTTTCTTTCTTATGCTAGTTTGCATTGGTCATGAGCCAGATGACAATCTCAGCCCCACTACACATAATGACACCTCCGTCACCTGTTCATGCTATGCTTATTCCTCACCATTTCTCCATCTCCTTCGGTCTCATCGGCTTCTCCTGCACCGCGAGTGAACAGCGCACGGTGAGATTCTGCCTTAGTAAAAGTGGGGGGGTCTTCAGTCAGGGGGCGCAGCGAGTCAAGTCCTTTGTTCAGCCTAGACCAGTGCAGCTCTGTGCTCATCTGCTCAAGGGTCTCCAGGGCATTAGGGGGGCGCTCTGACAGGATCCGCGACAGAAGGGCTGAGAGGTGTTCATAGCTGTGGAATAAATACAGGGCGTTCACATGTTGCTATGGTAACTACTTTATATATCTATTAATCTACTAATGCTCTTTAACCCTTTCTTGCTATGTGACGTATGTATCTGTCATAAACAAGGGCTTCTTCACCGCGATGTTATATATATATATATATATATATATATATATATATATATACAGTGCTGGCCAAAAGTATTGGCACCCCTGCAATTCTGTCAGATAATACTCAATTTCTTCCAGAAAATGATTGCAATCACAAATGCTTTGGTAATAATATCTTCATTTAATTCGTCTTCAATGGAAAACCACAAAAAGAATTGTCAAAAAGCCAAATTGGATATAATTCTACACCAAACATAAAAAAGGGGGTGGACAAAAGTATCGGCCCCCTTTAAAAAATCATGTGTTGCTTCTCTAATTTGTGTAATTAACAGCACCTGTTACTTACCTGTGGCACATAACAGGTGGTGGCAATAACTAAATCACACTTGCAGCCAGTTGAAATGGATTAAAGTTGACTCAACCTCTGTCCTGTGTCCTTGTGTGTACCACATTGAGCATGGAGAAAAGAAAGAAGACCAAAGAACTGTCTGAGGACTTGAGAAGCAAAATTGTGAGGAAGCATGAGCAATCTCAAGGCTACAAGTCCATCTCCAAAGACCTGAATGTTCCTGTGTCTACCGTGCGCAGTGTCATCAAGAAGTTTAAAGCCCATGGCACTGTGGCTAACCTCCCTAGATGTGGACGGAAAAGAAAAATTGACGAGAGATTTCAACGAAAGATTGTGCGGATGGTGGCTAAAGAACCTCGACTAACATCCAAACAAGTTCTAGCTGCCCTGCAGTCCGAGGGTACAACAGTGTCAACCCGTACTATCCGTCGGCGTCTGAATGAAAAGGGACTCTATGGTAGGATACCCAGGAAGACCCCACTTCTGACCCAGAGACATAAAAAAGCCAGGCTGGAGTTTGCCAAAACTTACCTGAGAAAGCCAAAAACTTTTTGGAAGAATGTTCTCTGGTCAGATGAGACAAAAGTAGAGCTTTTTGGGAAAAGGCATCAACATAGAGTTTACAGGAAAAAAAAAGAGGCCTTCAAAGAAAAGAACACGGTCCCTACAGTCAAACATGGCGGAGGTTCCCTGATGTTTTGGGGTTGCTTTGCTGCCTCTGGCACTGGACTGCTTGACCGTGTGCATGGCATTATGAAGTCTGAAGACTGCCAACAAATTTTGCAGCATAATGTAGGGCCCAGTGTGAGAAAGCTGGGTCTCCCTCAGAGGTCATGGGTCTTCCAGCAGGACAATGACCCAAAACACACTTCAAAAAGCACTAGAAAATGGTTTGAGAGAAAGCACTGGAGACTTCTAAAGTGGCCAGCAATGAGTCCAGACCTGAATCCCATAGAACACCTGTGGAGAGATCTCAAAATGGCAATTTGGAGAAGGCACCCTTCAAATCTCAGGGACCTGGAGAAATTTGCCAAAGAAGAATGGTCTAAAATTCCAGCAGAGCATTGTAAGAAACTCATTGATGGTTACCGGAAGCGGTTGTTCGCAGTTATTTTGTCTAAAGGTTGTGCTACCAAGTATTAGGCTGAGGGTGCCAATACTTTTGTCCGGCCCATTTTTGGAGTTTTGTGTAAAATGATCAATGATTTGACTTTTTTTCATTCTCTTTTGTGTTTTTTTCATTGCAAGCAAAATAAATGAAGATATTATTACCAAAGCATTTGTGATTGCAATCATTTTCTGGAAGAAATTGAGTATTATCTGACAGAATTGCAGGGGTGCCAATACTTTTGGCCAGCACTGTATATGTCAGGAGCGCAGCCAAGAGCAATCATTGCGTCTTTGTAGAAGAAAGGGGCTCCTTCTGTCACCCCATTGCCCCCCTACAATATGATCATGGAACGCTGATGGGCTTTCATTGTAGCCAGAACACTAACATTGGCAATGGCACACCTATTAGGCCCTGTCAGAATTTTTGTGCCTTCTACATTGTCTTTTCCTTCACAGTAGCCCATTACCACTGTGCAGGGAACTACAGCACGGCCCCAGTGAAGTGAGGGAGTAGCCCTGCAATTCTCTGTGCAGCTGGGTGGCCAGGAGCGCAGCTTCACAGGGAAGCATAGTCGGGGGCTGCAGTGCTGAATCGGTGCTGCGGCCCCCTTATTTTTCAGATTGGCTGTCTACGCAAGTCCAGCCCCGGTGGTCAGAACTTGTGGAAAGTTATTCCTGTCTTAGCAGCGATTTGCCAAGATGACAATCACCTAATACGGTTTCTAAAATCGATGGCCCATCCTTAATATTAATATTATATCTGTGAGGGTGCAGCACCTGGGACACCCGCAGATCAACAGTCCCATAGACTCTCCTGCACTGGGACTCCCGCAGGGCCTATCCTAACACAGGCTTTTATCATCCAGCTTTCCTTAACTCCTGAATGGCTAATCGTCCTGGTTACTGGGTGCAAGAGATACAACTGAAGAACTAGGACTTTATAAAGCTGGCTGACAACCCATGTAGGAACAGATATACTGTCCAGGTTGTCACACGGCTTCCCCTTATTTCTTATCAGTTGTCAATGGCAACCAATCAGATTCCAGCTTTCATTTTTTAGAGAACATTTGAAATAGAAAGTAGCAATCTGATTGGTTACTACGGTCAACTCTTCTTCTTATACTTTCCATCAGTTCTGGACCATAACGCCCAGCATGCCCACCTGCCATGTTAGTCCCAGCCGAGGCAGTGACACATAGTGTATAGTATCCTTATATATATATATATATATATATATATATATATATATATATATATACTACAGACTGTAGTGTAGTATAGTGAGGTGTGCACTTACAGGCTGACTCTGGAGGGCCCCGCTTGTAGTAAATAGGCTTTGGCATATTTAATCTGCAGCTCGCGGGGATCTGGGGCCACCTCAGGCGGGTTCTCAGACATCTTCACAGATCCTTACAATGGCCCGGACAGGAGACCCCAGTAACTGACACGGCCCGTGCAGCTGCCGCTTAAAGCCTGCGCTCTGCTTCTGCGTCTCCCGTTGCTAGGACAACCGCTCGGCTGTCTTCCGTTGCTAGGCGCTCTACTAAAACTTCCGGATCATGTGACCAAACGCTGCACATTGCATGCCGGGGATTGTAGTTTACTATGATGAGCCCTGTACATTACATAGACCACATTATAGGATTGTATCACACAGGGCTCATATCTGGGGGCCAGCTGTTATTAGATTACCAGCTCAGGCTCATTGCTTGGCAGGTTTAACCCCTTCTAGCCACAGCCATTTTTAGATTTTCCAAAAGCCATAACTTTTTTTATTTTCCCATTTACAGAGCCATCTGAGGGCTTAATCTTTGCAGGACAATTGTACTTTGTAGTGGTACCATTTATTATTCGACAATGTACTGGGAAGCTGGAAAAAAATTCAAATGGCATAGAATTAGAGAAAAAGTGCATTTGTGCGACTTTCTTACAGACTTCGTTTTTACGGTGTTCACTGTGCAGCGAAAATGACCTGTCACTTGTAGTCTATGTGTAGTTTATATTTCATTTCTATAGTTTTCGTTAGAGTTGCCATATTCTGACACCCGTAACTTTTTTATATTTCTGTATACCGAGCTGTATAAGGCGTCTTTTTTGCGGGACCAGATGTAGTTTTTACTATTCTGACACCCGTATCTTTTTTATATTTCCGGATACAGGGATACATAGCAATGGATCACTGTCCCCGGATCTCGTTCCATGGAATGGCGATCACAGGAAGATGGCGGCACCCATACACCACTGATAAAGTGAACAAGGCAATAGTAGGGTCAGTGCCCACAATCACGGGCTTTGCCACTTGGCCGCCATGTTTAAAGACCCGACATCCGCCATAATGGTATGACAAATGTTGGGAAAAGGATATAGGGTTTGTCCACGATTAGAAAATGATGGTTGCTTTCAATCAAAACTAGACCCGCACTTGTAAGTGGGTTGTTTCTGGTAATGCAGCCCTGCACCATTAAAGTGAATGGGCATGACCTGCAATACCTCACATAACCTGTGGACAGGTGTGGTGCTGTTTTTGGAAGACAGTGGGGATGTTTTTCTAACCATGTTAAAGTCCTTTAATAGGTAAAATATATCCACATAGGTTGACTAGGCTGAGCGCCCCCATACTGACCACCAAAATATATGCACAGACAGTGACCACACTGCCACGGATATTCACAGCAAAAAATTTTATTCTGTCACACAGCAACCATCACACGACGCTAAAAACCTGCTTTTCGGAGTTACGTCCCCTTTATCAAGTGGAGTATGGTACAAGAGTGGAAACCTTTGTGATTTTTTTTATTTTATTTTTCCCTCTAGGATAATGTAGGAGTCATTAGACCAGTGGGCATTGTTGGGCCTCCTTGGGAGTAGCTTTTTCTTGGGGTCACTACTGCCGCCTGCTTGGTAAAGTAGTGTTGAGTTATCTTCATTCAAGGTTGTACATGTTCTTTGTACAAGAGTAGTCTACACCTTCCACCTAAAGCAGTGCCTCTGTCTTCAGCTTCAAAGATCTTACACAGTCTGTGGATTACTTGAAGCCAGGTAGAACAAACTACTTTACCAAGCAGGTGGCAGTAGTGACCCCAAGAAAAAGCTACTCCCAAGGAGGCCCAACAATGCCCACTGGTCCAATGACTCCTACATTACCCTAGAGGGAAAAATAAAATTAAAAAAATCACAAAGGTTTCCACTCTTGTACCATACTCCACTTGATAAAGGGGACCTAACCCCAAAACGCGTTTTTTAGCGTCGTGTGATGGTTGCTGTGTGACAGAATAAAATTGTTTTGCTGTGAATATCCGTGGGTGTGCGCGGTGCCTCTTTCCATATTGGTCTCCACCAGTAGGAGAAGTACCATTGGTCAATTGAGATCTACATATACCTTCGCCCTAACCCAAGGACGACGAGGCTTTCAGCTGCTACAAGAGCACCCCAAATATATGGTGGTTTAAGAGTTCCACCAGGTCCAAGGAGAGACAAGTGTACCCTTGGGAGATCAATAAAGCTCGGTGCACTTCCTATTACCATTATTTCAAGTGACCATACTGCGACAGAGATGACATCAGGATCCCTCATCTTACATTTTGCCATTTGACAGGGCGAATAGGGCTATTCCTTTCATTAGCATGAGGGAACCTCGATGCTAAGCTAAGGCTGTGCCATTTTCATTCTGTCCACTAGTGAAACGGTGTACAATATGGCGCCCTTTTGGCTTCCCCCAGCACCACAGTTTTCAGTCGCCATTGTCCTGCTCATCTATCCGGTCTTCATGGAGCAGCCACCCAGCCACACGCCTTGCAGAGTTTGTCACATTTCTTCGCAGCTCAGCTCAGCTCAGCTCAGCTCAGTCCCATTGAAGTAAATCAGGGTAACCATGGTGGCATGGAGGTTGAACACTGTGGTCTCTTCAAACAGCTAACCAGTGGGGGTTGTGGGGTTTGTTAGGTATCATTTGATAAGCCTGGAAAACCACTTTAACATGTCATTTATACCGCACAGTGAACATCACAAAAATGGAACTCAATGCCCCACTAAAAAAATGTATAATTACTAATTATTTTTTATCCCATACCCAAAGTAGAAAAATATAAAAAAACAATCTGTCATATGACTGTCGATGAACAAAAAAAAAAAAGTTATGGCTGATGAAAAAAGCAATAAAATATGCAGCATCCTAAAGACCAAAATAGGCCACGTCCTTAAAGAGGTTGAAGGCACAGTGATAAAAAACCCCATATACTGTATGTTTAAAGACACGTCATGCATCAAATCGAGACAATCAGGTGTAGGCTCATTTAACCTCTTATATGTAAAAAAGCAGCCTATAATGCTCAGGGATAGGCCTTGCTTTATCTAGTTGTGTTAAGTTTACAGGGGCCACATTGGTGACTGCGGTAGAAGGGGTTGTTTTTCACTTACTGTATGTACGTAACGGGCCCCCAATCTCCTTGTTTGTCAGGTGAATGTATCATTGAGGCGGGAACAAAAATTCTCAATGGTCGGCACCATATCTCCCGTGAAGAGAGAACATATGCTGCCTACAAATATAAACTGTATGCGGATAAACAATTTTATTTAAGGGGTTGTCCCACGAAGTAAAGTGAGAAGGACCTTTCTCGTGCTCCACATTCAACCTGATCGCAGCCAGGTTGAATGTAGGGGGAACTGGTGACGGTCATCGCTCCCATTCACTTCAATGGGAGTGCTGTACTTCGGCTATCTCCGGCGCTCCGAGTGTAGTGAATGGGAGCTCCAACTACTAACAGTCCCTCCTACATTCAGTCTGACTGAGAAAGACCCTTCTTACTTTACTTTGTACAACCTCTTCAATGGCCATTATACTAACCATGATTGCTGCATGTAAACAGTGGTTAACACTGGAGGAGCTTGAAGATCCTGGGCCCCAATGCAAATCTGTAACAGGGCCCCTAGCTACCCTGTGCCATCTATAATAGTGGTGTATTTTATGTTACAGGGGGACCTTTAGGGTAGAAAATGCTGGTTAATGGGCACCCTCCATTCGGCATGTTATGTTATATTGCCAATTGGCACTTGTTAATGGGTAGAAAATTTGCCTGTATGAAAAGATCCCTAAGATGCCCAATTATTTGTTCCCACGAGAAATAAACCACTGCCCAAAGTCTTTGTCCATGGCTCACTCCCCTCTCCTCATTGAAGTTGTCATGGTGGAGCCTGTAGAAATAGTTGTAGGGTGCACATAAACATCTCTAATTGTGGCTTCTATAGAAGACTGTCCTGACTCACCCAATGATAATTCACTAGCCTGGAAAAAAATGTCATTAAATGCCACAAAGTGTGGGTGGGAAGGTCGGGTCTTTGTTGCACATTTATAGGATTGAAGATGAATGCTGCTGTGTCACTCCAAAAACTTTGATGACTTAATCCTGTCCTCTAATAATGCTGTACTTAACGCCAAGTTCTTACAAAGAAAGTTCTAGCCATAAATCCTGAGTGATGTGAACATGTTTCAGAATGAGGTGGCTCGGAAGAAGAGAGTGTACGGAGCCTGACTCGGAAGATGCTTCTTATTCCAGGGTTTTTGAAGATCACACTGTTTGCTTCATCCCTTATTCTCAAGAAGGTTTTCCATAAGATGTGAGTATCGACACGTTTCATGTATTGGTTAAGCAGCATAATTGAATTTAGTTAAATTTACTTTAAATATAGAGATTCTCCGACTTGCAATTTATTTAGGTCTAGTTAGGTTAAGGTTGCTCTTTGCATTTGAGATTCATCTAAAATCTCAGTTTGCCCCAAGTGTAATGTTTTACTTCTATTAGTCAATCCATGGTAACTTGCGTCTTGATAACTCATTTGAAGGAACTTTGCTCTTTAATGGGGTTTGTCTGGGCTGGGGGACATTTTTGATACTGATCACATATCCTCAGGAAGCAGAAGGCTCCATCCCTGGTATAGCAGTGGTGCAACGCTGCACCTAGTCACTGGAATGAATTCAGAGCCTCATTACTTGGCACAGACATTATACCGCAGATCGGGCCTTTTGCTTCTGGTTACGTCCCCTGTATAGGAGACTGATTTCTTGCAGGGTCTGATGGTCGTACCACCACTGATCCGATACTGATCATCTATCCAGTGGATTCACAAACAATGTCCAGTTTAGGTTTTCTTGGTGTTTTCTCACCCACTTTTTGGTTGCTAAAAATGTTTGATCGTAGTCAATAGGGAAATGTGAGGTTCATAACACATGATACATTTTTGTTTGTAATTTTCTTAGGAGTTTTTGGCCAAAGAGGCGTTTGTCCATATAATACAGCATGCCCTACTTGTGATTTTTGTGTTTTTGGGTGTTTTCTAGCTGTAGTCCTTGATTTTAACATTTACTGCAAAAAAATCTTTACCTGCTGGCTTGACCTGAGTTGCAGCTTTTGGAAGAGTTTTAAATACACTTTAGGCTTCATTCAGATCACCTTTTTAATATCTGTTTAGCACGTCGTTTTATTGGATGCAAAAAATAGATGCAAACAGATGGCCATCCGTTTACATAGACATCAATGTATACCATACCTTTGTGTCCATCCAAAAAAATGGACCCAATTTTTTTTTATTGATATCTACAGTATGTAAATGGATGGCAAGTCGTTAAATGAAGGTAAAACATGTGATCTGAATAGAGCCTTAGGCAGGTATCCTCTTGGCTCCACCATGAAATGACCCTCCAGTTCCAGATAAAAAAATTTCAGCTAAGGGGGAATGTATACTTAAAGTACCTGGTGCCCTCCTTTTGTGTGCATCTGCCCCAAATTGCCGGTCCTGTGTGCATTTACCTAAGATTATCTGCTGGCTAGTCCAAGGGCAGAGGGAAGTGTCCCAGACTACCTAATTACAGTATAGAAGCTGGCACTCTTTTTACATGGGGACCTGGAAGCAGGAAATTTTGGGAAGAAGCATTCAAAAGGACGGCACGGCGCTAGTTACTTTAAAGGGGTTGTCTGGGGTAAAATAAAAATGAACCCCTAAACTAATCCCCCTCCCCCGTCTAACTTCTAATTTACTTTGTTTTAAAAAAAAATGTATAATTACCCTATTGCCAGGGCGGTCATGTGACCGCCCCAGGCACACTTTCTGATAATCCGGTGACATTCCGTTTCCCCGTTTCCGAAACGGAACATCACAAATACTCCCCCCCACCCCATCATACTTATGTGTCTTCCTCTCTGGGAACGGCTCCTCCCCTTCTTTAACTCTGCTAGCACTTGCGCAGTCCAGAGGTGCCTCTGACACATGCACAGTAGAGATGGCACTCCATCTCTACTGCGCAGGCATCATAGGCACTTCCGGTCAGTGCACACGCCATCAGAGGTGCATCTGTACTGCGCAGGTGTCTCCAGCCTGCGCACAGCCAGGAGAGTGAAAGAAAAGGAGGGGCCGTTCCAGAAGGGAAGTCTAAAGAGGAAGACAGGTAAGTATGATGGGGTGGAGGGGTGGGCTGAGTTAGTTAGTTGGGAAGGGCTAGTAGTGGGCGGGATAGCTAGGGAGACAGGGATGGGGTGTAAGGGAGTGAGAGAGGAGGGGGGAGTGAGGGGGGAGGTAGTGTGGAAGCTACACAGGAAGCTACAGAGCAGGAAGCTACACCATGTAAACAAATGCAGAAGATGCCAGGAGCTCCCAGAGAAACCCAGAAATCACTCAAAACACTTCTAAAGATATTTGGGTGCACTTATTAACCCATTAATAGCACTAACAGACCTTTTTTTAACAAAAGATTTTTTGCCCGGAAAACCCCTTTAAAGAGGACCTTTCAGGTCCTCATGCACATGCGGTTTTATATACCGCTAGAAAGCCGACAGTGCGCTGAATTCAGTGCACTGTCAGCTTTCCCGTTATGTGCCCTGGGGCTGGAGATATCGGTGCTGTTACCGATCTCAGCCCAATGTCAGAAGGGCGTTCCTTACAGTCTAGCTGGGCTGTGCGGAACGCCCCCTTGACAGTACTCGTCCATAGCCCTGTACTGTCATAGGAAGCGTTCCTTACAGCCCAGCGATGACGCTGAGCTGTGAGGAACACCCCCCCAGTACAAGTCTATGGACGAGTACAGTCGGGGGGGCGTTCCTCACAGCCCAGCTAGACTGTCAGGAACGCCCTTCTGACGGTGGACGGTGAAACTAAGACCACCGATATCTCCAGTTGAATTCAGCACACTGTCGGCTTTCTAGAGGTATGTAAAACCGCATATGCATGAGGACATGAAAGATCCTCTTTAAGCATTTATTCCCTTATTAGGGGAAATTTTTCCCGAGAAGTAGAAGGTCATTTTAAGTATGTCTGCTTGGCAAAGCTCCACCAATATTGGGGAAAGGTATACACTTGTTTTTCCCACAGCTATTCCTCCCTACTTTGCCATAAACATGTCCACTGATGCGCATTTTATTTTCAACTGGAGAGGTACCTATGTCACTTCTAGATCCTTCTGATCTAGATCTTAGGCTTATATTCGAAGACCAAATATTCTGTCATGTTGACATTGGCTGTCTTTTTTGTAATCTGTACAGCGAGCTTGAGAAGCAAAAATTTTTGGCTGAATGTTACCTAATTTGCCTTTTTTGTGGGTTAGATGGAGATGTATGTTTTTAAATCATGTATATGCCTATCTCACTCCTATATGTATATTATTTGTCAAAGTTTTTGGACATTTAGGTCTCTTTTCTTGTACACTTTTATATAAACATTTGTTACCGAGCATGTCTATGGCAAATGTGCCGTTTCTTCCAAAACTGTCCTTTTATTGATGTAAAAAAAGTTCATTGAGTTTATGTTCATATTTCTACAGGTTTAATGCAGTCTTGAAACTATTCAACCATCAAAGTATCTTGGTCATTGTTCCTGTTTTTTTTAATTTTGATTCTTTTTTCCTGGACCTGGGGAAGACTGAGTCTCTCGATCGACTTAGAATGTAAACAAAGAGGGATCCTTCAGAAAACCACAGATCAGTCTCTGAAGACTTCCATACGTGCTCCACAAAAGATAGAGAAGGAACTTCTTGTTCTTGTCTGGGTTTGGCCTTTTGGAGAACCCTTCCGTTTAAACACTTGCCAGAGTATCTATGGTATCCCTGGATGTAAGCTAACGGCAAACAGGAGCTTGTATAGCATTGCTGATGCTGTTGTTATACACCATGTAGATATCATGTATGATAAAAAGTCCTTACCACAAGAACCACGGCCTCTTTATCAACGTTGGGTATGGTTTAACATGGAACCACCACTGATTATCAAAAATCTTCATTTCTTGGATAACCTATTTAATATGACTATGACATTCCGCCAAGACTCTGATGTCTACAGACCTTATGGTCGAATTGAAGCTTTGAAGGAACCTCAGAGCTTCTCAATCCCTGCCAAGACTAAATTTGTCGCTTGGGTGGTTAGTCAATGGTATCCAGGTGTCAGACGAAATATTTATTATGAGGAACTTAAAAGATACCTTCCAATTGATGTCTATGGGAAGAAACACAATAAACTGTCTTGGGATGACTTTTATCAAACTATCTCAAAGTACAAATTTTACTTAGCATTTGAGAATTCAATCTACAAGGATTACATCACTGAAAAGATGTGGTCCAATGCTTTAGATTCATGGGCTGTTCCTGTTGTATTAGGGACAACTCGTGAAAACTATGAGCGTTTCATCCCTGGAGATGCCTTCATCCATGTAGATGATTTCTCAAGCCCAAAGGAGCTAGCTTCTTATCTTTTTGAGCTAGATAAGGATGAAGAGAGATATAAAAAGTATTTTTACTGGAGATCTCACTACCATGTGAGAAGAGAGACTGGATGGGACAACCATTACTGCAAAGCCTGTAGGGCTCTTCAACAGGCTCCGGATTACCAAGTTATCCCTAGTGTCGAAAAGTGGTTTTTGAAGGATGTATAGACTTAATGGACAACTCTGTACAATGTAACAATAAATTTCATAAATCAATAGTGCAGATGATAATAGTAAACTGTGTTATATATTTTATGAAGGACAATGTTTCTTTTTTTTGTTATTTCCATTCCCATTCCCCTGCACTGATCACTATTCTTTTTTTTTTTTAACTGTAATTTTTATTGAAAAAATTTTTCATTAACAAGGTATAAAGAGAAAAAAGATCAAACAAGCAGAAAACAATGAGGTAGGTAGAGGCTATCCACCTCTTCTCCCTTAAGCAATATGCATTCAAATTAGACAGTAAACAAGGGAGGGGAGAAGAGGACTAGAGATCAGAGACCCTGTGATGTACAATACATATCCCAGGGTGCCCAGATAGCCCCAAAGGCCTCCTGTGAGTTGTTTAGGCCCGCGGTCAGGCATTCAAGACTCCTCACATCCTTCACTCTAGCCACAAGTTCAAGACCAGATGGGGGACTCACTTTCTTCCAGTTTCTAGCTATGAGAATTTTAGCTGCAGTACAAAGGTGCAAGAAAAGCCTGGATGACTTATTGCTCAGGTACTTGGGGGAAGGTTCAGGAGATAGACCAGAGGGTCAAGAGGGACCTCTTGCAAAAAGAGAGCAGTCGTCAAAGTCCTGACCTCCCTCCAGAAACCCAGGATGAGAGGGCACGTCCAAAAGATGTGGTGCAGGGTACCCACCGCAGCTCCACAGCGCCAGCACCATGGGGGAACCAATGGGTTTAAAGCATGGAGGAGAGCCGGGGTATGATACCAATGCATCAACAACTTATACTGCGCTTCCCGAAATGTAATGCACTGAGATGATTTCTGGGCCCGAGACCATACAATCCGCCACTGTTCCTGGGAGATGGGTCTACCCACCGCCTCCTCCCATTTAAGCATATAGCGATGGGTAACTGGGGAGCCTGTAGTTTGTGAGGTAAGAAGTTGGTAAATAGAGGATATAAGGCCCCTAGTGGACGTACCTGCACGGCAAATCTTTTCAAAAGCGGTGGGCAGTGACACTTTAAGGGACCCATGGAGGGAGCGGACAAAGTGAACCACCTGTAAATAATGGAACCATTCAGAACCTGGCAGGTTTTGGTTAGCTATAAGGTAGGCAAAGGACCTGAGTTCCAAGGTTCCAGGATCAACCATGTCCGCAATCCGGTAAAGACCAGCTTTAGACCACACCTTAGTCATGGCAGAGGTCAGGCTTTCCGGGAGAAGGGGGTTGTATAATATGGAGACCATAGATGAGTGCTGGGACATCAGGGAGAATCTAGTACGACAGGCAGACCAAATAGATCTAGTAAACCGAATAGGGCCCAGCAGGTACGAGGCAGGGGGAGCGGGGGGGAGAGCCAACCCACAGAAGCGCGTTAGGGTGCATGGGAGCCAGCCAGAGCTTCTCTATCTGCACCCATCTAGTATATGCTGGCATAGCCGCCCAAAGTGGGATATGGCGCAAGTGGGATGCCCAATAGTAATGTAGCAGATGTGGGACGGCCATACCCCCAGACCCCCTATCCGCCAGCATAACAGATCTGGGTATTCAGTGTCGTTTTGCCTGCCAGATAAACTGAAAAATAGCTTTCTGCAGGTTCCGTAATTCTCCCCAAGGAATCGCAACCGGGAGTGTCTAGAAAAAATACAGTAGCTTCGGAAGGAGAGTCATCTTGACCGCGGCAATTCTCCCTAAAAGGGAGATGGGTAAGGGTTGCCATTTGTCCAATAGGGCTCTTAACTCACGAAACAACCGCGGGTAGTTTGCCGAATAGAGGGTCGCGTAGGAGGTGGATATATGGACTCCCAGGTAGCGGATAGAGGACTCCCGCCACTGGAAATAGTAATTACTGCGGAGGAGAAGATGAAGGTCCTGTGGAATGTTGAGTGGGAGTGCCTCAGTCTTTGCAGGGTTCACCTTGTATCCTGAGAGATCGCTATAGGTCTCCAGCAAGCGCAACAAGTTTGGAAGGGTAGTATGAGGGGAGGTGAGAGTGAGGAGTACATCATCTGTGAAAAGAGAGACCTTAAATTCCTTATCCTGAACCATGATCCCCTTGATATTAGGGTCTCGCCTAATCTTGGCTGCCAGCGGTTCAATGCAGAGGGCAAATATGATGGGAGACAGGGGGCAACCCTGCCTAGTGCCATTTCGAATAGGGAAGAAGGGCGAGGATGCATGGGGAAGCTTGATTGCTGCTGTGGGTAGGGAGTAGAGGGCCTGGATAGCTGTGAGGAAAGGTCCCGTGAGCCCGAACGCCTTAAGCGTAGCATGCATAAACGACCAATCTATGCGGTCGAAAGCCTTTTCAGCGTCCAGACTAAAGAGAAGGGCCGGGGTAGAATAATGATTGGCCACCTCCACCAAATCCACAGTCCTCCTGGTGTTGTCACCACCCTGACGACAGGGGATGAATCCCACCTGGTCCTTATGGACAAGCAGAGGGAGCCAAGCATTTAACCTATTGGCTAGGAGTTTGGTAAAGAGTTTCAGGTCCACGTTCAGCAAAGCAATCGGTCGATAATTAGCACAGTCCTGCAAGTCCTTACCCGGTTTAGGGACCAATGTGAGCAGTGAGGAGAGCATAGTCGGGGATATGGGGGAGCCTAAGAGGAAGGAATTGAAGAGGGACAATAGATGAGCAGAAAGTTCACCCTGGAAAACCTTATAATAATTGTAAGTGAACCCATCTGGGCCCGGGGCTTTCCCATTTGGGAGGTCCCTCAGGACCCTCTCTAGTTCCTCCCTGGTGATGGGAGTGTTTAGGGAAGTCAAGGCCTCAGGAGGCAGGCGTGGGAGACAACAATCCTTTAAATAGTCTTCTAGCAGTGTTGAGTCATCCCCAGGGGGTAGTGCTCGCGGGGGGGGGGGGTAAGTTATACAGCTTAGAATAGTAAGAGTGGAACGCCAGCACCAGAGCATCAGGGTGGTGTTGAAGGGTACCCGTGGAGTCACGGACAGAGTGTGGTGTGGAGGAGGCCTGATGATCCCTGAGGGTTCTTGCCAGGAGGGTGTGAGACTTATTACCTCGTTCAAAGAACCTCTGGCGAGTATAAAGGAGAAGTCGTTCCACATGGTGGGTCTCCAAATCACGGAGGTCAGCCCGTGCCAAAACCAAACGGCGAAGAACCCCCAGGGATGGATGTGCTGCCAAAGTTGTCATAAGGGACCGAATATGAGCTTGGAGAAGCTGTTCCTGGGCCTGTCTGTCCCTTTTAAGCCTAGAAGCCAATGCGATACAATGTCCTCTCATGACCGCCTTATGGGCTTCCCAGAGAATGGCAAGAGAGTTTACCGAACCTAAGTTGTCCCTGAAATAATCCATCAAGTGTGTGCGCAGGATCTCAAGGGAGGTCGGTGATTTGAGCAATGTTTCGTTAAGACGCCAATGACATTGGCGAGTAGGCACTGGGGTCGTAGATAGAGTAACCACAACTGGAGCATGGTCAGACCAGGTGAGGGAGCCAATGTTCGTGTCCCTGAGCAAACGAAGGGTGGGAGCATTACCAAAGAAATAATCAATGCGGGTGTGAGTGTTATGAGGGTGAGAGAAGAAGGTATAAGAGCGTGCAGTAGGGTTGTCCACTCGCCAAAGGTCGTACAAAGAATGGGCGCGGATCAGCTTACGGAACTCCCGTGCAAGCTGAGCCATCCTATGGAGGGTTGGACCCTGGGGTAATGCCAATCGGTCCGCCCGTTCAGAGAAGACCATGTTAAAGTCTCCCCCCACAAGCCAAGCTGATGCCGGGAGAGCGCGCAGGCGGGAGAATACCCGACGCAAGAATGGGATCTGCGCTGAGTTAGGGGCATAAACATTGCATAAAACAATCGGGGCACCATGAAGGAGCCCTTCCAGAATAACAAATCGGCCCCCTGGGTCTATGTGGGAGGTCGTCACTGTAATTGGGCAGGAACGGGAAAGAAGGATAGCCACCCCAGCTCTGCGTCGATCATGGAAGGCCGAAAAGGCTATGGGAAAGTAGTGCTTAGCGAAGGCAAAGGTACCGGAGCGGTCAAAATGAGTCTCCTGAAGAAACGCCACATCCGCTCGTAAGGAGTGGAGTTCTCTAAGGACATGGCGCCTTTTAGTGTTGGAACCCAGGCCCTTAACATTAATTGTCACGCACCTAACCATTGGGACTCAGGATTGGAGGACAGTGGCGGATTGCAATAAGCTCACCCATCTCACATGACGCTGGCAGGTTTCCCTCGAAGAGGCAGAAGGGCGATCCACAAACAGGAACCCAAAGTCGAGGCAAGGTCTCTAGATCAGGGAGGGAGGGTGGAAAAGGGGGGGAGGCAAAAGACAACATAAATGACAAAGTAAGAAGTATAACAATTAAACAATACTTTGTGGGCGAGGCTAAGTCACTCGCCTGGGGACCAGTGAGGACAGCCAGAGGTCCAACCAGGATCAATGGCCGCACAGTCCAAGTATCCCCTTAGGGGGGAGAGCGTGGACAAGAGGTCGGAGGGGAGGCGGCAGATCCCCAACCACCAGTAAAAAGAAGGATGGAAGGGGAGTCACCGGAACCCCATCCCGCCCCACTCCGCTAAAACAATCCAATAATAAGCATAACAGTTGAGACCCGTAGACCTAGAAAAGGAAAAAGAGAAGCAAACATAACGCTAAGGCTTGCAGTTTTCAAAGCACTACCGAAAAAAAAAAAGAAAAAAAAAACGTCTCAAGGAGGAGCATCCTCCTCAGGAACCAGTCTTCAGTCGGGGCCTCCGAGCGGTCGCCGCCGCGGAGGGTGCATGACGTCGTCTGGGCTCCAGTCGATTCCAAACCGGTGGTGGGGGAGGGGGGTGGAGGGATTAGCTCCCAGTCTGTTAAATCCGGCAAGGGGACATCCAGCAGGTCGCAGAAGAGAGGTAAATCCGAGAAGGAGCGAAGCGTAGCGGAGCGACCCTCCCTACGTGCAATGAGAGCAAACGGATAACCCCACCGGTAAGGAATTTGGTGTTCCTGAAGGATCTGGAGGAGGGGTCGGAGATGGCGGCGTTTCTGGAGGGTGATTAGCGAAAGGTCCTGATAAAGTTGTAGTTGAGCTCCCTCAAATTCAAAGTCTTTGAGTTTGCGCACCTTGCTCATTATAGCCTCTTTAAGGGTGAAGTCGTGGAGGCAGCAGATGACATCACGGGGTGCAGCGGAAGATCCTCTGGGTCGAAGGGCTCGATGTGCCCTGTCAAACTTAATTTTGTGGGACGGGGGCTCCTGCAGTATAGTGTTAAAGACAGCCTCCAGCAGAGCAGGCAGATCCTCAGATTGGTCAGCTTCCGGGAGTCCCTTGACGCGTATATTGTTGCGCCGACCCCTGTTGTCAAAATCCTCTAAGTGACGTTGCATGTCCCGTATAGCTGATCCCTGGTTAGCGGTAGTATCATGCAGCGAGGCAACATAGTCCCTGGTAGTGTCATGGTCATTCTCCAGCGTATCCATTCTGTTAGCAATGGAGTGTAAATCAGTGCGGAGGGTAGCAATTTCAGATCGGAAGGATGCTGTGATTTCCGCAACCATACTTTTAAGGTCTTGTTTAGTAGGTAGCTGAGGAAGGAGGTCCACCAAAGGTGGCGGTGCTGAAGCTGGACCTGGGAGGCAGCTCTGGGGGTACAGGACTGGAGGGGGGGAGCCATAATCCTTGGGAGTGTGGGGCGGAGGAGCCCCTACGCCAGCGCCTTCCACCGCGCCATCCCCCCCTGAGCTATGGAGGGGAGGGGCGATGGGGGAAGATAGTAGGTGGGGGGCCACAGAGACCAGCTCTGTGGCCACAGGCTGTAACTCATCAGCGGTGTGGGAGGGAGCAGAGCCACTGACCTCAGAGCCCCTTGGAGAGCTGGAGACATCCGGGGTCCTCTCATGCCGCTCTACCAGAAGTGCTGGTGAGGCAAAGTGTAGTTGCTGGGACATCCCAGGGTGAGGAGACTGTGGGAGCACTCGTGCTGGAGAAGCTCTGGGCTGCCCAGGCGCCGACAGGGATCTCTGCTGGAGCGGTGCTCCGCTGGCTGACAGGGGGAGCGCGGGAGGAGAAAGGCTGCGCTGCGACCCCTGTGCCTGAAGAGCGGAGGGAATCCAAGATGGCCGCCCCGCAGCAGCCTGGCCCGGCAGAGAAGGCTGCTGAGTGAGGAAGCCGTCCAGGGTGGCTCTCCCAGACCTCTCCACAGGCGCTGGAGTGCCTGGGGCCACCCTCCTCGGTAAGCGCTTGCCCATGAGTGCAATTCTGAAGGGTCCACGGGTCTCAGCTGCAAGCGGTGGAGCGGAGAAGGTCCTGCACGCGACCTACTCCATGCACGTCCAGGCCACGCCCCCCCACTGATCACTATTCTGAAGTCATTGTTCAAATTCATACTCAGCAGTCTGAACACACATTAAAGGTGTTGTTCAGGACTCAAAAAACATGGCTGCTTTCTTTCTTGGTCACAAGACACTGCCACATCTCCATCCCTTAAAATGAATGGGACTGGGCTGCAGCATGGCTATGTGACCAAGTCCAACGGACATGATGTCACTTCCTGAGAAGAAAGCAGCCATGTTTTCGATGTCCTGCACAACCCTTTAAAGTCTATGAGAAGAAAGACGAGCAGAAAAAGACCAGAAAGATACGGAGACCCAGCTAAAGCTTAAAATGGCTCTTTTATCTCCTCTACTGATAATCCAGCTCTGTTGTGAGATAAGACCTTCACTAGAAGTTTAGCCATGTCTTGTCATCTTTCCATTCTCGGTCTGCTTATCCCCTCCCCTTTCCATAGACTTCAGTGGGCTGAGGTCTAAGCTATGGACAGTGGATTTGAAAAGTGTATTCAGAAACAGTGATCAATGAAGGGAAGAGGGTAGAAATAACAGAAGAAAGAAGCATTTTTAATCAAATATATTGTAAATGTACAGTATATATATGTAAATTGTAATATTGTATTTTTAATTTATGAAATTTATTATAAAAGTTTAGTTACACTTTAAGGAAAATAACTGGTGGTGCAAAACTTTTGTCAACAATGTCCCTGGAGTCTCGCTAGCTCCATTATGCAGTTAAATCACTGCATGAATTTTTGGCAAATGGGAAAACTACAGTACGTCAGAGCTTTCCTGAGCCTTCACATAATTTCGTTTTTCCTACCACTGAATACTGTATATTAGAAAATGTAAAATTGATAACCTAAAATGTGTACTTCTATTGCAATATTGCAATAAGCATGCTAGTTGGCCAAGGAGAAGACCTGAACTTGGTACATAATGTAATGTATGTACACAGTTCTGAACATCACCACCGGATATCTTTGTAGTAATAATCTGTTGTAATTGAAGTGATTATTGTGAAGCAATTTGGTGGAGGTGATGAGAACTTGAAGGGGCTGTGATTTTAAGGGTCCTTTGGTTAAAGCTCACCAGTAGGTGCCCATTGTGTCTCACCAGTAGGTGTCTATTATGCTTCAACAGTAGGTGTCCATTGTGCTTCACCAGTAGGTGTCCATTGTGTCTCACCAGTAGGTGTCCATTGTGTCTCACCAGTAGGTGTCCATTGTGTCTCACCAGAAGGTGACTATTATGCTTCAACAGTAGGGGTCCATTGTGTCTCACCAGTAGGTGTCCATTGTGTCTCACCAGTAGGTGTCCAATGTGTCTCACCAGTAGGTGTCTATTATGCTTCAACAGTAGGTGTCCATTGTGCTTCACCAGTAGGTGTCCATTGTGTCTCACCAGTAGGTGTCCATTGTGTCTCACCAGTAGGTGTCCATTGTGTCTCACCAGTAAGTGTCCATTGTGTCTCACCAGTAGGTGTTCATGGTGTCTCACCAGTAGGTGTTCATTGTGTCTCACCAGTAGGTGTCTATTGTGTCCCACCAGTAAATGTTCATTGTGTCTCACCAGTAGATGTCCATTATGCTTCACCAGTAGGTGTCCATTGTGTCTCACCAGTAGGTGTCCATTGTGTCTCACCAGTAGGTGTCCATTGTGTCTCACCAGAAGGTGACTATTATGCTTCAACAGTAGGTGTCCATTGTGTCTCACCAGTAGGTGTCCATTGTGTCTCACCAGTAGGTGTCCAATGTGTCTCACCAGTAGGTGTCTATTATGCTTCAACAGTAGGTGTCCATTGTGCTTCACCAGTAGGTGTCCATTGTTTCTCACCAGTAGGTGTCCATTGTGTCTCACCAGTAGGTGTCCATTGTGTCTCACCAGTAGGTGTTCATGGTGTCTCACCAGTAGGTGTTCATTGTGTCTCACCAGTAGGTGTTCATGGTGTCTCACCAGTAGGTGTCCATTGTGTCTCACCAGTAGGTGTCCATTGTGCTTCACCAATAGGTGTCCATTGTATCTCACCAGTAGGTGTCAATTGTGTCTCACCAGTAGGTGTTCATTGTGTCCCACCAGTAGCTGTTCATTGTGTCTCACCAGTAGGTGTCCATTGTGTCTCACCAGTAGGTGTCCATTGTGCTTCACCAATAGGTGTCTATTGTGTCTCACCAGTAGGTGCCCATTGTGTCTCACCAGAAGGTGACTATTATGCTTCAACAGTAGGGGTCCATTGTGTCTCACCAGTAGGTGTCCATTGTGTCTCACCAGTAGGTGTCCAATGTGTCTCACCAGTAGGTGTCTATTATGCTTCAACAGTAGGTGTCCATTGTGCTTCACCAGTAGGTGTCCATTGTGTCTCACCAGTAGGTGTCCATTGTGTCTCACCAGTAGGTGTTCATGGTGTCTCACCAGTAGGTGTTCATTGTGTCTCACCAGTAGGTGTCTATTGTGTCCCACCAGTAAATGTTCATTGTGTCTCACCAGTAGGTGTCCATTATGCTTCACCAGTAGGTGTCCATTGTGTCTCACCAGTAGGTGTCCATTGTGTCTCACCAGTAGGTGTTCATGGTGTCTCACCAGTAGGTGTCTATTGTGTCCCACCAGTAGGTGTTCATTGTGTCTCACCAGTAGGTGTCCATTGTATCTCACCAGTAGGTGTCCATTGTGCTTCACCAATAGGTGTCCATTGTGTCTCATCAGTAGGTGTCAATTGTGTCTCACCAGTAGGTGTTCATTGTGTCCCACCAGTAGGTGTCCATTGTGCTTCACCAATAGGTGTCCATTGTGTCTCACCAGTAGGTGTTCATGGTGTCTCACCAGTAGGTGTCTATTGTGTCCCACCAGTAGGTGTTCATTGTGTCTCACCAGTAGGTGTCCATTGTGTCTCACCAGTAGGTGTCCATTGTGCTTCACCAATAGGTGTCCATTGTGTCTCACCAGTAGGTGTCCATTGTGTCTCACCAATAGGTGTCCATTGTGTCTCACCAGTAGGTGTCCATTGTGTCTCACCAGTAGGTGTTCATTGTGTCCCACCAGTAGGTGTCCATTGTGCTTCACCAATAGGTGTCCATTGTGTCTCACCAGTAGGTACCCATTGTGTCTCACCAGAAGGTGTCTATTATGCTTCAACAGTAGGTGTCCATTGTGCTTCACCAGTAGGTGTCCATTGTGTCTCACCAGTAGGTGTCATTGTGTCTCACCAGTAGGTGTCTATTGTGTCCCACCAGTAAATGTTCATTGTGTCTCACCAGTAGGTGTCCATTATGCTTCACCAGTAGGTGTCCATTGTGTCTCACCAGTAGGTGTCCATTGTGTCTCACCAGTAGGTGTTCATGGTGTCTCACCAGTAGGTGTCTATTGTGTCCCACCAGTAGGTGTTCATTGTGTCTCACCAGTAGGTGTCCATTATGTCTCACCAGTAGGTGTCCATTGTGCTTCACCAATAGGTGTCCATTGTGTCTCACCAGTAGGTGTCCATTGTGTCTCACCAGTAGGTGTCCATTTTGTCTCATCAGTAGGTGTCCATTGTGTCTCACCAGTAGGTGTCCATTGTGCTTTACCAATAGGTGTCCATTGTGTCTCACCAGTAGGTGTCCATTGTGTCTCACCAGTAGGTGTTCATGGTGTCTCACCAATAGGTGTCCATTGTGCTTCACCAATAGATGTCCATTGTGTTTCACCAGTAGGTTTCCATTGTGCTTCACCAATAGGTGTCCATTGTGTTTCACCAGTAGGTGTCCATTGTGTCTCACCAGTAGGTGTTCATGGTGTCTCACCAGTAGGTGTTCATTGTGTCTCACCAGTAGGTGTTCATTGTGTCTCACCAGTAGGTGTCTATTGTGTCCCACCAGTAAATGTTCATTGTGTCTCACCAGTAGGTGTCCATTATGCTTCACCAGTAGGTGTCCATTGTGTCTCACCAGTAGGTGTCCATTGTGTCTCACCAGTAGGTGTTCATTGTGTCTCACCAGTAAGTGTCCATTGTGTCTCACCAGTAGGTGTCAATTGTGTCTCACCAGTAGGTGTTCATTGTGTCCCACCAGTAGGTGTCCATTGTGCTTCACCAATAGGTGTCCATTGTGTCTCACCAGTAGGTGTTCATGGTGTCTCACCAGTAGGTGTCTATTGTGTCCCACCAGTAGGTGTTCATTGTGTCTCACCAGTAGGTGTCCATTGTGTCTCACCAGTAGGTGTCCATTGTGCTTCACCAATAGGTGTCCATTGTGTCTCACCAGTAGGTGTCAATTGTGTCTCACCAGTAGGTGTTCATTGTGTCCCACCAGTAGGTGTCCATTGTGCTTTACCAATAGGTGTCCATTGTGTCTCACTAGTAGGTGTCCATTGTGCTTCACCAATAGCTGTCCATTGCGTTCAACCGATAGCCAAGGATCTTTGAGGACTTTTCTACGCTAGGCAAGCCCATCCCTGTGACCCATATAACCAATTTTCTTGCCTCTATATTAACCAGCAAGTGTTATTGATATATCCCAATTGGTCAGGGCACCAATAAGCTTTATGGACTTAATCCTTTACATTTCTCCATTGTTAGAATTTATCAATTTTAATGTAAATCAATCCATTCTATCTAACTAAACTAAATTGAATCAATCATCTAGTAAGTATAGTTGTCCCTGTGTAGTATTGAAATTGCATTGCTATAAAAAATACAAACCACCAAAGAGCAGTTGTCGTAGAAAATTAGTTTTCCGTTTTGTCCTAAAAGGAGCAACTCATAATTACAGCTATTATATAATTACAGGGGCTGAAGAGGATCAATCATAATACCATTGTGAAAAGGTTATTTCTAAAAGATGATCTGACTACTGAGACAGTAACCATTTAGAAAATCCTTAGGGTACTCCGATAATTTGAGGTTTCCTAGGGGAGCAAAACTAAAGGCAGATTATAAAATTGTATTGCCTACTAAAGTAAAGAATGAGCTCTTGTATTGTTGTATTATTCACTGCTATTGCTAAATGTATGGTTCCTTATGCCATAAATAGGATTGTAGGGTCTCTCACAGGTGGGATTCCCTTCCCAACCTTCAATTGGCCATCGACCCTACAATGTCTAAGTAATGTGCTATACTTTACATGTTGTTTGTGGGATCAATAATAATAGACGATACCATAGACAATAATAATGCAATAATGGTCCCATATAAAAGTGCTAAATATGCAAATATAATAATGATAAACTGTGCTGACATAATAAGGATACACTATGCCCATGTAAAATTAATTCATTGCTGTTAGATGTGCCTTATTAACGCCTTCCCATTGCAGCCATTTCTCGATTTTCATTGTTGACTCCACACCTTCAAAGAACCATATCTTTGGATTTCATAATGGTACCATTTAATATTCTGTACCATGTACTGGGAAGCTGGAAAAAAAAATTCAGAATGAGGAGGAATTGGAGAAAAATTTAATTTGTGCAACTTTCTTACGGGATTTGTTGTTACTCCGTTCACTGTGCAGCCAAAATGACATGTCACCTGTATTCTAGGAGTCGGTATGATTCCAGGGATACCAAATTTATATAGTTTTTTTTTACGTTTTAAGCCCTTAAAAAAAATCCAAAACTTTGTAAAAAAAATTTTTATTTCTTGAAGTCGCCATATTCTGACACAAGTAACTGTTCCATCTATAGGGTTGCATAAGGCGTCTTTTTTGTGGGGCCAGATGTACTTTTTATTTATACTGTTTTTGGATATGTTTGATGTTTTGATTATTTTTTATTAAAATTTTTATGGGACGTAAAACAGCAATTAGTTTGGCTCTTTTTATTTTTTTTTCCACTACAGTGTTTCCTATATGGGGAAAATATTTTTCTATGTTACTTGTTTATCTTTGTTTTTGTTTATTTTTATTTCAAATCTGGGGATGGGGATTTGAATTTTTTTAAATATAATTTTAAAAAAGTTTTTGAACATTTTTAAAAAAAACTATTTTATTAGCCCCCCCCCCCCCAGGGAACGTTTAGCTACAATCTTTTGATTGCACGTCCTATAGACTACAATACAACTGTATTCCAGTCTGTGGGAGATTCGCTATACAGCTATTGAAGCTGGTCATAGATCGCTCACTATTTAGTGTCAAGTTTAGATACTGCAGCATTGTCTCATAGACTATGATGAAACACTGCTGCAATGCAGAACACATGGCTACACATTGTGAGTGAGCAGCGCAGGTCCCGGCATGTAAACATTTAAACGGTGGTTAACCCTTTTAATAGGGTCTCACATCCAACCTCTTAATAATTCAGGTGCACGCCTGTGCACAAGAATTTATAAGTACATCAGAAACTGGCGTCAATTTCAAGTATGATACTTCTGGTGTGAGTTATAGTAAATTTGGTCTCCCTCACTGGCCCCAATTTCATAAAAAATGACAAGCGAGTCACAGAACCAACAATATAATACATCTCTGCTAGAAAATACAGTGGGGAAAAAAAGTATTTAGTCAGCCACCAATTGTGCAAGTTCTCCCACTTAAAAAGATGAGGCCGGCCTGTAATTGTCATCATAAGTAGACCTCAACTATGAGAGACAAAATGAGAAAACAAATCCAGAAAATCACATTGTCTGATTTTTTAAGAATTTATTTGCAAATTATGGTGGAAAATAAGTATTTGGTCAATAACAAAAGTTCATCTCAATACTTTGTTATATATCCTTTGTTGGCAATGACAGAGGTCAAACATTTTCTGTAAGTCTTCACAAGGTTGGCACACACTGTTGCTGGTATGTTGGCCCATTCCTCCATGCAGATCTCCTCTAGAGCACTGATGTTTTGGAGCTGTGGCTGGGCAACACGGACTTTCATCTCCCTCCAAAGGTTTTCTATGGGGTTGAGATCTGGAGACTGGCTAGGCCACTCCAGGACCTTGAAATGCTTCTTACGAAGCCACTCCTTCGTTGCCCTGGCGGTGTGCTTGGGATCATTGTCATGCCGAAAGACCCAGCCACGTTTCATCTTCAATGCCCTTGCTGATGGAAGGAGGTTTGCACTCAAAATCTCATGATACATGACCCCATTCATTCTTTCATGTACACGGATCAGTCGTCCTGGTCCCTTTGCAGAGAAACAGCCCCAAAGCATGATGTTGCCACCCCCATGCTTCACAGTAGGTATGGTGTTCTTTGGATGCAACTCAGCATTCACTCTCCTCCAAACACGACGAGTTGTGTTTCTACCAAACAGTTCTACTTTGGTTTCATCTGACCATATGACATTCTCCCAATACTCTTCTGGAACATCCAAATGTTCTCTAGCAAACTTCAGACGGGCCCGGATATGTACTGGCTTAAGCAGGGGGACACGTCTGGCACTGCAGGATCTGAGTCCCTGGCGATGTAGTGTGTTACTGATGGTAGCCTTTGTTACGTTAGTCCCAGCTTTCTACAGGTCATTCACTAGGTCCCCCCGTGTGGTTCTGGGATTTTTGCTCACCATTCTTGTGATCATTTTGACCCCACGGGGTGAGATCTTGCGTGGAGCCCCTGATCGAGGGAGATTATCAGTGATCTTGTATGTCTTCCATTTTCTAATTATTGCTCCCACAGTTGATTTCTTCACACCAAGCTGCTTGCCTATTGAAGATTCAGTCTTCCCAGCCTGGTGCAGGTCTACAATTTTGTTTCTGGTGTCCTTCCACAGCTCTTTGGTCTTCACCATAGTGGAGTTTGGAGTGTGACTGTTTGAGGTTGTGGACAGGTGTCTTTTATACTGATAACAATGTCAAACAGGAGCCATCACTACAGGTAATGAGTGGAGGACAGAGGAGCCTCTTAAAGAAGAAGTTACAGGTCTGTGAGAGCCAGAAATCTTTCTTGTTTGTAGGTGACCAAATACTTATTTTCCACCATAATTTGCAAATAAATGCTTTCAAAATCAGACAATGTGATTTTCTGGATTTGTTTTCTCATTTTGTCTCTCATAGTTGAGGTCTACCTATGATGACAATTACAGGCCGGCCTCATCTTTTTAAGTGGGAGAACTTGCACAATTGGTGGCTGACTAAATACTTTTTTTCCCCACTGTATGTGCCAAAGATGTGCCACACTTACACCCATGTGTAACTTACACCTGACCATATGCTTGAAGGTCTTGTTACTGTACAAAGATCTGCACATGACCACTCCAGTCTAATGTCAGCCATGACCACAGGCTCAGAATATGAGTAGCTGTAGGCAAGTGTGTGGGGTGTGTAATAATTTAATGAATCTGGTCAGGGGTGTGAATTTAGGGGATCTGGTTTAGGTTGGGTAAGAATTTATTTAGGGGGTCTTGGTTGGTATTTAGGGGGGGTCTTTATTTATTTAGGCATTTAGGTCTATTTTTAGGCTGCGGTCCCAGGTTGCGGAAACGCAGCTTCTTTTGTTGCAGATTTTGTTTCAGTTTTTTGAGCCAAAGCCAACAATGGCTACAAAAGGAATGAGAAATATAGGAAGTTCTTATACTTCTCCCTTCTGCTCAATCCACTCCTGGCTTTGGCTAAAAAAAAAACGCAACAAAATCTACAACAAAAAAAGCTGCGTTTCCGCAACGTGGGGCCTTAGCCTTAAGGTGTCTTTTCTAGGGTCTGTATTTATGGTCTGACGTCTGAATTTAATTGTGTTGCTAAAAAGCCTGGGTCTGAAATAATTTAAGGGTCTGGCCAACGGTCTGAGTTTATTTTGAGATCTAGTCTGCTGTCCTAACTTATTATGGGATTTGGTCTGGGGTCCAAATTTTTTTGCATTACTATATTGGCTAGGTATGGCTGCAGAAGTGAGGGGTCAAGTATATCTAGGTAGTAAATTCTGCAGTTGTCACGAAAAGTCGTCATGGTGGTCTGGGCTAGTAGGAAAAAGAAAGCATCTACAGTCAGAAAAAAATGTCATCTGTAAGTCACTGGAGGACTAGTCTACTCTACTCATGCCTGTTATAGTAATTGCTTGTACTCCATGAAATGTATACAAAAAGTCTGCATGTAGCCCAGGCGTTACTGACAACTGGTTGTTACCATTCTCCTTGTCAATAGGATGCATCTCTACACAGTCTGATACTGTCAGCAATGACACTGTTACTGGGCACAGCTCTTTGACAAGAAATAAGGTAATGCCAAGTTGTTGCTTATGCACAAAACTATATATACAGTGGCTACAGAAAGTATTCAGACCCCTTTAAATTTTTCACTCTTTGTTTCATTGCAGCCATTTGCTAAAAGCAAAAAAGTTCATTTTATTTCTCATTAATGTACACTCAGCTCCCCATCTTGACAGAAAAAAAAACAGAAATGTAGATATTTAGGAAAATTTATTAAAAAAGAAAAACTGAAATATCACATGGTCATAAGTATTCAGACCCTTTGCTCAGTATTGAGTAGAAGCCCCTTCCTTTTGAGCTAGTACAGCCATGAGTCTTCTTGGGAATGATGCAACAAGTTTCTCACATCTGGATTTGGGGATCCTCTGCCATTCTTCCTTGCAGATCCTCTCCAATTCCGTCAGGTTGGATGGTGAACGTTGGTGGAGCCATTTTCAGGTTTCTCCAGAGATGCTCAATTGGGTTGAGGTCAGGGCTCTGGCTGGGCCAGTAAAGAATGGTCACAGAGTTGTTCCGAAGCCACTCCTTTGTTATTTTAGCTGTGTGCTTAGGGACATTGTCTTGTTGGAAGGTGAACCTTCGGCCCAGTCTAAGGTCCAGAGCACTCTGGAAGAGGTTTTCTTCCAGGATATCTCTGTACTTGGCCGCATTCATCTTTCCTTCAATTGCAATCAGTCATCCTGTCCCCCATAGCATGATGCTGCCACCACCATGTCTCACTGTTGGGATTGTATTGGGCAGGTGATGAGCAGTGCCTGGTTTTCTCCACACATACCGCTTAGAATTAACGCCAAAAGTTCAATCTTCGTCTCATCAGACCAGAGAATCTTATTTCTCATAGTCTGGGAGTCCTTCATTTGTTTTTTGGCAAACTCTGTGTGGGCTTTCATATGTCTTGCACTGAGGAGAGGCTTCCTTCAGGCCACTCTGCCATAAAGCCCCGGCTGGTGGAGGGCTGCAGTGATAGTTGACTTTGTGGAACTTTCTCCCATCTCCCTACTGCATCTCTGGAGCTCAGCCACAGTGATCTTTGGGTTCTTCTTTACCTCTCTCACCAAGGCTCTTCTCCCACGATTGCTCAGTTTGGCTGGACAGCCAGGTCTAGGAAGAGTTCTGGTCGTCCCAAACTTCTTCCATTTAAGGATTATGGAGGCCGCTGTGCTCTTAGGAACCTTGAGTGCTGCAAAAATTTTTTTGTAACCTTGGACCAATCTGTGCCTTGCCACAATTCTGTCTCTGAGCTCATTGGGCAATTCCTTTGACCTCATGATTCTCATTTGCTCTTGTGATCTTTCAGTTTTTCTTTTTTAATAAATTTGCAAAAATATCTACATTTCTGGGTTTTTTTTTGTCAAGATGGGGTGCTGAGTGTACATTAATGAGAAATAAAATGATCTTTTTTGCTTTTAGCAAATGGCTGCAATGAAACAAAGAGTGAAAAATTTAAAGGGGTCTGATTACTTTCCGTACCCACTGTATCTATAGACAAGATGTGGCTGGATGTTGGTAGGTACAGGTGGGGTAAAGTGGCAGAAGTGTAACCAGGGGCGTAAGTAGCAAAGACTGGGGCCCTCAGCAAACTTTTGACTTGGGCCCCCCCATGGCATAGTGCCCCCTTTCCTGGCCCCCACACAGTATAACACCCCATTTACATACACTATAATGTCCCAAAGAGGCCTCCAGACAGTATAATGTCCCATAGCGCCCCCTCCACACAGTGTAATGTCCCACAGTAGCCCCTGCATACAGTGTTAAGCCCCACAGTGGCCCCTGCACATAGTATTATGCTCCACAGTGGCCCCGGCACTCAGTATTATGCCCCACAGTGGCCCCTGCACACTGTATTATGCCCCATAGTGGTCCCTGCACTCAGTATTATGCCCCACAGTGGCCCCTGCACACAGTATTATGCCCCATAGTGGATCAACCTTAAACTATTATTATACTCTGGGGTCTTTTCAGACCCCAGAGTAAAATGATCGGAGATCTGGGGAGGTGACAGACATAAAAACCAATGTTATATACCTCTCCCGGGCTCTGGCACACTCCTTGCTTCTTTTGGCCCTCTTCAATATTGGTACAGACATCACGTGGGCTAGGCCTGTGTTGTGATGCATAATGACGCCGGCCTGGCCCAAGTGACGTCTGGGACATCACCAAAAAGGCCCGAAGACTGCCGGAGAATGCTGGAGCGGTGAGTAACATTGGTTTTTATGTTCGCTCACCTCCCTTGGCTCTCCGATCATTATACTCTGGGGTCTGAAGAGACCCCAGAGTATAATAATAGCAGCATTTGTTGGCGTTCGTCCAACAAAAACTCTTGCCGCGGGCCCGTAGCCTTACTTACTGTTCTCCGCTCCTGCTCACATCTACCTCCGCTTCCCCTTCTGTGCTACAGGGGGCCCCAGCGACATGATATGAGATGCAGAAGGGGAAGCGAAGGCGTCCGTGATCAGGAGCGGGGATCGGTAAGTATATAGGGCCTGTTACCTGCTGGGGTTAGTCTAGCAGGTAATGATCTATTAAAAAAAAAAAAAAAAAAAAAAAGCATCAGGGGCCCGCCAGGCCCCCTAAGGTCCTGGGCACTGTGACAGTCACTAATGGTGCTACCCCGGTATTTATGCCACTGAGTGTCACTTAAAGCTCCTGGGCCCGAATGCAAAATCTTTATTGGGACCCCTGCCTCCTTTGTGTCATATAGAATAGTAATATATTTTATATGGCAGAGGGACCTTTGGGGCACCCTCAGGATCCAGGGCACCAGTAGCAACTGCTACAGCTGCACCCCCTATAGGTGAGCCTCTAGTCAATGGTCTATTTAATTCCCCAGTGACCATCCTTACTGACTGGGAGCTCTGACGTGATAAACGCCTGTCATACAAAACTTCCTATAGAGTCCCTTTAAATCAGCCTTCCTATTAAATAAAAAAGGCTTTTGGGGATCACTTGTTATAATATGGAATCCCTGCCTTCACCCTGTAAATCCTGATTATTAAGGGTGTGTGCACACAGTGGAAAATTTTCCGCCCCCAGAGTTTTCGTTGCAGTCTGCCGCGAAGGGATTCCGATGCAGTTCATTAGCATTCCGTTGCGGCATCCCGCTCCTGATTAGGTCTGGATGAATCGGCCTAATCAGGAGCACGTCTTGAGCTGCGCACGCCGCGGGCGGAATCCACGACAAGATACTGTAGGTCATGTTGCTTTTTTTTTTCCGCTAGCGGAAAAAAGACACTAGAGGAGAAAAACACTACTGATTCCCATTGAAATGAATGGGAGGAGTTTTTTCAGGCAGATTTTGAAGCGGATTCCAGGTCAAAATCCGTTGCCAAAAAACTCTGTGTGAACACAGCCTAAGGCTGACTGGCTGTGCAGTTTTGTTCTTCTGCTGCATATCAAAATTGGACAACACATGGATAACACACGGATCCATTACAGTCTATGGAGCCGTTCACACGTACGTTGTTTTCACAGACTGAGATGCACTGAGATAAAAAGTGCAGTATTTTTTTCTCTTTTCTTTACTAGTCTTGGCAATTCAAGTCTATGTGCCTGTGAAAAAAATCAGACACAGACATCATCCGTGTCCTGTCTATGAGCTGTCCGTTTTTCACAGATACACTGCTAGATGATCGCTGAAAAACAAAGAAGACGCCTTTCTAGGGTAAGTTTACACGGAGTATCTTTTGTGGTGGAATCCAGCAAGCCTACGTCTGTAGAAGATCTGTGCTGAGTTCTCCATGATGTCTGGAACAACCTTCCTGCCGAGTTCCTTCAAAAACTGTCTGCAAGTACCGAGAAGAACTGATGGAAGGCAAAAGGCAAAGGTCACACCAAATATTGATGAGATTTACATTTCACTTTTCTTCATTGAATTAATTATGTTAATTGACAACTAGTTCTGCTGCAGGATCCATGGCAACTGGGGAACTGTGGGCACTGATTTTTCTTAAAGAAGACCTATGGCCACCTCCACCAGTTCCAACTTTTTACATCCTTTAATAGAAGTTGCTCCATTGATCCCGGTGCAGTTGGTATTTTGTTTCTAGCCCCCAACTATTCTTTAGCAATTGGTACTGTTAGTTTCTGCACCTAAAATGCTAATTAGGCTCTCTACTGTCTACTGGGCTGGAGCAGATAGTATGGGACCACCCACCTGACAGCCTTATAATACTGGCTGCTAACGTTAACAATACTAACTGCTCAGGAACAGTGGGGGCTAGAGAAAAAATACCAACTGTGCCTAAAGGGTGCAGTGCCTAGAGAAGCACTGTGTGCGCCCCCTGCAGGCAGAGTGGGACTGGCCCACCAGAATACCAGAAAATAGTTTGGTGGGCCCAGATTCTAACACAACAATGGGGATACTATGGTCTGTTTCCGAAGGGGTTGTTGGAGGGTGGGCAAGGAACCTTAGTCTGACACTGCCTGCCGGTAACACAGTATAAGGGCTGCTACATGGGTTGCATTGGCAAGGTCTGCCCTGGTTTTTCTATATATATAGACCCTTATATGAGTAGAATAATAAGATATGACTCAGTTCTTCTACCTTTTCTGTCTGTTCTGGCAGACAAAGAATTGTAAAAGAAAATAAGTATTTACAGAAATGTGCCCTTATCCTTTAATCCATAAATTGTTCCTAATGGGTGGGGCTGCGACAACCTGACAGCTGGCTATCACATGTAGTAGATGAAACGGTATAATTAGTGTATAGGCATGGCGAACCTCCCGAAGGGTTAATAAACATGTAAACCTGCTGTATGGGTAACACAGGAGACTGTTCAAAGTAACAGAGGATTATCAGTGGGTATTAGTAGCTAGGAGTTATAGGAGAACTTGACCTGCTTAGATACGGTAGGAATGTAACTGGATTAATTTATTATTAATTTAAGGAGTTTTTCGAGTTCTTATATTTTAGGGCAGGGACTGATAAAAAATAATAAAGTGAATGATACCTGCCCTGGCCATAGAATTCAGCGCACTGTCAGCTTTCTAGAGTTATATAGCATCGCTAATGTCTTAAGACATGAAAGGTCCTCTTTAAGTCAGTGGGAGCTGAGGTGCAGTATCAGATGCTATACAGGGGACAGTGCTTTTGGCTTCCAGCCCTGTAGAGAAGGTGATCGGTTTGGGGTCGGCTCTTGGCTCTCCACCCATCAGATATTTATGGCTTATCCAAAGGATAGGCCATGAAAACCTTAACCCTGGACAACCCCTTTAACTTGGCACCTTATGAAATCTTCTTTGGGTACTATACTGTATGGCGGTCTTATTTGACCTCTTTATATTGTAGCATTGCTATTAACATTACTAACTGCTCGTTGGCTCTTTATGGTAATATCATTTGCGTACTGTATGGTGGATTTCATAGGCATAGCAGTGTTATTTGGGAACTATATAGGGTATTATTTAGCAACTTTTATGATACTCTTTCTTCGCAAAAATCAAGGAGGGTGCCCACACAGACCCTAACCCAGCTAAGCACAACTATATAGTGCCAAACAAGACCAACATGGACACTCTGCTTGGGGAAATTGCACTGTCTAACTGATATATACAGCTGGTCCGCCTAGAGAGTGCAGATATTCTCGGTGACAAACAATATAATCATCGTATTTATCACAATCCAGACAATTCTCTGGCGCTCAGCTGGGAGGGTTGTTGGTTCTCACACTGTGACTAATATAAAATTTACTGTAACTGAATATAGAAGAGATAATATCAACCTGTCATTTCAATAACTGGAGCAAGTTACAGAAGAAAAAAATCCTGGCTTATAAATGTCTGGTCCCTGCCCTGCATGTAATACAGACATCAAGGAGTCCGGTCATCACATTTCTGTGTATGCAGCTTATGGAGCCTTTCATATACATATCCTCAGCCAATATCCGAAAGAGAAACTGCAGAAAAGTCTTTGTTTTAATTCTGATGTTTGATATCAGGAGTTGGATGTATAATGTGTTCTGTATGTGATTCACATTTACCTTTACTTGTACTATTTATACTCGTTTTATTATTTATTCTGCAAACCACCAGTGCAGAAAATAATATGGCAGAGCATGGGCTTTACCATCCCGGAGACATGATCATTGGCGCCATTATATCAGTGAATGGGTTGGTGCATGATGATCAAAAGCTGACATTTAGCGAGAAGCCAAAGGATGATAATGCGCTATTGTAAGTAATGGTAATAGGGTTAGTATTGCCGGTAATAATTCAGAAGTCACTATATCATCAGATTTTAGCGCACCTGTATTTGTTATACATAATGGGGCAGATTTATCAGCACTCTCTAAAAGTTAGTGCAAACTTAGACTAGACCCATGGAGTAAAATGCACCAGATTTATGATGCTGTTTGATAAATTTGTCTTACTCTTAGACTTCTAGTATAACTTTACAACCCTTCTTTGTTGGCTTAGTTTACACCACAAAAATGTGCCAAACTTTTACCGCATTTTTGCACCATGGCATCACAAATTATGCCACGTTCCCCTTTCCACAAACCTACACCCTTTCTCAAAGCCTCATCCCTTTGTTGTACAAATTATAAAAGTGTCTAAAAAGTATCATTTGATAAATATGGTGCACAGCATGTTAGTTTTTGGCACAAATTATGCCACAATTTTGGCGCATTTTGCTTGATAAATCTCCCTCAATGTCTTCCATGGAACCACAGACTTTAACGGAAACTCAGTCCCAAGAGATTTTTTTATCAATCAGCATGGCACACTTTCAGTGTCAGACTGCAACCCCTTGGATCCCTTAGAAATGGTTATGGGGCTGACCCAAGAGCTATACAGACTGTGGGCCACTTTTAATTCCATCGTAATTTTTGTTGCTATCATTGCATACAAGACATATCACGTTGAGGGCTTATAAATTATTTGTGAATTAACTCATGATAAATAGACTCTTGGGGAACCTGTTTTATTAATGGTCCACCGGAAGATCCTGTGATACTCTGGAGGATCAGTCCGACACTTTGCTATTGTCGCAGATAGAAGCAGGTAAGTATAGAAAGTCTCTATCCCCACAAGTACAATAAGATCAATGTAGCTTTGCTACTTTGATGCTAGTACCAAACTAATCTTTCTGTGGGAGATGTTCGTTCCTCCTTTCACACCATGTGATAGACATAGAATGCTGCAAGCGCTGCTCCAACAAGCTTCGACTGTGCGCTGTGGTTCCAACGTCAATGGAGGACGTCAACTGGCAAGCCAGGTACCTTGAAGATGTATTGAATCTAGGGTAGTACTGTAATGTACTGTACGCATAGTATTTTTATCAAAGTGTTTTCATTTAATAACAAGGGACAAAACATAATAAGCATATCAAGGTAAAACTACTCAACACAACAACTCTTGGGTTTGCTATACTGGTTTATTCAGGGACATACTGAGCGCTAAGTATAATAAGCATTCTGTTTATCTCTTACTGAATGTTTTATATAATTGCTCATGGAATGGTCCTTGACCGATGAATACATAAAACTTGTTCCCATTGAGTAAATAAGTTGTTCAGCTCCTAATTTTTTTTTTTTTAAATGTTCATACTCCTCAAAAATAATGTAAGCAATAAATATGCACTTTATTACCACTCTGGTTCTGTTGCTTCATGGTTGTATCGATGTACATTTGTGTCAAATGAAATGTTATTATTTTATTATTATTAATGTAAGAGGTCAGCCAACCCCCTTAACTCCCTTGGTTGAAGTAGATTGTTGTGTTCTAGCCTCATGTGATATAAAGGTATGTCCTGATACTGAACACAAGAGCTGTGCTCCTATCGTAACAGCTGGGAGTGCAGGAAACTCAGATCCTCGCTTCTTTTTACCCCACAATTAATTAAAATAATATACAGTACTGTGCACAATTTTAAGCAGGTGGGATCAATATTTAGTGTGACCTTTGCTCTTCACCTTCCATCAGTTCTTCTCGGTACTTGCAGACAGTATTTGGAGGAACTCGGCAGGGAGGTTGTTCCAGCCATCTTGGAGAACTAAGCACAGATCTTCTGTGGATGTAGGCTTGCTCCAATCCTTCTGTCTCTTCATGTCATCCCAGACAGCCTGGATGATGCTGAGATCAGGTCTGTGGGGTCCATAGCATCACTTCCAGGACTCTTCCAGGCGATCCACCCAAAATATTGACTTCATTTAGAGTTCTCTTTAGATCACTCACTTAATTTTGTTAATTGACAAAAATCAATGACTTCTATTTTTGAAAGCATTCTTACTCTGCAGCATTTTTTTTCACACCTGTCTAAAATTTGCACAGTGCTGTACATGATAAAATCTATGCCCCCCCAAAAAAATAAAAAGAATATAGCTTGCCTTATATAGCTATGACAACAATAATTTGTAGCTATCAGAATGATATAAGGTAAAAATAAAGAAAAATCCTATTTTACTTGGCTTCTTTCTGAAAGGTTTAGAGTAATATTACTCAACATGCATATAAAAAAATATCTCCCCTTTAAAATTAAGCAGCAGCAACAAATTCAACCAAGGACTTTCTATAAACTTAAGTTAAGTCTATAATATTGATGTGAATGAAATCTAGTCCACTTTTCTTTATATAAATTACTGGAGTTGTCCAGCAGGTAAAATTATGTTTCAAAAGACATAAAATGTGTTAAAATAATATTAGAAGAAATAGTCACTTCACTGATCCCCTGCTGCTTTCATTCAGAAACTGCCTAGGACCCCGGCCAGTCTCTACTTCCTGGTCCCTGGTGACACAAACAGGAAATGACTGCTCTGCCGATCACTGCTGACTTCTTCTGTGTTGGATGAGATTGTCATGGAATCTAGGCATGGCAGGACAGTAGGGGCAGCAGCTTGGTGACATGAGTATTGCTTTTTAATTTTTTTTTTAAATTTCAAGTCTTTTGTTAAAGGGAGTCTGTCAACAGAACCCAGCAGATCAACCCAGCCCGGCAAATAGATAGGTTAGGGTCACCTGAATCAAACTGTATTTTCCGGTGCTGAGATTTTGCCTTTTTTGTTGATATACAAATAAACTCTTTGGAGCAACAAGTGTGTTACCATTGCTCCAAAGAGTTCCTTTGCATATTGACAAAAACGGCGATATGTCGGCAACGGAGGCACCGATTCACAAGGGGAAAAAAACCTTTGATTCAGGGGACCCTAATCTATCTAGGGGGTTCTGGTGACAGACTCCCTTTAAAATATTTAACACCTTTTTTTCATTTGTAAAGCTTTATTTTACATGTGTCCCTATTGTTTTTTAGGTGTTATTACTAGAAAAACTGTGAGTGGCCACACATTTTCACAAATTTTACAATTTGGGCAAACATGCAATTCATGGGTCTGCTCATTCATGGTCCAGAGTCATTCTTTGCAGTAGCTCACCACTGTGGCTAATAAAGGGTAGTCCCATGGTCTGTGCCTTTAATATGCTCTAGTAGAACATATGGACAATGGTCAACTCCTGCCCATACACTCTTCTATGGCATATGGACATCTTAGAGGGGGTTTCACCACTTGGGACTTTATCTATGAGTCAGAGTGAGAGCCTTACATGTAGACGGAAGTCCACCAATCCTGACACAACCACAACATACATGAACTCTATCATGTTTCCTTGTGCTAATTTATCTCACTATCACTATTTATATAGTCTCTATCATGAAAAATATCAGACAGCTCTCACTGTACTATTTGCCATTGAAGAAATTAATAGGAATGAAGATCTTCTACCAAACATCACTTTGGGATTTCACCTCTTTGAATCCTTCATGAATGAAGCCATGATATTGAAAGCTTACATAAGAATATTAAGTGGATGGGGCTTCCAAATTCCCAATTATAAATGTACAAGTCAAGGAGATTTGCTTGCTATGGTGGGGTTTGCATCCTCAGGTCTTTCGCATTTGGTGGCAAATACATTTGGAATGTACGGTTACCCACAGGTAGGTCAATGCCTGATCTCTCTCCAAATGTTTGTCCCTGTAGTAAAGTTGTTGAGCATTCAATACCTTGGTGGACCTGGCCCACCAGTGGAAGACTCGCTATAACTTTTATCTCAGAGGCTCCTCAAGGAAGATCCAACTCTATGACTGCCATTATGTTCTAAAAAGTGTAATAGGGTGCATGTATAAGGCAAAGTCTCCACATGGTATCTTTAGAGGCAAAATATTCTCTTCAAAAACTATTATTATTTTTAGATTTTGTATTAAATTGTAGAAAAAAGGGTTACAATGTGACCTTATAGCAGGTGGGCATGTTATCATGATGGTGGGTAAAATGCTTTAAAATTTTGGAACCCAGTTGCACTTTTGGGCAACTAAAAGTCCTCTCTTTGCATACATTAAAGTGCTGCCTTTAGAGAGAGAGATTGATAGAGATCTCTATATACCAATGCATTATGCATGCAAAGAAAAATACTATTGATACTATTATTTTTGGTCAGAGAAAATGGTATTATTAAATCTATGGCTGAATTATTGAGGTGCCTGCCTTCTGTACACAAGGTCCTGGGTGTGAGACCTGGGTCAGACCTAATGAATAAATAAATAAAATAGATGAATGATCTCCTCCTCATTTACTTAAACTTGTAGTTATTGCTAGATTTTTTTTTTTGTAAATTACTAAAACTTTAACTTAAACTTTTTTGTAAATTACAATTAACCCATTTACTAATATACTTAAAGACCTTCACAAAACATAGTAAATACAGTAAATAGACATATTTGGTATCTCTGTAACTGCTATAAACCACATAATAAACACAATATAGTTAGAATGATTGGTAAATGGTGTACATAAAATGGTGCAATTAATTTTCCTTGGGGTCTGATATTATTATATGGGGTGCCTTATTATACAGGCCATGTCCCTTGATAAGGCCACTCCCACTTTTGCTGTCATCTGCCATTCGTGATTCACCCAGTGACAGGCTCTCCCAGGGTGACGTGTCTGTTATCCTACTTCTGGGCAATCAACTTTCCTCCAATTCAGATGCTAAGATAAGAACCTCCTGCAGCTGCTTCATCACTGTTATGTCCCCCGCAAGCCACAGCATTTGTTTCAGACTCCTCCGAGGTTTCCACTTTGATAGACATTCCTTTGGCCTAGGTCTTGTCTATACATATACAATATGTACAACATGTACAGTCATCTCGATGATCCTATCTGTTACGTAAGATGGAGGTTTGGTGCCCTTACATATGGATTCTTTTCTATTACAGATCAGCTATGGTGCCACAGACCCTCTCCTAAGTAACAAGTTGATGTTTCCATATTTCTACCGCACAGTCCCCAGCTCAGTCCATCTGCACAATGCATTGAATTCAGTGCTGAAGCATTTCGGTTGGACTTGGGTTGGAATAATTTATACAGATGTTGAAAGCAATGAAGATGCAATCCAGAAGTTAGAATTTTCCATTATGAGAGGAGGGGGATGTATTGCTTTCACAGAAAAGCTCCTCAGCTCCACCAACTACATGTCTGATGAATATGTACAAGTGGCCAAAGTCATCTCTGACTCCTCAGCCACCATTGTGATCTTCTGGGCTGATCTGGAGTTTACTTTTAAATTATACCGATTACTTAACACATTGACAAGAACAAAGAAAGTCTGGATCTTCCTTACAGATATGGATCATCTTCTGATCCTGACCATAAACTTGGACATCAGTTTCTTCAATGGAAACTTGGCCATTCAGATGAAAAAAATTGGAAATTTCTGGGCTCATGCCCTTTCTCTGGAACATCACGCTGGACCAATATGCCTTCTGCGATTTTATTTTCTACTATATGACGTTTATGTGTAAATGTGAAATAGTCAATGGTAGTGTGCTCTATCACACCTGTCAACATGATAGGACAAAGATGTTGATCGGTTTAGAGACTCTGGTGGACAGCTATCAAGTATATAATGCCATATATGCCTTGGTTCATGCCCTTCAGATGTTTATGGCATCCAAGTCATGGAAGGTATTGCATCGAGAAGGAGCAGCTATGTCTTACCAACTTCCATGGAAGGTGATATAAGTGGCAAGAATTTATTTCATATGCCAGTCAATGGCAATTACTTATCCTTAAAGTGAATTCCCACAATTTAATACATTATTGTTTATAGACCCAAGCAGGGCTGAACCATCCATTAGGGAAGTTAAGCATCTTCCCTTAGACGGTGCTCTACCAGGACTATGAGAGGTGGCAATATAGGGTGGCCTCCAGTCCTGCACTCATGTGTAGGATGAGCCTTGGGTCAACATGTTGTGCATTTAACATGGTGGTTTATATGTCAGAATCAACTCACTGTAAGCAATTCAGCTTCCACTTTCAGTAATACCAGGAGGGAAAACTTTTTATGAACTGACTTGTTGCAGTGGTGGCTTCTATTACAATGTCATGCTGAAATTCAGTGAACTCTTTAGAATGACCCATTCTTTCAAGAATGTTTGCAAGACAGACTACATGGCCGGGTACTAGATTTTATACACCTGTGGCAATGGCTGTGAATAAAACATCTGAATAAAGAGGTGGGATTCAAAGTTTTTTTTAAAGATGACCTTTCACCACCTCCACCAACTACAGTTCTTAGCATCTGTTAATAGGCGCCACTCCACTGATTCTTGAATTTATTTTCTGTAGCCAATCATCCAATAGCAGTAATCAATGCTATTAGTTTTGGTCCCTGATATGCTATTTAGTCTCTGTACTGTCAGGAGGGCGGTGTCAGGAGGGGCAGACAAGGGATGTGATTCTGAGCTCTTACACTGGCTGCCTCTGATTGGTGCTTTGAATCACACTCCCTGCCTGACACTGCCCTTCTGACATTACAGAGCTTAAATAGCAGATCAGGCACCAAAACTAACTGCGCTTGTTGCTCAGGAATGGTGGGGACTACAGAGAAAATTCCAATTGTGCAGGAATCAGTGGAACGGTGCCTATCAACAAATGCTAAAAAACTTAAATTGCTAGAGGTGGTGAAAGGTCCTCTTTACAACAGGGGGGGCAGGGGGCATTTTTTTAGAGTGGGAGGAGGAAGGGGTAGCCTCAAGAAGTTTACAAAAGACAGAAGATTTTCAAATCACATTTCCTTTAACAGGCACACTGCTGTGATGTGTCATGTATGTTTGGAGCAGGAAGGAATGGGAGTGGGCGAGAAGCGGAGAAGGAAGTACTGCCCTCACACATACCACTTTTACCTCTTGCTGCTTGCAGCTTGTAGGCCACAGGTCTAATGCGGCCTGCGGCCTACAAGTCAGGGAGTGGTAGAGCAGGAAGCCGATGGCTTCCATTACCAGTTTCAGAACTGGGTCAGGGATTCTCTCCTCCACGGTTCTGTGATCTGGCTGTATTTTTAGCAACCAGTTTGGTAGAACTGGAGAACTGGCTCCATCCCACCCCTGCCTTAAGACAATCTGCCCTTATTATTATTGCAAATGGGTCTACAAATGAAATCAATAATAAAGACTATAAAGGCATCCATGATAACAAAATAAAAAAGATAACAAAAAAGAATCATCTGAACCAATCCTAGATCACCATAAACCCTGGGAATGCTTATTACTACTGTTACTGATGGTAATATCACTTGTGACTGTCGTTCCTCACATTGTCCCTTCTTCTGTAGCTTCATCCATATCTACGGAGAGTACATTTCACTAATACGGCTGGAGAGGACGTGTATTTGGATGGACATGCACACTTTGCTCCTACATATGATCTGGTTAACTGGGTTATTAGCAGTGAGAAGAGACTTACCAGTGTTACTATTGGAAAAATCACATCTAGTCTGTCTGTTAATACATCTGCTATTGTATGGGCCGTTCATCAAGCTCAGGTAGACCGACATCTTGTGTATTTGTGCCTAACAGCAGTAGAAGCTGCTGGAACCGATTTTTCTTTGAAGGAGTAGAGATGAGAATAGACTTGTCACATGGGCAGATTCTAGTGTAAGGGCCTGTGCATACCATGTCTCTGTATAGCAAATATGCTGGCCAGATGGAGGCCACAAAGACACTCTTTTGGCCTTGGTCATGCTAATGGAGCATTATGATTAGGTTTATCATGTACTCTGTGACGCGGATGTCACAAAGATCTCAGCACGGCCTCACAGGTAAGAACACAAACAGTTATGGGGTGTAATTTTTTCACAGTGCATTTTGTAAATACAGAATACAGCATAGTGGAATAAAATGAATTATACTAATACAAAAATTCTTTACACACATATATACATACAGAATATATTTTGTGTTGTCACAAGTCAACTGTGTACACAAAAAGTACATTTTCCGTTTACAGAATTAATATTTTGGCACAAAAGTTTTTGTGGTACACAATATTATTTTGTCACGTGGAATTTTATTTTGTGACATAATGTGCTATATATTACCCTCTTCACAAAATGTATTATGCATTATAGAATACATTTCTGTGATACAAAATAGAATTCTGTCTAACAAAATAACGTTATGTGTCACAAAGTAACATTCTGTACAAAATACAGTATGACAGGGGGGGCGGAGCCTACTGTGGAACGGAATGGCTGGATAGTTGTAAAGCTCCAGGCCTGAGTCCTATATAGCGGCAAGAAAAAGCGACGTGCCCGTGGACTGTACTTACCTAACGGCACAGGGAGCGCTTGCTATTCTCGAGGATGCCGAGAAAGAAGAAATCTGCGGTTAAACCGCAGAAAATTTCAGATTTTTATTTCCCCCACGTAGTGGGAGGGGAAAACCAAAATGGCGGCGGTTCGCGCTCCAACGCGGTCTCCGGGGCCTCATCTCCGTCCCGAGACTCTCCGGAGGAGCCGCTCACCCTCTCCGCTAGACGGAGAGCGCTGTCAGAGCCATCGATCCCACAGCTGATGGGGTGCGGAGGTCCGGAGGCACCGGGGCAGTCTCCCCGGCGGGCCGAGGTGAGCGCGGTTCCGGGGCCTTCTCCTGCCGACACACCGAGGCCTACAGGCCTAAACAACGCGGAGGCATCCCACTTGCCCACAGCCAGCCCGGTCAAGCAGAAACCCAGGCTCCAGCACACTGAGTCTCCAGAAGGGGAGGTGAGCGATACCACACTGTCTGTACCGCCATCTATCGACTTTTTTGCAGATATTCCAGCTACTGCAAGCCTACTTACTGAGGCCTCCATGAAAAACATGCTTATGGCCTTTTGTAAATCACTGACAACTGACATGGCTTTAATGGTTAAACCGCTAGATAGAGATCTCCAGGAATTGCAAAAACGCACGGTTCATGTAGAATCTAAAATGGCGGAGTTTGCTGAATCACATAATGCTCTTACAGATGCACACTATGAGGTGGAAAAAGATGTGTCGTTTCTGAAAACTAAAATAGCAGACTTGGAAGACCGCTCGCGGCGTAATAATCTGAAGTTTAGAGGGATTCCAGAGTCAGTGTCTGCGAACATTTTGACAGCTTTCCTTCAAGACCTGATACGCACGCTCTTACCAGACCTCACGATAATGGACTTAACCATTGATAGAGCGCATAGAATCCCAAAGCCTTCACACCTGGACGAAGCCGTACCCAGAGATGTATTAGCAAAAATCCATTTTTACCGCACTAAAGAACTGGTGCTGCTGACCTCACGGAAATTAGGCCGGATACCTGACCCGTACCAGAAAATTTCCATCTACTCCGAACTTTCGGCCGCAACTCTACAATTGAGAAAGCAACTCATCCCTATTACTACAACGCTACGCCACCATAACATCCTATATAAATGGGGATTCCCGGTCAGAGTGATCATATCTAGAAACAACCTTACTCATGTCATCAAATCTCTGGAAGACGGCAAACAGTTACTAAACAAGTGGGACATTCCGCTCCTTGGCCCGACGCCCAAATTACCACCTGGCCCAGTGTCTGATGGTTGGCATCAAACGAAAACCCCAAGACGTCCACCAAAAGGGCTGCACAGCTAGAGACTCACCTTAAAATGGATTCCGTATGTTCACTACTGCTGAACTTATCCCCCCAGGATTACAACAGCCGCTGGTCCGCTGTACCACATTTCCTTTCTCTGTTTTGTTGAGGTGGCTTAGCCACTGGTTTCAGTGTTTTTATAGTTTGTTTTTTCCTCGGTTTTGGCACTTGGGACACTGTGAGTACACATGGCAAAGACGAATATGCTTCTTCCTGCTACTGGTAATTTTGGATGTGGGTGATTGTGGTATGGTTATTGCAGCATTACTAACTGTAAAGTATGGTACTTAATATTATGTCCATGAATGTCAGAGGCTTGAACTCCCCTCAAAACAGAGCCCATTTGTGGCGAGAGGCCCGAGCTCAAGGCTGTGACATTCTTGCAGTTCAAGAAACACATCTTTTAGAAGCAGATGCCTTTCGAGTCAAACATTCAGCATACCCACATATATTTCACGCTCATTGCTCCTCCAAGCGTAGGGGAACACTAATTGGGATCAGAGATTCAGTGGCATTTCAGCTGGTGTCCCATCATACTGACCCGGGAGGGCGATTTGTCATATTAGTCTGTATCCTTAATAATGTCACGTACACATTGGTTTCGGTTTACGCCCCGAACAAAAAGCAGGTGTCTTTCTTGGGGAGACTTATGAAAGTAGTGGAGAGAAAAAAGCAAGGATGCTTAGTATTAATGGGAGACTTTAACATGGCTCCAGACCCAGTGGCAGACACTACTTCTGGCACAACGACACGTCATCCTTCATTTTCGCAGGCTATATGGCGTCATGACTTATTTGATGCATGGCGTATCCTGCACAATACCGAAAAAGATTACACCTATTATTCTATGGTTCATAATAGTTATTCCCGAATAGATCTATTTTTAATAGAACAAACTAGTATTCCCTTGGCCGTGAAGTCAGATATTTCACAAATAACATGGTCAGACCATGCAGCAATAACCTTGACTCTCAGAGAAAAATATGAATGCCCTAGAGCGTACGTATGGAGGTGCAACAAATTCTTAATGTCACAGCCAAAATACAAAACAATCCTGGAAAATGATCTGAAGGAATTCTTTCAGACCAATGCTCCTTCTGCCCCTAGCCCTGATATATTGTGGAATTCACATAAAGCTTTTATCAGAGGAACATTTATCCGTTTAGGACACATTGAAAAGAAAACTAGGCTAGCAGAAATTGATCGACTATTGCACCAAATAAAGTCTATCGATAATAGTAATAAAAAATCTCCTTCCCCCTCCAATGCAGCACAGTTGGCGACATTACGCCATCAACTGACAACCAGTCTACTGCATAACTATGAGAAAAACTTGAAAAGGGCAAAAGCGACTTATTACTCTCAATCTAACAAGGCAGGGAAGCTTCTAGCGTCCAAACTTAAACAAAAACATACACGGTCCAAAATCCCATTTCTCCAAAGCAAAGATGGCACACACAAAATTTATGATCCTAGTGGCATCGCCAATGCCTTTAAAGCTTTCTATGAAGACTTATACAACATTAGAGAGGATTCCTCTGTAACACTTCCAACGAAACAAGAAATTGCCAAGTTTCTCGCAAGTACTCAATTGCCCACACTTACAGAAACACAACTGGACTCTTTGAATGAGCCCATCTCACCTTCAGAACTGCTATCGGTGGTCAAGTCGCTGCCACCTCAAAAGTCCCCGGGCCCAGATGGCCTTACTAACGAATATTACAAAAAGTTTTCTCCACTCCTGTTAAGCCCGCTGCTGTCGTTTTTAACGGCTGCGGTGGACTCCGGCACTATTCCAGGGGAGAATCAGGAGGCCCTGGTGGTGACATTGCCTGCCATCAGCCCCCAAAATTTTCACCAATATCCCTATTAAACACAGATTTAAAAATTTATGCCAAAATTATAGCGAATAGAGTAGCGGCTTGTCTTCCGAGCTTGATAAACCATGATCAAGTGGGATTTGTGAAGGGGATGCAGTCATACGACAATACTAGACGCATTTTGAATATTATACACCACATTAACTCTAGAAAGATGGAGGCGGTGGTTCTCGCATTGGACGCCGAGAAGGCGTTTGACAGGATTTGCTGGTCGTATGCCTTCTTGGTGCTCAGGAGCATGGGGTTCACTGGAGCTATTTTAAGAGCAATTGAGGCGCTGTATTCTGCACCATCTGCAAGAGTATTCACTAATGGGGTAGTGTCGGATCCCTTTTTAATAACGAACGGGACTAGACAGGGGTGCCCCCTCTCGCCGCTGATATTTGTTCTCTCGATGGAACCACTGGCCCAGGCAATCAGACTGGACCCGGACGTGGGTGGCATTGCTATACGGGACAAAACTCATCTTATATCACTCTATGCAGATGACATCATTCTTACCCTGTCCAACCCACAAAATTCTATTCCCCGACTTATGGAGATTATTGCTAAATTTGGGCACCTATCATTTTATAAACTAAATATGGCTAAGTCACAAGCCTTACCTTTCAATATTCTTCCCCCCTTGCTGCAACCCTTACAATCGCGATATGACTTTGATTGGAGGAAAGATGGCGTTCAATATCTGGGGATACAAGTGACACCCTCTTTAGGGGCCCTATATAGACATAACTATACACCCATGTTGAAAATAATGCAGGATGAGATGGAGCGATTGTCCAAAGTAGATGTGTCTTGGATGGGGGCGGGTCGCAGCCTTCAAAATGTTATTACTGCCTAGACTCTTGTACCTGTTTCGCACACTCCCGATATCCATCCTGGTTTCGTTTTTCGAAACCATGCAAAGGATGATTTCGAAATTCATCTGGAGTGGAAAGAGACCTAGAATTAATAAAAGCTTCCTATTTAAATGAAAAGAGGCAGGAGGACTGGGAGTACCAGTGATACAGAATTATTACATAGCGTCCTTAGTTACACAATGTGCTAGATGGAGATCAGCGGACACCTCGGTTCCATGGTTACATATTGAGCATTCGTTTATATATCCCTTAAAGTTGATGGATGCCCTGTGGGCGCCCTTCTGGAACATTCCTACGCCTAAGTCCTTCTCCCCAATCATGCAAGCAGCAGTGACCGCATGGAGGCTGCTCCACGGGAAAGCAAACCCTACAAGTCATTTTTGTATCTCGGAGATGCCTTTGTCACTTCTGGCCTGGGCGATAGAGGACCTGGTAACTTCAGGGTGGGAGGCGAGAGGGATTACACGGGTCTCCCATTTACAATCCGGTACCACACAAATTTTATCATTTACAGAGATTACACGGAAATTTGAGATTCATGGTGGTGACTTCCTTAAGTACTCTCAAATATGTCACTTTATATCTAAGAATCCAGTATCGCAACTACCCCACAGTAGTACGATATTCACCTGGATGTCGACTAAGATGAGGGGATTGCGGTTTCTATATGACAAAATGGATGAAATAGTGACTTTTACCAAATCAATACCATTCCGTTGTTGGGAGAGGGATTTGGGGAGAGTCATTACTTTGGATGAGTGGGAACAGGCAATTAAGCTAAGTCATTCATCCTTAAAATGTAGCACTCACATAGAAACAGCGATGAAAATTACATTGAGGTGGTACCGTACCCCCTCTACTTTACAAATGATATACCCTTCCGTCTCTGGAAACTGTTGGAGGGGATGCGGGGGGAGAGGAACCCTTCTCCATATTTTGGGACAATGCCCCATTATTCATGGATATTGGAACAGAGTCTTTGATATGCTATCAGAAATATTTAATTTTCACTCCCCATACGCCTCTCCTCTGGCCATTCTATTGATTGGAATTCCCGAGGAATGGAATGACTTTAAGAAACTCCTGTGTAAGATCTTGACTATAGCCAAATTATTGTTGGTGCAACGATGGAGATCGGTGACCCCTCCGTCTGACTCCACACTGTTGCAGGCTATTAATACTACATATGCCTACGAGAAGGTAATTGCATTAGGAAATGACTCATATCATAGCTTTAAAAAGTTATGGAATGCGTGGATTCACTCTCGATTTGCCGCATAATGGGAGCCATGGAGTTGTACAGAGTCCGCTCTTGTACATCGCAATGGGTGTGGAGATGTAGGAAATAGAGAAGAGGTAGAAAGCATGAAAGATTGTCTATGAAAGACAGTCTATGAAATGTCTCACACTAACCCTAATAAAGTGCCTACTTGTTCTTGTTACTGTTACTGTTATTGTTTAACATTTATATAAATTTTATTTATTTTTTTTTTTTTGTCTTGTTGATGTACAATTCAAAGATTTACCATGAACAAATTCAAATCAGAATGTATAGTGCAATGTATGTCAATTTTGTTTGTACATTTACTGTGAAAACCAAATAAAAATTATTGAAACTAAAATACAGTATGACAAAATAACATTTAGTTTAAGAAAACATTCTGTGATACAAAGTAAACTGCATCACATTTGTGTGCATTATGTGAAAAACAAAATTAATTTTGTGCACACAAAGAGATTTATGTGATCACAAAATAAATTCTATTCACACAAAACAATATGGATTCTGTGATCACAAATGTCACTGACAAAATCAGTTCTGTGACCACTAAATTTATTTAGTAACATAAAACGCATTTTGCTTTGCAAAACATGTTGGAGGAAATCTACTAAGACTTGTGATACTTAGACCAGTCTCAATTCATTCCCCACCAAGGTGCATGACTCACTAGAATTATTAAGAGGCTCAATAGGTGCATGTAGGTGCGCTTGGTCACGGATCTACGCCAGTCAGGGATCTGAACAGAATAACGCCCCACTTCGCCCACTGACTAAAAAAGTAGCGAACAGGGCGCAAATGCAGAGATGCCAAGTTGAGGTGCGTTTTTGGCTACTTTTGATATGTAAATACAGTTGTGCAAAAAAGTTTACATACCCGGAAGATTTTTTGTTTTTTTTGGCCTTTTTTCTGAGAATATGAATGATAACACAAAAACTTTTTCTCCACTCATGGTTAGTGGTTGGTTGAAGCCATTTATTGTCAAACTTCTGTGTGTTCTCTTTTTAAATCATAACGACAACCAAAAACTTCTAAATTACCCTGTTCAAAAGTTTACATCCCCCAGTTCTTAATACCGTGTATTGCCCCCTCTAACATCAATGACAGCTTGAAGTCTTTTGTGGTAGTTGTGGATGAGGCTCATTATTTTCTCAGATGGTAAAACTGCCCATTCTTCTTGGCAAAAAGTCTCCAGCTCCTGTAAATTCCTGGGCTGTCTTACATGTCCTGCGCGCTTGAGATCTCCCCAGAGTGGCTCAATGATATTGGGGTCAGGAGACTGAGATGGCCACTCCAGAACCTTCACTTTCTTCTGCTGTAGCCAATGACAGTTCAACTTGGCCTTATGTCATGTTGGAACATCCAAGTATGTCCCATGCGCAGCTTCCTGGCTGATGAGTGCAAATTTGCCTCCAGTATTTGCTGATAACGCGCTACATTCATCTTTCCCTCAACTTTGACCAAGTTTCCTGTGCCTTTGAAGCTCACACGTTGCCACATCATCAGTGATCCACCTCCGTGCTTTACAGTAGGAATGATGTTCCTTTCATCATTTTTGTCTCATCACTCCAAATTACCTTGTTCCAGAAGTTTTGAGGCATGTCTCTGTGCTGTTTGGCGTATTGAAGGTGAGATTCTTTGCGGCATTTGCGCAACTCGACCATGCAGCCCAGTCCCAGTGCCTCCTTATTGTGCATCTTGAAACAGCCACATCAATAGTTTTCAGAGAGTCCTGTATTTCAGCTGATGTTACTGTATGTGTGGGTTTTTCTTTGCATCCGAACAACTTTCCGGGCAGTTGTGGCCGAAGTTTTGGTTGGTCTACCTGACCGTGGTTTGGTTTTTACAGAGCCCCTGAGTTTTCATATGTTAATCACAGTTTGAACACTGCTGACTGGCATTATCAATTCCTTAGATATCTTTTTGTATCCCTTTCCTGTTTTATACAGTTCAACTACCTTTTCCCATAGTTCCGTGGACAATTCTTTTGCTTTCCCCATGACTCACAATCCAGAAACGTCAGTGGCTGGAGGAAAGATGCAACAGTCTGTCTGGATCCCAGAAACTCACTCAGCTTTTATGCACACACTGATTACAAGCAAATAGGTCACAGGTGAGGATGTTACCTTTAGTAGCCATTCAAACCCCTTTGTGTCAACTTCTGGGCATGTTATCAGGCCAAAATCACCAGGGTATGTGAACTTTTGAACAAGGTCATTTTGATGTTTTTGGTTGTCATTATGATTTAAAAAGAGAAAACACAGAAGTTTGACAATAAATGGCTTCAACCAACCACTAACCATGAGTGGAAAAAAAGTTTTTGTGTTATCATTCATATTCTCTGAAAAAAAGCCAAAAAAACAAAAAATCTGCCGGGGTATGTAAACTTTTTAGCACAACTGTACCTTTGTAAATGTTCCCTTGTGAATAAATAGCACCCCATAAACAAATGACACACAGCTGTGAGTGCCATCTATACAAACAATACTGCTCTGGCCAATGACTGTGGACTAGTAAAAAAAGGACTGATAGAGGGGCCACAGAATCAGTGGTGCAGAAACTCTGAAAGATAAGTATGTGACCCTGTGTTATTTGTGACCTTTATAACCAACAAACATGTTACATATTGATTATCTTATGCCCTATCTATCTCACTAATCAATTGTCAGTTTTTGCCATTATTGTCCCAGTTCATGTCCCCGCATTTCTGCTCCTCTTCTAGAAGCCTCCACGTTCTGTCTGCAGTGACAGCTGTCCAGCAGGATCCAGGAAAATGAACCAGCAAGGAAAGCCACCCTGCTGCTATGGCTGTGTCCTCTGTCCGAGAGGAGAGATCACCAATCACACTGGTAAGGCTGGCACCTCAATACTTCTCAGTATATGGCACATTCACTTATTAGCTACTACCTTACAGTGCTCGATTCTTTCCTGCAGACATGATCAGCTGTTGGCAATGCCCAGATGACCTATGGCCAAATGAGAAGAAAGACAAATGCATTCAAAAACAAGTGACCTATCTGTCCTATGAAGAAATCCTGGGGACAACCCTTGCCTGCAGTGCCATAATGCTTTTGATAGCTTCTCTGTTCACCCTTGCCATCTTCACCCATTATCAGAACTCTCCAGTCATTAAGGCCACCAACAGATACCTAAGTTTCTTTATTCTTTTGTCCCTCACTTTTACATTCGGCAGCTGTCTACTCTTCATTGGATATCCAGGGCAGATAACATGTTTACTACGTCAAACCATTTTTGGAGTGTCTTTCACAGTCTCAGTGTCCTCCTTGTTGGCTAAAACTATACTTGTTGTTTTGGCCTTTCGAGCTACCAAACCTGGAAGCAGGCTGAGAAGATTCATGGGGAAGAAGGTTCCATGGTTCATTGTTGGTTTCTGCTCCTCTATTCAGGTTCTTATCTGTGCCGTGTGGTTGGGAACATGTCCTCCTAGCCAAATTTTTGACATCCACTTACAGCCTGGTCTGATAGTCATTGAATGTGACGAGCACGTTGGCTTCTATGTAATGCTGTCATATATTGGTTGTCTTGGAATGGGATGTTTCGTCATAGCTTTTCCTGCTCGGAATCTGCCTGACAGATACAATGAAGCAAAGTTCATTACATTCAGCATGTTGGTCTTCTTCAGTGCCTGGATTCCCTTCATCCCAGGGTACCTGAGCACCAAAGGGAAGTACACAGTAGCTGTAGAAGTATTTGCCATCCTGGTATCGGCTGCTGGGTTACTGGGCTGTATTTACCTTCCCAAATGTTTCACAATTATATTTAAACCAGAAAAGAAAAAGATGGCAGCAAGAAAATTTCCAAGGTTAGCTACAAAATGTGGTAGACAAAGACCATTTTAGCCGTGTGTAAAAGATGCAAATGAAAAGTGTGACTACAAACAATACATTCTTATTAGGGTGGTTCCATAAATAGCATTCTTTGGAAAAAAAACCACTGTAGTTTTTGATACGGTGTGAGATTTCCCATTACATTTATTCCCATATAAATATTAATAAAAGTTGATCATTTAATAATATACAGCTACATTTCTAAAAAATAAAATAAAAAAATAATAATGAGGTTGAAAAATTTAAAAATAATTCCTGGTCCTTAAAGAGGATCCGTCAACAGATTTCACCATACAGACTGTTTATCATATTAAGTAGATCTCTCAGACCTGATAAGAATCTTACTTTACTTACTCAAAGAATCCATGTCAGAATGTCTCTATAATCCTGATATTATAATAAGCATTTTATCAGTCCGGCCAGAGACTGACAGATCTCTCTGACCAGTCGCAGCTTGTTCTATGTAGTGGACTCTTTGGTCCGCTGAAGAGCTAAAATGCAGAGATCGACATAAAGTCAGCAATTTTGCTTTGCTCAGTAATAAAGTAGTCATTGTGTTGTCTGTGGGTTTACTCTCTGGTGACCATGACTTTACTGTTAAATTAAAAAATAAAGTTGATCATATTTAGTTTACTGTCCAGGTCAAGGGTGTCCAAACGTTTTCCAAGGAGGGCCAGATTTGGTGAGGTGAAAATGTGTGGGGGCTGAACATTGAGCCCGACATTCTTTTAACTATTAAAGAGGATCTCTCACGTCCTCATAGATGTGCAGCATTATATACCACAATAAAAAAAATTCATAAAATAGTTCATTTACATTTAATGATTAAATGCAAATAAACTATTTTATGAAATTTTTATTGCAAATGGCATACTTTTAATTTCTTCACAAAGAGCTCAAATATTAGACCCCATCACTGCCCCCACACAATATAATGGCCCCATCACTGGTCCCCATGCATACACTATGGGGTACCAGTGAAGAGGCCACTGTATGGGGCCACTGTATCCATGACAAGAACATGGATCAACACATGATCGGCACACAGACATCACATAATCGGCACATAAACTGCGCATGACCATCACATGGGCAGTGCATGATCAGCAAATAGATTAACAAATGATCAGCGCATGATCAACACATGATCAGCGCACAGACATTGCATGATTGGCACATGAAAAGCGCATGACTGGCACATGGACAGTGCATGACGAGCACATGGGCAGTATGTGATCGGCACATGGTTTAACAAATGATCAGCGCATGATCAATACATGATCGACAAATGGACAGCGCATGACTAGGACATGACCAGCAAATGATTGGGACATGTTCAATACATGATTGACGCATGGACAGTGCACAATCGACACATAAACGGCACATGATCGGCGCATGACCAGTGCATGGATCACCCCTTTCTACCATCTACAGGATAATGGGGCTTGAAAATTATTTAATTGTTCCCAACTACATCCCACAGATGTTTCGGACAAGGGTCCCCAACTGCTGCATCAGGGTATAACTTCTGGAAAACTTTGACAAGGACAAACAACAAACATCAGCCATGAGATTTTTCTCCTATGCCTAGTTGTAACCAAATATTAAGTTGTAGACAGAGATAAACTAGTCGAGGAAGCAAAGCCAACACCGACAAAGAACTAGAAGATAAAAATTTTTTTTTTTGTTTTAAACTGTAGTTTTTATTGAAGTTTAAATTTTACAAAGGTTTAAGGACACAAAATGCAGTAAAAAACTGCATAAACCGGTTAATCAAAAAAGACCAAACCATATAAAGACAAACATAACACAAGACGTAAGACAAAACATGTACATGAAAGGGGGACAACAAGGGGAAAGGGAGGGAGAGGGAGAAGTTAGAGACCATGGAGAGTGCAGTACATATCCCAAGGGGACCAGACCAACTGGAAGCCAGCTGTAGTGTTGTTGAGCATAGCAGTGAGGTATTCCAGGCTGCGCACATCTTTGACCTGAGCCACAAGGGCAGGGGCAGTAGGGGGATGTACACTTTTCCAGTGAAGAGCCACAAGCACTTTAGCAGCAGTGCAGAGATACAGGAAAAGTTTAGAGGCCTTTCCACCAAGGTGTCGGGGGGGGGGGGGGGGTAAATTAAGTAAGTAGACCAAAGGGTCCAGGGTCCAGTGGGACACCCTGGTGGAAGAGCGCATCAGTTAATATCCTGACCTCTGTCCAAAAAGGGCGGATCAATGGGCAGGTCCAAAATATGTGGTGCAACGTCCCCTCCCCACACAGACATCTTCAGCAGTCCGTGGATATGTTAGGATTCAGGGTGTGGAGGAGGACTGGAGTATGGTACCAAAACATAAGTAACTTGTACTGAGTTTCACGGAACATAATGCATGTGGATGATTTGGCAGCATGGGACCATATAATCTGCCATTTTGCCGGGGAGATCTGCTTACCCAGAGCCTTCGACCACCTGACCATGTATTTGTGGACAAGGGGGGCCCGCCCTCCCCGGAAAGGAGATGATATGATAGATATCCGATATCAAGCCCCTCGTAGAGGTACCGGCTCTGCAAATCCTCTCAAAAGGGGTAGGGAGGTACACCCGCGGAGCCCCAAAGAAAGTGGTTATAAAGTGGGCTATCTGCCTATAATGAAGCCACTCAGAGGACGGCAAGCACAAGTTAGACGTAAAATAGTCAAAGGGCCTGAGTGCCAAGGTCGACGGGTCAGTTAGGTCAGTAAAGTGGAACAGACCTAGTCTGCTCCAGGGGTGCACCATATCAGCTCCCAGTCCTCCCGGGAGGAGAGGATTAAGTAGGAAAGATATTATAGAGGAATGGCGGGAGGCAGGAGTGGGAAAAGCTTATAACAAGTGTTCTATATAGCCCTAGTGAAGCGGATGGGTCCCAGGAGAGAAGTAGGAGGCAGGGAGGGGGTTAGCGGCCCCTCAAGAAAGCATTCGGGTGGATAGGAGCCAACCAGAGCTTTTCTATCTCCATCCATTTAGTATAGGCCCAGGCCGACGCCTAAAATGGAATATAACGTAAATGGGTCGCCCAATAATAGTGGAGCAGGTGAGGGACCGCAAAGCCCCCCCTCCGCCTTGCACACCAACATAACCTAGCGTGGGATGCGATGTCTTTTCCCGTTCCAAATAAATTGGAAGATGGCCTTTTGAAGAGAACGTAGTTCTGAGCGGGGGATCGCTCCTGGCAAGGTTTCAAAGAAGTAGAGCAGTTTAGGAAGGAGTGTCATTTTAACGGCAGTGATCCGCTCTATCAGGGAAATATATAAGGGGCGCCACTATTCCAAGAGAGAGCGGAGGTCACGGAATAGTTGGGGATAGTTGACTGAGTATATGGTAGTGTAGGAGGAGGACAGTTGGATACCCAGGTAATGAGTCTTCCACTGGAAGTCATAATTGTGACGGAGGAGTTGGAGGGCAGGGTCCGGGATCTTTAAAAGAAGAGCTTCTGTTTTGGAAGGATTAACCTTATACCCAGAAAAATAGCCATAATCTCGCAACGTTGACATGAGATTGGGGAGCGACGTGTGGGGATTAGTGAGGGTTAACAGGACGTCTTCTGCAAAAAGGCTGATTTTAAAGTCCCGGTCTTGCATAGAAATCCCCGTAATATCAGGATTAGAGCGTACTTTAGAAACTAGGGGTTCAATACAGAGGGCAAAGATAAGAGGGATAGAGGACAACCCTGTCATGTTCCATTGCAAATGGGGAAAGACGAAGAGGTGGTCTGTGGAAGCTTAATCACAGCAGAGGGGAAATAGTAGAGCACTGTAACTGCCGTAAAGAAGGCCCCTGAAAAGCCATACTTCCTAAGTGTAGCAAACATAAAGGACCAATCCAGGCGATCAAAGGCCTTGTCAGCGTCTAGACTCAGGAGAAGGGCAGGGGTAACAGTATGGTTGGCAACATCTATCAAATCCACAGCCCTTCTGCTGTTATCGCCACCCTGACGGCAGGGGACGAAGCCCACCTGGTCCTTGTGGATAAGAGAGGGGAGCCAAGTGTTCAATCTAGTGGCCAAAATTTTTGTGAAAAGTTTTAGATCTGAGTTAAGGAGAGCTATGGGGCGATAATTGGAGCACTCCTGGGGATCCTTATTCGGTTTGGGGACTAAAGTGATGTGGTAGTGGAGCATCGACTGGGGGATAGGAGCACCGTCTAGGAATGAGTTAAACAGGTTTCGTAGGTAGGGCAGGAGCAGGGCCTGAAAAGTCTTATAATATAAATAGGTGAAGCCGTCAGGGCCTGGGGCTTTACCGTTCGGGAGACTTTTTAAAGTGTCAGCAAGTTCCTCATCTGTGATCGGAGCATTAAGCGAGAGAAGAGTAGAGGAGGTTAGTGAGGGGAGACTGCAAGAGTCAAGGTAAGCCTGTAGCCCCAGAAGACAAACTTTTAATAACTTGAACAGGGTCGGTGTCAAACCAGGTGACTTATACATAGGCAGCCGAGATTCCATGTTCACCAAATCTGTCTCCACTCCCAATAGAGACAACACTTCTAATCTCACCAGAGAACTAGATTTGATGGCTACACAGGGGTGTAAAATTTAAGGAACCTCCTCCTTGCTTTTTAAAGAGATATGGATTTACCAGTTAGGTTCTCCGCTTGAGGTCCCATGGAGATGTGTACTAAGGAAAATGTAGAGTAGTCAGAAACTGAGCCATCATCAGGACATATAATCCTGATATTAAAATATTATGAGTCCTGCTATAGACTGACAGATCTCATGAGTCCAGTTGTATTCGGAAGCTAAACCCAATCTCCAGCAACCGAGCCTATCTGACCAGTCACAGTTTGTTCTATGCAGTGGACTCTATGGATTAAAAAATGATCAGTGCATGATCAACGCATGATCGGCGAATGGACAGTGTATGATTAGGAGATGACTGGCACATGATCAAGACATGAATGGTGCATGGGCAGCACATGATCGGGACATGGATTAACAAATGATCAGCGCATGATCAAACATGATTGGTGAATGGACAGTGCATGATTGGCACATGAACAGCGCATGACTGGCACATGACAGGCACATGATCAAGACATGATTGGCACATGGGCAGCGCATGACAAGCACATGGATCAACACATGATCGACGCATAGACATCACATGATCGGCACATGAACAGCACATGGGCACATTGACAGAACGTGAACAGCAAATTTAATGATTAAAGGCAAATAAACTATTTTATGAAATTTTTATTACAAATGGCATACTTTTAATTTCTTCACAAAGAGCTCAAATATTAGCCCCCGTCACTGCCCCCACACAATATAATGGCCCCATCACTGGTCCCCATGCATACAGTATGATTTACCAGTGAAGAGGCCACTGTATGGGGCCACTGTATCCATGACAAGCACATGGATCAACACATGATCGGCACACAGACATCACATGATCGGCACATAAGCTGCGTGTGACCAGCACATGACCATTTGCATGACAAGCACATGGGCAGCGCATAATTGGCACATAGATTAACAAATGATCAGCGCATGATCAACACATGATAAGCGCACAGACATTGCATGATTGGCACATGAAAAGTGCATGACTGGCACATGAAAAGCGCATGATTGGTAGATGGGCAGCGCATGAGGAGCACATTGGCAGCATGTGATCGGCACATGGATTAAAAAATGATCAGCACATGATCAACACATGATCGGCGAATTGACACTGTATGATTGTATGATCCACTCCGAACTATCTTCCTATCTCTCATCCAACGTGCTCTTTGACAGACTACAGTCAGGCTTCAGACCCCATCACTCCACAGAAACTGCCCTAACCAAGGTCACTAATGAACTTCTAACTGCCAAAGAAAACAAGCATCACTACTCTGTCCTCCTCCTCCTTGATCTCTCCTCTGCCTTTGACACAGTCGACCACTCCTTCTTGTTAAAAACGCTCTCATCTCTTGGCATCTCAGACCTGGCCTGGATCTCCTAATACCTCACCAAATGCACATTCAGCGTCTCCCACTCGCACACCACCTCCCCACCACGCTCTCTTTCTGTAGGTGTCCCCCAAGGCTCCGTCCTAGGACCCCTCCTGTTCTCCACCTACACCCTCGGCCTTGGCCAACTCATAGAATCTCATGGTTTCCAATACCATTGCTATGCTGATGACACTCAATTATATCTCTCTGGACCAGACATTACCTCCCTGTTGTCCAGAGTCCCAGAATGTCTAGCTGTAGCCTCCTTTCTCTTCTCCCGCTTTCTCAAACTCACCATGGAAAAAACGGAGTTCACCATCTTCGCCCCACCTCGCACGAACCCTCTACCTGTCCCATCTATCATAGTTAATGGTGCTAAACTTACCCCAGTCCCATGGGTCCACTGCCTTTGGATAACCTTAGACTCTGACCTATCTTTCAAGCCACACATCCAAACCCTCAACACCACCTGCCGCCTCCAACTCAAGAACATCCATCGAATCTGCTCCTTCCTCATCCCTGAAACTACAAAGATGCTAGTCCACGCCCTCATAATCTCCCGCTTAGAATACTGTAACACCCTTCTCCATGGCCTCCCAGCAAATACTCTCTCCCCCTCCAGTCCACCGTGAATAGAGTTCAAATTGCTAACGCTGACATATAAAGCCATCCACAACCTGTCCCCTCCATATATGTCAGACCTAATCTGCTGCTACCTGCCCACACGTAACCTCCAATCCTCCAAAGACCTCCTACTCCACTCTGCTCTTATCCGCTCTTCACACAAACGTCTCCAAGACTTATTCCATGCATCCCCCATACTCTGGAACTCATTACCAAGACACATAAGACTGACCTTCACAGTCACAAGCTTCAAGAAGGCCCTGAAGACTCACCTATTCAGGAAGGCCTACAACCTCCAATAACACTACTGTCACCACACCACCACCTGTACAGCCTCTACCCCCACCTTCTGTCTCTATCCCTCTTCCCTCATAGATTGTAAGCCTTTGCAGGCAGGGCCCTGTATCCCACTGTGCCAGTTGGTCACTGTTAGTATTATACTTGTCTTGTATATTTTGTGTACTGTATGTAAATCCTCAAATGTAAAGCACCATGGAATTATTTGTGCTATATAAATAAACAATAATAATAGTAATAATAATAATGATTAGGACATGACCAGCACATGATCAAGACATGATTGGCGCATGGGCAGCTCATGACTGGCACATGATCAAGACATGATTAGCGCATGATCAGCGCATGGGCAGTGCACGACAAGCACATGGATCAACACTTGATCGGTGCACAGACATTGCATGATCAGCACATGAACAGCGCATGACGAGCACATTGACAAAGTGTGATCATCACAAGGATTAAAAAATGATCAGCACATGATCAAGACATTATTGGCACATGGGCAGCGTATTATACTTGGTAGTCTCTTCAGACCCCCAAGTATAATGATCAATGATATAATGTTACTCACCTCTCCTGGGTTCCAGCACGACTCTTTTTGGGCCTCTTCCATATCATCACAGACATCATGTGAGTCAGGCTGGCATCACGGCGCATAATGGTGCTGGCGGAACCCATTTCCGTGATATCATTGAAGAGGGCCGAAGATAGTAGGCAAAATTTTTGCAGTATTTGCTAGGAACATTGTAGGGTCCACTATGGGACATTATACTGTGTGGTGGGGCCACTATGGGACATAATACTGTGTGAAAGGGCTGCTATGGGACATTATATAGTGTGAAGAGGCCAATTTAGGACATTATACTGTGAGGAGGCCATTATAGAACATTATGCTGTATGGGGCCACTGTTGGACATTACAGTGTGTGTAAGTGGGGAGTTATACCATGTGGGGGCCAGGACAGGGGGCTCTATGCCATGTGGGGGTGGGAGGGCGCAAGTAAAATTTTTAGCTATGGGGCCCAGTCTTTGCTAGCTACGCCCCTGTAAATCTGTGGAGCACACTCAGTTTCTGATTCTGATTCGGAGGCTGCGGCTTGAGACTCCCCACTGATTAGACTCATTCATTTGGGCCTAGTCTGCAGTGGAAAGCCGCAACAAAATACTGATGTTCTGCATCCACCTACACTAACAAACCAGGTGACTTATCCATAGGCAGCCGAAATTCCATTTTCACCAAGTCTATCTCCACTCCCAATAAAGACTACACTTCTGATCTCACCAGAGAACTAGATCTGATGTCTGCACAGGGGTGTAAAATCTAAGGAACCTCCTCATTGCTTCTACAAAGAGGTATGGATTTTCCAGCTAGATTTTCCGCTTGAGGTCCCCAGGAGATGTGTATTAAGGAAAATGTAGTGTGGTCAGAGACTGAGCCATCTTCAGGACAGCAGTTATAATCAGATAGGCCAAATGATAAATCAAAGAATTAGTATGATGGTGAGCCAGGGTATAAAATCAGCCATGAGGCAACAAATCCAAAGGAGGGCAACAGGAGAAGAATCCATTAACAAAAGCCAAAGTCAAGGTCAGGACATGAACAATGTAGTAACAAACAGAAGGTCATTGATTTACACCAAAAAACACAAGATAGATCCCACTTAGGCTGCCAAGCCCAACATCATCATTGGTCACCAGCTGCCACATCAACCGGATGTGGACTAAGGGCAGGCAGACATGGTCACCAGCACACTAAAATACTGGAGCAAGGAGTGAGTTGACTTAGTTAACAAGCAGATGAAGGCCGGGCTAGGTGTATGAGAGTCATGGTGGTTACTGGAGGCCAGCTATTGGAATGGGAAGATGTAAGGAATGCCTGTCCTAAATTAGACAAACAAGTCAGATGTCTCTGTCAGTCCCAAGGATTATGAGGAAGACTGTTCTCAGGTCCCCTCTTCTACTGATTTTTTGGGGGAACCCACACTGGGACCCCTGGCTTATTTGTAGCAATAACCTTTTATTCCAGTTGCCATAAGCAGCCTAAGCTAACTATGTAGTGTCAGACAAGAACAAGCTTGGCAAAGTTCTCAAACTTTAACTTTCTATATGTGATATATAAAGCTAGTCTACCTAGAGAGTACAGATGTACTGGGTGACAAACAATATAATTTTCTTACTTTTCATATCCAGACAATTCTCCAGGACACAATTTGCTGGAACTGAATATAGAAAAATAACATCAACCTGTCATTTCAATAATTGGAGTGAGTTACAGAAAAAAAGATCTTCCACGTCATCTCCACAGATCTTGAGCTTATAAATGTCTGATCCCTGCCCTGCACATATTACTGACATCAAGGAGGCCGGTCAGTCATCACATGAATGTGTATGTAGTTTATGGAGAATTTATATGTATATATCCTCAACTAATATCCGAAAGAAAAACAACAGAAGAGTCTTTCTCTGCATTCTGAGGTTTGATATCAAGAGTTGGATTTATAATGTACTTTGTATCTATATTATCATGTATTTTATTCTTTATTTGGCAAGTGTCATGTTTTGTGAAAAATGACATGGAAGAACATGGGCTATACCATCCCGGACACATGATCATCGGCGCCATTATATCAGTGAATGGGTTATTGTGTGATGTTGAAAAGCTGACATTCAGAGAGAAGCCAATGGAAAAAAATGTAATATTGTAAGTAGAAACAATTAAACGGATCTACGAGATTTATTTACCGTCTTCTAGAAACACAGACTTTGTTGCCCGATGCCAGTCTAGCTTTATACCGTATTCTGATAACTGTATGCTGTGCTGTGATTGGTTACTCTGGGGTTTTACTTGCACCAAGTCAGTATCACAGTGAGAACACATAAAATTCATGTAGTTATGTGTTGTCAAATGGTGTCACAAACAGAAATGTAAGTGGTTTCGTAAATTTCTATGTCTCACATTGAGGCTTCAGAAATGTCTTCTATCATTTCATGTTTTTTTTACTGTAAATGGTCAATGACATGGGATTCTTGAGGGATAAGTCTTTTAAAAACAAGACAATGGGAGACCAAATAAAATTTCAAAAAGTTCAAACATACTGTGAATAACTGCAAGTGCAATGGCACACAAAGGGGTTAATTTATCATGCCTTGTATGCCAGTTTTCTTGTTTTTTGCAATTTTTGTTGCACTTTCCTGTTTATCTGTGCAAAAATTACAACTGTTGTGATATATCAGAAATCTAGGCCAGACCCTGACTAGTGCACGAGTCCTCCTGCGAAGAGCTAGAGAGCAGAGAGACTCTTAATAATTCTGACCCACCTTCCACCAATGCACAAAAATGATTAAGAAACAAAGCATTGGTCTTAATAATTCAGTCCCAAAATATTATAGTTTCTGTCACTTTTTAGAGGCACAATGGGGCACATTCATGATGAGAGGAATTTTGAAGTCATTTTTTTGTCTTTCATTATTTGGTTTATTTTTCACTTTAAAATCTTTATCATACTGATAACCCATCCACAGGATAAATCATCAGAATGTAATCTGTCTCTGTCCTCCAATCCTCCCATTCCTCTAATTGTCCTGGTCGCCTTTCACTGTACTCTACCTAATTCTGTTATGTCCTTATTGTACACTGTGGCCCAAAAGTGCACACGGTAGTCTATGTGTGGCCAGTGATTTGTATAGAGGAATACCTATGTTCTTGTCATGGTAGAAGGTATGCTATGAGTTAGTATACTGTATGTTACATTTATCCAGCTTCTGCAGACATGTCCATCATCTGTGTCTGGTTTGTTTTCCATGAAGTGGTCACAGAGATTTTTTAACCTTGGGTAGATCCAAGTCTGCAGAACACGCATATGGGTTGATCCAGATTCTGCCATCAATCCCAGCACAATTATGACAGATATACTGTAGATATAACATATTTCTTCATACTGATCGATCTCATTGTCCCTATTCATATAGAGTCTATCAGGAAAAATATCAGACAGCTCTTACTGTACTATTTGCCATTGAAGAAATTAATAGGAATGAAGATCTTCTACCAAACATCACTTTGGGATTTCACCTCTTTGAATCCTTCATGAATGAAGCCATGACATTGAAAGCTTACATAAGAATATTAAGTGGATGGGGTTTCCAAATTCCCAATTATAAATGTACAAGTCAAGGAGATTTGCTTGCTATGGTGGGGTTTGCATCCTCAGGTCTTTCGCATTTGGTGGCAAATACATTTGGAATGTACGGTTACCCACAGGTAGGTCACTGAAGTCCTTCTACTGCTATGGTACAGGGGTAGAAAAATAGAAAGAACACACACAGCGCTCCGTATAGTAGTAATGACCAGGTGGTGGGAGATACAGAATAGTATGGCCCTGACCTTGTAGAGTTGTGCTTGATGAGGCACAAGTGTAATAAATGGTAGAAACAAAACTGGGGTAGAAACTAAAGCTGGTGTAGCGATCATCAAGACAATTTATACTGTCCATGCATCTCAGGTAGGTAGGTAGGCTTTCTCTCATCCAGGGCAAGGAGTCAATTTGGTAACCCAACTCCATCCCCAGTAATAAGTGTCTCATTGGTAGGGGTCTTAGCTTTGCTTTTGTTAAATCTGTCATGAACTTAAGCCACAACACACATGTGAACACCACTTATGATCTTTAGTTGTCCTCTTCTGTCAAGTTAGAATCAACCAAAACTTTTCAAGTTTTGACTATAAATATCCATTCCAATGTATTTGCCGTTGGATGTCGTGTAAGGTGGTGACACATAAGTCAGACTTGTTGACGGCTTCTGATCTATTACAGATCAGTTATGGTGCCACAGACCCTCTTCTAAGTAACAAGTTGATGTTCCCATACTTCTACCGCACGGTCCCCAGCTCAGTCCATCTGCACAATGCATTGAATGCAATACTGAAGCATTTTGGTTGGACTTGGGTTGGAATCATTTATACAGATGTTGACAGCAATGAAAATGTAATCCAGAAGTTAAAATTTTCCATTATGAGAGGAGGGGGATGTATTGCGTTCACAGAAAAGTTCCTCAGCTCCACCGACCACAAGTCCATTGAACATATACAAATGGCCAATGTTATTTCTAAATCCTCAGCAACTGTGATTGTCTTCTGGGCTGATCTGGAGTTTACAAGTAGATTATTCATATTACTTCATGAATTGAGAAGTACAAAGAAAGTCTGGATCTTCCTTACAGACATGGACTATCTTCAGATCCCTTTTATAGACTTCTTGGACCTCAGCCGCTTTCATGGGACCTTGGCAATTCGAATAAAAAAGTTGAAAATTCCTGGACTTATGCCTTTTCTCTGGAACATTACATTGGACCAATACACATTTTGTGAGTTTACTTGGCACTTTGAGACCATCATATATGATTGTGAAAAAGTCAATGGTAGTGTTCTCTATCACACATGCAAACATGACGAGAAGAAGAAAAAGATGATGATGGGATTAGAGACTCTGGTGGACAGCTATCAAGTGTATAACGCTATATATGCCTTGGCTCACGCTCTTCATATGGTTATGGATTCTAAGTCATGGAAAGAATTGCACAGAGAGAGAACAGCGCCATCTTACCGGCTTCCATGGAAGGTGACTTGAGTGGCAAGATCTTTTTTCGTTTGCCATAGCCGATAGTAAGTGTTCATCCTTATATGGAGTCTGTCGCCAGAACATTCCCTACTGAACTATAATCACAGTCAGATAGTTGTGTTCACATGAATAAGACACTTTTTTATGTTTCCTGATCGCTGCCTCCATTGCTGGCATTTTAGCATTTTTCTTGATATACTAAGGAGCTGGTTGGTGCAACAAGGACATCACCATTCTTCTCATCATACCAAAGAGCCATGGTTTCCAGCACCCCGGCCCTCCATTCCTCCTTGCTTTGATTGAAATGTATACTGCCTGGCCCTGTTAATCATAGCAGGGAGGTGCAATGGGAGCAATGGTGACACCCTTGTTGCACTAAATAACTCATTAGCATATTAAATAAGCTAGTATTTCAGCAATGGAGACACTGTTGTTTTTCTGTTTTAGTTCCTGGAGATGGGCATGTTATAGTCTCAATAGCAGCCTTAAAACTACAAATCCCATGATGCCATGATGCCCTCTTCTCAGGGTAGCCATCACCTTCTCTAGCTTGCTCTTAGTATAGTGCATGAACTGTAGAACATTCTCACTTACCAAGCATCAAAGCTCGCTGGATTTAGCTAATTTTTTTGTTGGTATCAGGAGCCACTTGTGGCCTCTTTCTGACAAAGTTTGTCTCTAAAGAGAAGACACCTTAAAGGGGATATTTGGGGAGAAGAAAAATAGACTAGTGGCAGGGATAGTTATAACAGTACATAAAAGTGGCCACACTCATGCCTCCTGTCTCCTCTATCCTCTGTCACAGTGCAGCGGCTCCGGTTCTCCTCGCCAGTCCATGTTGCTGTCACCGCAGGGTGATGTCACCAACTACTGCTTCATGGCTTGTAACCAAGTGAGGGGCTAGTCTGTGATGTCATCCTGCAACGCTAATGGAAAACTGCACTGTAATGGAGGGGGATATGGGCTGAGTCTGAGTATAGCTGCCTTTTTATGTGACAACTATCCCTACCATTAGGCAATGTTTCTTCTCCCAAGATAACTTATACCATGTACAGTACAGGATATGCCACAAATGTGCATCTCTTTCTGTTCCTCTTGTGATGAGATGGGTTCTACTTCTGTTACATGTTTATGGAAATTCGTGTGAATATGCCATACATTTCTGAGTCGTGAATACCCCTTTAAATGTCTATATTCATGGACCATACATGGTTCAGATGAACTAAATTTAGATCACTATAAACCCCTAGGAATGTTTACTACTACTCGCAGTAATATCACTTGTGACTGTCGTTCCTCACTAAATGTTGTCCCTTCATGCAGCTTCATCCATATCTACGGAGAGTACATTTCACTAATACGGCTGGAGAGGACGTGTACTTGGATGGACATGGAGATGCTGCTCCTGTGTATGATCTGGTTAACTGGGTTATTAGCAGTGAGAAGAAACTTACCTCTGTTAGTGTTGGAAAAGTCACATCTAGTAGTGGAGAAGATGTGTCTGTTAATACATCTGCTATTGTATGGGCCGTTCACCGAGCTCAGGTAGACCGACATCTTGTATATTCCTGCTTCATGGTAACAGGACCGGCATAGTGTCACACAGCATCTAACTACAAAATTCTTGTTTTGTAGTTGCATCTAGTTTTGGTTACATAGTTACTTAGAATCACTTATGATCGGTTACTTTTTTTTTTTAGGTCGTTTTGATATCTGAATGGAATGGAATCAAAGAATTCCACCAAAACATACATTTTGCCTCAAATTGTCATATAACTTTCAAACCCAGGCCCTCAGTGGAAGGGGGGCCCACTGCACTGGCATCTGACACTGTGATCACACTAGCGTGGCCTCTGTTACACACATAACTTACTATATGGACCAACCCTTGACCCACCACTCACCATGCTGAGCAAAAACCTAAAATGCAAAAATGTGTGACTTTTTCATTCCTTGTATTCCACAACACTGGTTACAAGGAATGAGAAATCTCCTCCATTATACTGTAGAGAATTTCACACAGATTCCAATAGTACTTTTTTTTTTATTGTTTTCTGATATCTCCCCTTTACCCCTTCCTGCCGGAAGCATTTTTCGATTTTCGTTTTTGACTCCCCGTATTCCAAACTCCATAACTTTTTTATTTTTCCATTCACAGAGCCATATGAAGGTTTAATGTTTGTGGGACAAATTGTTCTTCATAACGGTACCATTTATTATTCTGTACTGGAAAGCTGTAAAAAAAAATTCTGAATAGGGTGGAATTGGAGAAAAAGTGCATTTGTGCGACATTTTTAGTGGCTTTGTTTTTACAGCGTTCACTGTGCAGTCAAAATGGCATGTCACCTGTATTCTATATTTCATTATGATTCTGGGGATACCAAATTTATATAGTTTTATTTACATTTTAACCACTTAAAGGGATCCTATCATTCAGAAAGGCCAATTTTAGTAAGACCACGTCGTAATATCCTTTATAAAGGCTATTCTTCTCCTACCTTTCTTGTTTCGCTCCTCGCCGCCGTTTAGAAGAAATGTTGATTTTTATCTTTATGCTAATGCGTCTTCAGAATGCAAAGGGGGCGTTCCCCCAGTACTGAAACTGCATAGGGAGCGTCCCCTGTGCTCTCCTCAGACGCATTTTTGAACTTACCATGTCACCTCTCTTCTTCTTTAGCAGACGCCTCTTCTTGACGTCATCCTGCGTTCGGGAGACATGCGCATGACAATTCGGCCATTTTCCTGTGGCCTATTACGTACAGCGCATGCAGTACGCTCGTGTAATAGGCCACAGGAACGCCCCCTGTGCATTCTGAAGATGCATTAGCATAAAGATAAAAATCAACATTTCTTCTAAACAGCGTCGAGGAGCGAAACAAGAAAGGTAGGAGAAGAATAGCCTTTATAAAGGCTATTATGACGTGGTCTTACTAAAATTGGCTTTTTTGAATGATAGGATCCCTTTAACAAAAATCGAAAACTTTGCAAAAAAAAAAAAAAATTTCTTAAAGTAGCCATATTCTGACTCCTGTAACTTTTTTTTATATTTCCATGTATGCATATTTTTTTGCGGGGCCAGGTGTAATTTTTATTTATACTATTTTGGGGAATGGCTATTGCTTTGATCACTTTCTATTAAAATTTGTATCAGAGGTGAAAAAAACGGCCGTTCGGCAATTTACATTTTTTTTCCTTGCTATGGTGTTCACCATATGGGAAAAATACTTTTATAAGTTTGTAGAATGGGCGTTTTTGTATACAGGGATACCTAATATGTATGTGTTTTACAGTAATTTTTTAGTTTTATATTTTTCTAGGTAAAGCAGGGTGATTTGAATTTAAAATTTTTTAAATATTACATATATATATATATATATATATATAGATATATTTATATTTAATACTATATTTATTAGACCTCCAATGCAATGCATTGCAAAATACCAGCATAAAGCAGCCTGTCATACAAATTAATGCCAGAGAAGCCTGGGAGCCTTCAATAGAGCCTTCATGTTCTGACTGCCGGCGATGCTCCCCAAAATGGCCCATGCTCCACCTGGAAAATAGCACCTCAGTCAGCTTTGACCGAGGCGTCGGGGGGTCTTAATGCTTGTGATCAGTCTGGGCACTGATTGTGGGCATTAGAGCTGGGTCTTTGCTGTATAATACAGCAAAGACCCAGCGGGTATGGTAGCTGCCATATTTAAATACCCGACATCCGCTGTACTATTACGGCAGATGTTGGGAAGGAGTTAAGAACTGACTTTGGTCCATGCCCACACATTTCTGTTCCTCTTCTAGAAGCCTCCACGTTCGGTGTGCAGTGACAGCTGTCCAGCAGGGTCCAGGAAAATGATAGAGGAAGGAAAGCCACCCTGCTGCTATGACTGTGTCCCCTGTCCCAGAGGAGAGATCACCAATCACACTGGTAAGAAGAGATGGCACCATCATATTACTTGCACTTGCATCTATGGCTTTTATTACTATTTTAAGAAGGCCATTCACATTAGATTTGCTGAACCTGCTTATTTCCATGGGACAGACTGTGTAGCATCCCAATGGACACTGGTAAAATGTTTGTTTATTTTGTTATGTATGTGCCACTGTATGTATATAGTTCTGCAGCTGCCTGGCATATCCCCACCCCTTTAGGGAACGTTGCACTGTGGATGGTACACCCCTCCTTTTCTTGAGCCATGGTCCAGCCCAACCAACGGTTGGCTGACGTAAGGAAAGAACTCTGAGTGCAGTTGAGTCTTTTAGGAGCATTACTGAGAGAGAGCCTGTTGTAACCTTTGAAGAGGGAAGTTGTGTGTGTTGCAGTTCTTGTTAGAGCACTAGCACAGCATTACCAATGCTGCAGCCCTTAGACAGGGAAGATACACAATGTCAGCCTCCAAAGAGTGACAGCTTGGAGGAGAAGTTGAGGTTTGCCAGAACGTCACAGCCTGGACCCTGCAAATCCCTCAGGTAGATAGGGATCTTTAGGTAATACTCATCTCAGACCCCATATATAATGGGAAAGATGAGTGTCTAATTATACAAGTGTGGAGTTTTTATGCACTTGATTAACATCTTATATTGGCCGTTCTCTTGTTGTAAAAACCGTTACTAGGCTCAGCACCATCTTCTACAGTGGAATTTTCATTTCACTACTACTCCCATCTGTAAGCTGCATCTGTTGCCTTATCTCTGAAAATTTACGTCATTTGGTTCAACTACAATTGCTGTCTCCTGATTCTTTCCCGCACTTGCCATCAAGGGCTGTTCCAACCACTATCACCTTGTTCAGTGAGGACTCCTACAACTTGAAGCACACTGGGGAGTCCAGTTCTCCCCAGTGGATTGTGGTGTCTGTTGTGTAGTGTATAATATATCCAACCATAGTTCACTCTGTATATGTCGGAGGAAGTAAGGATTGGGCATGTTGAAATTCCGAGGTGCCTGAGAGTGACTATTTCCCCACTACCAGTCCTCATCAGGACACATTCACATTTGTTCAAATTGAACATGTTTAATGGGCGTTTGTGAAGAACAGCTGACAATGAAAGTGAATGGCCGGCTTAACAGTGTGACTGATTTGTTTTCTTATAGACATGATCAGCTGTTGGCAATGCCCAGATGACCTATGGCCAAATGAGAAGAAAGATGAATGTATTCAAAAACAAGTGACCTATCTGACCTATGAAGAAATCCTAGGTACAACCCTTGCCTGCAGTGCCATAGTGCTTTTGATAGCTTCTCTGTTAACCCTTGCCATCTTCACCCATTATCAGAACTCTCCAGTCATTAAGGCCACCAACAGATACCTAAGTTTCCTTCTTCTTTTGTCCCTCACTTTTACGTTCGGCAGCTGTCTACTCTTCATTGGATATCCAGGGCAGATAACATGTTTACTACGTCAAACCATTTTTGGAGTGTCTTTCACAGTCTCAGTGTCCTCTTTGTTGGCTAAAACTATACTTGTGGTTGTGGCCTTTCGAGCTACCAAACCTGGAAGCCACCTGAGAAGATTTATGGGGAAGAAGGTTCCATGGTTCATTGTTGGTTTCTGCTCTTCTATTCAGGTTCTTATCTGTGCCGTGTGGTTGGGAACATGTCCTCCTAGCCAAATTTTTGATATCCACTCACAGCCTGGACTGATAGTCATTGAATGTGACGAGCATGTTGGCTTCTATGTAATGCTGTCATACATTGGTTGTCTTGCAATGGGATGTTTCGTCATAGGTTTTCCTGCTCGGAATCTACCTGACAGATACAATGAAGCTAAGTTCATTACATTCAGCATGTTGGTCTTCTTCAGTGCCTGGATTCCCTTCATCCCAGGGTCCCTGAGCACCAAAGGGAAGTACACAGTAGCTGTAGAAGTATTTGCCATCCTGGTATCGGCTGCTGGGGTACTGGCCTGTATTTTCCTTCCCAAATGTTTCATAATCTTACGTGCACCAGAAAAGAAGAAGATGGCAGCAAAAAAATGTCCAGGCCTAGCTACATAATGTGCTAGTTAAAGTCCATTTTAGTTGCATGTAAAAAATGCAAATCAAAGTGTGAATAAAGATAAGAAACATTTGGTGGTTTCAGATACAGCATTTTTTTTAATGGTACAGTGTGAGATTTCCCATTACATTCCCCCACAAATAAATATTAATAAAAGCTGATCAATAAATAATATACACCCCAAACAAAACAAGTCCTCATATAGTTACATTGAGAAAAAGGAATGGATTGAAATGTGAGGATGAAAAGAAAAATAATTCCTGGTCCTTAAAGAGGATCCATCACCAGATTTCACCATACAATCTGCTAATAATATTGAATAGATCTCTCAGACCTGATAAGACTCTTACTTTATTTACTTTAAGAATCCATGCCAGAATGTCTCTATAATCCTGATATTATAATAAGTATTTTATGAGTCCAGCCAGAGACTGAGAGATCTCATGAGTCCAGCTTTATTAATGAGCTAAACATACTCTCCAGCCATCGAGCCTATCTGACCAGCTGCAGTTTGCACTAAGCAGTGATAAATTTCATCAACAGCAAGTGAGGAGGGATAGTTAGGATGAACCATTCACGTCCTCTGGCACCAGTGGTATTATATACTGTTAGAAAGCCAACAGTGCGCTGAATTCAGCACACTGTCAGCTTTTCTGGTATGCTCCCCGTGGTGCTGGAGACATTGGTGCCATTATCTCTCCTCTGTCAGAAGGGCGGGCCTTACAGCCTAGCGTCTTTGCGGGGCTGTAGGTAACATCCCCCTGACACTACCCTTTAATAGCCTTGTAGTGTCAGAGGGGGCATTCCTTACCACCGATCAATACCGAGCAGTAAGGCCCGCCCTTCTGATGGTGAAGGAATATCAGTGCCGAAACTATAGGCACCAATATCTCCGGCACCGGGGCACGTACCATCAAAGCTAGATGGTGTCTAGCAGTATATAATACTGCCAGTGCCAGAGAACGTGAAAGGTCCTCTTTAAGGGAGCATGTCAGGAAAGGTTGGGAGAAATTGTGTCTAGCTCATGAATAACATTGGACTTATGAGCTATAATAATTCTATCTGGTCTCCGGGTGCTGGAGATATCAGTGCCAGTAGTTTCGGGCACCCATATCCCTTTACCGTCAGACAGGCAAGCCTTACTGCTCACCATCATGGGACTGGGGGGGGTAAGGAACGCCCCCTCTGACAGTACAAGGCTATTGAAAAGTACTGTTGTGTCGGGGGGCATTCCTTACCTTAGATAAGAGATATTATAGAGATAAAGTCAGCAATTTTGCTTTGCACAGTACGGTAGTTTATTGTGTTGTATGTGGGTTAACTCCACGGTAACCATGATGACTTTACTTAATAATTACATAATACAGTTGATTGTATTTACTTTACTGTGTAGAGTTTGGTTAATAAATTATTATATCAGAGTATTTATATTCTCTATTATCAATGGCTGTGTAAGATTCCTCCTAAGTCAGGGGTTGATGGTAACCACCCCTCGAAGAATGCGCTGATAAAAGCAACAAACGGGAGGCAATGCAGAATACAACAAACAGTGGATACAAAGTGCAGTCTCTTTCTTCCAGTAAATTTGAACAGTTGTTCCAGTGGATAGCAGCTACTATTCCATGGTGTACTGTACTAGACAAAAACACCCTGTTACTTACACTACAATGGTGGATACATTGGTGTAAAGGGTTATTCCAGTTCATTTTTCAAAACCCCTAGGAGGTCCTAAAATAATAAACAGTGCATACTTACATGTCCTTTCGGCCGGTGATCCAGAGAGTCTCTGTTCAGGTTGCCAGTCTTCCTGACCTGAACACAACTACATCAGCCAATAAGTGCCTGAGCAGTGATAATTCCCGGTCAGACAGGTAAGTATGCACTGTTCATGATTTTAAGCCTTCCTATGGACAACTGGAACACCCCTTCAACCAAATTCCATACTCTGCATTTAAACCATGGCGAGGTGCATTCATCCGCCCACCATAAGTCTCTGCAGTCTCTTTTAGACTTATCTTATGTTACTCTCTTTCCCAACCTTATTGAGCCTCAAGCTCTGGTAGACTGGGTATGTGGCTCAACAACGAATCGCTGGAACCCATGCCTCCTCTTTTCATATTTATAGCTCTCCTAGATAACTGTTCCTTCTCCTTAACCTACTGGGCTCACTCACTACATGAGACTAACATGGCTACACACAGGCCTACACCCAATATTTTTCCTACTGACAGGAATTTACTTGTTATATTTGACCACTAAACTCCACTCACCTAGTGCAGTGACACACTCACAATGCCTCCTGCATCACTATGGGACTAACATATTGATGATTACCTTAAATTGACAACAGCATGGCACCAAGAGGAAAAAAAAACAGTTTCAGTCACTCTCACAGTGGACACGGGCTTAATGGTTACAGTAAAACACGTTGACAAAGGCACAAGCTGTCGGTGGTACACTTCTTGGCGCAATCACGGTACTTCTTGGTCACACAATAACTGTACAAGTAAAATATGAGGAAGCAATCTTTGTCCAAGTGACTATTTTATTGTCAAAAATATTAAATTTAATTTAAATCCTTCTTGTGGTCCCTGCAATTATTTGGGGCTATATATCTCTTTTCAGTCACTTTGTCCAAGTTTCAATTTGTCAGATTTAAATTTAATATAAATCTTCCTGGTGGCTTCTACATTTTTTTCCAAAATGTTTTTGTTAAGGAGTTTTAGAATTTAAAAAAAAAAAAAAGAAGCAAAAAAGAAAATTTTAATGAATAATTGTAACGTCTCTGCCTGTTCGGGTCTCTGCACCACCCTCCGCCCGCATGCGGAGATTCTTGTTGCTCAGTCTGAACACTGTCCTAGACTGTGTAATTGATTTTCTGCCACACCTGTCTCCTTCACCTTAGTTTTCCTCTGCTCCACTAATAGTTAATCTTAGCCTTGCCTGTGTGATTGACAGCTTGTCTACCAATCCAGTCTGGGGCAGGTCCTGACTTTCTAAAACAGGTTGTCAGCCCTCACATGCTCGCTGGCTATTGGTTCTGTCTTGTGACTTGTCCCTGCTAGCTACTATTCTGCTATTCCCTGTATTCCTGTTCTTGACCTCTGGCTTTGTCTCTGACTATTCTCTTGGATAGTGATTTTGTACTGCATTGCTCGACTGTTACCGACCCCTTGGCTAGCTGACCTCCCTTTGTTGTTGCTTGTCCTGTCTGCATTCTGTGTTGTCACCTATATTAGGAAGGGACTGTTGATCAGTTGCTGGCTGTCGCCTAGGACAGATCGGGCAAGTTAGCCAGGGATAGTGGGGGGTTCAACTTTAGGGCCCCTCCCCCCAGGGTTCTGCAGCAGCACTGGGGAATTGCTCAACTGGCAATTCCCTTACAATAATAACTTTATTTATATAGCATCGACATATTCCGTAGCACTGTACAAATCAGAGGACACATGAACAGACAATATGAGACATTACAATGCGACAAAGAAATAAACATATCAAACAATAGGAGTGAGGGCCCTGCTCGCAAGAGCTTACATTCTATGAGAACACAATGAACACAATATGCTTACGTAAGTTGGGGATAAAGGTTCGCCGCAAGTTGGTACATTTGTGAGAGTGGTATTTTTCTATCTCGGTAGTTGACATGATAGTTATGGCTGCTAGTGGAGACCAGCCATTGGATAGGGAACATGTAAATGACACCTGTCTTTAAACAGACATGTTAGATGTCCCCGTCAGTCATAAAAACTAGTCGGCTGTCTATTCAAACCCTACTGTGGATGTGAAACTAGGCTAAGAGGGTACTCAAGACCCCTGTTCTGGGCTATTTGTAGAATTACCACTTTAACTGAGTTGTCATAAGCAGAAACTATATGTTGTCAAACAAGACCCATATCTGCAAAGTGCTCAAACTTTAACTTTGTCTATGCGACATATAAAGCTTGTCCACCTAGAGAGTACAGATGTACTGGGTGACAAACAATATAATCTTCTTACTTTTCATATTCCCGACAATTCTCCAGGACACGATTTGCAGGAACTGAATATAGAAAAATAACATCAACCTGTCATTTCAATAATCAGGTGAGTTACAGAAAAAAGATCTTCCACATCATCTTCACAGGTTTGGGGCTTATAAATGTCTGTCTGGTCCCTGCCTGCACATATTGCTGACATCAAGGAGGCCGGTCATCACATTTCTGTGTATGAAGCTTACAGAGAATTTATATATATATATCCTCAACTAATATCTGAAAGAAAAACAACAGAGGAGATTTTCTTTTTGTTTTTACATTTGGTTTCTAGAGCTGGATGTATAATGTACTTTGTATCAGATACACATTTACCTTTACTTGTGCTATTATATCTTTTATTCTTTATTTGGCAAGTGTCATGTTTTGTGAATGATAACATGATAGAACACGGGCTATACCATCCCGGAGACATGATCATCGGTGCCATTATATCAGTGAATGGGGTGGTGCGTGATGATAAAAAGCTGACATTCAGAGAGAAGCCAATGGGAAAAATTTCAATATTGTAAGTAGGAACATCAGTCAGATGGGAAATTTATGAGTGTGGACAGAAATCACAGCCTAGCTTTCTACACATCTATTACTTTGGCGTATGTCTGTATAATGTGCAGCAAATATTTCTTTTTTTTCTATTAAAAAAATGGAAGAACTTCATTGATATTTATTTTTGATCCAACCCCCTCATCTGTTTATAACTGAAACATAGGCAATAAATGAATGTTAAGAACTGACCCATAGACTTGTATTGGGTCCATCAGGCTGGAAAAATGGGCAAAAATAGGACAGGTCCTATGTTTGTACCCATTGACTTCCATTGTTTTAATAATGGACTTGTGATGGACGTTAAAAAAGTCTGTTCTACATGTCTGTTTTTCAGTGTTATGTGTACAGGGTCCTTAGAGGGATTGTTTACCACGTCCATGAGTATCAGCGAGAGCTGCACCATATCCATCCAACTTCTATCCAAGCTCTATTACCATAGATATACTGTAGATATAACATATTTCTTCATGCTGATCTATCTCATTGTCCCTATTCATATAGAGTCTATCAGGAAAAATATCAGACAGCTCTCATTGTACTATTTGCCATTGAAGAAATTAATAGGAATGAAGATCTTCTACCAAACATCACTTTGGGATTTCACCTCTTTGAATCCTTCATGAATGAAGCCATGACATTGAAAGCTTACATAAGAATATTAAGTGGATGGGGCTTCCAAATTCTCAATTATAAATGTACAAGTCCAGGAGATTTGCTTGCTATGGTGGGGTTTGCATCCTCAGGTCTTTCTCATTTGGTGGCAAATACATTTGGAATGTACGGTTACCCGCAGGTAGGTCACTGAAGTCCTTCTACTGCCATGGTACAGGGGTAGAAATCGAGACTGGTCTAGCGATCACTCTGGGATCAGCTTTCGAAACTGCAGTTGCTATCTCCAAGGAAAGTGTTAGCCGGCTATACATTTACCCTGAACTACAACACATTGAGCATTCAAATGGCTAACCATGTAATATGTAGATGGTCCTGGTCCTACCAGATCAAAAGCCACTATTACCATTGACTAATAGTCCCCAGGAGAGGTACCCTCTATAATTGCCATATGATGGTTGTCCTGGTCAGATGCCAATAGGTTTGTCTTGTCCTGTACAAAATTCTTTATTCTTTAAGTCTGTTATGAAGCCACAAAACATAAGTGAACAGAACTTAAGATCTTGAGTTGTCCTCATCTGTCAAGTTGGAATCCGCCAAATCTCCTTAACTTTTGATTATTAATGTCCACTCCAATGTATTTGCCGTTGGATGTCGTGTAAGGTGGTGACACATAAGTCAGACTTGTTGACGGCTTCTTCTCTATTACAGATCAGCTATGGTGCCACAGACCCTCTTCTAAGTAACAAGTTGATGTTTCCATACTTCTATCGCACGGTTCCCAGCTCAGTCCATTTGCACAATGCATTGAATTCAGTGCTGAAGTATTTTGGTTGGACTTGGGTTGGAATCATTTATACAGATGTTGACAGCAATGAAAATGTAATCCAGAAGTTAAAGTTTTCCATTATGAGAGGAGGGGGATGTATTGAGTTCACAAAAAAGTTCCTCAGCTCCACCGACCACAGGTCCATTGAATATATACAAATGGCCAATGTTATTTCTAAATCCTCAGCAGCTGTTATTGTCTTCTGGGCTGATCTGGAGTTTACATTTAAATTATACAAATTACTTAAGAAGTTGATAAAGACAAAGAAAGTCTGGATCCTCCTTACAGACATGGACTATCTTCTGATTCCATTTACAGACACACTGGACCTCAACCGTTTTCATGGGACCTTGGCAATTCAGATACAAAAGCTGGAAATTCCCGGACTTATGTCTTTTCTCTGGAACATCACACTGGACCAATACACATTTTGCGAGTTTATTTACTTTTTTGAGTCCATCATATATGATTGTGAAGAGGTCAATGGTAGTGTTCTCTATCACACGTGCAAACATGACGAGAAGAAGAAAAAGATGATGATGGGATTAGAGACTCTGGTGGACAGCTATCAAGTGTATAACGCCATATATGCCTTGGCTCATGCTCTTCATATGGTTATGGCTTCTAAGTCCTGGAAAGTATTGCACAGAGAGAGAACAGCGCCATCTTACCAACTTCCATGGAAGGTGACTTGAATGACCTTTTTCATACCCCATAGCAGATAGCAATTATTCACACTTAATGTAAATGTCCGCACTTTAACACCAGGATTTTTTTAGGCCCACATTTCTGTGCTATTCCTTAAATGGATTTTATACCAATGACCAATTTAGACCATCAGTATTCAATGGATGGGGGTCTGGCACCTGGACCCCACACCAATCAGCTAATCCGGCTCACCTCAGAACAATGTTTTTCTCCTGTGGATCGGTGCCTTAGTTGCAGAGATATTACAAAGTTTGTTAATTTGCAAATGAGCTCTTTGGAGTAGCGAGGGAGATGCTATTGCTCCAAAGAGGTAAGCCGCAAAGCCCTCATTGCTCAAAGAGTTAATTTGCATATTGACAAACATGGCGATTAGAGATAAGCGAATCAAAGCTGACGAAGTGGAATTCGATCCAAATTTCAGTAAATCTTCGATTCGCCTCAATTCCGGATTTCCTTACGCTTTGATGTATCGAATCGCATTTTTTAATAAAATGGCTGCTGCACATGTTAGGACAAGGGGGAAGGGACTCTGGTAATGTGGGATCACCCACAATGCCATGCGTGCAGCTAATCAGCAGCCAGCTCGCCCTGTAATGTCACAGCCCTATAAAAACCCTTCGCCATTTTAGGTTCAGTCATTTCACATCGTACTTAGTGCAGGGAGAGACTTCAACAGGTGAAAGTGGTAGAAAACAATTCAAAACTGCTAGAAGTTCAGGGAAGAGCATTATAAGTGTACGGAAAGGATAGGGAGGAATTTACAGAAGAGTATTGAAGCAGAACAGGGTTCATTTTGGGTGGTTGCAGCATCAGTAATAGCAACAATCGTACTACACATTGCAGCACTCACTGCATTCACTGGGTGACGAAGGGGCTTTATCATCTGGAGAAGAGGGTAGCAGCTTGTGTATGAGGCATTGGCAGAGTCAACAGGTGGCAGCAGTGGGAGGTCAGGAGCCAAACGTGCTCGGGGTAGACCACCTGCTTCTCAGGAGCCTACCTGCTGGAAAGCAGTGGTGCAGAGGTTCACGGAGGCAGCGGCGGTAGCAGTCAGTTAGTGTGGACTGTTGGGGGTAAAATCACCTACTCGGTGGTGTGGCAGTTTTTGTTAAGCTGCCGGGGAAGTGAACATGGCTATATGTGGAATCTGTGGGTGAAGGTGAAGGTGAAGTGTGGCCAGGGTGCCAATGTTGGCACCACAGTCCTGTGCCAACATATGTAGCTTCATCATAAAGTGGCCTTGGAGAACCGTGGCTCCAATGTGGTGGTCCAGCCTTCCACAGCAACCATTGCAGCACCCAATGGCACGCCCGCCCTTTCAGGCAGTCAAGGCTCCACCACCTCAGCCGAAAGTAGCTGTGTGTCCTACCCATCATCTGCTGGTCATGATGCTCATGCTTCTCCTCCTCCTCCTAGTCAGTCATTGCATCAGCAATCCATCACTGAAGCGATTTTGAAGAGACCACAGTACTGTATGCGTGGACTCATCCAACGGCGCAGAAGCTGAATGTGCTCCTGTCCAAGTTGCTGGTGCTGCAGTCCCTCCCTTTCCAATTGGTGGACTCTGCACCTATCAGAGAACCAGAGGCGTAGCTAGGGGTTCAGCACAGGGGGGGCGAACATGTCCAAGTGGGCCCCCAACTTAGGTATACCGATATTATCACTATACGGTGACCGTATAGTGGTAAATATCGGATCTACACAGGGCTCTGCAGACGATTTAGGCAAATACAGGGCAGTATCATTTAGTGACTTACAGGTGACGACTATGACTAATCGTTCACATTCCCCATCTCTTTCATCTGGACCGCCATGGCCACTTCTTTCAGTCTCTGTAAAGTTTGCAACACAGACATCTTTGGCTCCTCATTTTTCCAGGCACCTGACCCACATTGTCCTCACCTGCACCCCCATCCTGCTGCTACCCCAATTATAAAATATATGATATAACCCCCCCATAATGAATAACCCCCAAGTGCATCTTTAAATTAATAACTTCCCTATGTACCCCCTTTAAATAGTGCCCCTTATTAATAATGCCCCAGGTGTTTCCTAATTAAAAAGTAAACAAAAGGTAAAATTAATTAGTGGGGTTCCAATAATTGGGACCCCCAGGATCAGCCGTTTGAATGAACCGTGGTACCTGTGTAAGCGCCGCGACCCCTTCTCTGTTTACATAGTGTCATTCTTTTCATAGCGGCCATGTCATGTACAGCCTCGTCCTATACACGTCTATGTGACAAGGCTGGAATGACATCACACGGTCACTATAAACAGACAGCGTGTGATATAAACAGGCACCATAGCCCCTTCATACAGCTGATCAGTGGGGAATCACTTATCTGTTATTGATGATTTATTCTGAGGATAGACCATCAATAAAAATGAGCTGGAAAACTCTTTAAGCCTAAGGCCCCATGTGGCGTCCTGCAGCAAAAAAGCGCTGTTCTTCCTGCTGCGCTTTGCACAGAGAGTTCGCAGAGGTTTCCTCTGCGGAATTTCTGCTTCAATTATATCTATAGGGAAACTGGGAGCATTTCTATAGGAATGCTGCAATTTCCAAAACCATGACTGTTTTGGAAATCGCAGCGTGTCCACTGCGCATATTTTACCACAAAGTGGGGATGGGATGGGGCCCCACGTGGCAAAAATGCCACGGGAAAAAAAAATGCGGCATTTTACAGTTCCTGCAAAGTGGATGGGATTCTAGCAAATCCCATCCACACATTGTAGAAAAATGCGTGCAGCGGACACTCTGATTTCCAAATCCGTTGCGGTTTTGGAAATCGCAGCATGTCAATTATACCTACGGAAACGCTGGCGGTTTCCCTATAGTTATAATGGAAGAAAGTCTGCAGAAGAAACCTCTGTGGACCTTCTGTGAAAAGCGCTGCGGGAAAAACCACAATGTTACTGCCGCGGTTTTTTCTGCAGAGCTTTTTTGCTGCGGCCTGCTACTTGGGGCTTTAGTCTTAATAAAGCCCATGTGTCACTTTAATTAAGTTAACTGCCCCCTCATATTATGCCCCTGATTCCCCCTGACATAAATACTGCACCCCTAATACCTCTTATATCGATGACCACCCCCTTATGTTCATAATGCCTCCTAATATAAATAACCTCCCCCCTTGTATCCCATAATAACCCTTATATAAATGACCCCCCTTATGTTCACAATGCCCCCTCCCTTATAGTTATAATTCCCCCCTCCTAACAACCCCTTATACTATTAAATTACCCACAACTAAGCTAAAACAAAACAAAACAAATATAAGTTATACTCACCTACCAGCAACCATGACGAACGGAGCCGCCGCTTTCTCTTCATGACCCGCGCTCTGTGCGCAGGGTCCATGCACTGGAAGTCAGCGTCTCAGCGTAGGAGGCATGATGTTGTGACGTCATCGCGCCAACTATGCCCATGATTGTGTTCTCGTTGTCATGTAAACCGCAGGCCTGAAGTGGCTTGCGGTTTACAAGACAGCAAGTTGCAGGAAGCGTTTTAACTAGATCGGTGTCTGCAGACACCGATCTAGTTAACAGTAAAAGGTATATTAATGGCGGCCCCGTTTGCTCATTTCCTTTGAGGAAGCCACTTTATTAGTCAGTTGCCAGGACTATGGGATGAACAACGTCATTCCACTGATTCATATCCTGGAAAAGATGCTTGTAAATCTGGCTGGTCAGGGGACTGGAGACGTGGCGCCTACATCTCATGGCCACATGAGCCCTGTGGGGGCTGAACTGGAGGAGGAGGAGGAAGAGGTGGACATTGGAGCACAAGCAATGTGTAGCGAAATGGGTGGTTTTTCCATACGGGTGACAGGAGAGGAGGAGCAGCCGGAAGAGTAAGAGGGAGATGAGGAGGATGAGACAGATGACCCAGACACATTGTGGCAGTATGCAATGGAGATGGATGCAGGGAGTCCCTCTGAGTCACTTGCGCAAATGGTCCAATGCATGCTCACTTGCTTGCGTAGTGTCAGCCGAATTGTCACCAATGACTACTGCCTCTCCACCATGTTAGACCCTCGCTACAGGTCAAAAATGTGGGCCTTTTTACACCCGCTGAGAGGGAGGACAAACTGAACTACTATAGAGACATGCTATGTAACAAGTTGGCCACTGCCTATCTGCGCCATCGTCCATCCTCTCGCAGGTCTGGGACCTGGGCTCTCACCTTGCACTGCCATTGCAGCTGTCGGGGGTGGGGGGTGGCAGGAGCAGTATCAGCAGTATCAGCTCCATCAGCAGCAGCCTGAGCCTAGAGTCGCTGATGAGCAGCTTTCTTCACCCGCATAGTGAAGAAACTGCTCATCAGCAGCTAGACACAGAGCAAAACCTGAACCAGCAGGTGGTGGCATACTTAGAGTGCACCCTGCCACCTGTCATCAAATATCTGCTGGACTACTGGGCAGCCAAACTGGATTTGTGGCCGCCACTGGCCGAGTTTGCCCTGGAAAAACTGTCCTGCCTGGCCAGTAGTGTGACATCAGAGCGAGTGTTCAATGCAGCGGGGGCCATAGTTACCCCAAGGAGAACTCGCCTGTCCAAAATGTGGAGAGACTGACATTTGACAAGATGAATAAGGCGTGAATCCACCAGAATTTCCAACCACCAGTGCCTGATGTATCAGATTAAATCATCCATGCTGTCTCACCCAAACCTTGACAAAAGAGACTGGTTTCTTCTGGCTACCTGTATCAGCTACTATTCTCATGCTGCCACCCGCCTGATGCCACACATCTGATGCCAAGTGCTCCTTCTTACAGCCACTTACTGTTTGTGCCACCCACCTCCCCACTCTGTCACTGGGACACTGTATGGCCTCCTCATGCTGCTGCCACCGGGTCACTGTATGGACTCCTCATGCTGCTGCCATCAGGTCTCTGTATGTCCCCCTCATGCTCACCTCCACATTATGTTGCCTTGCCACTCTGTGGCCTCCTCATGCTGCTGCCAACTCCACATTATGTCGCCTTGCCACTCTATGGCCTCCTCATGCTGCTGCCAACTCCACATTATGTCGCCTTGCCACTCTGAGTCCTCCTCATGCTGCTGCCACCGGGTCACTGTATGTCATCCTCATCCTCATGCTGCTGTCACTGGGTCACTGTATGGCCTCCTCATGCTGCTGCCACTGGGTCACTGTATGGGCTCCTCATGCTGCTGCCACCGGGGCACTGTATGTCCTCCTCATGCTGTTGCCACTGGGTCACTGTATGTCCTCCTCATGCTGCTGCCACTGGGTCACTGTATGTTCTCCTCATGCTTCTGCCACTGGGTCACTGTATGGCCTCCTCATGCTGCTGCCACTGGGTCAATGTAAGTCATCCTCATGCTGCTGCCACCGGGTCACTATATGTCCTTTTCATGCTGCTGCCACAGGGTTACTGTATGGCCTCCTCATGCTGCTGCCACTGGGTCACTGTATGTCCTCCTCATGCCGCTACCACCGTGTCACTGTATGACCTCCACATGCCGCTTCCACTGGGTCCCTCTGTGTCCTCCTCATGCCGTTGCTACTGGGTCACTCTGTGTACTCCTCATGCTGCTGCTACTGGGTCACTGTATGGCCTCCTCATACCGCTGCCACCGGGTCACTGTATGACCTCCTCATGCTGCTGCCACTGGGTCACTGTATGGCCTAGTCATGCTGCTGCCACCTCCGCATTATGTCGCCTGGCCAATCTGTGGGCTACTCATTTTGCTGCCAACTCCACATTATGTCGCCTTGCCACTCTGTGGCCTCCTCTTGCTGCTGCAACCTCCACATTATGTAGCCTTGCCACTCTGTGGCCTCCTCATGCTGCTGCTACCTCCACATTATGTCCCCTTGCCACTCTGTAGACATCTATGTGGAATCAGCAGACGACGGTGTAAAAGGAGTGCGCTCTGTCACACTACAGTAGGATGTTGGGCCTCTGCACGGTTCTTTCTACCTGGCACTAACATGGACCTGTAAGGCTGGGTTCACACTTGAGTTAGTTGGTCAGTTTTGGCCCCGTAACTGTCCAAATAAGTGAAGTGTGCATCGATTCTAAGAGCGACGCCTGTCATGTGTGTGTCATACTGACTCACAGTATTGTTTGACTACCAAGAGTAGGCTCTCTATGCATGTTACTGCAAGACACAGTGTTCTACACCACTAAACAGGCTCTCTGAAGACAGGAAATAGCTGTTTTTTTATGCGATTCGCTGCAAATTAATTCGGATCGAAGCAAATCTTTTTTGAAACTTCAGAGACTTGGTTGAATCGAATTTTTGATAAATTCGCTCATCTCTAATGGCGATATGTCAGCAATGGAGGCATCGATTCGCAAGGGGACAACACAGTTTGATTCAGGAGACCCTAATCTATCAATCTGCAGGACTAGGTTCTGATGCTGGGCTCAGGTGACATACTTTTTTCATATTTTCCTTCCCCACATTCTTTTTTATTTGTCTGTCAACTTAGCAAAGTGAGGGCTTATTCTCTGCATGACAAGTTGTACTTTTCACCATTTTTTTTTCACCATTTTGGGGTACATATACTGGTTTGATTAGCGTTTATTAATGTTTTTGTGGAGTTTGTGTGAAAAAAAATCCCAATTCTATCATAATATGATGCATTTTGTTTTTAAGGAGTTCACTCTGCATTAAAAATGACATGGCAACTATGTATGGTGTGTCATTACGATTACAGCGATACCAGATTTATATTGGATTTATTACGTTTTACCGCTTTTACTAATAAAACGTCACTTTTTGAAAATTAGCATCTTTCCTGGGGTCACGTATTCTGAAGCCTATAACTTTTTTACTGTTTTGTTGATGGAGATATGTCAGGGCTCTTTATTTCCGGGTAATTGTAGTTTTTTTTTTGTTAACAATCTTCGGTATGTATGACTTTTTGATCACTTTTTATTTTTTTATTGTTTTTATTACTTTCTGTTTTGGGAGAAGCAATGTGACCAAAATATTTTTAATTTTCGCATTGTGTTATATGTTTTTCTTTACGGCGTTCACCATATGGGATAAATAACTCATACGCAGATGGGAATATCTAACATGTTTGTTTATTTATTTATTTACATTGTTTTTTTTAACCTCGTAAGAAAGTCGCACAAATGTAGTTTTTCCCCATTTCCACCCCATTCTGAATTTTTTTCTAGCTTCCCAGTACATCGTGTGGAATATTAAATGGTACCTATACTAAGTACAATTTGTCCCGCAAACATTAAGCCCTCATATAGCTCTGTAAATGGAAAAATAACAAAGTTATGGGCTTTGGAAGGCAGAGACTGAAAAATCTAAATCGAAAATTGCCTGTGGCGGGAAGGGTTTAAATATAAAGTTGTTGTTTTTTTTAACTTTTTATTTGTTTATTTTTTATTTTTTAATTTTTTTTACTTTTTACCGGTAGACTAGATCTTGAGATCTCTGATCCCCAGTGCAATGTACTGCAGCACATACAGGTGCATCTCAATAAATTAGAATATCTTTGAAACGTTCATTCATTTCAGTAATTCAGTAATACAATCCATAATCAGCGTCTTCCATGATTGTGTGTCCTACTGAACCAGACTGAGGGACCATTTAAAGGCGTAGGAAACCTTGGCAGGTGACACTGAATTTGTTTGTTTGTTTGTTTGTTTGTTTGAGTTGGAAGGGACCTCAAGGGCCATCAAGTCCAACCCCCTGCAAAGCAGGAATTCCTAAAACATCCCAGCTATATACCTATCCAGTTTCCGCTTGAAGATTTCAATTGATGGAGAACTCACCACCTCCCGTGGCAGCCTATTCCACTCTCTCACTACCCTTACTGTTAGAAAGTTTTTCCTAATGTCTAATCTGAATCTCCTTCCCCTTAGTTTCATTCCATTACTTCTCGTGCTTCCTTCTGCTAATGAGAATAGGGTAGATCCCTCTGCAATGTGACAACCTTTCAGATATTTAAATACCGCTATTAAGTCTCCCCTTAGCCTTCTCTTCTGCAAACTAAGCAGTCCCAATTCTTTTAGCCTCTCCTTGTAGGACATGGTTTGTAGACCTTCCACCATTTTGGTTGCTCTTCTCTGGACCTGCTCCAATAAATCGGTGTCTTTCTTAAACTGGGGAGCCCAGAACTGTACACAGTATTCCAGGTGGGGTCTGACCAGGGCAGAGTACAGCGGAATAATTACCTCTCTTGATCTAGCTTCAATGCTCGTCTTGATACATCCTAGAATTTTATTAGCCTTTTTAGCCACCATACCGCACTGTTGACTCATGTTGAATTTGCGATCTATTATTATGCCCAGATCCTTTTCCCCTGTACTCTCACTTAGTACTATTCCTCCCATACTATATATGCTTCTTGCATTTCTGTTACCCAGATGTAGAACTTTGCATTTGTCCCTGTTGAATACCATTTTGTTCACCTCAGCCCATTGTTCCAGTGTGTCCAAGTCCTTTTGGATGCATTCTCTCTCCTCTCTAGTGTTGGCCATTCCTCCTAGCTTTGTATCATCTGCAAATTTTATTAGTTCCCCATTAACCCCATCATCCAGATCATTTATAAAAATATTAAAAAGTACTGGGCCCAGGACAGAGCCCTGCGGCACCCCGCTTTTTACTTTCTTCCAGTTTGATGTATAGCCATTTAGAATTACTCGTTGTGCCCGATCATTAAGCCAATTGTGAACCCACCTCACTGATATTTTATCAAAGCCATACTTGATCATTTTTTCAATAAGAAAGTTATGTGATACTTTATCAAAGGCCTTACTAAAGTCAAGATATACTATGTCCACTGCATTTCCCTGGTCCAACCATTCAGTGACTTTATTATAGAAGGAAATAAGATTAGTCTGACAAGATTTATTAGGCATAAAGCCGTGCTGGCTCTGATTAATTAAAGCCTTCCCATCCAGGTACATAATTAAATGTTCTTTAACGATTTGTTCAAAGATTTTTCCTACTATCGAGGTCAGACTTACCGGCCTATAATTTCCTGGGTTGTCCCTATTCCCCTTTTTGTAGATGGGGACCACATTTGCCCTTTTCCAATCTAGAGGGACCACTCCTGTTTCCCATGACTTATTAAAGATTATTGCAAGGGGTTCTGTTATTTCCTCTGCTAATTCTTTTAAAACTCTAGGGTGTAAATCATCCGGTCCTGGGGACTTGGTTTCCTTAATCTTAGCTAAATGTTCTCTTACCAAACCTTCGCTTATAATCAGCTTGGAGTCCTCTTTCCCCTCATCACTATATTCTAATTCTAATTTTTTTAGATTTGGGTTTTCATTACCTGTAATCCATAATCAACATTTACAGAAATAAAACACTTGAAATAGAACACTCTATGTGTAAAGAATCTAGAAAATATAGGAGGTCACTTTATTAATTTAATTACTGAAAGAAATAAACGGTTCAAAGATACTCAGATTGATTGAGCTGCACCTGTAGTCTCCCTATGGGTTATAGGGAGCAGCAGTCAGGAGCCATGGCACCCCCTCAAACCCAGCGTTCTCATCTTGCCCCTGGATACTCCACATGCCATGATCACTATTGATAATGGCATCCGAGGGATTAATCCGCCGGAGTTGGAGTATTTGTCGTTTCTCACTAAATGTTGTCCCTTCTCCTGCAGCTTCATCCATATCTACGGAGAGTACATTTCACTAATACGGCTGGAGAGGACGTGTACTTGGATGGACATGGAGATGCTGCTCCTGTATATGATCTGGTTAACTGGGTTATTAGCAATGAGAAGAGACTTACCCCTGTTAGTGTTGGAAAAGTCCCATCTAGTAGAGGAGAAGATGTGTCTGTTAATACATCTGCTATTGTATGGGCCGTTCATCAAGCTCAGGTAGACCGACATCTTGTATATTCCTGCCTCACAGCAGCATAGTGAGGGAACCGCTTGTGTGCATTGGAAGAGTTTTGCCACCAGTGCGGCGGGTCTATGGTCACACAGGGGCTTATTACATTGGGCTATGTCTCAGATTATCACATATCTTTCATCTCCCCCCCCCCAATCACTAGCCAGGAGATCTCTAGTCCTCTGCCCATCTTTTGTTTAGTAGCCCACCACTGTACAATGACCAAAATGGTCAATGACTGCCTGCCATGCTATCTAAGACCTTATTCACACATCCGCAATGCACATACATTATGCAGTCTGCAGTTTTTGGCATTTGTATCAATTCATTTCAATATACTTATTCAGATATCTGTTTTTTTCATTGATCATGAATATGTAAGAAAATCAGAAGCATATCATTTTTTTCATGCCAATGAAAGTCTCTGGGTCTGTGAAAAACAACGGATAACATCCAAGTGGAATCTGTTTTTCATTACCAAGAGACATAAAAAGTAGAGAAACTGTAAAAAAAGAAGTTGATCTGCATAAACTGTGTTGGGGCCAAAAATAGGGGGATCATATACTGTGTGGGGGTAAGTAAAAAATGGGGTCATATACTGTGTAGGGGCCATAAAAAATTGGTCATATACTGTGTGTGGGGAAAAATAGGAGGACATATACTGTGGGGGGCCATAACAAAGGGGTCATACATTGTGGGGGGCCATAACAAAGGGGTCATATATTGTGGGGGGCCATAAGAAAGGGTCATATACTGTGGGGGGCATAATAAAGGGGTCATATACTATGGGGGGCCATAATAAGCCGGGTCAAATATTATGGTGGACAAAAAAAGGATCATATACCTTGATGGAGGCAAGAAAGGGGTGATATACTGTGTGGTGGGCTAAAGAAGGGAGTCATATACTGTGTGGTGGGCTAGAAAAAGGGGTCAGGAGACAGGTGGAGTAAAATGTATCGGCCACTGCTTATTGCAATAACACAATAAGTAGCTGCTGATGTGTGTCACCCAAAATGTCTTGGAGTGTCACTTTTGACACACGAGTCATAGGTTCGCCATCACTGGTGAAGTAGGCCAATAAAAAGGGGGTTGTGATTTGTGGGAGGGCCGAAAAATGGGGTCTTATACTAAGTGGGGTACAAATAAGGGGATTTTTTGATCTGCCAATGTGGAGGGGTGTCCTACTTAGGGGGGCCCCATCATATAACCAAAGGTAGCTGGGTTGGATATCTTTTTTTCTGGCGGGGGGACACCTTTCTATAGTTCGCCTCAGGAGGCTGAGAGGCTAGGTTCACCCCTGTGTATATCACTGAAATTTGATGAACCCCAAAAAGCACACCATCTGCAAATAAGCAGCAAAATGTGGACCACTGAGTAAGGTCTAGTACAGTAGGCCTAGTAACCAAGGACTGAAAGTGGAACCAAAGAACATCCAGTGCTAGAACTCCGGCAATTTGTTGTTTTCCGCAACAATCCAGTTTATGCTGGAGAATGTCTGAGAACCCAACACACTTGTGACCTTTGTAGCCAAAAGTAGATTGCACAATGACACCTATAATGTTCTCAATTATCACATGACTATTTGGGTTATGTGAAAGGACATTCAAGAACTGACTTTGGTCCATGCCCACACATTTCTGTTCCTCTTCTAGAAGCCTCCACATTCAGTCTGCAGTGACAGCTGTCCAGCAGGATCCAGAAAAGTGATACTGAAAGGAAAGCCACCCTGCTGCTATGACTGTGTCACCTGTCCCAGAGGAGAGATCACCAATCACACTGGTAAGAAGAGATGGCACCGTCATAATACACAGTATATGGCACCCATACACATTAAAGAGGTTTCTGGGCAAAAAAAAAATCATTTTTCAACAAAGGTCTGTTAGTGCTATTAACAGGTTAATAAGTGCACTCATATACCTTTAGCAGTGTGAGCTCCTTGCATCTTCTGCATTTGTTTACATGTGTAGCTTCCTGTTCTGTTTTCCTACAACTGCCATGATACATTGCTCTATACTCAGAGTTGACTCACACTACCAACTCCTCTCACTTCCTCCCCTTCCCTCTCTCACTCCCTCACACCCCTCCCTGTTCCCCTATCTAGCCCGCCCACTACTGTCCCTTCCCAACTATCTAACTCAGCCCACCCCCCAACCCATCATACTTCCCTGTCTTCCTGTTTGGATCTTCTGGGCACGAGAGATCACTTCCTCCTGTGGTGCCGGCTCCTCTTGATGTCTGCTGGTGCCTGCGCAATAGAGCCGGAGTGCCGGCATGCGCTGTACCCAGCACTCCGGCTCTATTGCATAAGTGTGGGAGATTGGCAGACGTCAAGAAGAGGAGGAGCCAGCCACCCAGAAGGAAGTGATCTCCCGTGCCCAGAAGATCTGGACAGGAAGACAGGTAAGTATGATGGGTTGGGGGGGTTAGTGTTGGTGACGTTCCATTTGCTGACCACTATTTTAAAGGAAATGTCCAGCTTAACAGTGTGCTCAATTCTTTCCTGCAGACATGATCAGCTGTTGGCAATGCCCAGATGACCTATGGCCAAATGAGAAGAAAGATGAATGCATTCAAAAACAAGTGACCTATCTGTCCTATGAAGAAATACTGGGGACAACCCTTGCCTGCAGTGCCATAGTGCTTTCGATAGCTTGTCTGTTAACCCTTGCCATCTTCACCCATTATGAGAACTCTCCAGTCATTAAGGCCACCAACAGATACCTAAGTTTCTTTCTTCTTTTGTCCCTCACTTTTACGGACGGCAGCTGTCTACTCTTCATTGGATATCCAGGGCAGATAACATGTTTACTACGTCAAACCATTTTTGGAGTGTCTTTTACAGTCTCAGTGTCCTCCTTGTTGGCTAAAACTATACTTGTTGTTGTGGCCTTTCGAGCTACCAAACCTGGAAGCAGGCTGAGAAGAGTCATGGGGAAGAAGCTTCCATGGTTCATTGTTGGTTTCTGCTCCTCTATTCAGGTTCTTATCTGTGCCGTGTGGTTGGGAACATGTCCTCCTAGCCAAATTTTTGATATCCACTCACAGCCTGGACTGATAGTCATTGAATGTGACGAGCATGTTGGCTTCTATGTAATGCTGTCATATATTGGTTGTCTTGCAATGGGATGTTTCGTCATAGCTTTTCCTGCTCGGAATCTACCTGACAGATACAATGAAGCAAAGTTCATTACATTCAGCATGTTGGTCTTCTTCAGTGCCTGGATTCCCTTCATCCCAGGGTCCCTGAGCACCAAAGGGAAGTACACAGTAGCTGTAGAAGTATTTGCCATCCTGGTATCGGCTGCTGGGGTACTGGCCTGTATTTTCCTTCCCAAATGTTTCATAATCTTATGTGCACCAGAAAAGAAGAAGATGGCAGCAAGAAAATGTCCAGGCCTAGCTACATAATGTGCTAGTTAAAGTTCATTTTAGTTGTGTGCTAAAGATGCAAATCAAAGTGTGAATAAAAATAAGAAATGTTTGGTGGTTTCACATGCAACATTTAAAAAAAAAAAAAAAAATGGTACTGCGTGAGATTTCCCATTACATTCACCCCCAAAATAAATATTAATAAAAGCTGATCAATAAATAATATACACCCCAAATTGTGCTATTGAAATATGAAAACAAAACAAGTCCTCATATAGTTACATTGAGAAAAAGGAATGGATATTGAAATGTGAGGATGAAAAGAAATATAATTCCTGGCCCTTAAAGAGGATCTATCACCAGATTTCACCATACAATCTGCTAATAATATTAGGTAGATGTCTCAGACCTGATAAGACTGGTGTACTGTAAGAATCCATGCCAGAATGTCTCTATAATCCTGATATTATAATAAGTATTTTATGAGTCCAGCCAGAGACTGAGAGATCTCATGAGCCCAGTTGTATTTATAAACTAAACATAATCTCCAGCCACCGAGCCTATCTGACCAGCTGCAGTTTGCACTAAGCAGTCCAAAATTTCATCAACAGTAAGTGAGGAGGGATAGTTAAGGAGGACCATTCACGTCCTCTAGCACTGTGGTATTATATACCGTTAGAAAGCCAACAGTGCACTGAATTCAGCGCATTGTCAGCTTTTCTGGTATGCTCCCCGTGGTGCTGGAGACATTGGTGCCGTAATCTCTCTCCACTGTCAGAAGGGCGGGCCTTACAGCCTAGCGTCTTTGCTGGGTGGCAGGGAACATCCCCCTTGACACTTCCCTTTAATAGCCTTGTAGTGTCAGAGGGGGCGTTCCTTACCACCCATCGATAACGAGCAGTAAGGCCCGCCCTTCTGACGGTGAAGGAAATCAGTGCCGAAACTATAGGCACCAATATCTCCAGCACCAGGGCACGTACCATCAAAGCTACACAGTTTCTAGTGGTATATAATACTGCCAGTGCCAGAGAACGTGAAAGGTCCTCTTTAACGGAGCATGTCAGGAAAGGTTGGGAGAAATTGTGTCTAGCTCATGAATAACATTGGACTTATGAGCTATAATAATTCTACCTGGTCTCCGGGTGCTGGAGATATCAGTGCCAGTAGTTTCGGCACCCATATCCCTTTACCGTCAGACAGGCAAGCCTTACTGCTCACCGTCATGGGGTGGGGGGGGGGTTAAGGATAAAGAGATAAAGTCAGCAATTTTGCTTTACACAGTACGGTAGTTTATTGTGTTGTATGTGGGTTAACTCAACGGTGACCATGATGACTTTACTTCATAATTACATAATACAGTTGATTGTATTTACTTTACTGTGTAGAGTTTGGTTAATAAATTATTATATCAGAGTATTTATATTCTCTATTATCAATGGCTGTGTAAGATTCCTCCTAAGTCAGGGGTTGATGGTAACCACCCCTCGAAGAATGCACTGATAAAAGCAACAAACGGGAGGCAATGCAGAATACAACAAACAGTGGATACAAGGCACAGTCTCTTTCTTCCAGTAAACTTGAACAGTTGTTCCAGTGGATAGCAGCTACTATTCCATGGTGTACTGTACTAGACAAAAACACCCTGTTACTTTCACTACAATGGTGAATACATTGGTGTAAAGGGTTATTCCAGTTCATTTTTCAAAACCCCTAGGAGGTCCTAAAATAATAAACAGTGCATACTTACGTGTCCTTTTGGCCGGGGATCCAGCAGAGAGTCTCTGTTCAGGTTGCCAGTCTTCCTGACCTGAACACAACTACATCAGCCAATAAGTGCCTGAGCAGTGATAATCCCCAGTCAGACAGGTAAGTACGCACTGCTCATTTTAAGCCTCCCTATGGATTAAAAAAAAAACAACTGGAACACTCATTCAACCAAATTCCATAATCTGCATTTAAACCATGGCGAGGTGCATTCCTCCACCCACCATAAGTCTCTGCAGTCTCTTTTAGACTTACAGTGCTGGCCAAAAGTATTGGCACCCCTGCAATTCTGTCAGATAATACTCAATTTCTTCCAGAAAATGATTGCAATCACAAATGCTTTGGTAATAATATCTTCATTTATTTTGCTTGCAATGAAAAAACACAAAAGAGAATGAAAAAAAAGTCAAATCATTGATCATTTTACACAAAACTCCAAAAATGGGCCGGACAAAAGTATTTGGCACCCTCAGCCTAATACTTGGTAGCACAACCTTTAGACAAAATAACTGTGAACAACCGCTTCCGGTAACCATCAATGAGTTTCTTACAATGCTCTGCTGGAATTTTAGACCATTCTTCTTTGGCAAATTTCTCCAGGTCCCTGAGATGTGAAGGGTGCCTTCTCCAAACTGCCATTTTGAGATCTCTCCACAGGTGTTCTATGGGATTCAGGTCTGGACTCATTGCTGGCCACTTTAGAAGTCTCCAGTGCTTTCTCTCAAACCATTTTCTAGTGCTTTTTGAAGTGTGTTTTGGGTCATTGTCCTGCTGGAAGACCCATGACCTCTGAGGGAGACCCAGCTTTCTCACACTGGGCCCTACATTATGTTGCAAAATTTGTTGGTAGTCTTCAGACTTCATAATGCCATGCACACGGTCAAGCAGTCCAGTGCCAGAGGCAGCAAAGCAACCCCAAAACATCAGGGAACCTCCGCCATTTTTGACTGTAGGGACCGTGTTCTTTTCTTTGAAGGCCTCTTTTTTTTTCCTGTAAACTCTATGTTGATGCCTTTTCCCAAAAAGCTCTACATTTGTCTCATCTGACCAGAGAACATTCTTCCAAAAAGTTTTTGTCTTTCTCAGGTAAGTTTTGGCAAACTAGAGCCTGGCGTTTTTATGTCTCTGGGTCAGAAGTGGGGTCTTCCTGGGTATCCTACCATAGAGTCCCTTTTCATTCAGACGCCGACGGATAGTACGGGTTGACACTGTTGTACCCTCGGACTGCAGGGTAGCTAGAACTTGTTTGGATGTTAGTCGAGGTTCTTTAGCCACCATCCGCACAATCTTTCGTTGAAATCTCTCGTCAATTTTTCTTTTCCGTCCACATCTAGGGAGGTTAGCCACAGTGCCATGGGCTTTAAACTTCTTGATGACACTGTGCACGGTAGACACAGGAACATTCAGGTCTTTGGAGATGGACTTGTAGCCTTGAGATTGCTCATGCTTCCTCACAATTTTGCTTCTCAAGTCCTCAGACAGTTCTTTGGTCTTCTTTCTTTTCTCCATGCTCAATGTGGTACACACAAGGACACAGGACAGAGGTTGAGTCAACTTTAATCCATTTCAACTGGCTGCAAGTGTGATTTAGTTATTGCCACCACCTGTTATGTGCCACAGGTAAGTAACAGGTGCTGTTAATTACACACATTAGAGAAGCATCACATGATTTTTCAAAGGGTGCCAATACTTTTGTCCACCCCTTTTTTTATGTTTGGTGTGGAATTATATCCAATTTGGCTTTTTGACAATTCTTTTTGTGGTTTTCCATTGACGACAAATTAAATGAAGATATTATTACCAAAGCATTTGTGATTGCAATCATTTTCTGGAAGAAATTGAGTATTATCTGACAGAATTGCAGGGGTGCCAATACTTTTGGCCAGCACTATATCTTAGGTCACTCTCTTTCCCAACCTTACTGAGCCTCAAGCTCTGGTAGACTGGGTATGTGGCTCAACAACGAATCGCTGGAACCCATGCCTCCTCTTTTCATATTTATAGCTTTCCCAGATAACTGTTCCTTCTCCTTAACCTACTGGGCTCACTCACTATATGAGACTAACATGGCTACACACAGGCCTATCCCTAATTCTTTTCCTACTGACAGGAATTTACTTGATATATTTGACCACTAAATGCCACTCACCTAGTGCAGTGACACACTCACAATGCCTCCTGCATCACTACGGGACTAACATATTGATTATTACCCTAAATTGACAACAACATGACACCAAGAGGAAAAAAAACAGTTACAGGCTCTCTCATAGAGGGCACGGGCTTAATGGTTACAATAAAACACATTCACAAATGCACAAGCTGTCGGTGGTACACTTCTTGTCGCAGTCACGGTACTTCTTGGTCACACAATAACAGCAACAGTCCATATCAGAGATGAGCAAACCAGTTAATAAATCAGATTCAACCTAAACATTTTAAAACGTTTGATCTAAAAAAAAAAGCCTAACTTAATTTTTGTTATATCAAAATAGTGCAGTAAAAAATTTTTTTCTTGCCAGACACCAAAAAATCCCCATGAAGTTTTATATACTACAGTACTTTTGCAGTTGAGTTTTTGTTGCTTAAAGTTTTTGTTGCTTAAAAAACCTCCTTTAAAAGTCATGGTGGCAAAGATGGGATAATGTAGGGTAAAAAAGAACCCATGCTACATCATCTGCCACGGTAGTAGCAATGTGTGTGGCAGCTGTCTAGCAACTTGTAGTAGCAGCAGGCCACAGATGTCTGGCACCTACAGTAGGCATACAATTATTTATGGAGTAAATAGATAATATTGTAGAGTATATGGTTCACTCATCATCTCATTCACAGTAGGAGGATTATGACAGTGAAACTGTGACTTTAAGTCATTGTTCAACAACTTTAGAGCAATTCTCTTCTCTGCTGCCCCTGTCAATGTAATAGTTGAAAATCTCCATAGTGGTCTTTTTATTTTGTTATCTCTGTCTACTCTGACCTGTAGTGAAGTGACTTTTTTCCCAGAATCGACAATACTCCAAGTGCTAAGGAAGATATTTCTCAAAGCAGGGTGACAGGGGCTGTATACCTCCTTTCAGTCCCACATTATTCACCAGTATGAATGCATAAGTCTGTAAGAAGTTTATACAAGTAAAATATGAGGAAACAGTCTTTGTTAAAGTGATTATTTTATTGTCAAAAAATATAAAATTTAATTTAAATCCTTCTTGTGGTTCCCTGCATTTATTTGGGGCTGTATATCTCTATTCAGTCACTTTGTCCAAGTTTCAATTTGTCAGATTTAAATTTACTTTAAATCTTCCTGGTGGCTTCTACAGTTTTTCCAAAGTGTTTTGTTTAGGAGTTTTACAATTTAAAAAAAAAAAAGAAGCAAAAAATAAAATTTGAATGAACACAATATGGTTACGTACGTTGTGGACAAAGGTTCACAGCAAGTTGGTACAGTTGGCAGTTGGCATGATAGTTATAGCTGCCAGTGGAGACCAGCCATTGGATAGGGCAGATATAAATAACACCTGTCCTGATACAGAGACATGTTAGATGTCCCTTTCAGTCCCAAAAACTATGAATGGAACAGCAGCACAGATACTCGTCTGTCTATTCAATCTCTACTGTGAATGTGAAACTAGGCTAAGAGGGTACTCAAGACCCCTGTTCTGGGCTATTTGTAGAATTTCTCCTTTAATCCAGTTGTCACAAGCAGAAGCTATATAATATCAAACAAGACCCATATCTGCAAAGTGCTCAAACTTTAACTTTGTACATGTGACATATAAAGCTTGTCCACCTAGAGAGTACAGATGTACTGGGTGACAAACAATATAATCTTCTTACTTTTCATATCCAGACAATTCTCCAGGACACGATTTGCAGGAACTGAATATAGAAAAATAACATCAACCTGTCATTTCAATAATCAGGTGAGTTACAGAAAAAAGATCTTCTACATCGGCTTCACAGGTCTGGGGCTTATAAATGTCTGGTCCCTGCCTGCACGTATCACCAACATCAAGGAGGTCGGTCATCACATTTCTGTGTATGCAGCTTATGGAGAATTTATATATATATATCCTCAACTAATATCTGAAAGAAAAACAACAGAGGAGATTTTCTTTTTGTTCTTACATTTGGTTTCTAGAGCTGGATGTATAATGTACTTTGTATCAGATACACATTTACCTTTACTTGTACTATTATATATTTCATTCTTTATTCGGCAAGTGACATGTTTTGTGAATGATAAGATGATAGAACACGGGCTATACCATCCCGGAGACATGATCATCGGCGCCATTATGTCAGTGAATGGGGTGGTGCGTGATGATGAAAAGCTGACATTCACAGAGAAGCCAATGAAAAGAAATTCAATATTGTAAGTAGAATTTACTGCCCAATCACAGCCTAGCTTTCTACATATCTGGATTGTGATAAATGAATGCTGTGCTGTGATTGGTGGCTTTGAGGTTTTATTTTACATGGACAGGGACTTCTACTAAGTCTATGTCCCAGTGACAGCCCATAAACTCCATGTAGCTCGCTGTTCTCAAAGTCTTCTATTCAACATAAGACAATTGCAAACCAAAATAAAAAATATATTTCTAATAGTTCAACCATACTGAAAACAACAAAAAATACAATGTTCTGTCACTTTAAGAGGCACAATCAGGCACATTCATCATGAGTGGAATTTTGACACCATTTTTGCCTTGGTTTGTTGTTTTTCCCACTTTATATGTAGACACATCTATTACGTATTACGTATGTGTGTATAATGTGCAGCAAATATTTCTCTTTTTATCTATTTGTTTTTTTATTATTGGCTTTGTGTGTGACAAGTGAGGTCGCCCTCTCTGTAACTTCCATATCCCCACAGTGCCTGCCCATATACTCTGTTCTGGCATATGGATATATTAGGCTAGGTTTTCTGACCGCATGTCTGTTTTTTATATCTGTTTTACATCAGTTTTTCATCCATTTTTTACTGTCAGTTAAAAAAAAGAAAAACTTCATTGGTATTTACTTTTGATCCAACCCACTCATCTGAAACATTGGCGATAAATGAATATTAGGCTAGATACCCATAGACTTGTATTGGGTACATCAGGCTCGAAAAATGGGCAATAACAGGACATATCTATTTTTTAATTTATTGTCAGGCTAAGTTCACGCTTGCGCCCTGTCTCTGTTCGGGGATTCCATCCACCATTCTGCTTGAAAAATGCAGAGAAAAAAGTCCTGCAAACAAGACTTTTCTCTCTGCATTTTTTGGGCAGAAACCCGATGGACCCCATTATAGTCTATGGGGTTCGCGGGTTTTCACGGCTAACCACTTTTTAATCCCCCAAGTGGACCCAAAGAACAAAAACCTGAATGCTAGTGTGAACCTAGTGTCAGTTAAAATCAGGACACGTGTCTGTACCCATTGACTTCCATTGTTTTAATAAAGGACTTGTGAAGAAGTCTGTTCTACATGTCTGTTTTTCAGTGTAATGTGCATGATGTCTTAGAGGGATTGTTTACAATGTCCATGAGTATCAGCGAGAGCTGCACCATATCCATCCACAACACCCATGTCCATTATCTGCGTCTTGTTTGCCTTCCACAGAGTGGCCACTGGATTTTCTCAGCCTTGGCGTAGATCAAAGTCATCAGCACATATACATGGGGGGATCCAGTTTCTGCAAACTACTCTAGTGCCATTGATCCAAGCTCTATTACCATAGATATACTGTAGATATAACATATTTCTTCATGCTGATCTATCTCATTGTCCCTATTCATATAGAGTCTATCAGGAAAAATATCAGACAGCTCTCACTGTACTATTTGCCATTGAAGAAATTAATAGGAATGAAGATCTTCTACCAAACATCACTTTGGGATTTCACCTCTTTGAGTCCTTATTGAATGAAGCCATGACATTGAAAGCTTACATGGAAATATTAAGTGGATGGGGCTTCCAAATTCCCAATTATAGATGTACAAGTCAAGGAGATTTGCTTGCTATGGTAGGGTTTGCATCCTCAGGTCTTTCGTGTTTGGTGGCAAATACATTTGGAATGTACGGTTACCCACAGGTAGGTCACTGAAGTCCTTCTACTGCCATGATACAGGGGTAGAAATGGAGGCTGGTGTTCAGATTCCAAAACTGCAGTTGCTATCTCCAAGGGAAGTGTTATCCAGCTATACATTTATCCTGAACTACAACACATTGAGCATTCAAATAGACGGCTAACCATGTAATACGTAGATGGTCCTGGTCCAACCAGAGCAAAAGCCACTATTAGCATTGACTAATAGTCCTCAGGAGAGGTACCCTCTATAATTGCCATATAATGGTTGTCCTGGTCAGGTGTTAATAGGTTTGTCTTGTCCTGTACAAAATTCTTTATTCTGAATAAAATCATAGGAACACAGGGTGCAACATGACTCCATACCTGTCTATGGCCTTTATATTACATTATTCCACCCCATTATGAATTTTTCTCCAGCTTCCCAGTAGATTGCACAGAATATTAATTGGTGACTTCCATATATAACAGATTGAACCCCTTCCTGCTGCAGGTTCATTCTTGACTCCTTTCCAAAAGCCATAACATTTTTTTTTTCCATTCATTGAGCCATATGAGGGTTTAATTTTTGCGGGACAAATTGTACTTTGTAATGGTACCATTTAGTATACTGTACAATGTACTGGGAAGCTGGAAAAGAATTCAGAACGGAGTGGAATTGGAGAAAAACTGTTTTCCACAAATTTTCTTACAGGCTTTGTTTTTATTGTGTTTACTGTGTAGGCTAAATGACATGTCACCTGTATTCTATGGGTTGGTATGATTCTGGTGACACCAAATATATACAGTTTTATTTACATTTCACCACTTAAAAAAATCCAAAACTTTGCAATAAGGAAAATAAAATTTCGCCATTCTGACACCCATAACGTTTTATATTTCTGTGTACAGGGATGCATAAGGAATCTTTTTTGCAGAGCCAGTTTTAGTATTTTGAGGTATTGCATTGTATTTGCATTAAAATTTTTATGAGAGGCGAAACAGCAAAAAATGGCAGTTTGTATCTTTTGGTTCTTTTTCCCTCTACATTGTTTATCATATGAAAAATATATATTTTTTTGTGCTTTCGGACACATGATGTACTTTTATATGTATTATTATGCTAGGGATAGGGGGGTGATTTGAATTTTTAATTCTTTCTATTCTCTTAATATTTTTTTTTTTCCTGTTAATTTTAGACTCCCTAGAGATCTTGAACTAATACAATGCATTGCAAAATTGTGGCACTTCTATTACAGGCTGCATAGAGCAACCTGAAATAGCATTTAATGTCGGACAAGCCTGGGTGCCTTCAATAGGCTCCCGGCTGTCATGGCAATGGATTGCCAGCCTCAGATCTCATTCCGGGGGCCAGCAATCCACCCCAAACTGGCGGCACCAATGCACCACAGGGAAAATCGCCCCTCGGTCAGCTTTCGAGCTATCAGTACAGGCACTGATTTTGGGCATTGTCGCTGGGTTTCCATTCCATTGTACACAGCTCCTGTAATGGACACACAGATGCACAGCTCGTTACTAGGCAGATGACTGATTACTGACCTGTGGCTGTAACGAGCCGTGCACCTGTGTGTCCATCACATGACCATGGACTAATTTTTATACACAGGAAGTAATCAGAATGAGTGTCAACAAGCAGAGATATAGAAAACCGTGTGGAATTGATACAGAAAGTATTTTGGAAAATTGTACATTTCATTATACAAACAATATTTGTCTGTAACTGGGGGAAAGACACAAAAGATAAGTGAAAAGAACTTAAGATCTTGAGTTGTCCTCATCTGTCAAGTTGGAATCTGGCAAATCTTCTTAACTTTGGACTATCAATTTCCATTCTAATGTATTTGCCGTTGGATGTTGTGTAAGGTGGTGACACATAAGTCAGACTTGTTGACGGCTTCTTCTCTATTACAGATCAGCTATGGTGCCACAGACCCTCTTCTAAGTGACAAGTTGATGTTTCCATATTTCTACCGCACGGTTCCCAGCTCAGTCCATCTGCACAATGCATTGAATTCAGTGCTGAAGTATTTTGGTTGGACTTGGGTTGGAATCATTTATACAGATGTTGACAGCAATGAAAATGTAATCCAGAAGTTAAAATTTTCCATTATGAGAGGAGGGGGGATGTATTGCGTTCACAGAAAAGTTCCTCAGCTCCACCGACCACAAGTCCATTGAACATATACAAATGGCCAATGTTATTTCTAAATCGTCAGCAACTGTGATTGTCTTCTGGGCTGATCTGGAGTTTACATTTAAATTTTATCGATTACTTAATAAATTGATAAGTACAAAGAAAGTCTGGATCCTCCTTACAGACATGGACTATCTTCTGATCCCATTTACAGACACACTGGACCTCAACCGTTTTCATGGGACCTTGGCAATTCAGATACAAAAACTGGAAATTCCTGGACTTATGCCTTTTCTCTGGAACATCACTCTGGACCACTACACATTTTGTGAGTTTATTTACTTTTTTGAGATCATCATATATGATTGTGAAGAAGTCAATGGTAGTGTTCTCTATCACACATGCAAACATGACGAGAAGAAGAAAAAGATGATGATGGGATTAGAGAGTCTGGTGGACAGCTATCAAGTGTATAACGCCATATATGCCTTGGCTCACGCTCTTCATATGGTTATGGCTTCTAAGTCATGGAAAGAATTGCACAGAGAGAGAACAGCGCCATCTTACCGGCTTCCATGGAAGGTGACTTGAGTGACAATTTCCATACACCATAGCAAATAGCAATTATTCACACTTAATGTAAATGTCCGCACTTTAACACCAGGCTATTTTTAGGCCCACATTTCTGTGCTATTCCTTAAATGGGTTTTATATCGATGACCAAGGCACAATTTAGACCATCAGTATTTAATGGGTGGGGGTATTTAATCCAGCTCACCTCAAAACAATGTTTTCTTCTTGTGAATTGGTGCCTTAGTTGCAGAGATATTGTAATTTTTGTTAATATGCAAATGAGTTCTTTGGAGTAGCGAGGGAGATGCTATTGCTCCAAAGAGGTAAGCCCTCATTGCTCAATTTGCATATTGACAAACATGGCGATGTGTCAGCAATGGAGGCACCGATTCACAAGGGGACAACACAGTTTGATTCAGGGGACCCTAATCTATCAATCTGCAGGGCTAGGTTCTTATGCTGGGCTCAGGTGACAGACTACAGCTACTTTTTTCATATTTTCCTTCCCCAGATTCTAAAATTCATAACTTTTTTATTTTTCTGTCGACATAGCTAAGTGAGGGTTTATTCTTTGTGTGACAAATTGTACTTTCATTTATCACCATTTTGGGGTACATATACTGGTTTGATTAGTGTTTATTAAAGTTTTTGCGAAAAAATCCCAATTCTATCATAATTTGATGCATTTTGTTTTTACGGAGTTCACTCTGTATTAAAAATGACATGGCAACTTTGTCCGGTGGGTCATTACGATTACAGCGATACCAGATTTATATTAGATTTATTACATTTTACCGCTTTTACTAATAAAACGTCACTTTTTCAAAATGATCATTTTTCCTGGGGTCACCGTATTCTGACTCCTATACCTTTTTTTTTTTTTTTTTTGTTGATTGAGATATCAGGGCTCTTTATTTGTGGGGCAAGTTGCAGTTTTTATTGGTACCAATTTTTGGTATGTATGTCTTTTTGATCACTTTTTATTATTTTATTATTTTTTCGGGAGAAGCATTGTTAATTTTAATTTGCGCATTGTGGTATATGTTTTTTTACGGCGTTCACCATATGGGATAACTAACGCTATTTTAGGATAGTGTAAACTTATATGCACATGGGAATACATAACATGTTTGTTTATTTTTTTTTTTATGTTATGTGTTTTTAACCCCATAAGAAAGTTGCACAAATGCAGTTTTCCCCCAATTCCACCCCATTCTGAATTTTTTCTAGCTTCCCAGTACATTGTATGGAATATTAAATGGTACCAATACAAAGTACAAATTGTCCCACAAATATTAAGTCCTTATATGGCTATGTGAACAGAAAAATAACAAAGTTTATGGGCTTTGGAAGTCAAAAACAAACACTGAAAATCGAAAAATGCCTGTGGCGGAAAGGGGTAAAATGTAAAGGTGTTTTTTTTTTTTTACTTTTTATTATTATTATTATTTTTTTTTTTTTACCTGTCCCCCAAGTGGACTAGAACCAGGAATCTCTGAACCCCAATGCAATGTACTGCAAAACATTATACTGTAGTCTCCCTATGTGTTATAGGCTGCAGTAGTTAGGAGCCATAGCAACCCCTCGGAGCCTGCATACTCCACATGCCATGATCGCTATTGATAATGGGATCCGAGAGATTAATCCGCCGGAGTTGGAGTATTTTCCGACGCTGGTGGGTGGTCTTGGGCCTCGGCTTTGTAATACAACCGACTGGTGGAGATAATGCTGCTGGTACAACTCCTGTGCCTGCAGCATTACAGCGCCATACTGATTGTTAACTATTCGTTCAGGGCAATGTAGTAGTATGGTACAGAGCGGGAAGGGGTTAAACCATGTTGAAGAAAATATTGACAAGGGGCAGAGATAGTTGTAACAGTAATAAGCTGCTATGCTCATGCTCCTCCTGTGTCTGGTACAGCGAGGTGGCTCCAGTTCTTGCCTGCACTACAGGATGATGTCACCAACTACTGATATTCCTATCACAGACCCATGGATCCACTGAACTGGATTTAGATCACCATAAACACCTAGGAATGTTTACTACTACTCGCAGTAATATCACTTGTGACTGTCGTTCCTCACTAAATGTTGTCCCTTCTCCTGCAGCTTCATCCATATCTACGGAGAGTACATTTCACTAATACGGCTGGAGAGGACGTGTACTTGGATGGACATGGAGATGCTGCTCCTGTGTATGATCTGGTCAACTGGGTTATTAGCAGTGAGAAGAGACTTACCCCTGTTAGTGTTGGAAAAGTCCCATCTAGTAGAGGAGAAGATGTGTCTGTTAATACATCTGCTATTGTATGGGCCGTTCATCAAGCTCAGGTAGACCGACATCTTGTATATTCCTGCCTCACAGCAGCATAGTGCGGGAACCGCTTGTATGCATGAGAAGAGATTTGCCACCAGTGCGGCGGGTCTATGGTCACACAGGGGCTTATTACATTGGGCTATGTCTCAAATTATCTCATATCTTTCATCTCCCCCCCCAACCACTGGCCAGGAGATCTCTAGTCTTCTGCCCATCTTTAATTTAGTAGCTCACCTCTGTAAAATGACCAAACTGGCCAATGACTGCCTGACATGCTATTTAAGACCTTATTTACACATCCGTAATTCACATACATTATGCAGTCTGCAGTTTTTGGCATTAATATTCATTAATTTCAATATACTTATTGAGATATCTGTTTTTTTCATTGACTGTGGATATGTAAGAAAAACAGAAGCATCTAATTTTTTTCACATGGATGTATCACGCCAATGAAAGTCTCTGGGTCTGTGATAAACAATGGATGATATCCATGTCATTGCCTCTAGGCAGCGCTACACTTATGTCACAACAATGAAGAACACCAGGACGCTGTATGCAGCGTCCTGGCATTCTTCAGTGTCTGATATAGGACGCCCTCGAGTCGGTAGCAGAGGGTGGCCTAGACAGGAACATGGACAAGTAAGTAAATGCTATTGGCCACTACTCTGTGTGGGGGTGGGAGAAAAAGGGGTTCATAAACTGTGTTGAGGCCATAAATAGGTAGATCATATGCAGTGTGGGGGGAGGTAAAAAAAAAGGGATTCATATATTGTGGAGGGCCATAATAAGCCGGGTCATATACTGTGTGATGGGCCAGAAAAAGGGGGTCATATACCTTGTGCAGGGCCAGTAAAGGCGGTCATATACCATGTGGGGGGCCAGAAAAAGAGGGTCATGTATGATGATGTGGGCAAAAAAAAAAATAGGGTCATGTATCGTGTAGCGGGCCAATAAAAAGGGGGTTATATATCGTGTGAGGGCCAATAAAGGTGGTTCTATACTATGTGGGGGCCAAATAAGGGGATTATTTGTTCTGTCAATGTGAGGGGGTGTCCTAATAAGGGGGACCCCATCATACAACCAAAGGTAGCCGGGTTGGATATCTTTCTTCTGGGGCGGGGCACCTTTCTATAGTTCACCTCAGGCAGCAGAGAGGCTAGGTTCACCCTCTGCATTTCACTGAAAAACTGATCAACCCCGAACAGCACACCATCTGCAAATAACCAGCAAAATGTGGACTTGTGAATAAGGTCTAATACAGTAGGCCTAGTAACTAAAGGCTGAAAGAGGAACCAAAGAACATCCAGTGCTAGAACTCCGGCAATTTGTTGTTTTCCGCAACAATCCAGTTTATGCTGGAGAATGTCTGAGAACCCAACACACTTGTGACCTTTGTAGCCAATAAGTAGATTGCAGAATGACACCTAGAATGTTCTCAATTATTACAGTTTGGGTTCTGTTAAAGAACTGACTTTGGTCCATACCCACACATTTCTGTTCCTCTTCTAGAAGCCTCCACGTTCGGTCTGCAGTGACAGCTGTCCAGCAGGATCCAGAAAAGTGATACTGAAAGGAAAGCCACCCTGCTGCTATGACTGTGTCACCTGTCCCAGAGGAGAGTTCACCAATCACACTGGTAAGAAGAGATGGCACCGTCATAATACACAGCATATGGCACCCATACACATTAAGTTTAGGTTGGCCAAACCTGCTATGTAGCTTCCTCGGAACTGTGTATAAAATGCTTAGCCAAAGTTCGCTCTGGCAAATGTCATAATTAAATATTGTAATAAGAATAATAATTGTATAATGAAGTGTTATAAGAAATAAGGATCAGGCATATTGAAACTCAACATGCGTAATCCTTTGCTCTCAAGGGAGGTAAGCTGCTAGAAGTGTAAAAGGGTGACCTATTCCCCACTCACCATTAAAAACATATTCACAATTGGCCTAATTAAGCATACGCATGACGAGATTATTAGAAATTGCTGACAACTATTTAAAGGAAATGGCCGGCTTAACACTGTGCTCAATTCTTTCCTGCAGACATGATCAGCTGTTGGCAATGCCCAGATGACCTATGGCCAAATGAGAAGAAAGATGAATGCATTCAAAAACAAGTGACCTATCTGTCCTATGAAGAAATACTGGGGACAACCCTTGCCTGCAGTGCCATAGTGCTTTTGATAGCTTCTCTATTAACCCTTGCCATCTTCACCCAATATCAGAACTCTCCAGTCATTAAGGCCACCAACAGATACCTAAGTTTCCTTCTTCTTCTGTCCCTCACTTTTACATTCGGCAGCTGTCTACTCTTCATTGGATATCCAGGGCAGATAACATGTTTACTACGTCAAACCATTTTTGGAGTGTCTTTCACAGTCTCAGTGTCCTCTTTGTTGGCTAAAACTATACTTGTGGTTGTGGCCTTTCGAGCTACCAAACCTGGAAGCCACCTGAGAAGATTCATGGGGAAGAAGCTTCCATGCTTCATTGTTGGTTTCTGCTCCTCTGTTCAGGTTCTTATCTGTGCCGTGTGGTTGGGAACATGTCCTCCTAGCCCAATTTTTGATATCCACTTACAGCCTGGTCTGATAGTCATTGAATGTGACGAGCACGTTGGCTTCTATGTAATGCTGTCATACATTGGTTATATTGCAATAGGATGTTTCGTCATAGCTTTTCCTGCTCGGAATCTACCTGACAGATACAATGAAGCAAAGTTCATTACATTCAGCATGTTGGTCTTCTTCAGTGCTTGGATTCCCTTCATACCAGGGTACCTGAGCACCAAAGGGAAGTACACAGTAGCTGTAGAAGTATTTGCCATCCTGGTATCGGCTGCTGGGGTACTGGCCTGTATTTTCCTTCCCAAATGTTTCATAATCGTATGTACACCAGAAAAGAAGAAGATGGCAGCAAGAAAATGTCCAGGCTATCTATGTAATATGCAAGTTAAAGTCCATTTTAGTTGTGAGTAAAATATGAAAATCAAAGTGTGAATAAAGATAAGAAATGTTTGGTGGTTTCACATACAGCATTTTTTTTAATGGTACGGTGTGAGATTTCCCATTACATTCCCTCCCAAATCAATATTAATAAAAGCTGATCAATAAATAATATACACCCCAAACAAAACAAGGCCTCATATAGTTACATTGATAAAAAGGAATGGATATTGAAATGTGGGGATGAAAAGAAAAATAATTCCTGGTCCTTAAAGAGGATCCGTTACCAGATTTCACCATACAATCTGGTTATAATATTAAATAGATCTCTCAGACCTGATAAGAATCTTACTTTACTTACTTTAAGAATCCATGCCAGAATGTCTCTATAATCCTGATATTATAATAAGAATTTTATAAGTCCAGCCAGAGACTGAGAGATCTCATGAGCCCAGCTGTATTAATGAGCTAAACATAATCTCCAGCTACCGAGTCTATCTGACCAGCTGCAGTTTGTACTAAGCGGTGCAAAATTTCATCAACAGCAAGTGAGGAGGGATACTTAAAGAGGACATCCTCTGCCACTGGCGGTATTATATACAGCTAGAAAGCTGACAGCACGCCCTGGTGCTGGAAATATCAGTGCCATTATCTCTCCACTGTCACAAGGGTTCAGCCTTACAGTCTAGCGTCATCTCTGGTTGGTAAGGAACATCCCCCCTGACACTACACTTCAATAGCCTTGTACTGTCAGAGGGGCATTCCTTACCACCCACTGATGATGCTGAGCAGTAAGGCCTGTCCTTCTGACGATGAAGTTATACCTCTGGCACCTGGGCGCGTTCCATCAAAGCTAGACGGTGTCTAGCGGTATATAATTGGACGGTGCTGGAGAACGGGAAAGGTTCTCTTTAAGGGAGAATGTCAGGCAAGGTAGGGAGAAATTATATGTAGCTCATGAATAAAATTGGACTTATGAGCTATAATAATTCTATCTGGTCTCCAGGTGCCAGAGATATCAGCGCTGGTAGTTTCGGCACCCATATCCCTTCACTGTCAGAAGGGTGAGCCTTACTGCTTAGCGTCAGTACAAGGCTATTGAAGAATACTGTCATGGGGGGTTGCTTACCACCCAGCAATGACGCTGAACAGTAAGGCCCGCCTTCTTGACAATGGAGAGATATTGGTGCTGAAATTAACAGCACTGATATCTCCAGCACTGGGGCGCATACCGGGAATGCTGACAATTCACTGAATTCAGTGCATTGACAGCTTTCCAGTGGTATATAATACTGCTGGTGCCAGAGGACATGGAAGGTTCTCTTTAAGGGAGGCAAGGTGGGGAGAAATTGTGTCTAGCTCACAAATCAAATTGGACCTATGAGCTCTAATAGTTCTATCTGATCTCACAAAATTATCATGTTAATATCAGCATTATACAGACACTCCGACATTGATTTCCAATTAAGTCCACCAATCTTATCAGGTCTAAACAACTTCCATGTTATTATCTGTGCAAACAAGCTCCACTAAGCTCCAGCAATAGACTAACTCTCCTTAGTGATATATTATGCGTCTGCTCCATTGAAGAGTTAAAATGCAGAGATTGAGTTAAAGTCAGTAATTTTGCTTTACACAGTAATAAAGTACGGTAGGTTATTGTGCTGTATGTGGGTTAACTCCACGGTGACCATAATGACTTAAATGAAGGATTACATAATACAGTTGATTGTCTTTACTCTACTGTGTAGCGTCTGGTTAATAAATTATTATATCAGTGTATTTATATTCTCTATGATCAATGGTTGTGTAAGATAAGGTGTAAAGGATTATTCCAGTTCATTTTTCAAACCTCTAGAAAGTCCTAAAATAATAATCAGTACATACTTACGTGTCTGTTCGGATGGGATCCAGCGGAGAGTCTCTGTTCAGGTTGCCAGTCTTCCTGACCTGAACGCAACTACATCAACCAATCAGTGCCCACTACATGAGTCTAACATGGCTACACACAGGCCTACGCCCAATATTTTTCTTACTGATAGGAACTTACTTGTTATATTTGACCACTAAACTCCACTCACCTAGTGCAGTGACACACTCACATGCCTCCTGCATCACATATTACCCTAAATTGACAACAGCATGGCACCAAGAGGAAAAAAAACAGTTACAGGCTCTCTCACGGAGGGCACGGGCTTAAGGGTTAGAGTAAAACACGTTGACAAAGGCACAAGCTGTCAGTGGTATACTTCTTGTCGCAGTCACGGTACTTCTTGGTCACACAATAACAGCAACAGTCCATATTAGAGATGAGCAAACCAGTTAATAAATCCGATTCTACCCAAACTTTTCAAAAAGTTTGGATCTAAAAAAAAAAAAAAAATTCTAACTGAATTTTTGTTATCAAAATAGTACAGTAATATCTGTCATGCTTTTTTCTTGCCAAACATCAAAAAATCCCCATGAAGTTTTACACTATATACAGTTTTATTTACATTTTAACCCCTTAAAAAAAATTTTGGAGTCACCATTCTGACACCCATAACTTTTTATATTTCTGTGTACAGGAATGCATAAGGAATCTTTTTTGCAGAGCAAGATGTAATTTTCAGTTATAGCATTTTAAGGTATTGCATTGATTGTTTTATTAAACTTTTTATGAAAGGTGAAATAGCAAAAAAATAGCGGTTTGTTTCTTTTGATTCTTTTCCCTCTACACTGTTTACCCCAGGAAAAAAAAACTTTTTTTGTGCTTTCGGACACATGGATACCTAATGTACATTATATGTATTGTAGGGGGAGGGGGAGATTTGAATTTTTAATTCTTTCTATTCTCTTAATTTTTTTTTTTTTACAGATCAGCTATGGTGCCACAGACCCTCTTCTAAATAACAAGTTGATGTTTCCATATTTCTACCGCACGGTCCCCAGCTCAGTCCATCTGCACAATGCATTGAATTCAGTGCTGAAGCATTTTGGTTGGATTTGGGTTGGAATTATTTATACAGATGTTGCCAGCAATGAAAATGTAATCCAGAAGTTAAAATTTTCCATTATGAGAGGAGGGGGATGTATTGAGTTCATAGAAAAGTTCCTCTGCTCCACCGACCACAGGTCCATTGAATATATACAAATGGCCAATGTTATTTCTAAATCCTCAGCAACTGTGATTGTCTTCTGGGCTGATCTGGAGTTTACATTTAAAGAGGACATTTAACGTCCTCAAGTATATGCGGTTTTACATACCGCTAGAAAGCCGACAGCGCGCAGAATTCAGCCCACTGCCGGCTTTCCTGTTATATGCCCAAGGGCTGGAGATATCGGGGGTCGAAATTTCACCATTCACTGTCAGAAGGGCGTTCCTGACAGTCTAGCTGCACTGTGAGGAACGCCCTCCCTGACTGTACTGGTCCATAGCCCTGTACTGGGGGGGCGTTCCTCACAGCTCAGCGTCATCACTGGGCGGTAAGGAATGCCCCCTCTCTGTTCTCATCCATAGCGCTGTACTGTCAGGGTGAAGTTCCTTACCACCCAGTGATGACGCTGAGCTGTGAGGAACGCCCCCCCCAGTACAGGGCTAAGGACCAGTACAGTCAGGGAGGGCGTTCCTCACTGCGCAGCTAGACTGTCAGGAACGCCCTTCTGACAGTGAATGGTGAAATTTAGACCCCCAATATCTCCAGCCCCGGAGCATATAACGAGAAAGCCGACAGTGTGCTGAACTCAGCGCGCTGTCTGCTTTCTAGCGGTATGTAAAACAGCATATACATGAGAATGTGAATGGTCCTCTTTAAATTATACCGATTACTTAATAAATTGATAAGTACAAAGAAAGTCTGGATCCTCCTTACAGACATGACATGGATTATCTTCTGATCCCATTTACAGACACACTGGACCTCAACCGTTTTCATGGGACCTTGGCAATTCAGATACAAAAGCTGGAAATTCCCGGACTTATGCCTTTTCTCTGGAACATCACACTGGACCAATACACATTTTGCGAGTTTATTTACTTTTTTGAGTACATCATATATGATTGTGAAGAAGTCAATGGTAGTGTTCTCTATCACACATGCAAACATGACGAGAAAAAGAAAAAGATGTTGATGGGATTAGAGAGTCTGGTGGACAGCTATCAAGTGTATAACGCCATATATGCCTTGGCTCACGCTCTTGATATGGTTATGAATTCTAAGTCCTGGAAAGAATTGCACAGAGAGAGAACAGCGCCATCTTACCGGCTTCCATTGAAGGTGACTTGAGTGACAATTTCCATACCCTATAGCAAATAGCAATTATTCACACTTAATGTAAATGTCCGCACTTTAACACCAGGCTATTTTTAGGCCCACATTTCTGTGCTATTCCTTAAATGGATTTTATACCAATGACCAATTTAGACCATCAGTATTCAATCCGGTTCACCTCAGAACACTGTTTTCCTCTTGTGAATCGGTGCCTTAGTTGCAGAGATATTGTAATTATTGCTAATTTGCAAATGAGCTCTTTGGAGTAGCGAGGAAGATGCTATTCTATTGCTCCAAAGAAGTAAATTAACATATTTTGGTCACCTTGCTTCCCCAGAAAAAATAGCAATAAAAAGTGATCAAAAATTCATACATACGAAAAACTGGTAACAATAAAAAGTACAATTGCCCACAAATAAAGATCCCTGACATCTCCATCAACAAAATAGTAAAAAAGTTATAGGAGTCAGAATACGTGACCGATGAGGCCAATCAGCGTCTTCAGCGGAACTCAGGAAGAGACCCGTTGAGCAGAAGGACTGGAACGCGCTGGAAGGACACCAGAGCATCAGGGGCAGGTGAGTATGAATTTATTTCACTGCACCCAACTGATTTAAAAGTTAAAGGGGTTGTCCATTTTGGCCTGGACAATCCCTTTAAAAACACTTCCTCCTGAACCTTATTTATAACTGTAACATATTTAAAGGTTTCAGTCATGTCCCCCTTTCACTGCTTTCTTTAGTGCTAAACAGATTAAGTCTTTAAGCCTCTCCTGATACGGTGCATGTTTCATACCATCCACCCATTTTTGTAACCCATTCTATTTTATGTATGTGAACTAGACACAGTATTCCAGAAGTGGTTTCACCAGCACTCTAAACAGCGGGATCTCAATCTCTCTCTTTCTACTGGTTATACCTCTAGCTATACAGAGAGCATCCTACTGGTTATACCTCTAACTATACCACCTGGCATCCAACTGGTTATATCTCTAACTATACAGCCCAACATCCTACTGGTTATACCTCTAGCTATACAGTGAGCATCCTACTGGTTATACTTATAACTATACAGCCCAGTATCCTACTGGTTATACCTCTAGCTATACAGTGAGCATCCTACTGGTTATACCTCTAACTATACAGCCCAGCATCCTACTGGTTATACCTCTAGCTATACAGTGAGCATCCTACTGGTTATACCTCTAACTATACAGCCCAGCATCCTACTGGTTATACCTCTAGCTATACCACCTGGCATCCAACTGGTTATATCTCTAACTATACAGCCCAGCATCCTGCTGGTTATACCTCTAGCTATAAAGCCCAGCATCCTATTGGTTATACCTCTAGCTATACAGCCCAGCATCCTACTGGTTATACCTCTAGCTATACAGTGAGCATCCTACTGGTTATACCTCTAACTATACAGCTCAGAATCCTACTGGTTATACCTCTAGCTATACAGTGAGCATCCTACTGGTTATACCTCTAGCTATACAGTGAGCATCCTACTGGTTATACCTCTAGCTATACCACCTGGCATCCAACTGGTTATATCTCTAACTATACAGCCCAGCATCCTACTGGTTATACCTCTAGTTATAAAGCCCAGCATCCTATTGGTTATACCTCTAGCTATACAGCCCAGCATCCTACTGGTTATACCGCTAGCTATACAGCCCAGCATCCTACTGGTTATACCTCTAACTATACAGCCCAGCATCCTATTGGTTATACCTCTAAATATACAGCCCAGCATCTTACTGGTTATACCTCTAGCTATACCACTGAGCATCCTACTGATTATACCTCTAACTATACAGACCAGCATCCTACTGATTATACCTCTAGCTATACAGCCCAGCATCCTACTGGTTATACCTCTAGCTATACAGTGAGCATCCTACTGGTTATACCTCTAACTATACAGCCTAGTATTCCACTTGCCTTCCTTGCTTCACTGTGCACTCATTTTGTGCACCCCTAGCTAACACATAACTGCCAATACAATACTCAAATAGAGGGTTCCTTCTCCCCTGTAAGAAATATAGATACACAGATAAAATTGAGGTTTGGCACAAACAGGTGAGATGATTCACATGCAGAAGTATAATGTGATGGTACACACTTAAACTTTGTGAATGGGGTTGGGAGCCATAATCCAGGGAAAGAGAATGAACAGCACTCTGGAGGGTAAGCGGTAGGTGACAAATAGTTGGATCTAAGTAAAGTAACAAAGTTACTTTATGTGCCTGTTGTGAAGTAAGCCATAATCAGAGACAGGGAATTACACCATTGTTTATTATAATTTACTGCACAGTTAAAGGGATTGTGAGGCTCTCAAAGTATAGCCCATCAGTATGTGATTTGTAGGGGTCTGAAACCTGGAGCCCAGGATGAACTTCTCAGGATTCCTTTTGTTTTGCTTTGGTGGCTCAGGTTCAAGATTTGTTTCTGGTTGACCATGTTCATTAGAAACTGCACCTTAAAAGGGTTTTCCAGGCAAAAAATGTTTTGTTTTTTTTTAAATGTCTGTTAGTGCTATTAATAGGTTAATAAATGCACCCATATACCTTTTTGAGTGATTTCTGGGTGTCTCTGGGAGCTCCTGGTATCTTCTGCATTTGTTTACATGATTCAGCTTCCTGCTATGTAACTTCCATGATAACTACCTCTCACCTCACTCCCCCCCCTCCTCTCTCCCTCCCTCCTCTCTCTCTCCCTCCCTCCCTGTCTCTCTAGCTATTCCGCCCACTACTAGCCCTTCCCTACCTACTCAGCCCAACCCCTGTCCCCATTATATAGTTTCCTCTCTTCCTTCCATATCTTCTTCCTGCAGGTCGGTCCATCCTTCTTTACAGATATTGCAGGCGCGCGCTCTTCTCAAAGCGCTGCTCTGTTCTCTGTTCCCTGGGTAAATATACATTTTTTATTAATTATGTTATTTAGAAAGAAGGAGGGGGGAGGGTGTTTAGATTATTGTAGGGATTTCAATTTATCCTGGACAACCCCTTTAAATTGGCTTAAAATACAATGTAGAACACTGTCAGGGCGCCAAGGAACCTATCAATAAAACATAGTGTAGAATACTGTCAGGGCTCCTAGGAACCTATCTATAAAACATAGTGTAGAACACTGTCAGGGCTCCTAGGAACTTATCTATAAAACATAGTGTAGAACACTGTCAGGGCTCCTAGGAACTTATCTATAAAAAACATAGTGTAGAACACTGTCAGGGCTCCTAGGAACCTATCTATAAAATATAGTGTAGAACACTGTCAGGGCTCCAAGGAACCTATCAATAAAACATAGTGTAGAATACTGTCAGGGCTCCTAGGAACCTATCTATAAAACAAAGTGTAGAACACTGTCAGGACTCCTAGGAACCTCTCTATAAAACATAGTGTAGAATACTGTCAGGACTCCTAGGAACTTATCTATAAAACATAGTGTAGAACACTGTCAGGGCTCCTAGGAGCCTATATATAAAATATAGTGTAGAACACTGTCAGGACTCCTAGGAACCTATCTATAAAACATAGTGTAGAATACTGTCAGGACTCCTAGGAACCTATCAATAAAACATAGAGGACTCTAGGAACCTATCTATAAAACATAGTGTAGAATACTGTCAGGACTCCTAGGAACCTATCTATAAAACATAGTGTAGAACACTGTCAGGGCTCCTAGGAACCTATCTATAAAACATAGAGTATGATACTGTCAGGGCTCCTAGGAACCTATCAATAAAACATAGTGTAGAATACTGTCAGGGCTCCTAGGAACCAATCTATAAAACATAGTGTAGAACACTGTCAGGGCTCCTAGGAACCTATCTATAAAACCTAGTGTATGATACTGTCAGGGCTCCTAGGAAACTATCTATAAAACATAGTGTAGAACACTGTCAGGGCTCCTAGGAACCTATCTATAAAACCTAGTGTATGATACTGTCAGGGCTCCTAGGAAACTATCTATAAAACATAGTGTAGAACACTGTCAGGACTCCTAGGAACCTATCTATAGAACATAGTGTAGAATACTGTCAGGACTCCTAGGAACCTATCTATAAAACATAGTGTAGAATAGTGTCAGGGCTCCTAGGAACCTATCTATAAAACATAGTGTAGAACACTGTCAGGGCTCCTAGGAACCTATCTATAAAACATAGTGTATGATACTGTCAGGGCTCCTAGGAACCTATCTATAAAACATAGTGTATGATACTGTCAGGGCTCCTAGGAAACTATCTATAAAACATAGTGTAGAACACTGTCAGGGCTCCTAGGAACCTATCTATAAAACCTAGTGTATGATACTGTCAGGGCTCCTAGGAACCTATCTATAGAACATAGTGTAGAATACTGTCAGGACTCCTAGGAACCTATCTATAAAACATAGTGTAGAATAGTGTCAGGGCTCCTAGGAACCTATCTATAAAACCTAGTGTATGATACTGTCAGGGCTCCTAGGAAACTATCTATAAAACATAGTGTAGAACACTGTCAGGACTCCTAGGAACCTATCTATAGAACATAGTGTAGAATACTGTCAGGACTCCTAGGAACCTATCTATAAAACATAGTGTAGAATAGTGTCAGGGCTCCTAGGAACCTATCTATAAAACATAGTGTAGAACACTGTCAGGGCTCCTAGGAACCTATCTATAAAACATAGTGTATGATACTGTCAGGGCTCCTAGGAACCTATCTATAAAACATAGTGTATGATACTGTCAGGGCTCCTAGGAAACTATCTATAAAACATAGTGTAGAACACTGTCAGGGCTCCTAGGAGCCTATATATAAAATATAGTGTAGAACACTGTCAGGACTCCTAGGAACCTATCTATAAAACATAGTGTAGAATACTGTCAGGACTCCTAGGAACCTATCTATAAAACATAGTGTAGAACACTGTCAGGGCTCCTAGGAACCTATCTATAAAACCTAGTGTATGATACTGTCAGGGCTCCTAGGAAACTATCTATAAAACATAGTGTAGAACACTGTCAGGGCTCCTAGGAACCTATCTATAAAACCTAGTGTATGATACTGTCAGGGCTCCTAGGAAACTATCTATAAAACATAGTGTAGAACACTGTCAGGACTCCTAGGAACCTATCTATAGAACATAGTGTAGAATACTGTCAGGACTCCTAGGAACCTATCTATAAAACATAGTGTAGAATAGTGTCAGGGCTCCTAGGAACCTATCTATAAAACATAGTGTAGAACACTGTCAGGGCTCCTAGGAACCTATCTATAAAACATAGTGTATGATACTGTCAGGGCTCCTAGGAACCTATCTATAAAACATAGTGTATGATACTGTCAGGGCTCCTAGGAAACTATCTATAAAACATAGTGTAGAACACTGTCAGGGCTCCTAGGAACCTATCTATAAAACCTAGTGTATGATACTGTCAGGGCTCCTAGGAACCTATCTATAAAACATAGTGTATGATACTGTCAGGGCTCCTAGGAACCTATCTATAAAACATAGTGTATGATACTGTCAGGACTCCTAGGAACCTATCTATAAAACATAGTGTATAACACTGTCAGGGCTCCTAGGAACCTATCTATAAAACATAGTGTAGAACACTGTCAGGGCTCCTAGGAACCTGTCTATAAAACATAGTGTAGAACACTGTCAGGGCTCCTATGAACCTATCTATAAAGCATAGTGTAGAACACTGTCAGGGCTCCTAGGAACCTATCTATAAAACATAGTGTAGAACACTGTCAGGACTCCTAGGAACCTGTCTATAAAACATACTGTATAACACTGTCAGGGCTCCTAGGAACCTGTCTATAAAACATAGTGTAGAACACTGTCAGGGCTCCTAGGAACCTGTCTATAAAACATAGTGTAGAACACTGGTGCCAGAGATATTGATACTGATATTCCTCCACTGTCAGAATGGCCGCCCTTACAGCTTAGCAGCATTGCTGGGCTGTGAGGAATGTCCCCCTGACAGTACTAAGCTATGGAAGTGTACTGTCGGGGGAACTTTCCTCACAGCCCAGCGATGGCACTTTGTCTAAATGATATATACAGCTGGTGCACCTAGATAGTGCAGATGTTCTCGGTGACAAACAATATAATCATTGTATTTATCACAATCCAGACAATTCTCTGGCGCTCAGCTGGGAGGGTTGTTGGTGCTCACACTGTGACTAACATAAAATTTACTGTAACTGAATATAGAAGAGATAATATGAACCTGTCATTTCAATCACTGGAGCAAGTTACAGAAGAAAAGATCCCATCTTATAAATGTCTGGTCTGATTTTATTATTTATTCTGCAGACAACCAGTGCAGAAAATAATATGGCAGAGCATGGGCTTTACCATCCCAGAGACATGATCATTGGCGCCATTATATCAGTGAATGGGTTGGTGCATGATGATCAAAAGCTGAAGTTTAGAGAGAAGCCAAGGGATGATAATGCGCTATTGTAAGTAATGGTAATAGGGTCATTATGGCTTGTCCTGTTCAGCAATCGCTATATCATCAGATTTTAGTGCAATTTTACCTACAGTGGGGAAAAAAAGTATTTAGTCAGCCACCAATTGTGCAAGTTCTCCCACTTAAAAAGATGAGAGAGTCCTGTAATTGACATCATAGGTAGACCTCAACTATGAGAGACAAAATGAGAAAACAAATCCAGAAAATCACACTGCCTGATTTTTAAAGAATTTATTTGCAAATTATGGTGGAAAATAAGTATTTGGTCAATAACAAAAGTTCATCTCAATACTTTGTTCTATATCCTTTGTTGGCAATGACAGAGGTCAAACGTTTTCTGTAAGTCTTCACAAGGTTGGCACACACTGTTGCTGGTATGTTGGCCCATTCCTCCATGCAGATCTCCTCTAGAGCAGTGATGTTTTGGGGCTGTCGCTGGGCAACACGGACTTTCAACTTCCTCCAAAGGTTTTCTATGGGGTTGAGATCTGGAGACTGGCTAGCCACTCCAGGACCTTGAAATGCTTCTTACGAAGCCACTCCTTCGTTGCCCTGGAGGTGTGCTTGGGATCATTGTGATGCTGAAAGACCCAGCCACGTTACATCTTCAATGGCCTTGCTGATGGAAGGAGGTTTGCACTCAAAATCTCACGATACATGGCCCCATTCATTCTTTCATGTACACGGATCAGTCGTCCTGGTCCCTTTGCAGAGAAATAGTCCCAAAGCATGATGTTACCACCCCCATGCTTCACAGTAGGTATGGTGTTCTATGGATGCAACTTAGCATTCACTCTCCTCCAAACACTACGAGTTGTGTTTCTACCAAACAGTTCTACTTTGGTTTCATCTAACCATATGACATTCTCCCAATACTCTTCTGGAACATCCAAATGCTCTCTAGCAAACCTCAGACAGGCCCGGATATGTACTGGCTTAAGCAGGGGAACACGTCTGGCACTGCAGGATCTGAGTCCCTGGCGGCGTAGTGTGTTACTGACGGTAGCCTTTGTTACGTTAGTCCCAGCTTTCTGCAGGTCATTCACTAGGTCCACCCGTATGGTTCTGGGATTTTTGCTCACCATTCTTGTGATCATTTTGACCCAACGGAGTGAGATCTTGCGTGGAGCCCCTGATGGAGGGAGATTATCAGTGATCTTGTATGTCTTCCATTTTCTAATTATTGCTCCCACGGTTGATTTCTTCACACCAAGCTGCTTGCCTATTGCAGATTCAGTCTTCCCAGCCTTTTGCAGGTCTACAATTTTGTTTCTGGTGTCCTTCCACTCCATAGTGGAGTTTGGAGTGTGACTGTTTGAGGTTGTGGACAGGTGTCTTTTATACTGATAACAATGTCAAACAGGAGCCATTACTACAGGTAATGAGTGGAGGACAGAGGAGCCTCTTAAAGAAGAAGTTACAGGTCTGTGAGAGCCAGAAATCTTGCTTGTTTGTAGGTGACCAAATACTTATTTTCCACCATAATTTGCAAATAAATTCTTAAAAAAATCATACAATGTGATTTTCTAGATATGTTTTCTCATTTTGTCTCTCATAGTTGAGGTCTACCTATGATGTCAATTACAGGCCGGCCTCAAGTGGGAGAACTTGCACAATTGGTGGCTGACTAAATACTTTTTTTTCCCCACTGTATCTTTATTTGTTACACATAATGGGGCACATTTATCAGTACTCTCTAAAAGTTAGACATTACAAACTTAGACTAGACAGTCTTAAACTGCGCCAGATTTATCAATGTGTCTGATGCTGTTTGATAAATTTGTTGTATTCTTAGGCTTATAGTATACCTTTACACCTCCTATTTGTTGGCTTAGTTTACATCAGAAAAATGCAAAATCACATTTTTGCACCATGGCATCACAAATTATGTCACGTCCCATTTCCACATACCCACACCCTTTTCGCAAAGCCTGGTCCTTTTGTTGTACAAGTCATAAAAGTGTCTAGAAATATTTAATCCCTCTGGATCCTCCTCTCTGGACCATTTCCCGCCACCACCTTCCCCAGGACAAGGTGTCGCTTCGACTATTCCTCCCCCCTTATTTCATAGCTGTAAGGTGAAGCGCTGACATGTGGTTTTATGATTAATGAGCCTGGATCAGAGGAACCACACAGCAGAGGAGATGCTTCACTATATCCTGCAGCAAGTATTCAGCTGGATGTCTCCTCACCAACTACAACTGGGCAGTGTTGTCTACGAGAATGGCAATATTGTTGGTGCACTGCAGTTAGGTTGAGTAACACATTATCCCTGCATGGTGTATGTCCTTAATCTGGTGATTCGACACTTTATTAATCTGTATAGTGACTTAAAAGAGATGCTCCTTATGGCCAGTAAAAGTCTTTGTGCATTTCACCTATTTTTATGTTGCACACCTTATTTTATTTGTAGTGACAAACCGGTCTACCTTTGCCCTGCCTTATCTGCTACATTAAGGTAGAACTCCACCTGAAACATACGGGAGCATCTGTGTGAACAGCAGAAGGTGGTGAATGATTACTGCATGCAGCAGACCACAGGAACAATGTGTTACTTTGAGAGAGGTCAATGGAGGCTCATGAGGGAAGTGAGTAAGCTTCTCAAGCCCTTTGAAGAGGCCACCAAGTTTGGTGGCAGAGCTATCTACAGAGAGGTCCTTTGATATGTCACAGGCACAGCCAGGGGAGGAAGCTAACCCTTATTTCTTTCAAGGTGATGATGATGGTGACCATGACCACATTGACCAAGAACGCCCACCATCAGAGCCAGTTTTAGACAAAGTGTGGCCCTGGGCAAAATTAAAAGCGGGGCCCTAAATGCTGATATACGAACAACACCATCATCTTCCAGTGGCAAGCCTTTTAATAAAGCCTACTTTCTGCCCCCAAAACAGTAATAACAACTCCCATTTTCTCACACAATTCAAATGAGCGCCTTTGAACCGCCTAATAGATTTTTGCACCCAGTCATCAGTTATTATAGCGCCCCTTATAAATAGTCCCTGCTTATAAATAATATTACACCTTTATCAGCAATAGCGCCCATATAAATAATAAATAGTGCCCTGTATCAGTAATATCCCTCTTATCTGTAATAGTTCCCCCTTATCAGTAACAGTCACCCCATAAAAATAATACTGCTCCCTTATAAATAGTTCCCCCTTATTAATAATAGCCCTCTCATAAATAATAGTTACCCTTATAAATAATAGTCCCCATTATCATTAATAGCCCCCATTATAAATAATCTCACTTAACAATTATACCCCCCCATAAATCGTTCCCCTCTTATAAATAATAGCTCCCCCCTTATAATAGATGCCTTATATATAATAGTTTCCCCATTTTTATAGGCCTCTTATAAATAGTTCCTCCTTTATAAATAATAGCCGTCTTATAAATAATAGTTCACCATAATAATAGCCCCCTATATATATAATTTCCCTTTATAATAGCCCCCTTATAAATAATAGTTCCCCCTTATAAAAGCCCCCTCATATTTAACAGTTTCCCTCTTATATATAGTAACCCACCCTTATATATAATAGTTCCTCCCTTATAAATAAGAGCCCCCTTATACATTATAGTTCTCCCTTATACAGTGTCAGACTGAAGGGCCTTAGGCTCACCAGAGGAACTTGTTCTGGGGCCCCACCCAACAGCTTCCTGCTAATAGCCTACACCACGGCTCCTTCACTGAAGTCTTACATATGTGCTGACTATCTTGTGTTACTGAGTTGCCATCAGGAATTTTGAGCCCCTCCCTAACAGTATAATGCTCCACATGGTATATAATGCTCCACAGTATAAAATGCTCCCCTGAGCCCTCCACAGTTTCCCCACATGGTATATAATGCTCCACACAGGGGCGTAAATATCGGGGTAGCAGCGGTAGCGGCTGCCACAGGGCCCGGAACATTATGGGGCCTGGAGCCCTGTGACAGCCGCTACCGCAAACCCCACAAACGCTGCTCTCATTATACTCTGGGGTCTTTTGATACCCCAGAGTATAATGATCGGGGGCCCAGGGAAGGTGAGGGAACATAAAAAACACTGTAACTCACCTCTCCTACGCTCCTACGGACCTATTTGTTGGCGTCCCAGACGTTAGCTGACGTCATTATGCGTCGCGACGCCGGCTTCACTCACGCGAGATCTGGTCCAACATTGAAGATGGTCAAAGTAGCGCACAGGAGTGCAGCGGAGCAAGGAAGAGGAAAGTAGCATTGTTTTTTATGTTTGTATCCTCCCCTGGGTCTCCGATCATTATATTGTGGGGTCTGAAAAGACCCCAGAGTATAATAATCGTTCATGGGTGGTCCACTATGGGGCATAATACTGTGCACAGGGGCCACTATGGGGCATGATATTGTGTGCAGGAACCACTATACTGCATAATACTGCGTGCAGGGGCCACTATGCTGCATAATACTGTGTGCAGGGACCACTATGGGGCAGACTACTGTGTGCAGGGGACACTATGGGGTATACTACTGTGTGCAGGGACCACTATGCGGTATACTACTGTGTGCAGGGACCACCATGGCACATAATACTGTGTGCAGGGGCCACTATGAAACATAATACCGTGTGCAGGAGTCGCTATGGGGCATAATACTGTGTGCAGGAATGCGGTTTATGTGGGGGGGGTTATGGGTGGCGGTTTGTGCGAGGGGGGGTTGGGGGCGGCTGTTCGGGGGGGCCCCATGTCAAATGTTCGCCTTGGGGCCCAGCCATTCCTAGTTGCGCCACTGGCTCCACAGTGGCGCCACACAGTACAAAATGCTCTCCTGAGCCCCACATAGTGGCCCCACATGGTATACAAGGCTCCACACAGTATAATATGCTCCCTAGAGCCCCAACACAGTATAATACTCCACAGTGGACCATACAATATACTACCCTTTAGTGGCTTCAGACAGTATAATATGATCCACACAGTATAATATGCACCCCACAGTGGCCCCCCCAATATAACGCTCCACAGTGGCCCCACACAGTATAACATGCTCCACAATGGCCTCTGCACAGAATAATATACTCCCCAGAGGGGTTTCCCCAGTAAAATGCTCTACAGTGGCCGCACAGAGTATAATATGCTCCTGAGAAGCCCCACACAATATAATACACTCCACAGTGGCCCCACACAGTATAACAGGCTCGTCACACTGCCCCTTTCCCCTCAATATAAAGCTCCAAAGTATAATATGCTCCCTAGAGGGCCCCCCTAGTATAATGCTCCACGGTGGCCCCACACAGTATAATATGCTCTCCAGAAGGGTACCCCTCAGTATAATGCTCCACAGTGGCCCCACAGAATATAACATGCCCTCCAGAGGACCCCCCAGTATAATGCTTCACAGTGGCCCCACACAGTATAATATGATTTCCAGAGGAGCCCCCCAGAATAATTCTCCACAATGGCCCCACAGAATATAACATGTTCTCCAGAGGGCCCCCCAGTAAAATGCTCCACAGTGACTCCACAAAGCATAATATGCTCTACAGAGGAGCCCCCCCAGTATAATGCTCCACAGTTGCCCCACACAGTATAATATGCTCTTCAGAGGGCCCCCCCAGTAAAATGCTTCACAGTGGCCCCACACAGTATAATATGCTCTCCAAACACCTGCCCTGATTATGTGTCACAACACCAGCCTGGCCCACGTGATGTCTGTGACGTCACTGAAGAGGCCCAAAGATTGCAGGGAGTCATGCCGGAGCACAGGAGAGGTAACACTGTTTTTTATGTTCGCTCTCCTCCCCTGGGCCTCCGATCATTACACAGAATATAATAATAGCAGTATTTGTTGGGGTTCATCCAACAAATATTCTTGCCGCGGGCTCGCAGCCTCACTTACCAATCCTGCTCCTGCTCACTGCCACCTCAGCTTCTTTTTCTGCCCTCCAGGGGGCACCAGAGATGTGATATGGGACACAGAAGGGGAGCAGAGGTTACTCCAGCAAGTAACCGTCTATTAAAAAAAAAAAAAGCATCAGGGGCCCATAAGGTCATGGGCCCTTTGGCAACTGCTATGGCTACTACAGCGGTACTTACGACGCTGTATCCAACTATCCCCAGGGGTGCGCACAGTACGAGCCCCTAATGGTAGTTTGTGGGGTTTGTCAGCGGCACCACAATCAATGGGGCTGTACTGCCTGTCAGTTTCATGTACGTGTAGTACAATTGGCCCCTGGGGACTGAGCCTTTGTGCTTTCTATTTTCTCTCTCCTATGATTCTCACCATGTTTAGTGCTCACCATTACAACCAGACAGTCTCACCTCTCTTTCAGCAAATACTGATAAATCCTCCCACCTGCCCTTGGTGCTTGGTGCATGGAATGGGCATAGTCACAACTAGTGATGGCGGAACCTTGCAAGATTTTGTTAAAAAATAATGAATAATGAAGTTCACCAACAAGTTTCCGTTTGGACAAGGTTCCAGCATCATGACGTTGGTGGGCTCAATGTGATTGGGCCTCACTGGTGACCCCGGGGCACGGTGAAGTGGGGATGATTCAATATGAGAACCTCCAATATGGCACTAGGGCGAGACTCTCTGACAGTGATTGGTCGGAATTTGTACATATGTAGTTAGCGCCGTTGTAGGACTGTCTGGGGGGATTTTGGCACTAATATGAAATATATATTGATGTATATTCCAGTACAGGCTTTTTTTCACCTGACACCAACAAGTGTTGTAGGTGTCAGTAAAAGTAGCGGTGCAGTGCTCGTAATGCACAGTGGGCGCTATTGCATATCTTTGTTTTGAAAGTGGTATTTTGTCAGTAATTGACAGGAAGGTTTAACTAAGGTGCATATTGTGAGCAGTCATATATCCTCTACTGCACATTACTCTATATAAGGTATTATATGTCACCTTGCAGCCCTGTAACCTGTATAAAAGTAATCCCTGGCCCTCCTACTTTTATCCAATCACAGGGCTCCGCCCTGACGTCTCATGTTATATCTTACTTGTTCTATATTTCTTAACTCAGGGCTATGAAAGAGAATGTAATATGATAAGGGTACACAGAGGCAGGACTAAGGATTATTAAAGGGGCATTAAAGGGGTTTAAAACACATAATATTGTCAGTGGAATATGCAAATGAGTTTGACCTTTACTGTATATGCAAATGAGATTGACCTTTTGCATTGGAATTCCGAGACCATTATGACATCACCACAACATGATGACATCACAATGATGGAAAGTGCATAAATAGACCTGACACTACATCAGTTGTTCAGAGGATGCTGAGGAGAGGACTACACCAGGTATGTACAGTGTAGATTTACCAAATTACTATAGGGGGCGCCATGCTGGGGAGAATTTAGGATTCAGTGTAGATGGATTTAACCTTCCTCCATGATTACCTGACACAGCGCCCCCCAGTGCTCCCCCTTTTTTAAAAACCAAACAATTTGGAATATTTAGATCGAACCCAGCTCTGTATGAGCTGATTCATCTCTACTAAGGAAGAAATCACATATGCAGTTTTTGGTGCAGCTTTTCTGACCCACATCCAGTATCCAGCAGATGGGAGAAGTGTACGCCCTTCCTTTATCTTTCCCATTCCACTCCTGGCTTTGACTCAAAAAACTGCACCAAAACATCCTGTGTGATTGCAGCCTAAAGCGGTAATTTTAAAATCACCTCCACGGATCTCCAAAGAGGGAAAGACACAAATTCTACTAGAGGTTCCAAAATCTACAGACACTTCCCCAAGTGACCGGGGACATGACAATTATTTTGAAAGTTTTTTTAACCACTTCAGTATTGGGCCAATTTCTGGTCCAGGACCAGACACATTTTCGGGTTTTTTTGTATGTGCGGTTTTGAGGGCTGTAACATTTTTATCATTTGTGTTATTCATGTAATTTCTGCATCTTTTTTCGGTGACACATACGGCTTTATTTTTATATTGTTTTTATTTTTGCATGTGTTTTAATTTTTTTTATATCCGGGGAAATATAAACAAAAGAGGAGGGAAAACGCGTCTGTTTTTCACTTTTCTTTTTTTTTTATTTCAAAGCACAAAGTGCTACAAAAGAACTTTTTAAAATAATTCTTACAGTTACAGTAATTTTTATTTTGTATGGTGTTGTCGGGGGTGTGGCTATAACCTGTAATTGGCATATTTTATTTACATCTTTTAATTTATTTTATTTACATTTTTTTTTTTTTTTTTTACATTGTGTCCCCATAAGGTCATAATAGACCTTTGGGGACATCTGATCACTGGAATACAGCCTCCTGCCCGTTACCATAGAGCTGATCTGGGTCCTGTAGGATCACGTGACCGCCGTGTCAGAGGGCAGCCATAAGATGGAGGCTCCCATAGCAGTGTATACAGTGCTCATTGAGAAATAGTCCACCGAGAAATAGTTATAACAGATGGAGACAACAACCCACTGACATGTGATGTCACTTCCTGTGGGCAGTGCAATTGGGAAGTCATGCACCGCTAATGTGATGTCACTTCCTGTGGGCAGTCATGTGGCCTCACTTTCCATTGTTCTTCATGTCCTTGTATTGTGAATTACTTGATATCTGTGTGATGGTGACGGCTTCATGTTTTATAATCACTCACTTTCTATATTTCACTTTATTTCAGCCTCTCTATTAGCATATGGACGGAGCCGCCTCCTCCACAAACATTTAGAGGTAAGTACCGGAGCGTTATACCCGACACTTATCATTCCTACCATCTTTATTTAGAAATAGATTTGATATTTTTTATATCATATTTTTATTTTACATTTTGGGTTTTAATAACTAGACAAGGGGGTGTGGCCAAATTACCTACAATAAACAATGTCTTTCCATAGGATCTAAGGGGGATGTGAGACCCAGGAGAATAGGGAGGGGGGGTTACATTATCAGGGTCCTGTTTTATTAGTAATTGCATAGGTAATTCTCCAGGTTTCGTGCAGAGGCGCTGCAGGGGAAATATAACACATAGCCTTTGTTTTAGTAAAATCATAGATTTTCTAAGGAGTTTTTTTCAACTGGAAAGAGAGTTACTGCAAATTTCCAGGGTGGTAGCAGCCTATCTGAAAGCAGTTTATTAAGTGTAAATACCAATAGTAGAGCTGAGGTGTGACTGGGAAGTGCAGGGGAGGAGCTAATCAGCTCAAGGGAGGATCTAGGCAGCTCAGGGGTGGGGCTAGGGCAATCAGAAGATCAGAGGAAATAATAGATTTTGTTTTTCTCCTTTCTTTTATATGAACAGAAGTTCATTATGCAAAGTCTTCTCAAGAAGAAAATCGTCTCATCACAACAAGTCATCGCAACGTTCTCATCGTTCTCAAATTCTCATCGCACATCTTGTATTAGATTAGGGATTAGAAGGTTCCTTCTTTTAGATTGTAAGCTCCTCAGGGCAGGGACATTAACCTTTTAATGACCACTTGCACTATACTTTATACCATGAGCGCCTTCATAGTCTACAATTGTTTTTTTTTTTTCTCCTAAATTGCTCCAGACTGCCCCCTATGATTTATTTGGGTCAGTGCAGATGAAGCCGTAACCGCTCATGGCCTGCACGCAGCTGCAGGATTTTTGGTTTAACATGGCTGTCGGTTGAAACTCATAACAGTGGTCCTTAAAGGGTCAATGATGGTTTTCTTTAGATTGTAAGCTCATAAGAGCAGGGCTAGTCTTATCATGGAAGGTCAGAAGGAACCCTCCAAAATAGATTGTAAGCCATGAAGTCAATCTCCGGTCAATAGACTTCTGGAGACTGACTTTATTGGCAGGAACCCTCTCTTTAGACTAGGGCTAATGATGACCAGGATGGTTCCTATCTCTGAGGTTGGGGCTACATGGTGGCCTTGGCTGCGGTGTATGTCATGTGGCTGGAGGTCGCAGTGTAGCGCTTTTTCCATTAGCTCTAATGGAAGTGAATGTGGTTGCGTTATGACGAGCAAGTAAGAGCGTCGAGTCTGCTAATAGGGATTAGTAGATTGGTGTTCTGGGAGTGGTTGCAACTGATGGTCGGGTCCAAAACTCAAAATGACCTGTATCGTTGGGCGATCGCGCCCTTGTGAGTCATCGAGACACAATTGCATTCGCGTTCCCTGGCAGAGATGCCAGCTGCACTACACATAGGTCTTTGGCTGTGTGATGTGTGTTGTGGCTGAAGTTGCCGTGTAGCTGCTGCTCTAGAGATAAGCGGCCATCATGGACATCATTTATTATGTATCACCATAGAGAGGATTCCTTACTATAGTCTGTAAGCTCTTCGGGGCAGGATAACCCCCATCATTACAGGGGATGAGATACACGATGTATCTACAACTATACACATTGTAAGCCTCCGGGCAATATTCTTAGTTTGTAAGCTCTCCGGAGCAGGATAACCCCCATCATTACAGGGGATGATATTATGTAATATTATTGTATATACATCTATGTACATTGTGAGCCTTCGGGCAGTATTTCCTGTTCTGTAAGATCTTCGGGGCAGGTTTCTGGTATGGCATTAGGCAGATGGATAGACATGATCCAGGGTTATATCGCCGATCGCCACATTTGGGGTCAGGGAGGAATTATTTTTTCCCCTGAGACTCAGATCTCCGGGGTTTTTCTTCGCCTTCCTCTGGATCATCGGGTTGGGGCTCTTATCTCAGGACCTTATTTATGGATGGTCAGATGGACCATCACAGACGCTCAGACTCCATGGACCTGAGATAGGAACCACAACCCCCATCATTTAGTAGGATATAATACAAGCCATTATTATTAATGGCTCCTCTGCTTATTGCCAATAAATGGTATTATAATATAAAATCAGCCGTTCCCGTGTCCGGTGTCATTTATTGTCTCCGATTATTTCATTACACAATTACCATAATTCACAGAGACACAAACAGAGCCGCATAGTCGTCCATGTACAGATGGAGCAGGCGGTCTATGATCTGCCACATAGTCATTCATGTACAGATGGAGCAGGCGGTCTATGATCTGCCACAGTCATCCATGTACAGATGGAGCAGGCGGTCTATGAGCAGGAGCAGGCAGTATGAACTTTTGTGGCGCACTAAGAATGATCAGACTGTGCTTACACTACTGACATATCACATGTATTAGATCGGCTGGTGGGATAGTGCGCCATGACACAGAACTAAGGTTCACTTAGTACCTGCTACATCTACAGTTGTACTAAAAAGTTTACATACCCCGGCATATTTTTTGGATTTTTGGCATTTTTTCAGAGAATATGAATGATAACACAAAAGCTTTTTCTCCACTCATGGTTAGTGGTTGGTTGAAGCCATTTATTGTCAAACTTCTGTGTTTTCTCTTTTTAAATCATAACGACAACCAAAGACATCAAAATGACCTTGTCCAAAAGTTCACATACCCTGGGGATTTTGGCCTGATAACATGCCCAGAAGTTGACACAAAGGGGTTTGAATGGCTACTAAAGGTAACATCCTCACCTGTGACCTGTTTGCTTGTAATCAGTGCGTGTGCATAAAAGCTGAGTGAGTTTCTGGGATCCTATTCTCATGGGTCACGCGGCATCATGAGGATTAATCATATGCCTCAGAAGTGTGTGGAGGGGCCATTATGAGACATTATACTATTTTTAACGGCTGCTATGGGACATTATACTGTGTGGAGGGGCCGCTATGGGACATGATACTGTGTGGAGGTACCACTATGTGACATTATACTGTGTGGTGCGACCACTATGAGACATTATACTGCATTTAGGGGCCACTATGGGACATTATACAGAGTGGAGGGGCCACTATGGGACATTATTTTGTCACAGGGATCTTTGACATGAATGGGAGAGAGGCTAAAATTTCTAAACAGTCCCATGGTATCCTTAATCTACCCCAGTGGTAAGTAATGAATGCAGCTTACCACTCGCTCCTTAAACATCACTAAGCATGGGGGCCATTTTATTATATGTGGGGGTCATTATTTTAAATGTGGAGGCCATTATATTACATGTGAGGACTCTGTGGACCCCATTATATTATATGTGTGGCACTGAAGGGGCCATTCTACTGAGTGTGTGGACCTTTACAATACATGCGGGGGCACTGATGGGGCCCATTAAAATTCTTTTAACAAAGGCTCTAAATGAAGCCTCATTTTATTAACATTGATAAGTGATCACTACTTTGGGGGTCCTCGGTTGGGACATTTTCTCATTAGGGGGGACTTCACTTGAAAAGGTTGAGAACCGCTGATCTATATGACCCAGACACAGAAAGGATTGACAGTTCTATCTTGAGATACAGCTATTAATCTGACAATCCTTTCCGTGTCTGGGCCATATAAAGAATATATTTCAAAATTCACAGCACGCCCTAAAATCTGCGCTGATTTTTTACCCAATGTGAATAGGGTTTTGTATAAATCTATTCACTATAATTTTATTGTATTCGGCTGGTGCTCTCCTCTCCTGGGCTCCAGCGCATTCTCTGCTGCTTTTTGTCCTCTTCAATGTCAGCACAGACATGGATTACCCTGGCATCATTATGCACAGGGCCGGTTTTAGACAAAGTGTGGCCCTGGGCAAAATGAAAAGTGGGGCCCCAAATGTTGATATATAAACAACAGCATCGTCTTCCAGTGGAAACCCCTTTAATAATGCCTCCTTTCTGTCCTCAACACAGTAATAACAACCTCATTTTCAGACACAAATTTCAAATGAGCTCCTTTGTACTGCCTAATAGATTTTTTCACCCAGTCATCAGTTATTATAGCGCCTCCATATAAATAATAGTCCCTGCTTATAAATAATATTACACCCTTATCAGTAATAGCGCCCTTATAAATGATAAATAGTGCCCTGTATCAGTAATATCTCCCTTATCTGTAATAGTACCCCCTTATCAGTAACAGTCACCCCATAAAAATAATACTGCTCCCTTATAAATAGTCCCCCCTTATTAATAATAGCCCTCTCATAAATAATAGTTACCCTTATAAATAATAGTCCTCATTATCACTAATAGCCCCCTTTATAAATAATCCCACTTAATTATACCCCCCTAAATCGTTCCCCTCTTATAAATAATAGCTCCCCCTTATAATAGATTCCTTTATATATAATAGTTTCCCCCTTTTTATAGACCTCTTATAAATAGTTCCTCCATTGTAAATAATAGCCCATCTTATAAATAATACACCCTAATAATAGTCCCCTGTATATATACCATATTTTTTGGACTATAAGATGCACATAGGTTTTAGAGGAGGAAAATAGGGGAAAAAAATTTTGAAGCAAAAAATGGTAAAATATTTAATATATGGGAGTTGTAGTTTTGCAACAGCGGCAAGGTCACATTGACAGGTGGCCATGCAGCTGTACGGGGAGGCATAGGGCGTCTTTTTTTTTGCGGAGCCAGATGTTCGTTTTAGTTGTACCAGTTTGGGGAATTTCTATTGTTTCGATCACTTTTTATTCAAATCAAAGGTGAAACAGTGAAAAAAATAGCAGTTCGGCACTTTTGATTTTTTTTTTCCAGCTATGACGTTCACCGTACAGGAAAAATATTTTTATAAGTTTGTAGACCGGATGTTTTCAGACACAGGGATACCTAATGAGTATGTGTTTCACAGTAATTTTCTACTTTTATATGTATTCTAGGGTAAGGGGGTGATTTAGAACTTTTATTTATTTTATTTTTTTTTTTTTACTATTTTATTAGCCCTCACTTAGGGGCCTTGAACCTGCAATCATTTGATTGCAAGTCCCATAGACTGCAATACAAGTGTAATTGTATTGACATAGTATAATATGCTCTCAAAAGGAGTCCCCATTATAATGCTCCACAGTGGCCCCACAGAATATAACACGCACTCCAGAGGACCCCCCCCCCAGTATAATTCTGGGGGAAAATAACAAACAGTTATACTCACCTTGCCTTACCTCTCCTGCTCCGCTGTCCCTGCCACCAGCTTCCTCTTCTCTGCGGCTGACGTCACGCTTTCTGGACGTCACCACTGAGGCTTGTGATTGGTACTCAGTGGTCACGTTTGGCACTCTTCTAACACGCCCCATGTAACCACAGAGGCCAGAAAATGACGCCGGATGCCTAGGACAGGTGAGTATAAATATATGTTATTTTTAATTACCTTGGAAAGGGGCGCTGCGACACACGACAATGGGTCCCTTTCTATTATTGACATGGTCGGGCCTGACTCCGGGATCCGGATACCGGGGGGCCCCTTCCCCCCCCAACGCCGGCCCTGCCCACCATAGCAGACACCTGGTTTTGTGCACACACTGGCAAGCATTGCATGCTTGGTGTGCTCCACTGCTTACACAGCGACAAATGTATTATTAACATCACACAGAGGGATGAGTACTGGATAGCAGTGCTCTTACACCCTTGCGATAAAGCCAAACTGGGGGAATAAATCCCTGCCTCCCAAAGAGAACAAAAGTTACAATAATTTCAGGATAGGCTGTATACCCAGCTTACTGCAGCATTTAGGGAGACCACTGCACCTGCGAGTCGCAGCATGTGTACTCAGTTGGCTAGTACAGTATCTAGAACATGATGAACCACCTACAGCATCACCAGCTACACCAGCAGGTACCGTTGTACCTAGAGTGCACCTATATTCCAGTAGATAATTGTGACAACCTAGAGATGGGCGAACCTCTCAAGATTCGTGTTGTGGCATGGTTTGGCAGCTTGTTTTTCTGGTTCATTTCAGGATGAACAAGTTTGGCTTAAATTGGCTTAAAACATAGTGTAATTTTACACCAAAAAACACAAGATGTATCCCTCTTGAAGTAGGCTGCCAAGCCCAAATCATCATTGGTCACCAGCTTCCACATCAACCGGATGTGGACTAAGGGCAGGCAGACATGGTCACCAGCACACTAATATACTGCAGCAAGGGGTGAGGTGACTTATTAGCAACCAGATGAAGGCAGGGCTAGAAGAATGAGTGTCATGGCGGTTACTGGAAGCCAGCTATTGGAATGGGAAGATGTAAGGATCGCCTGTCCTAAATTAGACAAACAAGTCAGATGTCTCTGTCACTCCCAAGGACTATGAACAAAGCAGCAGCACACATGCTTGTCCAATGAAGATGAAGACTGTTCTCAGGTCCCCTGTTCTAGTGATTTTTTTGGGGGGACCCACACTGGGACCCCTGGCTTATTTGTAGCAATAACCCTTAAATCCAGTTGCTATAAGCAGCCTAAGCTAATGATCTAGTGTCAGACAAGAACAAAAAGGGAAAAGTGCTCAAACTTTAACTTTGTCTATGTGATATATAAAGCTCATCCACCTAAAGAGTACAGATGTACTGGGTGACAAACAATAGAATTTTCTTACTTTTCATATCCAGACAATTCTCCAGGACACAATTTACTGGAACTGAATATAGAAAAATAACATCAATCTGTCATTTCAATAATTGGAGTGAGTTACAGAAAAAAGATCTTCCACGTCATCTCCACAGATTTTGGGATTATAAATGCCTGGTCCCTGCACTGCACATATAACTGACATAAAGGAGACCGGTCATCACATGTATGTGTATGTAGTTTATGGAGAATTTATATATATATGTCCTCAACTAATATCCTAAGAAAACAATAGAAGAGTCTTTCTCTGGATTCTGAGGTTTGATATCAAGAGCTGGATTTATAATGTACTTTGCATCTATATTATCATGTATGTTATTCTTTATTTGGCAAGCTTTATTTTTTGTGAATAATGTAATGGCAGAACACGGGCTATACCATCCCGGAGACATGATCATCGGTGCCATTATATCAGTGAATGGGTTATTGCCTGACATTGAAAAGCTGACATCCAGAGAGAATCCAATGGAAAAAAATATATTATTGTAAGTAGAAACAACTAGACGGATCTACGAGATTTATTTACCGTCTTCTAGAAACACAGACTTTGTTGGCCGATGCCAGTCTAGCTTTATAGCGTATTCTGAGAACTGTACAACTGCTGTGCTGTGATTGGTTACTCTGGGGTTTTATTTTACACAGATAGATAGTCATACCACCCAAATTGGTTAATAAATATTATTTACCATATTTCTTATCGATATTACGTACCATATCTCTGCTTTATGTTGGGATCATCTTTAAATTGTCCTTGAATTTATTTTGGGCATTAGAAGGCTTACAGGCCTATCGCCAATTTTCCAAATGTACAAGAAATTTCCCAAACCCATTTTTAGGGACCACTTCAGTTTTGAAAGGGATATATATTACAAACCCTACATAAATCACCCCATTTTCAAAGCTGCACCCCTGATAAGTTTGCTGACCCTTCAAACGTTTCACAGGAATTAAAACAGAATGATGGCAAAATTTTAACATTTCATTTTTTTTCAATAATATATTCATTTAATCCTAAAATTTACACATTCACAAGGGGTTAAAAAAAACCCAAAGTTTTTTACATAATTTCTCCTGAAATTGGCAATACCTCATATGTAGTTGTAAATGGCTGTATGGGTACAAGGTGGGGTTTGGAATGAAAAGAGCGCTATTTGGCTTTTGGAGGGCAAACTAGTAAAAGTACTTGTTTTTAGACATATGTAATTTTAATTGTTTTTAACATTTTTTTGAGGTTTACCCATATATATGTAGAAATGAATTAATGTCACAATTAATTTTGCGGTTGATTTCCAAACTACACTTATTCATAATTTGGACATGGAGGTTTTATTATGTCTTCTGTGATATGATAGTCATCATGTTCTCCATATTGGGGTTTGTTGCAAGATGATCCAAAATTTGGGGAGTATTTTTCATGTAAAAAAAAGCCCAGATTTGTGTATAGAAAAAAAGAACAATCTCTGGCTGATAAACTGATTCAAGCAGATATATAACCTTGGAAAATGTCTAAGCAGATGTTCCTTTGTACTAAGATAAATGGAACATATGCTGGTTTTTCTGTTCCATATAATTAGAGGCGATGGTATTTGTCACCCGTCGTCTGGCAAAAAGATTGGGATTAAAGGTGTTTTTTTTACATGTAAGAGTCAGAATGTAGTTTACTGTATACAGGAAAAAGCCCATGTGGAAAGATGTACGTGGGTCAAGCAATGAACATCGATCTGCTATTAGGAATTATGATGAGAACAAAAAGAAGGCGAGCGGATCAAAACAGGAAGGAGGAAAAAGTGTGCAGAAAAAGATTGGGAAGGGACACAAGGTACTACTGTAGATATGAAATGGCTTGTCTTGAATTAGGTTGAGGGACGGAATGCTGAACATGTAAGAGTCAGGCTGTTACAGAAAGTAGTATATTGGATTTTTACTTAGCAGTCAATGCAGCCAAATGGTTTTAAAGGAATTTTCCAAAAAAAGGAAGTTATCCCCATCCATAGGATAGAGAATAGCTTGCAGATCGATTTCTCAGACCCCTACTGATCAAGAGAACAGGCCACATGTGTTCATTGTAATGAATGGAGCAATGGTTAGGCAGCACACACACCACTCCATTCATTTCAATAGATGAGAGATATACTACAGCTATTTCTGGGGCTCCCATTGAAATCAATGGAGCGGTGTGCACACTGCCCAACCACTGATACATTCAGGACTGGAGATGAAAGTCTCCCATTCTTCTGATCAGTAGGGGTCTGAGTGGTCGGACCACCTATAGATCTGCAAGTTATCCCCTTTTATCCCCTTTGCTATGGATAGGGAATAATTTGCTGTGTGGGAACAACCCTTTACTGAATAGCACAATTTCAATGTGTTTTTATAGTTTTCTCCTCCTTAGAGTAGATTATTACATGGAAAATATAGATTTCATATGATATTATAAAAGTATGGTTAAATACAATATTATCATATATTAATTTATGGTTATCCTCTCTGTATGTTGTAATGATAGTTAGATAGTTACATAATAGATGAGGTTGGATGAAGACACAGGTCCATCATGTCCACCCTATAACCCTACAGTATTGATCCAGAGAAAAGCAAAAAACCCCCATGAGGCTGATGCCAATTATAGGGAAAAAATTTCATACCAACTCCAAATCCGGGAATCAGTAGAAACCCTGGATCAACTTGTCTTTATCAAGTTCTAAAATCCATGACCTGTAATATTTTTCCATTCAAGAAAGGCGTCCAGGCCCTTTTTGAACTTGTACAATTAATTCACTATCACCACATTGAGTCAACGTCCACATCCATAATCTCACTGCTCTTATAGTAAAGAATCTCCATCTACTGTATGTTGCTGGTGAAATATTCTTTCATTTAGGTGTAGAGGATGTCCCCTTGTTACTGTCACCGGCTTAGGTGTAGAGGATATCCCCTTGTCACTGTCACTGGCCTAGGTTTAGAGGATGTCCCCTTGTTACTCTCACCGGCCTAGGTGTAGAGGACGTCCCCTTGTTACTGTCACCGGCCTAGGTGTAGAGGATGTCCCCTTGTCACTGTCACTGGCCTAGGTTTAGAGGATGTCCCCTTGTTAGTGTCACCGGCCTAGGTGTAGAGGATGTCCCCTTGTTACTGTCACCGGCCTAGGTGTAGAGGACGACCCCTTGTCACTGTCACTGGCCTAGGTTTAGAGGATGTCCCCTTGTTACTGTCACCGGCCTAAGAGTAAAAAGATCATTAGAAAGTTCTTTGTGCTGTCCCTTCATGTATTTGAACATTGTTATTAGGTCTCCCCAAGTCTGTTAATCAGTCTCTGCCCTCCAATCCTCCCATTTCTCTTATTGTCTTGGTCGCCTCTTCTCTGTACTTTCACTATTTCAGTTATGTCCTTCTTGTACACTGGGGCTCAACAGTGCACACGGTAGTCTATGTGTGGCCAGTGATTTGTATAGAGGAATACCTATGTCCTTGTCATGGTAGAAGGTATGCTATGAGTTAGTATACTGTATGTTACATTTATCCAGCTTCTGCAGACAGCACCCAGATGTCCATCATCTGTGTCTTGTTTGTTTTCCATTAAGTGGTCACAGAGAATTTTTAGCCTTGGGTAAATCCAAGTCTGCAGAACACGCACATGGGTTGATCCAGATTCTGCCATTGATCCCAGCACAATTACAACAGATATACTGTAGATATAACATATTTTTTCATGCTGATCGATCTCATTGTCCCTATTCATATAGAGTCTATCAGGAAAAATATCAGACAGCTCTCACTGTACTATTTGCCATTGAAGAAATTAATAGGAATGAAGATCTTCTACCAAACATCACTTTGGGATTTCACCTCTTCGAGTCCTTCATGAATGAAGCCATGACATTGAAAGCTTACGTAAATATATTAAGTGGATGGGGCTTCCAAATTCCCAATTATAGATGTACAAGTCAAGGAGATTTGCTTGCTATGGTGGGGTTTGCATCCTCAGGTCTTTCGCATTTGGTGGCAAATACATTTGGAATGTACGGTTACCCGCAGGTAGGTCACTGAAGTCCTTCTACTGCCATGGTACAGGGGGTAGAAAAATAGAAAGAACACACACAGCGCTCCGTATAGTAGTAATGACCAGGTGGTGGGAGATACAGAATAGTATGGCCCTGACCTTGTACAGTTGTGCTTGATGAGGCCCAATCTAATAAATGGTAGAAACAAATATGGGAGAGGCATTGATGGACTGGTGCGGTGCACAGAGCAGCCGGAGCATTAAACAATAAGATCTTTGTTCATATTTATTTATCCTGACATGAGTTTTATCTTTAGACCTGGTTACATCATTTCACTCTTTGCTGTTCCAGAAGGGCAACTTTCCTTACAGTCCTTATAATTTATTTCACTATATTATTTATTTAATTATAATATTTATTATTATTATTCAGTGATTATATATATATATTTATATATATATATATATATATATATATATATATATAGTGGGTATGGAAAGTATTCAGACCCCTTTAAATTTTTCACTCTTTGTTTCATTGCAGCCATTTGCTAAAAGCAAAAAGGTTCATTTTATTTCTCATTAATGTACACTCAGCACCCCATCTTGACAGAAAAAAAAACAGAAATGTAGATATTTTTGCAAATTTATTAAAGAAGAAAAACTGAAATATCACATGGTCATAAGTATTCAGACCCTTTGCTGTGACACTCATATTTAGCTCACATGCTATCCATTTCCTTCTGATCCTCCTTGAGATGGTTCTACTCCTTCATTGGAGTCCAGTTGTATTTAATTAAACTGACTGGACTTGATTAGGAAAGGCACACACTGTCTATATAAGACCTCACAGCTCACAGTGCATGTCAGAGCAAATGAGAATCATGAGGTCAAAGGAACTGCCCAAGGAGCTCAGAGACAGAATTGTGGCAAGGCACAGATCTGGCCAAGGTTACAAAAGAATTTCTGCAGCACTCAAGGTTCCTAAGAGTACAGTGGCCTCCATAATCCTTAAATGGAAGAAGTTTGGGACGGCTAGAACTCTTCCTAGACCTGGCTGTCCAGCCAAACTGAGCAATCGTGGGAGAAGAGCCTTGGTGAGAGAGGTAAAGAAGAACCCAAAGATCACTGTGTCTGAGCTCCAGAGATGCAGTAGGGAGATGGGAGAAAGTTCCACAAAGTCAACTATCACTGCAGCCCTCCACCAGTCGGGGCTTTATGGCAGAGTGGCCCGAAGGAAGCCTCTCCTCAGTGCAAGACACATGAAACCCCGCATAGAGTTTGCTAAAAAACACATGAAGGACTACAAGACTATGAGAAATAAGATTCTCTGGTCTGATGAGACGAAGATTGAACTTTTGGCGTTAATTCTAAGCGGTATGTGTGGAGAAAACTAGGCACTGCTCATCACCTGCCCAATACAATCCCAACAGTGAAACATGTTGGTGGCAGCATCATGCTATGGGGGACAGGACGACTTGTTGCCATTGAAGTCAAGATGAATGTGGCCAAGTACAGAGATATCCTGGAAGAAAACCTCTTCCAGACTGCTCTGGACCACAGACTGGGCCGAAGGTTCACCTTCCAACAAAACAATGACCCTAAGCACACAGCTAAAATAACAAAGGAGTGGCTTCAGAACAACTCTGTGACCATTCTTGACTGGCCCAGCCAGAGCCCTGATCTCAACCCTATTGAACATCTCTGGAGAGACCTGAAAATGGCTCCACCAACGTTCACCATCCAATCTGATGGAACTGGAGAGGATCTGCAAGGAAGAATGGCAGAGGATCCCCAAATCCAGATGTGAAAAACTTGTTGCATCAATCCCAAGAAGACTCATGGCTGTACTAGCTCAAAAGGAAGGGGCTTCTACTCAATACTGAGCAAATGGTCTGAATACTTATGACCATGTGATATTTCAGTTTTTCTTTTTTAATAAATTTTCAAAAATATCTACATTTCTGTTTTTTTTCTGTCAAGATGGGGAGCTGAGTGTACATTAATGAGAAATAAAATGAACTTTTTTGCTTTTAGCAAATGGCTGCAATGAAACAAAGAGTGAGAAATTTAAAGGGGTCTGAATACTTTCTGTACCCACTGTATATGTTTAAATACATTTGCAGTGCTATATATAATTTTTGGTATATTTATAGTTACATTTACTATCTTCTTTTTATTACATATATGTATTGTTTTTTGTTTTTTTATTTTTGTTTACATCCATTATGTATAGTTTTTTTTTTTCATTTGGTGAATATTATTATTTTTGACATTATTTAGTATTTTTAATCTGATGAAGGGAACAGTTCGTTCCTGAAACATGTAGTCAAATAAAGTTACGTTTCCACTGACTTTTCTTTGGCTCACCATCTTGAGCAGCTCGTACTTCACCTGGAGCTTTTCTTCACTATCTGTCTCCATGTTACTGCGGTGGAAACTGAAGCTGGTGTACCACTATATTGGGGACATTATACTGTATTTGGCCACTGTATGGGGGACATTATACAGGATGGGGGCCACTATGTGGGGACATTATATTGCATGGAGGTCACTGTATGGATATAGATGCTCAGCTTGGTAGCCCCTGCGCAACTTCTTCTCATGATTGTCAGCCTCTCCCATCAGTAAATTTTAGCAACATTTACATTTTCCTTTTCCTACATTTTCCTATTATGGCACTAACTGCCATGGAGACTTGTTCATAACACGTCTGTTGTGACAAGCTTCCCATCATTCCCACCCTCTGTCAGTGACCCCCCATATTAATTGTGCCACAGCCTCCACCACAGAACCCCTGCTTGACTATATGTTGCTAACCAACTTCTGCTTTCAGCATTAATAGGTAAATGTTCTCCTTTCCAACAGTGGAAGGCTGTGTATGTTAAATCTTCTACTCCTGTCTCACTTTAGAGGGTATATTTACAATGCCATCAAAGGAATCAGAAAGGTGATCAAAGACTTTTAATCAGCCTTAGTGTGGCGAGGGTGACCTGTGGGCTCCCCTGGTTTAAGGGCAACCTTTATAATTACACCAGTGCATAAGGGCCCACTAAGGTATCCCCTCAAGTTTCACTCCTGTATATAAACAAATAGTACTGGTGAAAATTGTCAACTTTGTAATATATTATATTAAGGAAAAATGCTTCTTTATGCACTAATTTCCTTCCTTCCGCACTCAGCACTGACCACTGTCTCTAAATACTGCTTCAATGCACTTAATTCTACAGAGAGGGGGAGGACGAGGATAAGCTGACAAGATAATGAGAGGGCAGAGAGAAAAGGCTGTAGGTTCTAGTGAGCGTTTTATCTCATCACAGACCTGGATAATATTTCACCTGATAATCCTGCTTTTGTGTGAGATAAAGCTGTCACTAGAAGCTAGAGTCGCATTATCGCTCCGTATAATTTAATTGGTTGGAGCTGTAAATTGTGTATGGACAAAACACATATTTTAACAGTGAATGTATATGCATTAGGGAGGGAATTAAGTGAAGAAAGAAGCATTTTTCTTTAACCCCTTCTCAACATCCCCTGTAAATGTATGGCAAATGTTGGGTCTTTAAATATGATGCCCATTCAGGAGCTGATCAGGTGCCATAGCTGCCAGGTCTCTGGTAAGGATGGATGAAGTTTTGTTTCGTCCAGTGTTCGGTGTGTTTTTTCACTACTTCGTCTCCCTCCAAAAAACACAGATCTGATAAAGTTTTGATGTGAGAATGTGCCAGAATTTACCTTTGTTCTGAATGTAGCACTGGAAGCAGAATTTGCACCCCTGCTCCATTAGGTTCGATGGGATCGCAGGAGATAGCTGAGTGCTGTACTTTGGCTGCTTCCAACACTGCTATTGAAGTGAATTGAGCAGAGGTGCATAATCTGCATCCAACACTACATTTTGAACAGGGATAAAACACGCCTTTCTTGGGATCGGCGGGGCTCTCAGCAGTCGGACCCACCAATCAGCAATAAATAGGAATAAATTATTTTGTTACTATAACCCCTTTACCAAATCTTTCCATGACTTTCCATAGTCAATGATAAATTACCATAGCCAGCCAGGCAAATAACTAAGAAAGAAGAGTAATATGTGTATTTAAAGAAGAAACAAAGCAGAGGAACACAGCCTTAATCTGTACCTGTGGTGGCGAACCTATTGCACACGTGCCAGAGGGGGCATTCAGAGCCCTCTCTGTTGGCACGTGCGCCATCGCCGCATCCAGGTTTCACGATCGATCACTAATGGGGAATCTGGTACAGGATTCCCTGTTAGCGAGTGAGCGCTTCTTTCAGCTGTATGTGCAAATGCCTGCCTGCACTGTGGTGGAAAAAGGATATCACCTAGCTGCTCTTTGTGGGAGATGAGGTAAGTAACATATTATGCTGTTTGGGGACCCACTATGGAGTATATTATACTGTGTGGGGCCCACTGTGGAGCATATAATACTGTGTGTGTCCCACTTTGGAGAATATAATACTGTATGGGGGCCCACTGCGGAGTATATTATACTGTGTGGGGGCCCACTGTAGAGCATATAATACTGTATGTGGCCCACTGTGGAGAATATAATACTGTGTGGGGGTCCACTGAGGAGTATATTATACTGTGTGGGGCCACTGTGTGTTTTTCTTTTAAGACAAAAGATGTTAATGTAGGAGTTGTTTTTTTCCAAAATAAAACCTCAGTATTAAGGCAGGGTTCACACTACCGTTGATGTCCATTATGATAGTGTCCGTTAAAAAAAGAAAAAAAAACGGACACCTATCATAATAGACATTAATGGACACTAACTGATGTTAATGTGTCCGTTTTTTTAAAATTAGCATCAGTTAGCATCAGTTAGTGTCCGTTTTTTAACACTGTCCGTTTTTTTAACACTGTCCGTTTTTTTTTTTTTTTTCTTTTTTTTCTGCTTTCTGAGGGTGGGTTCACACCTGCGCTTCAGTCCGTCCGCTGCCAATCCGAGTGAAAATCTCGGGGAACGGGATTGGCATCGGATACCGACAGGTTAGCGACGCATTGGTTAAAAACCCATTCATTTGTATGGGTTTTTAAAGCTATGCGCGGCTGTGTGCTTACACCCTCTGCGCTGCGAAGCCGTTTTTTGTCGTCGGACACGAAGTCCTGCATGTCCAACTTTGTTTCCGATGGGAAAAAAAGAATTCGCAGTGCAGAGGGTGCAATCGGACACCCGCGCATTGCTTTAAAAAACCCATTCAAATGAATGGGTTTTTAACCAATGCGTTGCTAACCTGTCGGTATCCGATGCCAATCCCGTTCCCCGAGATTTTCACTCGGATTGGCAGCGGACGGACTGAAGCGCAGGTGTAAACCCACCCTGAGCATGCACAGGAAAAAAACGGACATAAAATAACGGACAGTATCTGATTTGTCAAATGGACAAAAAGTCCTGCATGTAGGATTTTTTGTCCGTGAAAAAATAACGGACTTCTGACGGATAGGGTGTAAACGGACACAAACGGACACTAATGGACACAATACTGAAAAAAAAAACCATTGAAATGAATGGAAATTTGAACGGATTTCTGACGGTTCAGCTAGTGTCCGATGCTAAAATCTTGTAACGGACAATAGCAACGGACACTACTGAAGGTCACCAACGGTAGTGTGAACGCCCCCTAAGATTAAATTGCTGTGTTGGCACAGTGCAATAAATTAGTGGGTTTTAAGTTGCAGTTTGGGCACTCATTCTCCTAAAGGTTCTCCATCTGTAAGGGTCTTGCCAAATGAAGCAATACCCTGACACTACTGCAGGGGACTGGGAGGAAGGACAGAGACAAGTGAGCCCTAATCTCACCCCAGCCACTGTCCCTTCCTATTGCCACAGTTACCCTAAATGGTAAAAGGACAACCTGAAGACAAGCCCTATACTGGGTAAGTGACACAGAGAACAGGACAAGACAAAAACAACACAGAAGCAGAGTGAGCAAGCCAAGGGGTCAGTAACAAACGAGCCAAGCAGTACAAAGTCAAAATCCAAAAGAATAGTCAAAAGGCAAGCCAAAGGGTCAGAGAAACAAGTAACAAAGTATCAAGGAGTATAGAAAGAGAGCAGGCAAAACACAAGTGCAATAACCGGCCACCTGCTGAGAAATGACATCCTGTATATAGAAAGTCTGGGCCCAGCCACAGATCTGATAGGTACACAGGCTGTCAATCACACAGGCCAGGAAGAGATTAACTCTATGCAGTCCAGAGAGAAATGTTCCTAATTACATGGGTGTGGCTTTACACAGCAAGGGAACTAGGACCATGTTCAGACTGAGCATCAAGAAACTTAAACAAAGAACCAAACTGAAGACACCTCCTTCGCCACAGCGTGCAAGCGGAGGGCGGTGCCGAGACCCGAAACGGCAGAGACGTTACAGTACCCCCCCCTTTATGAGGGGCCACCGGACCCTCACCAGATAAACCAGTTTTAGTAGGACCCAGTATTTTCTCTGCCTTCAATTCAGGGTCTTTGTGCACAACCACAGACACTGGTGGGCCAGGCAAACATTTTTTATTCACCTGGCATTTCCCACCTTTTGCAGCCGAGATAGTCTCCTCAGTAACACAATTTAAGGTGTGCAAAACAATACAGTGGGATGAGCACTGATCTCCCCATTTTACCAACTCCCTTTTACGCCAATCAAAAATAGGGTTATGGAGGTTCAACCAGGGGAGCCCCAAAATAATATCGGAAGACAGATGCTCCATAACAAAAAAGCTCATGACCTCTGAATGAGCAGAACCAACTTGTAACGTTATTAAGGGGGTCTTGAATCGGACCTTACCCCTGGCCAATGGGGCAAAATCCGCTCCAGTAACCGCCAGAGGAGTGTCAAGTGGCAAAAGCTCAATGCCTAAAGCTGAGACAAATGAGAATGTGACAAAGTTTGCCGCAGACCCAGAGTCAACTAAGGCCTGGCCAGAAACAGATCTGTCCCCAGAGGACAGAGAAACAGATAACAACGTCTTATTGTTATTACAGGCAAATACCTGGTTGCCTGAGTGGTTCTTCTGATTACCACTCAGGCACTGAAGTTTTTCCCCTGGTGTGCGGGGTCTGATGGAGCAGTCACGGATGTAATGACCGGAAGCACCACAGTACAGGCAGAGGTTGTTCCTGAGACGATGCTCTCGTCGCATCTTGGCGTCCATAACTCCCAGTTGCATAGGTTCTTCACCAGGAGTCATGGGAGAAATAACAGGTTTCTCAGGAGAGAGTTAGGGAGAGACAGAAAACTTGAAAGAAGCAGAACCTATTCTCTCTTTAACATTTTCCCGGATCCTATGGTCAATACGGACAGCCAAAGTCATGGCCTGCTCAAGAGTGGGAGGATCTGGGTGACCAACCCAGAGCTCCTTAACACGGTCACACAGGCCTTGTTTAAAGTGGGCCTTTAGAGCTGACTCACACCAACCTGCAGTCACGCTGCACTTGCGGAATTCTGCGCAATATTCCTCAGCAGAGCGTTTGCCCTGCCGCATGGTGAGGAGTTGCGATTCCGCAAGACCAATGTGGTTTGGCTCAGCATATATAGACCCCAAAGACAAAAAAATTTTTTCAAAGTCAGTCCACTCCTCAGCCCCTGGAGGGAGTTTAAGGGCCCAAGCTTGTGGATCCCCCTGTAGGAGGGATATAACTACTCCCACCATTTGGGCCTGGGATGCATGTGGATTAATCCGGAAATACAAGCGACAAGACTCCCGGAAAGTCTCAAACCTTTCACGATCCCCTGAAAAACGGTCGGGGAGTAGCATCTTAACTCTAAAAGGGGCAGAAACAACTGGAGATGCTGCAGCGGCATCAGTGGCATCAGTAAGGGTCTGCACCTGTTTAGCAAGCTCATTTACCAGAACTGCCAAACCTTCCAACTTGGCTGCAAGGCCCTGAATAGGATCCATGCTGACCCTATGGGAAGCAATGGCAGAATGTATGGGCCGGTTATTCTGTAAGGGTCTTGCCAACGAAGCAATACCCTGACACTACTGCAGGGGACTGGGAGGAAGGACAGAGACAAGTGAGCCCTAATCTCACCCCAGCCACTGTCCCTTCCTATTGCCACAGTTACCCTAAATGGTAAAAGGACAACCTGAAGACAAGCCCTATACTGGGTAAGTGACACAGAGAACAGGACAAGACAAAAACAACACAGAAGCAGAGTGAGCAAGCCAAGGGGTCAGTAACAAACGAGCCAAGCAGTACAAAGTCAAAATCCAAAAGAATAGTCAAAAGGCAAGCCAAAGGGTCAGAGAATCAAGTAACAAGGTAGCAAGGAATATAATAAAGAGAGCAGGCAAAACACAAGTGCAATAACCGGCCACTTTCTGAGAAATGACATCCTGTATATAGAAAGTCTGGGCCCAGCCACAGATCTGATAGGTACACAGGCTGTCAATCACACAGGCCAGGAAGAGATTAACTCTATGCAGTCCAGAGAGAAATGTTCCTAATTACACGGGTGTGGCTTTACACAGCAAGGGAACTAGGACCATGTTCAGACTGAGCATCAAGAAACTTACACAAAGAACCAAACTGAAGACGTCTCCTTCGCCACAGCGTGCGAGCGGAGGGCGGCGCCGAGACCCGAAACGGCAGAGACGTTACACCATCACTGATCTATACTCTCTCTATATATACATAGGGACACATTTATGAAGACTGGTGTTACTAACGTCAATTTTCATAACCTCAGAGTAAATGGAGGATGTGTCTCATTTATTACAAGGCACACGCCTCCTTATAAATGTTACATACCCTCCACCGGACTATGTGCCTGGAGGAGAAATGTAGATCAGCTCATAGCTGGCGTACAAGGCGTAATAAATCTGCCCCATTGTTCAAATCCCTTGTTGGTAATTACACCGGATTTGGCAACATGAACAGCTGTGCACGTAACTATGGTATTTTCTTTCCAAGAGAATGACGGACTCCTTTATAGTTCAATGGGTTCAATGCGTGCTGTTGGGATCCATCTTATGACAGATCCAGCATTGCTTTTCTTAAATCTGTTATGAATTTAACAAATTCACTGTGAGAAAGCTACACTTGCCATTTATTAACTAGCTGTGGTCCTCATACTTAACATATCAGATCTTGCGTTGTCGTCTTTTATCAAGTTGACTATATATTTCCAATCTAATGTATTTGCCGTTGGATGTCGTGTAAGGTGGTGACACATAAGTCAGACTTGTTGACGGCTTCTTCTCTATTACAGATCAGCTATGGTGCCACAGACCCTCTTCTAAGTGACAAGTTGATGTTCCCATACTTTTACTGCACGGTCCCCAGCTCAGTCCACCTGGAAAATGCATTGAATGCAATACTGAAGTATTTTGGTTGGACTTGGGTTGGAATTATTTATACAGATGTTGCCAGCAATTAAAATATAATCCAGAAGTTAAAATTTTCCATTATGAGAAGAGGGGGATGTATTGCGTTCACAGAAAAGTTCCTCAGCTCCACCGACCACAGGTCCATTGAACATATACAAATGGCCAATGTTATTTCTAAATCCTCAGCAACTGTGATTGTCTTCTGGGCTGATCTGGAGTTTACAATTAGATTATACAAATTACTTCATAAATTGAGAAGTACAAAGAAAGTCTGGATCTTCCTTACAGACATGGACTATCTTCTGATCCCATTTACAGACACACTGGACCTCAACCGTTTTCATGGAACCTTGGCAATTCAGATACAAAAACTGGAAATTCCCGGACTTATGTCTTTTCTCTGGAACATCACACTGGACCAATACACATTTTGTAAGTTTATTTGGCACTTTGAGGCCATCATATATAAATGTGAAGAAGTCAATGGTAGTGTTCTCTATCACACATGCAAACACGACATGGCAAAGAAAAAGATGATGATGGGATTAGAGAGTCTGGTGGACAGCTATCAAGTGTATAACGCCATATATGCCTTGGCTCACGCTCTTCATATGGTTATAGCTTCTAAGTCATGGAAAGTATTGCACAGAGAGAGAACAGCACCATCTTACTGGCTTCCATGGAAGGTGACTTGAGTGACAAGACCTTTTTTCGTATGCCATAGCCGATAGTAATTATTCATCCTTAACCCTTACGTGACGCAGACATTTTCTTTTTTGTGTTTTCTTTTTTTACTCCCTGCCTTCCAAAAGCCATAACTTTCTAATTTTTCTGTTTACGTAGACATATGAGGGTTTGATTTTTGCATGACAAATTGTACTTCAAAATGGTACCAATTATTATTCTGTGCCATGTACTGGGAAGCAGGAAAAAAAATTTCCGCCATTTTCTCAGGGGTTTTGTTTTTACAGCTTCCACTCTGCGGTAAAAATGCTGTGTTAGCTTTATTCTCCAGTTCGGTACAATCATGGTGATACCACATTTATAGTTTTTTCATGTTTTAATAACTTTACAAATTTCAAAGTTTTGCAGAAAAAATACATTTCTTTGAATCAACATATTCTGACAGCTGTAACTTTTTTATATTTCCGTGTACAGAGCTGTGTAAGGTGTATTTTATTGCAGGACAATATGTAGTTTTTATTGATACCATGTTTGGGAATGTATGATGTTTTGATCACTTTTTATTCCATTTTTTAGGGAGGCAAAGCAGCGAAAAAACGCCAAATCGGCCATTTTTATATTTTTTTTTTCCTGCTACGGTGTTTGCCATATGCGAAAAATGTTTTTATATTTCAATATAAATTTTAATTTTCGGACTTAGGGATACCTAATATGTTTATGCTTACTTTTATTTATTTATATTTATGTGATCTAGAGAAAGGGGGGTAATTTTTATTTTTTTTTATATTTTCAAAAACTTTTTACATTTTTTTTTAGACCCCCCTAGGGGGCTTGAACACGTGATCTTTAGATCACTTGTGCCATAGACTGCAATACTACTGTATACTGATTGTAACAGAGAAAGTGAAAGTAACCACCTAGATGCCGTGGTCGTATTTGACCATGGCATCTGAGTGGTTAAATGCCCGTGATCAGGGTAATCTCTGATCAGGGATAATGCTGTATGAAACAGCAAAGACCTGGAGGCTGCTTTCGAGCGGACATCATAGTTAGCCACATGCACAAGGACATACATGTACGTCCTGGTGTGTGTAGCGGTTAAAAGGAGTCTGTCACCAGAACATTCCCTACTGAACTATAAGCACAGTCAGATAGTTGGTTTCACATGAATAAGAATTTTTATGTTTCCTGATCGCTGCCTCCATTGCTGACATTTTAGCATTTTTCTTGATATACTAATTAGCTGTTTGCTACAACGAGGTCATCACCATTCTTCTCATCGTACCAAAGAGCCATGGTTTCCAGCACCCCGGCCCTCCATTCCTTCCCCTATGATTGACATGTATACTGATTGGCCCTGTCAATCATAGCAGGGAGGTAACTCATTGGTGCAATGGGAGAAATGGGAGCAATAGGAGCCCTTGTTACACCAAATAACTTAGCATATTAGGAAATAAGCTAGTATTTCAGCAATGGAGACACTGTTGTTTTACTGTTTTAGTTCCTATAGATGGGCATGTTATAGTTTCAATAGTCGCCTTAAAACCGCAAATCCCATGATGCCCTCTTCTCAGGGTAGCCATCGCCTTCTCCAGCTTACTCTTAGTATAGTGCATGAACTGTAGAACATTCTCACTTACCAAGCATCAAAGCTCGCTGGATTTAGCTAATTTTTTTGGGGGTATCAGGAGTCACTTGTGGCCTCTTTCTGACAAAGTTTGTCTCTAAAGAGAAAACACCTTAAGGCTGAGGCCCCACATTGCAGAAACGCAGATTTTGTTGCGGTTTTTTGAGCCAAAGCCAACAATGGCTACAAAAGGAATTGGAAATATATAGGAAGCTCGTATACTTCTCGCTGCTGCTAAATCCACTCCTGGCTTTGGCTCAAAAAACCGCAACAAAATCTGCAATAAAAAAAGCTGCGTTTCCGCAACGTAGGGCCGTAGCCTAAAGGGGCTTTTTGGGGAAAAGAAAAAGTAGACTAGTGGCAGGGATAGTTAGAACAGTACATAAAAGTGGCCACACTCATGCCTCCTTTCTCCTCTATCCTCTGTCACAGTGCAGCGGCTCCGGTTCTCCTCGCCAGTCCATGTTGCTGGCATTGCAGGGTGATGTCACAAAGTACTGCTTCAGGGCTTGTAATCAGATGAATCTCTGTAATCTCTGTCACACATTTATGAAAATTCATGTTAGCATGCCATAAATTTCGGGAATACCCCTTTAACTGTCTATATTCTTGGACCATACATGGTTCAGATGAACAGACTTTAGGTCACCATAAACCCCTAGGAATGTATACTACTACTCGTAGTAATATCACTTGTGACTGTCGTTCCTCACTAAATGTTGTCCCTTCTCCTGCAGCTTCATCCATATCTACGGAGAGTACATTTCACTAATAAGGCTGGAGAGGACGTGTACTTGGATGGACATGGAGATGCTGCTCCTGTGTATGATCTGGTTAACTGGGTTATTAGCAGTGAGAAGAGACTTACCCCTGTTAGTGTTGGAAAAGTCCCATCTAGTAGAGGAGAAGATTTGTCTGTTAATACATCTGCTATTGTATGGGCCGTTCATCGTGCTCAGGTAGACCGACATCTTGTATATTCCTGCCTCACAGCAGCATAGTGAGGGAACCGCTTGTGTGCATTGGAAGAGATTTGCCACCAGTGCGGCGGGTCTATGGTCACACAGTATCTAGCTACAAAATTCTTTTACTATAGCCTGAGTTTTTTATAACTAGTTTTCTGCTTACGTAGTTATTTAGAATCACTTATGATCAGTTACCTTCTTTCAGATTGTTTTGCTAAATAATAACCAATGGATTTTGCTATTATGATGAAATTAAAGAACTTCACCAAAACATACATTTTGCCTTAAATTGTCACATAACTTTCAAACCCAGGGGCGTTTTGATCGCAGTTGCAGGGAGTGCGACCATGACCAGGCCCGTACAGGTGCACTGGCACCTAACGCTGGTTTCACACTAGCGCTTCAGATCCCAGAGTATAATAAGCAGATGCACAGGAGAAGTGAATAAACATACTCACCTCCCCTGTGCTCTAGCTTGCCGGTTCTGCCCTCTTTGGGCCTCTTCCGGCCTCCTGAATGACATCAGGGACAGCGGAGGCCTGTGACTGGGCCTCAGTGGTAACATTCATCAATACACCGTCATTACTCATGTGACTGATGCTCTGCATGCCCATGTGACCAGGTCACAGCTGAGGCCTGTGATTGGGCCTCAGTGGTCACATGCATCATTATGCCATCGTGACTCACCTGACTGACACTCAGCATGCCCATGTGACCAAGTCACCAATGAGGCATGTGACTGGGCCACCAGGATGTCTCCAGGAGAGTGCCAGACGCCGCAAGGAGGCCCAAAAGTGGTAGCAGAAGGAGAATATGAATGTTTTTTTATTATTTTTGTCACCTCCCCTGAAGAGACCTCAGAGTATAATGCAGCGGCCTTTTTAGTATCCCTGACACGAATCTCCATTCGTTCAGTCTTGTAAAAAAAAATTTAAATTCGGAGTATTCGGGATGAACCCAGTTCAGTACGAGTCGGTTGGCCCATCTCTAGTAACTGTCTGATAGCAATTTGTGTTTTGTTGTTGCAAGCAGCTCTTTTCTCGCCGCATTTTTCACCCTTTTCGGACAGAAAGCGAGTGGAAATCACACGGACCCCATTAAAGTCTATGGGGTCTGTGGGTTTCCTAACCTAACCACTTTTTTATGCGTATTAGGTTTCCGTTCGGGGGGTCCCCAAGTGGACTTCTGTTTAAAGGAAGTCTGTCAGCATGAATACCAGTTATAAACTAAACACAGAGGGGCAGATTTATGAAGACTTGAGGCACTCCGCCAGGCCCTGCATGTCTGCATTGAAATGTATGCATGTGTAGGGAACTGCCATTTCTACTAGTATATAATGTATCTGGCTTCTTTGCCCCTGCAGTTTGGCTTCAGAGACCCCAGGCATTTAGTGCAAGTTTTGTTTTGTAAATACAGTGAGTCAGACACATGTGAGGCAGAGCTGCTGGGGGGAGAGATGTGAGCAGAGCTGCTGAGACAGACATGTTATGTCTGGGGGAGTCTAAGAGCCACTTGTTCCTCTTTACTTCACAGTATATAGTTAGGTATGTGTTACCCCCTATATACTCACAGGACCTAGCTAGTAACCGTAGTTAGGGATCCATATATATATATAGTTCAGGGCAGTGATAGGTTAGGCTTCCGAAGGCCAACTAGCTAGTTAGAGGCCCGGTGGCACTAGTAGTTTAGCTGGCAGGTTAAGGACTCAGTGTTAGGGTAGTCAGGCCTGCATCTACTGCCATCACCGTCGCCCTGTTTGCTGCCTGTGAAGAATCTCACCATCATCATCATCTCCTGATCGGCTGTCTGTCATCTCCTGGAAGAATCCGAGGATCCACAGTCATCCACAGGGGCCCCTGCATCTCTTCTGTTGCCTGGAGGTATTGTGCACTGGACTCTTGCTATATATCTATATATATACCCGGGTATATAACCTAAGACGGTTGAGGACTTGCTGGTTGTTGTAGTACTGCTGTGTTCTGAGTATATTTTATGTATGTATTATTACCCTGTTGATTCTTATAAAGCTACTGTTATAACCTTATGTGGTATCTGTATGTATTCTTCAGACTGTGAGATTAGTACAGTGATCCTTGTTAAGGCTACTAACTGTACTTCATGGGTAAGTCCCAGGAAGAGATCCTCCCTGTAATACAGAGGCTCTATCCTGGGTGGAGGCACTGATATATTTCATATATGTTCCCACTCTTCCCTTCAGCGAAGGCTTCAGGTCCCATTATACACACAGGTCAGCGCCAGAGTCTGTTGCGGGAGGGATAATACTCATACCCCCCCCCCCAAATAGGGCTACATTTGGAGGCACTGCTGAGATTTAGAAGTGGGAATAGTCATTGATATGGAGAAGCGATATAGCTCAGAGGGGAACCTCCCACTAGCTACTACATGGGATTACCGACCTCCTGTTCCTCCCCTGGTTCAGGTAAAGGAAGAACCCCGCTCAGCCAGTTACCCCCCCAGTATGGCCGTCGCTAGCAGTTCCTCTAGTGACAGTGCTATTAGCACTTTAGCCAGGCTGACTGAAATGTTAGCTCAGGGCCTGCAGGCCACTCACTACAAGAAACTAAAAGTATTCTCTGGAAATGTCCCAGTACCACAAGGGGAGGAAAACTTTGAGATATGGAAAGAACATACTCTCCAATGCCTGAAGGAATGGTCTTGCTCTGAAGAAGGCAAGCGGCAGCGTATCAGTGAAAGTTTGCGGTCTCCTGCTGCAGAATTGATCCGCTTGTACAGAGACTCTCATGAAGGAGTGAGTGCATTGGACTATATACAAGTACTGTCTGATCACTTTGAGCCATACTATGACCTTGCCCAGATGGTTGCTGATTACCGAATGGTTCGTCAAAAAGAAGGGGAAAATGTCTCTACTTTTATTAACCGTTTACAGCTACTTCTTTCACGTCTGGTGTACCACGCAGCTATATCTACTTCAGAGGTAGACGCTATGAGAACCAGTCAGTTGGTGAGAGGGTTACAACCTCATCATCCTCTTGCTCAAGTACTCAAGGTCTTACTATCTGATAGAGTCCTTCCATTTCCTGACTTAATGAAGTTAGTGAAGAAACAAGAAGCTGACATTAGTTTTAGTACCCCTAAGAAAGCGAAAAGCATCTCTAAAGAAGATGTTGTTCCTAATTCAAACAAGGACAAACCAGCGGAGCGGTCAGAACTTAGACAGTCCGCCACTCCACCCACTGCCACTCAATGGAGGAAGGATGCTAGAACCTGTTATAAATGTGGTCAGACGGGCCATAGTGCCAGACAGTGTACGGAGGACAGTGAGGGATTGGGACACAGTGCTGTCTTCTCTATTCAGAATCAAAGACACCGAAGGAAGGCGGGCCGAGTAAATACCAGAGGCGCTATCGCGGGCTCCAGGTCCGTTGTCAAAGTCACTGTCAATGGTCATGCCGCTCCTGCCCTGTTTGACACAGGATCTCAAGTGACCCTGATTTATCGCTCGTTCTACCAAAAGTATCTGAGGGATATACCTCTTCAGTCTACGGGACAAATGAAATTGTGGGGGCTTAATTCAGGATCATATCCTGTAGATGGCAGCCTACAAGTAGTTATAGCTGTCCCTGAATTAGAAGATCAGAGTGTCGCTCCCATGAAGATTACGGCTCTTGTCTGTCCTGATACAGGGGATTCTTGTGCAGCTCCTGTGATACTTGGCACTAATTGTCCCGCAGTGCATTATGCTTTTCAGAAGTTTCTTGGAAGAGATTGGAACCCTGCAGCTCAGCCGGTGAATATATCTTCTGATCTTAGAGAACTCTGTGATGCCCTGTCTACTGGCTATCAACATGGAATGGTATATCATATCGGTGAGAGAACCGTGGAAGTTCCTGCCGGCGGGGAGAGAATTCTGAGAGTAGCCTCCAGCATTGCTCCCGATTTGCTTGAAGGGGGGAGTTATGTCCTTATGGAAACCCCTGAAGAAATGATTAACCAGAATGGCTGGATGGTGATCCCAGAGAGAAAGGACTGGAGAAATAAAGTGGAGTTATCTACCTGTGTGACAGTGAGGAACTGTTCACCGCATCCGATTGTAATTGGACCATACCAGAATATGGCCCACTGCTACCCTGTGCTTGGAGTAAATCCATACGCTGAAGTGTGCAGGATTCAAATCCGAGATGCAATCCCTAATCTCAATCTTGACTTGAGTGATCCACATTTACCAGAGGCCTGGAATCATCGACTGAAACAGAAGTTGTCTGAATTATCGGAAGTGTTCTCCATGGATGATATGGATGTAGGTTGTGCTAAAAGTGCTCAACACACTTTCCGATTGACCGATTCTACTCCCTTCCGAGAGCGACCACGGAGAGTTGCTCCAAAGGATGTTGATGAGTTAAGACAGACTCTACAGCAAATGAAAGGTCAGGGGATCATTGTGGACAGTAAGAGCCCCTATGCCTCACCTATTGTGGTGGTAAGAAAAAAATCTGGAGCAATTCGCCTATGTGTGGATTACAGAACTCTGAACCGGAGAACCTTACCTGATCAGTATACACTGCCGAGAATTGAAGAAGCTCTGGAAGCTCTGAATGGAAACTGTTGGTTCACAGTGCTGGACCTAAGATCGGGATACTATCAAGTCCCAATGGCACCTGAGGATCAGGAAAAGACAGCCTTCATATGCCCCTTGGGTTTCTTTCAGTTCACTCGTATGCCGCAAGGTACAAAAGGTGCGCCAGCAACGTTCCAAAGGTTGATGGAAAGAGTGTTAGGTGATTTAGTGCCCCGGGAATGCCTTGTATATCTTGATGACATTATTGTGTTTGGAAAGACGCTGGAAGAACATGAAGAACGACTCATGAGAGTACTCCATCGCTTAAAAGAAGAGGGGCTGAAGTTGTCGGCTGACAAATGCAAATTTTGTAGATCTTCGGTCACTTATGTAGGTCATATTGTTTCTGCTGAAGGAGTTGCTACCGATCCTGGTAAGATTGAAGCTGTGGTGAATTGGCCCCGACCGCAAAATATTACGGAGTTGCAATCTTTCTTGGGGTTTTGTGGATTCTATCGACGATTTGTGGAAGGATATTCAAAAATTGCTCGAGCCCTCCTCGACCTGTTGAAGAGTGATGCAGGAGATCCGGGAAAGAAGAAAGGGTCTTCCAAAAGCCTTTTTGGCGATAGGTGGACTGCGGATTGTGAAGAAGCATTTAAGTTGTTGAAGAAGAAATTGACAGAAGCTCCCGTTCTGGCTTATGCTGATGCACAGAAGCCATATGTGCTACATGTAGATGCCAGCTTTGAAGGATTAGGTGGCGTGCTGCACCAAGAATACCCGGCCGGGTTACGGCCCATAGCTTTCATAAGTCGAAGTCTTTCTCCCAGCGAGAAAAATTATCCAGTACATAAATTGGAGTTTTTGGTGCTCAAGTGGGCCATTGTTGATAAATTACATGACTATTTATACGGAGCCACGTTTGAAGTAAGAACAGACAACAATCCACTGACATACGTTTTGTCAACCGCTAAACTCGATGCTACAGGACATCGCTGGTTGGCAGCTTTATCCAACTACCAATTCACACTCAAGTATAAATCGGGGCCTAAGAACATTGGGGCAGATGCTCTATCAAGACGGCCTGGATTACCTAGTCCGGAAGTAGTGGATGAATGGGAAGAAGTGCCAAGTCCTGGAGTAGGAGCTTTGTGTGCCATGGCTGCTGTAGTTGAAGACCGAGTAGCCTTTTCTGAAACTCGGCTTATTGACTCTATTGGGGGAGGTCCCGAAGCTGTACCAGACATGTTTGCCTACCCTGCCGCTTTAGGATCCTTTGAGAGTTGTTCTATATCTTCAAAGCGAATGATCTGGAGTCAAAAGACTGATACTTTAATTGGACCTCTTTATCAAGCAGTGAGTTCTCAAGACAGAGAAATGTTAAAGACATCCCTACCCTCTGAATGCAGTCAACTTCTACGAGATTGGGAGAAGTTTGAAATAGACAATGGCCTACTTTATCGTGTGGTGCTGTATCATGATCACCCTGGAAGGCGCCAACTAGTTATTCCAAGCTGCTTTCAGAAGATGATTTTCCGAAGTCTGCATGATTATCATGGTCATTTGGGACCTGAGAAGACTTATGGCCTAATACAAGACCGATTCTACTGGCCCAAAATGAGAGATACCGTGACTCGTCTGTGTAGGTGCTGTCGCAGATGTTTGCAGAGGAAGACTGTCCCGGTTCGAGCGGCCTTCATGGGACACTTGAAGAGTTCGGGCCCCATGGATCTTGTCTGCATAGACTTCCTTTGTATTGACAACGACTCCAGAGGATTTGGAAATGTATTGGTGGTGACTGATCACTTCACACGATATGCTCAAGCCTTTCCGACTAAGGATCAAAAAGCAGTCACTGTTGCAAGAGTGCTTTGGGAAAAGTATTTTATCCATTATGGCTTACCACACCGGTTGCATTCTGATCAAGGCCGGGATTTTGAGAGTAACCTGATCAAAGAGTTACTTCAGTTGTTGAACATCCGCAAAAGTCGGACGACGCCTTACCATCCAGAGGGAGATGCCCTTCCTGAAAGATTTAACAGGACTTTACTTGATATGCTTGGTACCTTACGAATTGAGGATAAGCGATCCTGGAGTCGAAAAGTGGAGGCTATGGTGCATGCCTATAATAGTACAAGGCACGAGAGCACAGGATATTCACCATACTTTCTGATGTTTGGAAGAGAGCCTAGGCTACCTATTGACATCTTGTTGGGAGTCTCTACCGATGGTATCAGTCATCGAGATCATTACCGATACGTGGCACGTTTGAAAGAAACGCTTAAGAGTGCTTATCAGCTGGCTGAGGAAAATGCGACCAAAGTGAATGAAGGAAATAAAAGGAGATTTGATCTTCAAGTAAGATACCGAGAATTGAACCCTGGGGACCATGTTCTGCTACGGAATTTGGGAGCATCTGCAAAACATAAGCTGGCTGATCGATGGCGCAGTGAACTCTTTACAGTGGTCGATCGGTTGCCTGGAATACCAGTCTACAAAATAAAAGGACGGGACGGGAGGATCAGGACTTGGCATAGAAATCATTTGTTGCCTGTACCTCAGATTGATGGTATGGATATCTCCAATGATGGCTCGGCCTGCGATTCTCCACAGTCCTTAGCCGATATTCCACCTGACCTTCCTGAAACTCCTGAGAGTGATTGGACTGTGGCTCCTGAAGTTCCTAGATCACCAGTATCTTCTCCTTCAGGGAGACCTATGAACCCTCAAACTCCAGAATTCGTACCTAGATCTGTGTCTACAGATGAGCAGGGATCTAGCTCTCCTACGCCACCAGCACCATCCCCTCCCATGGCAGACAACCCTAGTTTAGGGCCTGGACATGCTAGTTTACCTCAGAGAGAGGTACGGAGAGGAGAGAGAATTAGACACCCTCCACCTATGCTGACATATGATAGTTTGGGGGACCCCAGATTTACTACTCAGCCTCATTTATACCATGCTTGGGTGGGTGCAGTGTCCACTTTGGTCAATATGTTACCAATTTTCGCTCCTGCTGGCATGTATACCTATTAACCTGTTGTGACTCTGTAAATGCAAAAGCAACCATATTGATATTGTCATTGGTAATGTTGACTGTATACTATGACTTTGTATGTCTTTGACGTGACGTAAAGATTTCACCAGAGGGAGAGTGTAGGGAACTGCCATTTCTACTAGTATATAATGTATCTGGCTTCTTTGCCCCTGCAGTTTGGCTTCAGAGACCCCAGGCATTTAGTGCAAGTTTTGTTTTGTAAATACAGTGAGTCAGACACATGTGAGGCAGAGCTGCTGGGGGGAGAGATGTGAGCAGAGCTGCTGAGACAGACATGTTATGTCTGGGGGAGTCTAAGAGCCACTTGTTCCTCTTTACTTCACAGTATATAGTTAGGTATGTGTTACCCCCTATATACTCACAGGACCTAGCTAGTAACCGTAGTTAGGGATCCATATATATATATAGTTCAGGGCAGTGATAGGTTAGGCTTCCGAAGGCCAACTAGCTAGTTAGAGGCCCGGTGGCACTAGTAGTTTAGCTGGCAGGTTAAGGACTCAGTGTTAGGGTAGTCAGGCCTGCATCTACTGCCATCACCGTCGCCCTGTTTGCTGCCTGTGAAGAATCTCACCATCATCATCATCTCCTGATCGGCTGTCTGTCATCTCCTGGAAGAATCCGAGGATCCACAGTCATCCACAGGGGCCCCTGCATCTCTTCTGTTGCCTGGAGGTATTGTGCACCGGAATCTTGCTATATATCTATATATATATACCCGGGTATATAACCTAAGACGGTTGAGGACTTGCTGGTTGTTGTAGTACTGCTGTGTTCTGAGTATATTTTATGTATGTATTATTACCCTGTTGATTCTTATAAAGCTACTGTTATAACCTTATGTGGTATCTGTATGTATTCTTCAGACTGTGAGATTAGTACAGTGATCCTTGTTAAGGCTACTAACTGTACTTCATGGGTAAGTCCCAGGAAGAGATCCTCCCTGTAATACAGAGGCTCTATCCTGGGTGGAGGCACTGATATATTTCATATATGTTCCCACTCTTCCCTTCAGCGAAGGCTTCAGGTCCCATTATACACACAGGTCAGCGCCAGAGTCTGTTGCGGGAGGGATAATACTCATACCCCCCCCCCAAATAGGGCTACACATGTTTGTAGCTGGTGTAGATATCAGGGATCATTTCTGCCAGTAAACTGGTATAAATGGTCATGAATCTGCCAGGGTCAAGGGACCCACTCATGACCTACCACATGCCTCGCCATATTTGAGGAAAGTGGTGAGGGCACTGTAAAAGTAAAAAAAAAATGTCACACATTTTTTGAGCAAAAGCCTAATATAGGCAAAAATGTGCAACTTTTTCATGTCTTGTATTCCAGCAAACTGTCTACAAGGCATGATAAATCTCTTCCATAATACTGCAGGGAATTTCACACAGATTCACTCAATAGTACCTTTTTATTGTGATCTAATATCTCCTTGAGACTCCCTTTAAGAACTGACTTCTTTTCAACCCCATGCATTTCTGTTCCTCTTTTAGAAGCCTCCATGTTCGGTCTGCAGTGACAGCTGTCCAGCAGGATCCAGGAAAGTGATACTGAAAGGAAAGCCACCCTGCTGCTATGGCTGTGTCCTCTGTCCCAGAGGAGAGATCACCAATCACACTGGTAAGAAGAAATGGCACCGTCATAATACTTGCACTTGCAACTATGCATTTTATTCAGAAGCGTAGCTAGGGGTTCGGCACAGGGGGGCAAACATATCCAAGTGGGCCCCTACCTGGGTATACCGTTGTTATCACTATATGGAGACCACAGATACTGGCTGTACACAGGGCTCTTCATACAGTTGAAGTAAATACAGTATAGGGAAATGTTGTGACTTACAGGTGACGTCTCTAACTGTAATCTTGTAAGAGACAGCCAATGTTGTCCTAAGCTTCATTTGTCTGTATAAACTGTTAATGTTGAATGTATTTCTGTGATTCTGTTCCTTTAAGACAGCAGCCATTGTAATTGTGACATGATGCTGGAGTGACTCCCCCCCCCCTTTTATGTCAGCTTGCCTGTTCTGCAGACAGAATGTGAGCAGAGAAGCAGGAAGTGACGAGACAGAGAGCAGCAGCCATCTTAGCAAGTGTTGTATTGAACTGGTGTGGAGATTTTTCTGTACAGCTAAGCTGTATCTTGGTCCAGAGACAAACAGAGTGTAAAGAGACAACAGGACTAGTGAGTCCACGTGAAAGGAACTGTGCTCAGTGGCTGATCAGTGAGACTGACATTGTGACTGTGTATATGGATACCACAGATAGAGACTCGCAGTGCTGTTGATGTACTGGACAGCACCTGCTAAACCCCGGCTTACATCCCAGCTCAGTGTATGGATTCGGCAGGACTGTCAGTGTGCTGAGTGGAATCTGCTGTTGGATTACATTGCATTCATTGGGTTTCCCTGTTAAAGAGGACTTCATTTCTCCCAAGATCCTGATAACAGTGAGGAGAGGACGTTTCACTATAAAAGAAAGGAACGACTTTGGGCCCCACCGCGTGCTTCTACAGACTGTAAGCGGTCCACCTGGACCACTGGGGAAAAGGGGGTGCACCCAAATGTGATGTCAGGGTCAGTTAGGGATAGTTTTGAGTATATTGTTCATTCAGTGTCCATACTGCAGAATTGGACAGAGTAAAAGTAGAAACCATTGCAGAATTTGCCTTGAAATTGTTCATGCTATATTGTATATTTTGCTTGTCTTTATCCCTGTCATTTTACCTTCAAATAGCCTTTATTAACTTATAGTAAATATATATTCCTTTCTTGAACTACCGCGTGTGCGTTCATTTCTGGTTGCGGAGACCAAACCACCTGCCTTGCTCTCGGTTCACAATCTTTCACATTTCTCGTCTTTTCCATCTGGACCGCCATGACCACTTCTTCCATTCGCAGCTTGTCTCTGTAAAGTTTGCAGCACAGACATTTTTGGCTCCTCACTTTTCCAGACATGTGACCCACATTTTCCTTGCCTATACAAAGTCTCCATCCTGCTGCTACCCCCAATTATAAAATACATGATATAAAAATCCCCTGTAAACATATGATACCCCCATATGTATCTTAAATTAACAATGCCCCTTTGTGCCCCTTAATTAATTCCTCCTGTGTGCCCCCTTAAAGGGATTGTTTGGGATCAGAAATATTAATGCAGGCAGCAGGTCAGGGTTGTAAATAAAAACGCACTGACACTTACCTGCATCCCCCCTTTGTCCCTATCCTGGGCCAGCCATCACCTTCACTGCACTATATGTATACGGAGCGGCTGCAGCACTGATGTCAAGTTGAAGGGACCGCTGCAGCCAATCACCGCTCTCTACAGTACAGCAGTATATAGTGTTGGGTCGCTGTGATTCCACTGTTGTGACATCTCGCTGCAGCCGCTCGGTATACAAGCAAAAGTGACAGACAGCTCAGTGTAAGTAAAGGGGGGGAAAGTACATTATAACGCTCGCCTGCTGCCTACATTTAAAATGTATGATAGTACAATCCTTTAAATTAATAGTGCCCCTCAATTAATAATGCCCCTGTGCCCCCCAATTAATAATACTCCTCTATGCCCCTTAAATCAATAATGCCCCTATGCCCCCCCAATTAATAATACTCCTGTATGCCCCCTTAAATCAATAATGTGCCTGTGCCCCCCCCAAAAAATACTCCTGTATGCCTGCTAATGCCTCAGCTAATAATGCCCCTTAATTAATAGTTCTCCTGTATATTCCCTTAAAGGGGTTGTCCAGGAAATGTAGAACTGGTGCAGGAGGCCGGGGAAGGTGAAATATAAAAAAAAAAACAAAAAACATACTCTCCTGTCCCAGGCACTTCGGTGTCCCCCGTTGCTGTCATGTCCAGCGTTCGACCAGACAATGGTGGGGAACATCGGAGCGCTGGAGACTGTTGAATATGTTGGGTTTTTTTATGTTTTACCTTCTCCGGCCTCCTGCCCAATTACTGTAATTCCTGGACAACCCCTTTATATCAAAAATGCCCACCTTAAATTAGTATAGCCCAATACCCTCTTACATAAATACTGCCTCCCAATAGCCCCCTTATATTAATAATACCCCTGCTTGCCCTAATGACCCCTTATGGTTATTAGCCCTTAATATTTTTAAGGCTTCCCACCTCCCCCCCCCCACAAAAAAAAAAAAAAACAACAATAATACTCACCTGCCTCCAATTTCCCTGCTTGGACTTGCCACCGCCGACTCTCCTTGCTGTATCCTGCAGCCTACAAGATGCCGTTACTACAGGACGTCTGTGTCCCAGCACCGGCGGCGTTATGTACTGATGTCATTATGCCAGCCTGGGCCAGGACACTGACGTCTTAATTGTTGCTAGGGGACCTGTGTAAGGTTGGGTTCACACTTGTGCCGGAGTCCGTCTGTCGCGAATCCGACTGAAAATCTCGGGAAACTATATAGGGACTGGATAGTGAAAGGTTTTTAAAGGGTTTTTAAAGCAATGTGTGGGTGTGCGCTTGCACCCTCTGCTCCGCGAATCCAGATTTTTTCACTGGAAACAAAGTCGGACATGCAGGACTTTGTTTCCAGTGAAAAAAACTGGATTCGCAGCGCAGAGGGTGTAAGCGCACACCGGCACATTGCTTTAAAAACCCATTCAAGTGAATGGATTTTTAAGCAATGCGTCGCTAACTTTTCGCTATCCAGTCCCTATACAGTTTCCTGAGATTTTCAGTCGGATTTGCAGCGGACGGACTCCGGCGCAAGTGTGAACCCACCCTAAGACGCAATCCACTATAAGCCTGTCGCCCCCAACCTTTTTCGCACCAAGGACCAGTTTTCCGCAGCCCGGTGGGGGGGGGGGGGTGGAGGGTGTTGCGGGGTAATAGCCTCCACGGGTAATAGCCTCCTCACATAAGTAATACTATTACCTGTGGAGGGCACTATTACTATAATAGTGCTCTAATAGCACCCCCCAAAGGTAATAGTTCCCTCCCCCACATAAGTAATGATGTTACCTGTGGGGGGGGCACTATTACTGTAATAGTGAGCTAAGAGTAACCCCCTCCCCCCCACACAGGTTATAGTCCCCCTCCCCCACATACCATTCCATATACACTTGCTCTGTATAGTTTTAATGTGATGTGGTGTGGGGGGGGGCCTCCTCTCGCACACAGCCTGTGCGCATCTACTATTTTCTTCCCACTGGAAACGTAGAATAGCGGTCAAGGTTCCGGGCGGGACCTCCTCGTGCACACAGCCTGTGCGCATCTTCTACTTTCCTCCAGGAACCTTGACCCCCTATTCTATATTTCTATTAGAAAGAAAATAGTATATGCGCACAGGCGGTGTACAGGAGGAGGCCCTGCTCACCCCATCACTGCTACATGTACAGGTTATAGAATGGCAGAACTGAAAGCTAATAGCTTTCTGCTCTGTCATGTATTTCAACTGCGTTGGTGTCCTGTGCCGATGCAGTTGAAATTTTTATGTGCCCTTGCGGCACTCTGCCCCTCCACTAGCTACGCCTATGTCTTTTATTACTATTTTAAGAAGGCCATTCACATTATATTGGCTGAACCTGCTTATTTCCATGGGACAGACTGAACATCAGTGCAGCATCCTAATGGACACTGGTAAAATGTTTGTTTATTGTGTTATGTATGTGCCACTGTATGTATATAGTTCTGTAGCTTCCTGGTGTATCCCCCTTTTAGGGAGCGTTGCACTGTGAATGGTACATCCCTCCTTTTCTTGAGCAATGGTCCAACCCAACCAACAGTTGGCTGAGGCAAGAAGAAGTCTGAGTGCAGTTGAGTCTTCTAGGAGCAGCCAAATGGAGCAGTACTGAGAGAGAGTCCGTTCCAGCCTCCAAGGAGGGAAGTACTGTATTAGGGTTTTAGTTAGAGCAAGAGTCCAGCTTCTCCAATGCTGAAGCGCTAAGACTGGGAAGATACCAACTGTAAGTCTCCAGAGAAAAGGGAAAGTGACAACTTAGAGGAGAATTTGAGGTTTGCAGGAGCCTCAAAGTCTGGACCTTGGAAACCCCTCAGGTAGATAGAGATCCTTGGGACTTGTACATATTAGACCCCATATATAGTGGGAAAGATGGGAGTCTAATTATACAAAAGTGGAGTTATTAGGCACTTGAATAACACTGTATATTGTCCATCCCCTTGCTGTAAAAACCATGATCTGGCTCAGTACCATATTCTACAGTGGAACTCCAATTTTACTACTGCTCCCATCTGAAAGCTTCATCTGTTGGTGTTATCTCAGTAACATTATCTCATTTGGTTCAACTGCAACAGCAACTGTTGTCCTCCTGAGTAATTCCTGCGCTTACCATTAAAGTCCCTTCCAACCACCATCACCTTGTTCAGCGAGAGTAGAGGACTCCTACAACATGAAGCACCCTAGGGCAACTATCACCACCCACAGGTACACGGTATGTCACCTCAACACTGCCCTAACTCAGGAGGTGGGCTATAGGAGTTGGTTGAGTAATCCAGGCCGCCATTGACAAAAACTACTACTCCCAAATTCTAGTTCTCTCCAGTGGATTGTGGTATCTGTTGTGTACTGTATAATATATCCAACCATAGTTCACTCTGTATATGTCGGAGGAAGTAAGGATTGGGCATGTTGAAATTCCGAGGTGCCTGAGAGTGACTATTTCCCCACTACCAGTCCTCATCAGGACACATTCACATTTGCTCGAATTAAACATGGGGAGTTTGTTAAGAACAGCTGACAATGAAAGTGAATGGCCGGCTTAACAGTGTGACTGATTTGTTTTCTTATAGACATGATCAGCTGTTGGCAATGCCCAGATGACCTATGGCCAAATGAGAAGAAAGATGAATGTATTCAAAAACAAGTGACCTATCGGACCTATGAAGAAATACTGGGTACAACCCTTACCTGCAGTGCCATAGTGCTTTTGATAGCTTCTCTGTTAACCCTTGCCATCTTCACCCATTGTCAGAACTCTCCAGTCATTAAGGCCACCAACAGATGCCTAAGTTTCCTTCTTCTTTTGTCCCTCACTTTTACATTCGGCAGCTGTCTACTCTTCATTGGATATCCAGGGCAGATAACATGGTTACTACGTCAAACCATATTTGGAGTGTCTTTTACAGTCTCAGTGTCCTCCTTGTTGGCTAAAACTATACTTGTTGTTGTGACCTTTCGAGCTACCAAACCTGGAAGCAGGCTGAGAAGATTCATGGGGAAGAAGCTTCCATGGTTCATTGTTGGATTTTGCTCCTCTGTTCAGGTTCTTATCTGTGCCGTGTGGTTGGGAACATGTCCTCCTACTTCATTTTTTGATATCTATTCACAGCCTGGACTGATAGTCATTGAATGTGACGAGCATGTTGGCTTCTATGTAATGCTGTCATATATTGGTTGTCTTGGTATAGGATGTTTTGTCATAGCTTTTACAGCTCGGAATCTACCTGACAGATACAATGAAGCAAAGTTCATTACATTCAGCATGTTGGTCTCCTTCAGTGCTTGGATTCCCTTCATACAAGGGTACCTGAGCACCAAAGGGAAGTACACAGTAGCTGTAGAAGTATTTGCCATCCTGGTATCGGCTGCTGGGGTGCTGGGCTGTATTTTCTTTCCGAAATTTTTCATAATTTCACATACAGCAGAAAGGAAGAAGATGGCAGCAAGAACATTTCCAAGGCGATCTACAAAATTTCTAGTTAAAGATCATTTGACTGTGTCTAAAATGAGTAGATCAAATCTTTACTTAGAGTGATTTGTGTGAAATGTTTTAGAAAAATGCTGCTGCAGTTCTTAGTGCAATGTTTTGAGTCTAAGCAAGGTATGACCAGCCTCAATACCTATGTAGCGAATCTCCCATAGACTGAAATGAAACTGTACATGCAAAAGATTGAAGGTTCCCTATTGACCCATCTCAAACCTTCCCTTCTTCTCCAAAATCTTGGAACGCTTGGTCTATTCTCGTTTAATCCGCTATCTTTCTGCTAACTCTCTTCTTGACCCCTTACAATCTGACTTCCGCACTCTGCACTCTACTGAAACGGCCCTGTGATGATTCCACTTAAATATGGCTATAACTCAAAGATGTATTTTGATCTCTGGGTATCGTATCTCCCTCTTAATTCTATTTAATTTAACTGTGCGTAGCTCTAATCCTAGGTGTATGTTGTCAGTAGTGGCAACAATGTAACAATAGGGCTTTGTACTCATCCCAGAATGGCTCCATTGAATTCCTACATAGCCCTGGGTGATCAAATACACATGTATTGTTTGGCCTGGGCTGTTGATCCGACCTGGTTGATAACATAGAGAAAGCATTGTATCATTCCACTTGGTCCCATCTCCTTACAAAGAATCTTGACTTGAGTGCGTTAATCAATCAGACTTGCCGTCGCCGGTGACCTCATTCTGGGTGGTTTAATCAAGGGTATAAAAGATGAGGTAAGAGGTCAGTGAGAGAGACTACAGAAAATACTGTGAAGAGACTACATAGAAGAGACTTCTGAGGTTATACTGTGATGAGCAGGCAGGCTGGAATGCTGTGATGCTGCTGCTAGGAGCCTCCACTGGTTATCTCCACATGTTATGTGTGAGTGTTGGACTATAGAGCCACATCAAAGATATGTGTGGTAAAGTAATTATTTCACTTTTATTCCCTTTTTATTTTAAGTGCTGTATATTGTAACTAGTAACTGTTAATGCTTGCATACATCTGCATATCTGTTCTGAACTGCATGTGTTAGATGTTAATACCGACCCATTTAGGGGTTAATAAAATTTAGAAAGCTTGTCTTGTATTTATCTTGTGGACCCAACACTCTCTGGCGGTGAGTGTGGTTTTTTTATGAAAGAAGTCTCAGGTGTGGGCCAACGCGGTGATGGCGCACTGAGGATCTTTCACAGGCCCTCACAAAAGTCTCCAGTGATCTCCTGACAGCTAAATCTAATGGTGACTTCTCTCTTCTTATTGTTCTGGATCTGTCAGCAGCATTTGACCCTGCTGACCATCAACTCCTCCTCACTATGCTCAACTCAGTCGGCCTCCGTGTTCTCCTGGTTCTCCTCAGTGTATCTTTTGCGGGCTCTGTCTCTTCCCCTTCCTGTTGGGGTTCCCCAGGGCTCGGCCCAGGGCCCCTGGTTTTCTCTCACTACACAGCCCTTTCCTTCACCCCCCCATATCCAATCACTTGCACGCTCATGTCATCTCCACCTCAAAAACATCTTGAGAATCCGCCCTTTCCTTACTACAGATACATTAAAGACGCTTATAGTCGCCCTGATTCATTCTCGCCTTGACTACTGTAACTCTTCCCTTTACTAAACTCTCTCCTCTACAATCTATTCTGAATTCAGCGGCCAGGCTCATCTATCAGTCTAGATGCTACAGCGATGCCTCCGGTCTGTGCTGGTCACTACATTGGCTGCCTATTCAATACAGAATACAATATAAACTTATCACCCTCATTCACAAGGCTCTCCATAATGCTGCACCTCCCTACATTTCCTCCCTCATCTCTGTCTACCGCCCAACCCGTGCTCTCCGTTCACTCAATGACCTAAGACTAACATCCTCTATTATCAGAACCTCCCACGCTCGTATACAAGACTTCTCCCGAGTTGCACCACTTCTCTGGAATGCTCTATCCTGGACAATCAGATTAACTCCAAATTTCTACAGCTTCAAGCGCAAACTAAAGACATATCTTTTCAGACAGGCCTATCACAACTCCTAATGTAAACCCTTCCGCAGATAGAATCCCTAAAACAAACCCTCCTCTGTTCACGCTCCCGCATTACCTCACAGAATATGATGCCGTATCAGACTAACTTTATATGTCCAGGCACCATCTGCACGTTAAAGGACACGACTGGTGAAAGCTCATTCAGCTTTATATATGTGTAATGACAGTAACCTCTATTACAAAAATGTCTGGACTACTGTATAAGCAATGCTACCTCCGATGCCGCCCCTGCTACCTCTTGTGTCACCCCCTCTACCTCATAGATTGTAAGCTCTTGCGAGCAGGGCCCTCAGTCCCACATTGTGTGAATTGCCTATTTCTTTGTAATGTATCTTTTTTGTCTGTACTTGAACACTACAAATTGTACAGTGCTGTGGAATATGTTGGCGCTATATAAATAAAATGTATTATTATTATTATTATTATTATTAGTACAATTGGGGATCCCACCCTGGGCTATTTGTAGAATTTCTCCTTTAATCCAGTTGTCACAAGCAAAAACTCTATAGCATCAAACAAGACCCATATCTGCAAAGTGCTCAAACTTTAACTTTGTACATGTGACATATAAAGCTCGTCCACCTAGAGAGTGCAGATGTACTGGGTGACAAACAATATAATCTTCTTACTTTTCATATTCCAGACAATTCTCCAGGACATGATTTGCAGGAACTGAATATAGAAAAATAACATCAACCTGTCATTTCAATAATCAGGTGAGTTACAGAAAAAAGATCTTCCACATCGGCTTCACAGGTCTGGGGCTTATAAATGTCTGGTCCCTGCCTGCACGTATCACCAACATCAAGGAGACCGGTCATCACATTTCTGTGTATCTAGGTTATAGAGAATTTATATATATATTTACATTCTCAACCAATATCCAAAAGAAAAACAACAGAGGAGATTTTCTTTTTGTTCTTACATTTGGTTTCTAGAGCTGGATGTATAATGTACTTTGTATCTGATACACATTTACCTTTACTTGTACTATTATATATTTCATTCTTTATTTGGCAAGTGTCATGTTATGAGAATAAAAGCTTAGAAGCACATGGGCTATACCATCCCGGAGACATGATCATCGGTGCCATTATATCAGTGAATGGGGTGGTGCGTGATCGAAAGCTGACATTCAGAGAGAAGCCAATGGAAAACCTTTCAGTACTGTAAGTAGAACAATGAGTGTGGATAGAAAAACTCACTTTATTGCCCAATCACAGCCTAGCTTGTATACCTGTATTGTGATAAATAAATGCTGTGCTGTGATTGGCTACTTTTGGGTTTTATTTTCCATGGACAGGGACTTCTACGACGTCTATGTCCCAATGACGGCCCATAAACTCCATGTAGCTCGATGTTCTCAAAGTCTTCTATTCCACATAAGATAATTGCAAACCAAAATAAAAAAACCCATATATTTCTAATAGTTCAACCATACTGAAAACAACAAAAAATACAATGTTCTGTCACTTTAAGAGGGACAATTAGGCACATTCATCATGAGTGGAATTTTGAAGTTATTTTGCCTTGGTTTGTTGTTTTCTTCCATATGTAGACACATCTATTATTTTGGTTTATGTGTATCTTTTTTTTTTTTAGTGTTTTTTTTTTATATTATTGGCTTTGTGTGTGACAAGTGAGGTCACCCACTCTGTAACTTCCATATCCCCACAGTGCCTGCCCATATACTCTGTTCTGGCATATGGATATCTTAGGCTACATGCACACGACTGAATAAACAGACCTAAAAAACTGACTGAAACTGACCATTTTTAATGTCCATTATTCATCAGAGTGTCACTTCTTTTCATCAGTTTTCTGACTGTGTGTCTGTTTTAATATGTTTTGCAGCAGTTTTTCAACCATTTTTTATTGTCAGTTTTTAACTGAAACATTGGAGATAAATGAATGTCAAAAACTGACCCATAGACTTGTATTGGGTCCATCAGGCTGGAAAAATGGACAAAAACAGAACATGTCCTATTTTTTAATAGACGTTATTTATGGTCAGTTAAAATCAGGACACGTGTTTGTACCCATTGACTTCCATTGTTTTAATAATGGACTTGTGACGGACGTTAAAAAAGTCTGTTCTACATGTCTGTTTTTCAGTGTTATGTGTACAGGGTCCTTAGAGGGATTGTTTACCACGTCCATGATTATCAGCGAGAGCTGCACCATATCCATCCAACTTCTGCTGACAACACCCATGTCCATTATCTGCGTCTTGTTTGCCTTCCACAGAGTGGCCACTGGATTTTCTCAGCCTTGGAGTAGATCCAAGTCATCAGCACATATACATGGGGGGATCCAGTTTCTGCAAACTACTCTAGTGCCAATGATCCAAGCTCTATTACCATAGATATACTGTAGATATAACATATTTCTTCATGCTGATCTATCTCATTGTCCCTATTCATATAGAATCTATCAGGAAAAATATCAGACAGCTCTCACTGTACTATTTGCCATTGAAGAAATCAATAGGAATGAAGATCTTCTACCAAACATCACTTTGGGATTTCACCTCTTTGAATCCTTCATGAATGAAGCCATGACATTGAAAGCTTACATAAGAATATTAAGTGGATGGGGCTTCCAAATTCTCAATTATAAATGTACAAGTCAAGGAGATTTGCTTGCTATGGTGGGGTTTGCATCCTCAGGTCTTTCGTGTTTGGTGGCAAATACATTTGGAATGTACGGTTACCCACAGGTAGGTCACTGAAGTCCTTCTACTGCCATGATACAGGGATAGAAATTGAGACTGATGTAGCGATCACTCTGGGCTTAGCTTCCGAAACTGCAGTTGATATCTCCAAGGGAAGTGTTGGCCGGCTATACATTTACCCTGAACTACAACACATTGAGCATTCATATAGACCGCTAACCATGTAATACGTAGATGGTCCTGGTCCAACCAGAGCAAAAGCCACTATTAGCATTGACTAATAGTCCCCAGGAGATGGATCCTCTATAATTGCCATATAATGGTTGTCCTGGTCAGATGTTAATAGTCTTGTCCTGTACAAAATTCTTTATTCTGAATAAAATCATAGGAACACAGGGTGCAACATGACTCCATAGCTGTCTATGGCCTTTGTATTACAAAGCTCTATAACATGGAGTCGTAACATATAAGCATTACATTTACAGATGAGCGAACAAGTCTGTAACCAGTTTCAGATTTGTTTGAATTATTATACTATGGGGTCTCTTCAGACAGAGGACCAGGGTAGGCCCCTAAACATAACAAACTCTCTTACTCACCTCTCCTGGACTTTGTCACGGCATCCGTTGTGTGTCCCTGTTCTCTTCAGACCTCTTCTGGCCTCCTGAATGGCGCAGGTAGCCACGTGGAGCAATCCAATGTCATGATGCTTAGACGCTACTTTCTAGGCAAGCACTCAGAGCTTTCCTAGCACACAAATGTATGCAGATAAAGAGATACAAACAGAACATTTCTTAATAGTCTTAATTAAATTTTATTTTTCAATAAATTACTGATTACCCCCAGCCCCGACCTAAACAGGGACACAAAAAATAACAATATAAATCTATTATGACAATGCTTTTTAGCATAGAACATAATTTTTTCACATTGTATAATTTCCTTAAGGCTGATGCCCCACGTTGCGAAAGCAAATTTTGCAGTGTTTTTTTGGGCAAAAGCCAAGAATGACTACACAAGGAAAGGGAAATATATAGGAAGCTCTTATACTTCTACCTTCTGCTCAATCCACTCCTGGCTTTGGCTCAAAAACCACATCAAAACTTGAAACAAAAAAGCTGTGTTTCCGCAATTGAAGGTCTCAGCCTAAGGCCAAGGTCCCATGTTGTGAATACATAGCGTTTTGGCTGCAGTAGAAAACCGTGCAGCAAAAAATGCTGCGTATTACAATACCTGTAAAGTGGATAGGATTCCTGCTAATCCCAACCACACATTACAGAAAAAAATCTGCAGAAGAAATGCTGCAATTTCAAAAAACGTTGCTTTTTGTAAGTCGCAGCATGTCAATTATACTTGCGGAAATGCTGTCGGTTTCTGTATAGGTTTCTCTAACCATTTTAGCGATGACAATCTTTTTATCTTGATCAGTTGCCAGTAGATACAACCATGAATGCAGATACTTTCTATGGTCTGGGACTTGTCAGGAAACCAGTCATGATTTCCTTATTGTGTCCAGGTTATTTTTTTTTTTGTGCATTTAGTATCCTTGACTGATGTCCTCAATAAGGAAATCGCCACTGGGTTTCTGACAAGTCCCACACCATAAAAATTGTCATGACTGAGATAAATAGAGAAAATGTATAAAACTCTGAAAAACTATCTGTATTAATTTACAAAATTTTTAATTTTTTTATGTTTTATTTAAGTATTAAAACATAACAACCATTATATAAATTGCTATTATCGTACTACCTGCAGAATAAAGGTAGCATGTAATTTTTACTGCCCTGTGAAAGTCGTAAAAACAAATCCCATAAGAAAATGGTGCAACTACATTTATTTTCCCCAATTCCACCCCATTATGAATTTTTCTCCAGCTTCCCAGTAGATTGCACAGAATATTAACTGGTGGCTTCCATATATAACAGATTGAACCTCCTTCTGCTGCATGTTCATTCTTGACTCCTTTCCAAAAGCCATAACTTTTCTTTCTTCCATTCATTGAGCCATATGAGGGTTTAATTTTTGCTGGACAAATTGTACTTTGTAATGGTACCATTTAATATACTGTACAATGTACTGGGAAGCTGGAAAAAAAAATTCAGAACGGGGGTGGAATTGGAGAAAAACTGTGTTTCCGCGAATTTTCTTACAGGCTTTGTTTTTATTGTGTTTACTGTGCAGGCTAAATGAAATGTCACCTGTATTCTATGGGTTAGTATGACTCTGGTGATACCAAATATATACAGTTTTATGTTTTAACCCCTTAAAAAAACTTTGCAAAAAAAAAAATTTCTTGGAGTCGCCATTCTGACACCCATAACGTTTTTATATTTCCATGTACAGAGATGCATAAGGAATCTTTTTTTGCAGAGACAGATGTAATATTTAGTTATAGAATTTTGAGGTATCTCTATTGCTTTGATTGCTTTTTGTTAGAATTTTTTTGGGAGGCTTTTTTGTCTCTTGATTTTTTTCCCCTCTACATCGTTTACCATATGGAAAAATATTTTATTTTTGGGTTTTCGGACACAGGGTTAACTAATGTTTTAACTTTATTTATGTACTTTTATATGTATTCTAAGGTCAGGGGGGTGATTTGAATTTTTAATTCTTTCTTATTCCCCTAATATTTGTTTATACTGTCACTTTTAGACTCCCTAGAGGCCCTGAACCCCCGGGGGTCTGACCACTAATACAATGCATTGCAAACTTGTGGCATTTCTATGACAGGCTGTATAGGGCAACCTGAAATAGAATTTAATGCAAGACAAGCCCGGGTGCCTTAAATAGGCTCCTGGCTGTCTTGGCAATGGATTGCTCAATATTTGTCTGAAACTGGACAACCCCCTTAAGTCTGTTATGAGTGGAAACCACAAAACATAAGTGAACAGAACCTAAGAGCTTGAGTTGTCCTCATCTGTCAAGTTGGAATCCACCAAATCTTCTTAAATTTGGATTATTAATGTCCATTCCAATGTATTTGCCATTGGATGTCGTGTAAGGTGGTGACACATAAGTCAGACTTGTTGATGGCTTCTTTTCTATTACAGATCAGCTATGGTGCCACAGACCCTCTTTTAAGTAACAAGTTGATGTTCCCATATTTCTACCGCACAGTCCCCAGCTCAGTCCATTTACACAATGCATTGAATTCAGTGCTGAAGTATTTTGGTTGGACTTGGGTTGGAATTATTTATACAGATGTTGACAGCAATGAAAATGCAATTCAGAAATTAAAATTTTCCATTATGAGAGGAGGGGGATGTATTGAGTTCATAGAAAAGTTCTTCAGCTCCAACAACCACAAGTCCATTGAACATATACAAATGGCCAATGTTATTTCTAAATCCTCAGCAACTGTGATTGTCTTCTGGGCTGATCTGGAGTTTACATTTAAATTATACCGATTACTTAAGCAATTGATAAATACAAAGAAAGTCTGGATCCTCCTTACAGACATGGATTATCTTCTGATCCCATTTACAGACACACTGGACCTCAACCGCTTTCATGGGACCTTGGCAATTCAGATACAAAAACTGGAAATTCCTGGATTTATGCCTTTTCTCTGGAACATCACACTGGACCAATATACCGGTTGTGAGTTTATTTACTTTTTTTGAGTACATCATATATGATTGTGAAGAAGTCAATGGTAGTGTTCTCTATCACACATGCAAACATGACGAGAAGAAGAAAAAGATGATGATGGGATTAGAGACTCTGGTGGACAGCTATCAAGTGTATAACGCCATATATGCCTTGGCTCATGCTCTTCATATGGTTATGGATTCTAAGTCCTGGAAAGTATTGCACAGAGAGAGAACAGCGCCATCTTACCAACTTCCATGGAAGGTGACTTGAATGACCTTTATCATACAGATAGCAATTATTCATAATTAATGTAAATGTCCGCACTTAAAGGGGTTTTATACCGATGACCAAGGCACAATTTAGACCATCAGTATTGAATGGGTGGGGGTCTTGCTCCCGGACCCTGCACCGATCAGCTAATCCGGCCGTCTCCCAGCATTAGAAGCTACTGCACAGGAAAGGGTTGGAAGCAGCTTTGTTCCTATTTAAGTAATAGACGCAGAGCTGCAGTGCAACAGCAGTTTTTCTGTTTTAGTTCCTGAAGTTGGTATCCTTAAAACTATAGATCCCATGATGCCCTCTTCCCAGCATGGCCTTCACCATCTCTAGTCTGCTTTTAGTTTGGTGCATGGATTGTAGTACTTGGTCGTTTAAACCAGTCAGTGAGAATATTATCTACTTACTGGGCATGCAGCAAAACTCACTGGGTATGACTAATATTTCTGGGGGTGTCAGGAGTCTGGCATGGGGCAATAGACAGATGTGACTCCTTTCTGAGAAAAGTTTGTCTCTGAAGAGACAATAGGGAATATTTACTAATATTATCTAAGTTTTAGTGCAACCTTAGACTAGATTTATCAATGTGTCTAATGCGGTTTTGTCGTATTATTCCCGTCGTATTATTAGGCTGTGTAATCTAAGCTTACACCTCCCTCAGTTGGCTTAGTTTACCCAGAAAATTGTGCAGTAATGTGGTATGTTACGCAACTTAGGTCAAGACCACTTGCCCATGAAGGCATGTATCTTTTTTGCGCAAGCAGTAAAAAAAATCTGAAAAGTGTCCAAAACACATCATAAACGTGGTACAAAGTACAAGGCATGTTGGACAGAGTTTTGGCACAAACGATGCCAGAATTCTGGTGCATTTTGCTTACAAAATTGCCCTTAAAGGGAGTCTGTCATCAGAACCCAGCCTATCAACCCAGCCCTGCAGGTAGATAGGTTAGGCTCACTTGAATCAAACAGTGTTTTCCCCTTGTGAATTGGCGCCTCCATTGCCGAGATATTGCAATTTCTGTTAATATTCAAATGAGCTATTTGGAGATGCTATTGCTCCAAGGAGGTAAGCTGCAAAGCCCTCATTGCTCAAAAAGTTAATTTCCAAATTGACAAACATGGCGATATCTCAGCAACGGAGACACCAATTCACATGGGGACAACACAATTTAATTCAGGGGATCCTAAACTATCTATCTGTGGTACTAAATTAATATGTTGGGTTCTGGTGACAGACTCCCTTTAACCCTTTAAGGACTCCCTTTAACCCTTTTTTCATATCTCCTTCTCCGCCTTCTAAAATTTATAACTTTTTTATTTGTCTGTCGACATAGCTAAGTGAGGGCTTATTCTTTGCGTGACGAGTTAAACTTTAATTTTTCATCATTGTGGGGTACATACAGGGGCGCACCGCTAATGAGGCGAATTGAGGCGGCCGCCTCAGGCGGCACTGTCCGGGGGGGGCGGCATTTTTACTATTTCATGTAAACCAGCCCAGGACAGGCCGCTTTAAAAAAAAAAAAAAAAACAGAGCTGAGCGGGGCCTGTCCTGGACTGGTTTACAAGACGTCGCATCTCAGCGCAGGCGGCGATACAATGACGTCATCACGCCGCCTACGCTGAGACACAGACGTCGCGGACTAGAAGAGGAGGCGGCGGCGGCTGCATCAAGGCATCGCAGGTGAGTATAACTTTTTTTTTATATATATAAATAGGCCGTAACCTGTTGGAGCATCCCTGGCAGGTAACGGCCTATTTATTTACCTACCCCGCGTCTGCTCCTGGCCGCCCCCGCTTCCCCTTCTGCTATGGGACGCAGAAAGGGAAGTGGATGCCGCTGTGAGCGGCCACGGGTATCGGTAAGTGAGGCCGCGGGCCGCAAATACTACTATTATTATACTCCGGGGTCTATTCAGACCCCGGAGTATAATAATCGGAGGCCTAGGGTTGGTGAGGGAACATAAAAATCAATGTTACTCACCTCCTGCGATCCGATGTAACTCCGAGCAGGCTTGAGGCCTCTGGTGACGTCATCAGGTCGTGTCGCCGGCCTGATCACGTGACGTGTGTGTGCAATTAAACAGGGCCGAAAGCTGCAAGGAGTGCACCGGTGTCCAGGATAGGTAAGTAACTCTGGTTTTTATGTTTGTATTCTCCCCTGGGTCTCCAATCATTATACTCTGGGGTCTGAAAAGACCCCAGAGTATAATAATAGTTCATGGGTGGTCCACTATGGGGCATAATACCCTGTGCAGGGACCACTGTAGAGCATAATACCCTGTACAGGGGCCACTATGGAGCATAATACCGAGTGCAGGGGCCACTATAGAGCATAATACCGAGTGCAGGGGCCACTATAGAGCATAATACCCTGTGCAGGGGCCACTCTGGAGCATAATACAAGTGCAGGGGTCACTATAGAGCATAATACCGAGTGCAGGGGCCACTATGGAGCATAATACCGGGTGCAGGGGTCACTATGGAGCATAATACAAGTGCAGGGGCCACTATGGAGCATAATACCAGTGCAAGGGCCACTATGGAGGATAATACCAGTGCAGGGGCCACTATGGAGCATAATACCAGTGCAAGGGCCACTATAGAGCATAATACCAGTGCAGGGGCCACTATGGAGCATAATACCGTGTGCTGGGGCCACTGTGGAGCATAATACCGTGTGCAGGGGCCAATATGGAGCATAATACCGTGTGCAGGGGCCAATATGGGGCATAAAACTGTGTGCAGGAGTTGCTGTGGAACATAATACCATGTGCAGTGGCCAATGTGGGGCATAATACCCTGTGCAGGGGCCACTATGGAGCATAATACTGTGTGCAGGGGCCGCTGCAAGGCATAATACAGTGTGCAGGGGCCGCTGAGGGCCATAACACTGTGTAATACTGTGTGCAGGGGCTGCTGTGGAACATTATAGTGTGTGTAAATGGGGTGCTATAAACATGGGCTATGGCGCCTGTTTATATTATACGCTGTCTGTTTATAGTGACCGTGTGATGTAATTCCAGCCTTGTCACATACTGTAGACATGTACAGGACGAGGCTGTAGTTACATTACATGGCCGCTATGAGATGAATGACACTATGTAAACAGAGAAGCGGTCATGGCGCTTACACAGGTACCATTCAAACAGCTGATCAGTGGGGGTGCTGGGTTTTTGAACCCCACTGATTAGTTTATTAATGTTAAATAATATTTGACATGCAATATTCATGGCCTTTAAGGGTTAAATTGTATTCTGCTGACATAACTCTTGTAACTTATGGTGCATGGGTGTGGATAGCATATGACTATTTTAGTAGTGTCCAAATACAGTAGTAGAAAGTATAAGGATGTTGGGAAACACCCCCTTTCATGTATATAAATGACTGACAGACACACATGTCGTGGTCTCACTACTCGGTGAGGGGGTCTCCCTCTCCCTGTGTGGATCTGTGGGAACCTGTCTCTGTCTCTCACTTTGGGTGTCTATATCTCCAAACCTGGCTACTTCCTCTAAGACCTTGGGAAGGATGACGGAATCGTCCTGCAGATGATCAACACACATTGATGAATAAGCATGAGCCAAGATGTCTGCAAGAGATCCATCTTGAAGAAACCTACCTCCACACTTCTGATAAAGAAATGTAAGACATTGACTGATGTTTCTGTTATGCTGGAAGTTTTCCATATATTTGTTTCCCATGAAAGACTTCAATAAATCTCCATGTTTTATATGAAGCAGAGTCCTCCAATAATGTTACCTTAGGGGTCAACACGTGAGTAAGGATTTCATTCAATTGTAGACTATTTTATAGTTTACGGACAATTATTATTTTACAATTAATGACCTGGAAAACCTTTTAATTAGTTAACACCTGGGGCATTATTAATAAGGGGCACTATTTATACAGGGTACACACGGATGTTATTAATATAAAGATGCACTTGGGGGTATTATTCATTATGGGGGGGTTATATCATATATTTTATAATTGGGGGTAGCAGCAGGATGGGTGTGCAGGTGAGGACAATGTGGGTGCCTCGAAAAATGAGGAGCCAAAGAGGTCTGTGTTGCAAACTTTACAGAGACAAGTCACAGCTGGAAGAAGTGGTCATGGCGGTCCAGAGGGAAGAGAAGGGAAATGTGACCGATTAGTCAGAGATGTCACCTGTAAGTCACAGAATGTTACTGCCCTGTATTCACCTAAATGATAGAGGATAAATACCTGAGTGATGGGGGTCTGTCTGCTGAGACCCCCACTGAGCCTGAGAATTGTTTTTTTTTCCCTCCACTGGGTGGGAATTCAGCCTGACCGCAGCCATATATATAGGTGTGTCACTTGGTGGATGGACGAACCCGCGTGGCTCTCATTCAATTTAATGGGAGTGCCAAAGATACCCGAAGTCCAGTACTCAGCTATCTGCGGGGCTCCTATTATAGAGAATGGCGGCCACGTGGGCTCGTCCATCCACCAAGCAGAAGATGTGTGAAGTTACTTTCATTGTTAATGCCGTGTTGTTGATCTGATACAGAAGTAATACAGGAAGAAGAATTCTTAAAAACTGTTTTATAACTTTGTGTATTGTGTATATTGTGCGACGATAACAGTGTGTTAAACTAGTAGCATGGAAAATCAGTTTTTTTTTTTTTTTTTTTTTTGGGGGGGGGCGTCTTTCTATAGTCCACCTCAGGCAGCAAAGAGGCTAGGTTCACCACTGGGTACATATAATGTTTTGATTAGCGTTTATTAATGTTTTTGAGGAGTTTGTGTGAAAAAAACCCCAATTCTATCATAATTTGATGCATTTTGTTTTTATGGAGTTCATTCTGCATTAAAAATGACGTCAGCTTTGTCTGGCAGGTCATTACGATTACGGCAATACCAGATTTATATTGTGTTTTACTAATAAAACGTTACTTTTTGAAAATTTATGATTTTCCTGGGATCACCGTATTCTGACGCCTATAACTTTTTTACTGTACAGTCATGGCCAAAAGTTTTGAGAATGATACAAATATTAATTTTTACAAAGTCTACTGCTTCAGTTTTTCTAATGGCAATTTGCATATACTCCAGAATGTTATAAAGAGTGATCAGCTTAACAGCAATTACTTGCAAAGTCAATATTTGCCTAGAAAATGAACTTTATCCCCCAAAACACATTTCAACATCATTGCAGCCCTGCCTTAAAAGGACCACCTAACATCGTTTCAGTGATTGCTCCATTAACACAGGTGTGGGTGTTGATGAGGACAGGGCTGGAGATCAATCTGTCATGATTAAGTAAGAATGACACCACTGGACACTTTAAAAGGAGGCTGGTGCTTGCCATCATTGTTTCTCTTCTGTTAACCATGGTTATCTCTAAAGAAACACTTGCAGTCATCATTGCACTGCACAAAAATGGCCTAACTGGGAAGAGTATTGCAGCTAGAAAGATTGCACCTCAGTCAACAATCTATCGCATCATCAAGAACTTCAAGGAGAGAGGTTCCATTGGTGCCAAAAAGGCTCCAGGGCGCCCAAGAAAGACCAGCAAGCGGCAGGACCGTCTCTTAAAAGTGTTTCAGCTGCGGGATCGGGCTACCAGCAGTGCAGAGCTTGCTGAGGAATGGCAGCAGGCAGGTGTGAGTGCATCTGCACGCACTGTGAGGCGGAGACTCTTGGAGCAAGGCCTGGTCTCAAGGAGGGCAGCAAAGAAGCCACTTCTCTCCAGAAAAAACATCAGGGACAGACTGATATTCTGCAAAAGGTACAGGGAGTGGACTGCTGAGGACTGGGGGGAAAGTCATTTTCTCTGATGAATCCCCTTTTCGATTGTTTGGAACATCTGGAAAACAGCTTATTCGGAGAAGAAGAGGTGAGCGCTACCACCAGTCTTGTCTCATGCCAACTGTAAAGCATCCTGAAACCATTCATGTGTGGGGTTGCTTCTCAGCCAAGGGAATCGGCTCTCTCACAGTCTTGCCTAAAAACACAGCCATGAATAAAGAATGGTACCAGAATGTCCTCCAAGAGCAACTTCTCCCAACCGTCCAAGAGCAGTTTGGCGCTCAACAATGCCTTTTCCAGCATGATGGAGCACCTTGCCATAAAGCAAACGTGATAACTAAATGGCTCAGGGAACAAAACATAGAGATTTTGGGTCCATGGCCTGGAAACTCCCCAGATCTTAATCCCATTGAGAACTTGTGGTCAATCATCAAGAGACGGGTGGACAAACAAAAACCAACAAATTCAGACAAAATTAAAGCATTGATTCTGCAAGAATGGACTGCTATCAGTCAGGATTTGGTCCAGAAGTTGATTGAGAGCATGCCAGGGAGAATTGCAGAGGTCCTGAAGAAGAAGGGTCAACACTGCAAATATTGACTTGCTGCATTAACTCATTCTAACTGTCAATATAAGCTTCTGTTACTCATAATATGAATGCAATTCTATTTCTGTATGTGATAAAAACATCTGACAAACACACATAAAAACCAGAGGGCAGCAGATCATGTGAAAATATAATATTTGTGTCATTCTCAAAACTTTTGCCCATGACTGTACTGTTGACGGAGATATGTAATGGATCTTTATTTGCGGGGCAAGTTGTAGTTTTTTTTGGTATGTATGACTTTTTGATCACTTTTTATTGATTTTTTTTCAGGCAAGCAAGGTGACCAACATATGTTAATTTGCACATTGTGATATATGTTATTTTTTCCGCATTCACCATATATAAATAGCACTTTTTTTAAGATAATGTGCACATGGGGATAACTAATATGTTTATTTTTCTCGTTTAGGTTGTTTTAGTTGTATTGCAGTCTATGGGACCCACAATGAGAAGATTTCAGGTTCAAGCCCCCTAGAGGGGGGGGGGGGCTAATAAAATAGTTTAAAAAATTTTTTAAAAATAAAAAAATCAATATCAAAAACTAAAATCACCCCCATTTTCCTAGATTTAAAATAAAGATAAATAAACAAAAACAAACAAACAAATTATACATCCCTGTGTCCGACAAAGCCCGGTCTAAAAACATATAAAAATATTTTTCCCACATGGTGAACGCCGTAGCAGAAAAAAAAAAAATAAAAAAAAGCCAAATTGCCATTTTTTCGTCATTTTACTTCCCATAAAAATTAGAATAAAAAGTGATCAAAACATCAGACATTCCCCAAAATTGTAGTACTAAAAAGTACATATGGCCCCGCAAAAAAAGATTCCCATATACAAAAATATAAAAAAGTTACAGTATTTTTTTTGCAAACTTTTCAAGTTTTTTTAAGGGGTTAAAAAAAATATATAAATTTAGTATCCCCAGTATCTTATAGACCTATAGAATACAGCCCACATGTAATTTTGGCTGCACCAGTGAATCCTGTAAAAACAAAGCCCAAATTGCACAAATGCAGTTTTTCTCCAATTACACCCCATTCTGATTTTTTTTTTCCAGTACATTGTATGGAATATTAAATAGTACCAGTATAAATTGCAATTTCTCCTGCAAACAATAAGCCCTCATATAGCTCTGTAAAGGGAAAAGTAACAAAGTTATGGGCTTTGGAAGGTGGGGAGTCAAAAATGAAAATTGAAAAATGCCTGTGGTGGAAAGGGATTAAATGTAAAGGTGTTTTTTTTTTTTACTTGTTTATTTTTTTATTCTTTATTTTTAACATTTTCTTTTTTTTACTTGTCCCACAAGTGGACTAGTACCTGAAATGTCTTATTCTCAGTGCAATGTACTGTAATACATTGCACTCTAGCACATAGTCTCCCTATGGGTTATAGGGAGCAGCAGTCAGGAGCCATGGCACCCCTTCGGACCCAGCGTTCTCATCTTTCCCCTGGATCCTCCCCATGCCATGATCACTATTGATATGACATCCGAGGGATTAATCTGCTGGTGTTGGAGTATTTTCCAATGGTGGTGGGTGGTCTTGGGCCTCGGCTTTGTAATATAGCCGAGTGTCGGAGGTAATGCTGCAGGCAAAGCTCCTGTTCCCGCAGAATTACAGCGCCAAACTGATTGTTAACTATTTACTCAGGGAGACACAATAGTATGGCGCAGAGCGGGAAGGGGTTGACAAGGGGCAGAGATACTTGTAACAGTAATAAGCTGCTATGCTCATGCTCCTCCTGTGTCTGGTACAGCGAGGTGGCTCCAGTTCTTGCCTGCACTACAGGATGATGTCACCAACTACTGATTTTCCTATCACAGACCCATGGATCAACTGAACTGGATTTAGATCACCATAAACCCCTAGGAATGTTTACTACTACTCGCAGTAATATCACTTGTGACTGTAGTTCCTCACTAAATGTTGTCCCTTCTCCTGCAGCTTCATCCATATCTACGGAGAGTACATTTCACTAATACGGCTGGAGAGGACGTGTACTTGGATGGACATGGAGATGCTGCTCCTGTGTATGATCTGGTTAACTGGGTTATTAGCAGTGAGAAGAGACTTACCCCTGTTAGTGTTGGAAAAGTCCCATCTAGTAGAGGAGAAGATGTGTCTGTTAATACATCTGCTATTGTATGGGCCGTTCATCAAGCTCAGGTAGACCGACATCTTGTATATTCCTGCCTCACAGCAGCATAGTGCGGGAACCGCTTGTGTGCATGTGAAGAGATTTTCCACCTGTGCGGCGGGTCTATGGTCACACAGGGGCTTATTACATTGGGCTATGTCTCAGATTATCCCATATCTTTCATATCCATTCATTTCAATAGTTATTTTTTTTTCACTGACCATGAATATGTAAGAAAAACAGAAGAATGTAATTTTTTTTCGCATGGATGCATCACGCCAATGAAAGTCTCTGGGTCTGTGAAAAACAACGGATAACATCCAAGTGTCATCTGTTTTTTATGACCCAGAGACATAGAAAAGCAGAGAAACAGTAAAAAAAAAGAAGTTAATATGCATTTCCAGGAGCAGCGGCGCCTCATGGAATAAATTGGGGGGACGACATTTTTTTTTAATCGACTGCTACTTATTGTGTTATAGCAATAGGTAGCAACCGATAATTTTACTCAACTGTCCAGGCCGCCCTCCATTGCCAATTCTAGGTGGCGCTATACTTACATCACAACGCTGAAGAAAGCCAGGATGCTATGTACAGTGTCCCACCGTTCTTCAGCGTTGGTTACAGCGTTCCCTGGAGGCAGTAGCGGAGGATGGCCTGGACAGGAGAGTAAAAATATCAGGCCGCTACTGTATGGGGGGAAAAGGGGGTCATAAAATGTGTTTGGGCCATTGATAGGGGATCATATGCAGTGTGGGGGGAGGTAAAAAAAGGGGTCATATACTGTGTAGGGGCCATAGAAAGGGTCATATATCGTGTGGGGGCTATAAAAAAAATCGGTCATATACTGTGTGCTGGGAAAAAAGGGGGTCATATACTGTGGGGGTGATAAGAAAGAGGTCATATACTATGGGGGGCCATAAGAAAGGGGTCAGATACTGTGGGGGGCCATGATAAGCGGGATCATATACTGTGTGCAGGGCTAGAAAAAGAGGGTCAACTACCATGTGGGGGGCCAAAAAAGGGGGGGTCATGTATCGTGTGGTTGGCTAAAAAAAAGGGTTGTATATTGTGTGGGGGCCAAAATAAAAGGATGTTATACCAAATAAGGGGATTTTTTGATCTGCCAATGTGAGTGTGTCCTAATTAGGGGGGCCCCATCAAATATCAATAGATAGCTGGAATAGATATCTTTTTTTTTTTTAAAGGGGGGGTCCATTCTATAGTTCGCCTCAGGAGTCTAAGAGGCTAGGTTCACCCCTGTGCATTTCACTGAAAAATTGATCAACCCCGAATAGTACACCATCTGCAAATAACCAGAAAAATGTGGACTTGTGAGTAAGGTCTAATACAGTAGGCCTAATAACCAAGGACTGAAAGTGGACCAAAGAACATCCAGTGGTAGAACTCCGGCAATTTGTTGTTTTCAGCACCAATCCAGTTTATGCTGGAGAATGTCTGAGAACCCAACACACTTGTGACCTTTGTAGCCAATAAGTAGATTTCAGAATGACACCTAGAATGTTCTCAATTATTACATGATTATTTGGGTTCTGTGACATTCAAGAACTGACTTTGGTCCATGCCCACACATTTCTGTTCCTCTTCTAGAAGCCTCCACGTTCTGTCTGCAGTGACAGCTGTCCTGGAGGATCTAGAAAAGTGATACTGAAAGGAAAGCCACCCTGCTGCTATGACTGTGTCACCTGTCCCAGAGGAGAGTTCACCAATCACACTGGTAAGAAGAGATGGCACCATCATAATACACAGCATATGGCACCCAAACACATTAAGTTTAGGTTGGCCAAACCTGCTATGTAGCTTCCTCAGAACTGTTGTGTATAAAATGCTTAGCCAAAGTTCGCTCTGGCAAATGTTATAATTAAATATTGTAATAAGAATAATAATTTTATAATGAAGTGTTATAAGAAATAAGGATCAGGCATATTGAATCTCAACATGCCTAATCCTTTGCTCTCAAGGGAGGTAAGCTGCTAGAAGTGGAAAAGGGTGACCTATTCCCCACTCACCATTAAAAACATATTCACAATTGGCCTAATTAAGCATACGCATGACGAGTTTGTTAGGAATTGCTGACCACTATTTAAAGGAAATGGCCGGCTTAACACTGTGCTCAATTCTTTCCTGCAGACATGATCAGCTGTTGGCAATGCCCAGATGACCTATGGCCAAATGAGAAGAAAGACAAATGCATTGAAAAACAAGTGACCTATCTGTCCTATGAAGAAATACTGGGTACAACCCTTGCCTGCAGTGCCATAGTGCTTTTGATAGCTTCTCTGTTAACCCTTGCCATCTTCACCCATTATCAGAACTCTCCAGTCATTAAGGCCACCAACAGATACCTAAGTTTCCTTCTTCTTCTGTCCCTCACTTTTACATTCAGCAGCTGTCTACTCTTCATTGGATATCCAGGGCAGATAACATGTTTACTACGTCAAACCATTTTTGGAGTGTCTTTTACAGTCTCAGAGTCTTCTTTATTAGCTAAAACTATACTTGTTGTTCTGGCCTTTCGAGCTACCAAACCTGGAAGCAGGCTGAGAAGATGCATGGGGAAGAAGGTTCCATGGTTCATTGTTGGTTTCTGCTCTTCTGTTCAGGTTCTTATCTGTGCCGTGTGGTTGGGAACATGTCCTCCTAGCCCAATTTTTGACATCCACTCACAGCCTGGTCTGATTGTTGTTGAATGTGACGAGCACGTTGGCTTCTATGTAATGCTGTCATATATTGATTGTCTTGGAATGGGATGTTTCGTCATAGGTTTTCCTGCTCGGAATCTACCTGACAGATACAATGAAGCAAAGTTCATTACATTCAGCATGTTGGTCTTCTTCAGTGCCTGGATTCCCTTCATACCAGGGTACCTGAGCACCAAAGGGAAGTACACAGTAGCTGTAGAAGTATTTGCCATCCTGGTATCGGCTGCTGGGGTACTGGCCTGCATTTTCCTTCCCAAATGTTTCATAATTTTATCTACACCAGAAAAAAAGAACGTGGCAGCAAGAAAGTCTCCAATGTTATCTACATAATGTGCTAGTTAAAGATCATTTAACTGTCTAAAATGAGTAGGATAAATAAAGACAAAAATCTATGGTTAGAGTCAATTCACAAAGAGCATGTTTTAGAAAAACACCATTGTCATTCTTAATGCAATGTTTTGAGCCTTTATAAGTAATGGGACATATAATGGATTGACGTCTCTTTCCTGAGCCCTTTTCTAGTTTTATTTGAAAAAAAAAAATGCAAAAAAACAAAACAAAAACAAATCATGCTGAAACTAAGAAGAAGAGCTTGTTAGTTAGACAAGGTGGGTGGAGAGTCATTTTAGCTCATGGATACAATTGGACTTATGAGTTCTGGTAGATTCTAGCTGGGCTCATAAAATTATCATAGTGATACTAGAGATGGGTGAACCTATTTGTTCCAAGCTGGGTTCAAACTGAATATTTAATAATAGTATTAGTCAATAATTTTTAACAAAACAAAATAACTGGGGATTCGTCTCCTGTGACATGCATTGTGGTAATTTTTTTTATACTTTTGAGTATACCCAGGATATAATAAGTGGAGTCCCAGGGGAGGTGAAAAAAAATAAAAAAAACATTTATACTCACCATCACTCACCTCTTTTGGGCCTCCTCATGGCATACCGCAATTGCCTGGTGATGTCATGCATCGGGGGTTACCCCTGAAGCCTGTGATTGGGTCAGAGTAGTCATATTTCATGATGTCATGACGTTTGGTGTGCCCAGTCACAGGCCTCAGCAGTGACCCTGGTTGCATGACATCAATGATGAGACAGAGGCCCAAAAGAGGTGAGTGGGGGTATAAATTTGTTTTTTATTCTTGAAAACCTCCTCTTGGCCTTCACCTATTATAACCTGGGGTCTAAAAAGACCCCAGAATATAATATTTTTACTTCTAGTTCATACTGAACTTGTTTGACCTGAAATGAATGACCAGAGCCACCCGAACCTGAACCAAAAAAAAAAAAAAAACCTCGGGCGGTTCACCCATCTCTAGTTAATACCAAAATTATATAGACATTATATAGACAATACACCAGTACACCAGTGTCATCAGGTCTAGTCAATTTCTACGTTATTATCTATGTAAACCAAGCTCCACTAGGCCCTTGTAATAGACTGTCAATCCTTTATGTTATATTATGTGTTTGGCCCACTGAAGAGTTAACATGAAAAAAGATTGAGCTAGTAGTTATTGCATTGTATGTGGGTCAACTTACCGATGGCCATGATGACTTTGCTGCTAAGCTAAACAATAAAGTTGGTTGTATTCATGTTACTGTGTAGAGTCTGGTTTATAAATTATTATATCAAATTTTGTAGTTTTATACTTATTTCTCCCCTATATATTGGTTTGATCCATCTAACATCAAGGTATTCCTCCGCTACAAGTTTATAACATGTGGTTTGTTCCTCTATGTGACCAGTATTTCTGTTACCTCAGTATTTCAGTCAGGACAAGTTATGTCTGAGGTACAAGAACAGTTTTTGGACCTTCGGGAAACACAGCTCAACCATTGTTTGCCAAAATGAACTACTATGGACTAGAGATGGCCGAACCGCTTTGTCACGAGCCGGGTTTGACCTGAATATTCCAAATTGTTTGGTTTATAATGAAACTGAACAATTGGGGATTTGTCTTGGACGAACTAAAATGGCCACCGCAACCTGCATTGAGGTAAATTATTATACTCTGGGGTCTCTTCAGATGGGGATGGAGGCCCAAAGAGGGAAAACTAAATATATAGCATTTATACGCACCTTTTCTCACATGTTTAGAAATGTTTGTTATTTCGTACACCTCCTCTAGACCTCCACCTATTATACTCTGGGGTCTGAGGAGATCTGTAGACAATATCAATTCAGCAAAGCTCCATATGCTCTGTACAGACCGGGCCTTCAGAGATGTGTCTTTGTGTAAGGGGATGATTGAAACAGAAAAACCTGTATTATATCAGTCTATCTATATCGTGCACAAGCTTTCTACATAGATATAATATCTGTCAGTGCTCTGGGCTGTTCAGATTACACCACAGCTACAAAATGGCCGACCAACATTCTGCTCATGAAATGGAGTCTCAGCTGTTGTGTGAAGAAACACGGCCTGCACTTTCTCCACAGTAAATGCTCTAAACGCATTATTAACTCCTTCAAGACAGCCTTAAAACACCTAAAGGACACAGCTCCATTTTTCAAATCCGACACATAAACAAGAGATTTTTTTTTTCGTGACACATTGTACTTCATGTGGTAAACTTCAGACTATTTGTTTTTATATTTATTTATAAAAGAATATGAAATTTGGGAATTTAAAAACCTGTTTAGTAGAAACTAGAGATGGGCGAACTGCTTTGTATCATGCCGTTATGACCACCATATGAGAAAATGGCCACCGCCACTTGTTTGACCAGGAAATACATAGGAGACATATGTGTCTGTGATACTGCAGCACTACCCCACAGCCTCTCACCCAATAGACAGTGGTAGGTGGACCTCACAGTGTTGATGTCATATGGAGTATAAAAGCTTGTACATTCGTTTTTAGCCTTTAGTTGCTGATTGTAATAGTGGACATGTAAAATAGATCCATCTCACTACATCACAGGCTGTAGCACAGTTAGGAAAAAGCAATAGGAATTCTAGCTAGCGTTTGGGTTTCATTCGGGGTCCGCTAGGTTTCTGCCCGGGACTTTCCTTTTCTGCTTGCAGGACTTTTCTCTCCACCTATTTTAAGCAGAATGGGGGGCAGAATCCCCAAACGCTAGTGTGAACCAACCCTTAGAGAATCAGGGAATTACACAGGCACATTAGTGCTAGAATTCAATTGAGATAGTATAGTATTATATAGACATAGTGAGGGGGGAATCTGCGCCACTGCTGTTGCTGCTTGCACAGACAGACAGTTACATAGTTGCATGGTTAGTATGGTTGAAAAAAGTGGGATTTTTGTACTCACCGTAAAATCCTTTTCTCGTTGTATTCACTGGGGGACACAGCACCATGGGTATAGACCTGGTCACTAGGAGACAGACACTAGGGAAAAGAAAGCTGTTGGCTCCGCCTCCAGGCTATACCCTGCCTCAGCCACTGTGCATGAATCAGTTTGTACCGTAGCAGTAGGAGAGAGAGACACAAAGGAACATGGAACCAACAACCACCAACAATGGCTGAACCCTGAAAAGGAACCAACACAGTTCGGGCAGGAACACTGAAAAACAAGGGAGGGATCTGTGTCCCCAAGTGAATACAACGAGAAAAGGATTTTACGGTGAGTACAAAAATCCCATTTTCTCGCTTATTTCACTGGGGGACACAGCACCATGGGATGTCCTAAAGCAGTCCCAGAGGGTGGGAATAACACGGCCATGCAAACCCGTAATACTCAACCGCTTCCAGAAACTTACAACCCAAACTGTCATCGGCAGAGGCTACAGAATGGATCTGGTGAAACTTAGAGAAAGAGGATGGAGGCCCAGTGGGATACTTACAGACCTGGGAAGCAAAAGCCTGATGCCGGAGGCCCAGGGAACTCCAACAGCTATAGAGGAGAGAGCTGTCACATGGAAAGGCAGAGCCTTACCCTTAAACTGATAGGTCTCCCTAATCTCAGACCAAAGCCATCGGAAGATGGGAGCTATGGAAGCAGGCAGGCCCTGGCAAGGGCACTCAGGGAGAACGAGCAAAGTGTCTGAACAACAGAAAGGATCCATGAGGGATAGTATACACGCAAATCGCCCAGGCAACAACCGGGCAGGGAAGAGCAAGTACTCACATGGATGCCTGAGGACCGAGCAGAAAGAGGGCAAGACCAAGTCCTCAATGTTGAAGCAGGAAAAACACCCTAAGAAAAAAAAAAAAAAAAACTGTGGCAGACGGAGGAAAACCTTATCATTGTGGATGACCAGAAAGGGAGGCTGCCGAAAAAAAGGGCAGCCAATTCGGGACCCCTGCGGATGGAGGTAATGGCCACCAGAAACTCATTCTACCAGGACAGAAGGCAAAAAAAAAAAGGATATCAAAGTCTCGAAGGGGGGAACCTGAAGCACCTTAAAGACGAGGTTAAGATTCCACGGATACAAGGGTTCCAAAGGAGCACAAAGTGGCACTCCTGTAGGAAAGTCTTTTAAAAGGAAAGAAGACTAAGACCTTGATCCAGACCAGACTGGGGAAGATCTGATGAGAATCGTTACTCTTCCAACGATGGACGTAAGCCTTCCACGTTTGATGGCAGATCTAAGCTATCTGGAATTTCCAGGCCTTGAGTATGCTAGGATAACAAACTCCGAAAAAACCACAACGCCTCAAACCTCGGATTCAACAGTCACGCCGTGAACACAGCTGAGTCAAGGTGGGGTGGAACAGCAGTCCTTGAGACAGAAGGTCGACCAGCAGAGGAAGAGGACAGGAGCATCCGCCAACAGGAACATGAGATCCATATAAAAGACCCGGCAGGGCCAATCTGGTGCCACCAGGATAGCTTGAACCCCCTCGGTCTTGAGATTCTGGAGGAGCCAAAGGAGAAGAGGAAGTGAAAAACCGAACTCACAAGAGCGCCAGCGGTGATGGTTTTGAGGATCCAGAGATCTGCCAATTTAGCCGGGGACCTTGTGGTTCCGGCGGAGGCAAAAAAAAAAAGGTCGACGTTTGTCACGCCACAGCGGAAGCACAGTGGAAGGAAGATCTGCAGATAAAGCGACCCTCACTCGGAGCAATATTTTCTCGACTCAAGTAGTCTGCCACCCAGTGGTCCACGCCAGAAAAAAGGTTGACCACCGAAAGAGCTGGAACGAGGGCTCCACCCAAGGAAGAAAATGTGAGACTTCTACTAAGGCCACACGGCTCCTGGTGCCCTGCTGAGAGTTCAAGTAGGCGACCATGGAGGAGAGGTCAGTCTGGTCTGTGACAGAAGTCCTTGGAGAAGAGAAGTCCAAGGAGAAAGGGCAAATAAGACAGCCCTGGGTTCCAGCAGGTTGAACCAGAGGGAGGAATCGGCCCTGGACCACAGGCCCTGAACAGTCAAAGCATCGAGAACTACTCCCCAGCCAGGGAGATTGGCGGAAGTGGGAATCACCTACCAACAGAGGGGAAGAAGGACTTCACTTGAGAAATTCCTAGGGAGGAGATACACTAAAGAATCTCTCAGTGAACCAAGGTGGAAAGAGAACCAGGCAGATGAGGCTGTCCGGAGATTTGTCTCAGCAGGCTGTAATCGTTAAGTGGAGAGGACGACAGAGTAAGTGAATGAAAGGTACAGCCTAGAAGGTCGAGGCGATCGTGCACAAGACTCACATGCCGATTCAAAGAGAGCGAGGAGAGTACCTCCGAAGGTGGGACACATCGGCCCTCAGGATCTTGGCCTCCGGAGGGAGAATCACACCCTGGAGCGAGCAGAGGATCATATCCCGGATTCCATGTGCTTAGAGGGCACGAGACATCCTCATTGATGAGCCAGCAGAATTGGCGAAGAAGAACCAAGGTGAGCCACAAGCTGGTCAGATTGTCTGACCTGGAGGGGCTTCACCAGGAGGTCGAGCAAGTCTGGAAACACGGCAACACCTCTGACGCGGAGGATGGCCATGAGAGACGCCATCACTGAGGAAAAAAAAACCCAGGTGGCAGAGGCCAGCCTGAAGGGGAGAGACACAACTGGAAAGGTCAAGGATCCACCGCAAAACGAAGAAAACCGCTGATGGCACAGATGAAGAATTCGCCCATCTCCAGGGAAGCCACCACAGACTGCATAGACTACAGCAGAGCCTGCAGACATGGACGAACCTGTGGAGCCCTTTCAGGTCCATGATGGGACGAAGGAAGCCGTCCTTCTAGGCGAATGGAGAACAGGTAGGAATAGTAACCCAGGATACACTCTGAAGCGGGAACAGGGATGATGATTTCCTGCCGCTGGAGATTGGAGACAGCCTGGATTGTCCGACGTAGGGAAGGCAAAGAGACTTCAGCGAAAGCTGGAGTAGCCGGACGACACCGCCTCTCAGGCCCAGGACCCAGACATCCCGCCATTTGAGATGTCCAGAGAGGGGAAAAAAACTTCATGATGAGGAGGCTAGGAAGAGGAAGACCTGGACGACTTGGTGCAGAACCGCCTGGACTTGAAAGAAGCTTTCTGGAACAGGAGAATGGCTGACACATAGGACACCTCTGAGGGAGGAAGAATCTATTCCCCTCTGGCCTCAGGGATAAGCTTCTCGATGCCCTTAACAAAAATTTGGCCCAGGTCAACCTGGAAAGGGAGAAGGGCTGCATTCTCCTTCTTGGAGGCGGACTCAGTATTCCACAACGAATCCAAACGGTATGGCAGATAGTCACTGCATTGGTAGCCGCCTTGGCAGATTTGGGAGGCATCTCCAATTATTTGGAAGCGTTCAGGATCTCAGAGACGAGCAGCTGGAGGGAAACTGCATCAGGGAGGTTTGACTGAAGCTGTTTGGCCCAGGAAAAGAAGGCCTTGATGACCCAAGAGGCAGCGAAGGAGAGCCGCAGGAAGAAACTAGCCATTACGAAGGCCACCCTGGCGAGGAAAGCCACCTTCTTGCAGCAATACAATAGCCAGCATTTAGGACAATCCAATGTATCAGTTCTGCATTGCAAACAAAACAACAGAAGCGATCCGATCTCACTCCGAGGGATCACTGAGGTAGGCAAAGTCCGCTGAAGGCAGACTAAGAAGCCTTGGAGAGCCTAGCTATTATGGGATCCACCGCGGGAGGCTGTTAGTGATAGGAAGGGACACATGGGGTGACTTGCTGACAAAATGTCAAGACAGGCCGGCTTGCGCTCACTAGTTACTGATATATAAGTACCGTGTGCTAACCGATTGCACCACTGGAACAACCTGCTTCGTTTACCTCGGATGTTCATCATTGCCAGCCAGGGAGAGCTAGACACATGTGTCACAGCATAGCCTGGCAGAACTGCCCGAGCTCACCTACCACTAGGAGACACACAGGTCAAGGGAAGGGATGTCCGACTTCCTAGTCGAAGACAGAGGATGGTCCAGGGAGAAGTCACTGTGCCCTCAAGATGTGATCAAACACCCAGTGGCAGAAGGAGATGTCCACTTGAGAGGATGAGTCCGGGTCCTCAGAGATCTGTAGGGTCTCTACCACATGGATGACTCCCACGTAGCAGCAGAGACGGAGTCAGAGGCGTCCCCAGCTAAGTAGACCGAGCAGAGGGAGGGAGGTATCCGCCTGTCGGAGTGGAGCAGTGAGCTGAGTCCCTATCTGGGGAATACCCAGAGGAAGGAGTGGCGGACCGTGAACCGTAGGAAGACTTCCTGGTCCTTTTGAGGGAATGGATCCTGGAGCTGCGACGGGAACTATGAGGGTGTCCAGGGAAATCCCTAGAAGCAGCCGACTGAGTGGCGATCTGGGAAAGCAGCCATTCCAAGTTTCCAGCACTGACTAGTTAAGTCTGGTAAGGACACCATGGTCAAGGTTTTGGAGGCCGCCCAATCCAGGGGATGGAAGAACCGGAGAGGGGCCAGGAGGTCCCTGACTGGCTTAGGCAAAAGACAGAGAGAGCACATGGGCTCAGGCTGTCCGCATGGCAACTGTTTTTGATACAGCAGGTAGCACGTATAAAAATGTGACGGAACCAGAGGGGCCGGAGGGTGGGTGACGAGCAGAGGGAGCCCATGGAAATTAGGGGTAACCCAGGGGGTTAGCTTACCAGATTGCAAAAGATGGCCGCTCACAAACTGCTGCAGAAAGGGTTCCGCAGGTGCAATGTCTCCCAGGGAACTGTGAGGAGAGTAAGAATCCGTGCTGTCCCAGCAAGCCAAAAAAAAAAAACCAAAAACAAATAAAAAGAGATTATGAGGAGAGCAAAGCTCTTCCCCTGGTAAATACAGGCTCAGTAGCTACTGGGCAGGCTGGATGGCTTGCCAGGACAGCCCCCTGGCCAATGGAAGGCCCCAGGCGGAGTCTGGATGCCAGAAAAGCCCGGGAAAGTGGCGGGCCAGTTGCGGCCTAGTTCCCGGCCAGGCCTCGGACTCGCATAGAATGTGGCCGACCGCAAGGCACCGTCGGCGGCGCAGCGTGGCCGCGAACTTAAGAGGTCCCGTGGAGGCCTGGGAAAGGTACCAGGGGACCAGGAAAGGGGTCCCCACACGAGAGGGAGGGGAACCGGGTGCCCCCCGACGGGGGCCACTCGGTAGGAGCGACCAGAAAGCCCAAAAACGCCCCAGAAAAAAGGGGCTTATTTGCTAAAATTTAAGGCCCAGCTCTGGGGGACCCTGTGATTCCTCCCTAAACAGGACACATGCTATTGTCCCCCTGGGAGATGGCACTGAGGGGCTGAGTGGGGCCTGAAGGGGAGGTGGAGAGGGCCTGAAGGGGAGGTGGGCTGAGGTAACTTTCATACTCACCTGCCTTCTATTCTTCTCATACTCACCTGTCTGGCATCTTCAGGCACCACAGAGTCACCCCCTCGGTAGGACCTTGCACGTGGGAGTGGGGCCACCGGTACTCCGGCCGCCGATGCGGCGAGTGGGGACTGGGTGACCGGCGAGGCGCTCTTTTGCAGAGCGCTGTGCCCGCAGGAGGGTACGACCAGTGTGGCGTACACGCTGACGACCCCCTGCACCTGAAAAAAAAGGTAAAAATAAAAATGATGCAAGACAGAAGACCTGACTCAGGTCGTGTCTGCCTCCTATGACACTAGGTTTCAAACTGATTCATGCACAGTGGCTGTGGCAGGGTATAGCCTGGAGGCTTTCTTTTCCCTAGGGTCTGTCTCCTAGTGACCAGGTCTATACCCATGGTGCTGTGCCCCCCAGTGAAATAAGCGAGAAATAGACATACAGTATGTCCAACAAGTTCAATCAGGGGATGGGAAAGAACATGACATTCTGTACATTTCCATAACCATCAATGCTATTTTTCTCTAACAAGGCATCTCATTCTTTTTTGAAGCAGTCAGCTGTGACTGCTGTGACCAGCTCCTGGGGTAGGCCATTCCACAGATTCACAGTCCTTACAGTATAGAACCAGCTCCTGAGGTAGGCCATTCCACAGATACACAGTCCTTACAGTATAGAACCAGCTCCTGAGGTAGGCTATTCTACAGATTCATAGTCCTTATAGTATATAACCAACTTGTGGGTTAGGCTATTCCACAGATTCACAGTCCTTACAGTGAAGAAGCCTTGTCACCTCTGGTGCCCAGAACTGAACTGCATATTCCAGATGGGGACGCACCAATGATTTATAACGTGGTAATATTACATCCCTGCCCAGCCTGTCCATACCCCTTCTAATACCCCTTTTGCATTTATATATTTAAAGAATTTTTGGAGGTCAGTTTTGCTTTCTTTAGCCATCGGCATTTCATTATTTATTTTAGCTGATTTTATTTCCCTTTTTTTACAGATTTTATAAAGTGCTTTGTAATTCTTAAAGGCGACAGCTGACCCTTTGAATTTATATTTTTTAAATGCCCATTTTTTACAGTTAACCCTTTCATTTCCAAAAACCTAATTTTGTCTGGCGGGGGGGGAAAAAAGGAGTTTCAACAAAAAAAAAATTCTTTAAAAAAATTTTCTTTTGAGAAAAAAATCTTTTGAAAAATGTTTTTTTAAGGGTTTTTGGGGGGGGGGTTTATATTTTATAAAAAAAAAAATTCTTTTTTTTTTATTACTTTGGTGTTTTTTTGTGAGTGTGTAAATAAAAAAAAAATATTTTTTTTTTAAATTTATTTTTTTTTTTTTTTTTTTAAATTTTTTTTTGTTTTTTTTTTATATAAAAAATTTATTTTTTTTTTTGGTTTTTTTTTTTTTTTGGTTTGGTGTTATAAAATATGGTGGGGGGGTGTTTTTTTTTTAAAAAAAAAAAAATTTTTTTTTTTTTTTTTTTTTTTTTTTTTTTTTGTTTTATTTTTTTTTTTTTTTTTTTTTTTTTTTTTTTTTTTTTTTTTTTTTTTTTTTTTTTTGTTGAAAAAAATATAAATATTTTTTTTTTTTTTTTTTTTTTTTTTTTTTTTTTTTTGTTGTGTGGGTGTGGTTTGTTTTTTTTTTAATAATTTAAAAAAAATTTTTTTTTTTGTTTTTTTTTTTTTTTTTTTATTTATATTTATATAAAAGTTTGGGCACCCCTATTAATCTTAATCATTTTTAGTTCTAAATATTTGGGTGTTTGCAACAGCCATTTCAATTTGATATATCTAATAACTGATGGACACAGTAATATTTCAGGATTGAAATGAGGTTTATTGTACTAACAGAAAATGTACAATATGCATTAAACCAAAATTTGACCGGTGCAAAAATCTGGGTACCTTTATCATTTTATTGATTTGAATACTCCTAACTACTTTTTACTGACTTACTGAAGCACAAAATTGGTTTTGTAACCTCACTGAGCTTTGAACTTCATAGCCAGGTGTATCCAATCATGAGAAAAGGTATTTAAGGTGGCCAATTGCAAGTTGTTCTCCTATTTGAATCTCCTCTGAAGAGTGGCATCATGGGCTCCTCAAAACAACTCTCAAATGATCTGAAAACAAAGATTGTTCAACATAGTTGTTCAGGGGAAGGATACAAAAAGTTGTCTCAGAGATTCAACCTGTCAGTTTCCACTGTGAGGAACATAGTAAGGAAATGGAAGACCACAGGGACAGTTCTTGTTAAGCCCAGAAGTGGCAGGCCAAGAAAAATATCAGAAAGGCAGAGAAGAAGAATGGTGAGAACAGTCAAGGACAATCCACAGACCACCTCCAAAGAGCTGCAGCATCATCTTGGTGCAGATGGTGTCACTGTGCATCGGTCAACAATACAGCACACTTTGCACAAGGAGAAGCTGTATGGGAGAGTGATGTGAAAGAAGCCGTTTCTGAAAGCACGCCACAAACAGAGTGGCCTGAGGTATGCAAAAGCACATTTGGACAAGCCAGCTTCATTTTGGAAGAAGGTCCTGTGGACTGATGAAACAAAGATTGAGTTGTTTGGTCATACAAAAAGGCGTTATGAATGGCGTCAAAAAAACACAGCATTCCAAGAAAAACACTTGCTACCCACTGTAAAATTTGGTGGAGGTTCCATCATGCTTTGGGGCTGTGTGGCCAATGCCGGCACCGGGAATCTTGTTAAAGTTGAGGGTCGCATGGATTCAACTCAGTATCAGCAGATTCTTGAGAATAATGTACAAGAATCAGTGACGAATTTGAAGTTACGCCGGGGATGGATATTTCAGCAAGACAATGATCCAAAACACAGCTCCAAATCTACTCAGGCATTCATGCAGAGGAACAATTACAATGTTCGGGAATGGCCATCCCAGTCTCCAGACCTGAATATCATTGAACATCTGTGGGATAATTTGAAGCGGGCTGTCCATGCTCGGCGACCATCAAACTTAACTGAACTGGAATTGTTTCGTAAAGAGGAATGGTCAAAAATACCTTCATCCAGGATCCAGGAACTGATTAAAAGCTACAGGAAGCGACTAGAGGCTGTTATTTTTGCAAAAGGAGGATCTACTAAATATTAATGTCACTTTTCTGTTGAGGTGCCCATACTTTTGCACCGGTCAAATTTTGGTTTAATGCATATTGCACATTTTCTGTTCGTACAATAAACCTCATTTCAATCCTGAAATATTACTATGTCCATCAGTTATTAGATATATCAAATTGAAATGGCTGTTGCAAACACCCAAATATTTAGAACTAAAAATGATTAAGATTAATAGGGGTGCCCAAACTTTTTCATATGACTGTATATATATATATATATATATATATATATAGTAGTGCAGCCTCTGCTAATATAACAAAGAATCTCCTCTAGTTAAGTACTTTTTTTTTGGTTGTATTGATCACTAAATATATAGTCTAGCCTGTGCTAATCTGAAAAAAAAATTGTAATTTCATGTTTTTTTTTAAGCATCAATTTGTATGCTGCAGCTGCATATAAATACACAGTAGTGTAGCCTCCACTATTCTAAAACAAGAATCTCCTTTATTTGAAGTTTTTTTAGGTGTGCTATTCACCCAATAGACAGTCTAGCTTGCGCTAAATTGAAAAAAGAAAATCTTGTAATTTCATGGGTTGTTTTTTCTGCTCTGATATGTGGTTCACCTAATACACAATCTAGCGTGTGCTAATCTGAAAAAAAAAAAATTTGTGATTTCATGGGTTATTTTTTCTGCTCTGGTGAAAAAAACTGTGTAAAACAGCATTGTTGTCAATCTTCAAAAATATATTAGTTGCTTAAGCATTTCTTTACAATGTACAATTGTGCATGTATACACAGTGGTATAGCTGCTGCTAATCTAAAAAAAATGCATCTCCATAATTTAAGGGTTATTTTGGTGTGTTCACCAAATATACAGTCTAGCCTGCGCTAATCTGAAAAAAAAAAATCTTGTCAATTCATGGGTTGTTTTTTTGCTCTTGGTGATCAAATACAGTATGACAGATCATTGTTGTTAATCTGAAAAAAATATTCATTGTTTAAGCATTTTTTGCGCAATTGAGCATACACAGTGTAGCAGCCTCCGCTAATCTAAAAAAAGAATCTCCATTATTTAAGGGTTTTTTGGTGTGTTGTTCACCTAAAATATAGTTTATCCTGTGCTAATCTGAAAAATAAATCTTTTAATTTCACGGGTTGTTGTTTCTGCTTTAGTGTCCAAAAATACAGTGTGACAGAGCATTGTTGCCAATCTTCAAAAAATTTTCATTGCTTAAGCATTTCTTTTTAGTGCACAATTGAGCATATATACACAGTAGTGCAGCCTTTTCTAATCTAAAAAAAGAATCTCCATTATTTAAGGATTTTTGTTGTTCTAGTCACCCAATATCGATCTAGCCTGCGCTAATCTGAATTGTTTGTTGATTGTTTTTTCCACTCTTGTGACCAAAAACACAGTGTGACAGAGCTTTGTTGTTAATCTGAAAAAAGTATTCAATGCTTAGGCATTTCTCGGTATCTACAAGTGCGCATATGTACTTACACAGTAGTGCAGCCTCTGCTAATCTATAAAAAAAGCTCCGTTTTTGCAGCAGACTTTTTGGTACTTTCACCCAATATACAGTCTAGCCTGTGCTAATCTTAAAAAAATCAATTAAAAAATTTTAATTTCTGAAGCATTTCTTTTTATGCGCAACTGAGCATATATACACAGTAGCACAGCCTCTGCTAATCTAAAAAAAAGAATATCCATTATTTAAGGGTTTTTTGTTGTGTAGTTCACTCAATATTAAATCTAGCCTGTGCTAGTCTGAAAAAAAAAAATCTTGCAATTTCATGGGTTCTTTTTTCTGCTCTGGTGGAAATATACAGTGTGATAGAGCATTGTTGTTTATCTAAAAAACTATTAATTTTTAAGCATTTCTTTGTATGCACAACTGCATCTATATATACTGTAGTGCAGGCTGTGCTAATCAAAAAAAAGAATCTCCATTATTTAAAACTTTTTTGGTGTGTTCTTCACCCAATATAAAGTCTAGCCTGTGCTTATCTAAAAAAAAAATCTTGTAATTTCATGGGTTATTTTTTCTGCTCTGGTGAAAATACACAATGTGACAAAGCATTCTTGCCAATATTCAAAAAATATTAATTGCTTAAGCATTTCTCAGTAGTGCATTCTAAAAAAAGAATTTCCATTACTTAAGGGTTTTTTGGTGTGTTGATCACCCAATATACAGCCTAGCCTGTTCTATCAGAAAAGAAAAGTATTGTAATTTCAAGAGTTTTTTTTTCTTCTGCTCTGGTGAAAATACACAGTGTGACAGTGTGTTGTTGGCAATCTTAAAAAGAAAACATTAATTGCTTAAGCATTTCTTTTTATGCGCAACTGTGCATAAGTACACAGTAGTGCAGCCTCTGCTAGTCTAAAAAAAAAAATTTCTGCTATTTAACGGTTTTTATGTTGTGTTGTTAACCCAATATCTAGCCAGTGCTAATCTGAAAAATTATTTAGCAATTTTTTGGCTTTTTTCCACTTTGGTGACCAAATGCACGGTGTGACAGAGGGTTGTTGTTAATATGAAAAAAGTATTCCTTGCTCAAGCATTTCTTTGTATGCGCAACTGCCTAAATATACACAGTACTGCAGCCTCCACTAATCCCAAAAAAGAATCTCCTTTATTTAAAGGGTTTTTTGGTGTTTTGTTCACCCATTATACAGTTTAGCCTGTGCTTAAAAAAAAAATCTTCCAATTTTCTGGAAAAATTATTCATATACATAGTGCAGTTTCCGCTAATCTAGAAAAAGAATCTTAGTTATTTTATTTTAGCATTTTTTTTGGTGTGTTCACCCAATACAGTCGAGACTGAGGTAATCTGAAAAAATAAAACTGCTATTTCAAGCTGACTTTTCTTAACATACTTTCTAAAAAAAATTAGCAAACCCCCCCCAAAAATTAAGACGTACACACAGTGCCAAAATTGTTGCCAAACTGCCAATCAATCACTATAATTAACCACTGTGTGCAGTAAAAAAATGACTGGAAAAGGTGACAGACAAAAAGGAGACAGAAGAGGAAAGACTTTTGCAAATACTAAAAATAAAAATGTGGGTGGCAAAATCAACACTGCTTCTGGTTTCAGTGTCACTGCCAGTTGCCGCAGGGTTGTTGTACTTCCTGAGAATGAATATTAAGCTTTTGATTATTTAGCTGGCTCAGCTAAGTCACAGAAGGATATTGCATCTAAGAGTGATGTGATTCAGTCAGGCTTCTGTCTGTTCTTCCTCCTCCTACATGACATGTAATTTACCACAGGATCTTTCTGGACTGTTACCTGTGTCTCCGTCACATTCTTCACTGACACAGATCCCTGGTAGTGATGTGGCATCTGCTTAGCAATCTATTTCTCCTAGTTAGAGCAGTTTTCCTCCTCTTTTTGATGAGCTGGATGAGAACAGCTCATCCAGCTGTGCAAGCAGAGGAGGAAGACATGACAGTTGGTAGTGGAGGTAGTAGTGGCAGGGGTGTGGTTCTACTACTGGTAGTCATTCTGGTAGGGGAAATAGGAAGATATCTGGAGGTGAAAATTCTGAGGATGTGCATGGCCATGATGTGTCACAGAAAAAGTGAGTAAGATGACATTGCCGATGATGATTCTTTTGCGGATAGGACCTGGCTACAGCAGGTGGGAGATCGCCCACCTTGTTAAGGACTTGAGTGAAGAAATCAGTCTGGGAAGAGATGGGGGCATAAAGGTTACAGAGGATAACAGGTTTTCAAAATGATGTACCTCCCATTGGGGTCTATAGTGGAGAAGACAACCTCCAGCAGGCAGGAGGAGGAAATCAAAATCACAGTCCCTGTACGTTTGTTTTTAGATTAGGTAGCAGAAAAGACAGCAGGATAAAAATGAAGAGCAAAATGGAAAGAACATGAAGCATCAAAATATTTTTCCTGAAGAAACACAATATCAGCCTTAAAGGGGTTTTCCCATCTGCCTGTTCCAGCAGCTTTACCTGCTGTCTTTTCTTCTCACTTCTTGTATTCCTGCAAACTGGGGGAAGGCAGCTTTGACTGTTTGATGAACAGGGGGGTTATCAGATACATAAAATAGGTACAGAAGTAACAGAATCAAGGAGCCATGTAGAGATAGAATTAAGCCAAATGTGCCCATAGCTAGTGGGAGGCGAAGTAGTGGAAGCCCAGCAAAGGAAGGAGAAAGAAACAGCTAACTCCAGCAAGAATGCACCTCCAACAACCCCCCCCCCCGCCATGTAACAAGAACTAAGGCAAGCAAAAATGAACAACCGAGCCTACAACAGAGTAAGGGTAAAAACTCAGAAGTAAATGCAAAACATCAAACAGGGACCACAGGGACGTGGAAACAAGGAGAGTGTTAGGACCTGAGCTGGCGCCTCTGCAGTAGTGCTGTGAGGTGCCTCTCTGGTCCTCACACTTTCCGGCACGCTAGCTTTTCTAGGGGTTAACTTTCCTGCACTCACCTGTCTATTTAGCCTCCCTTCCGGCGCTCTGCTCTCGCTGGTTATTCATTTCCCGAGTGTCAGCTCCTCCTCGTACTCTGTCCCGTTTTCCTTCCTTACCTCCAGCTCCTCCTATCCTGCTGCCTCTTTGTTTATTGCTCCCTCCGGTTGTGACCACGCTTGCCTTCCAGACCATCTCTGCTTGAACGCTGATTCTGTACCTCATGACCTCCTGAAATCGACCCGGCTTGTTTTAACTCTTCTTACGTCTCTTCCTCTGGTACTACGAGATTCTCCTGTTGCAGACACGGACTAATCGACAATTCTACTGCACTGCTGCCACCTTCTGGCAGCATCTTCTCCAGCTTTTCAGTATTCATCTGCCTCCAAACTTGCTCAGGTGAGTGGTTTTTGGATTCCGGGGCCCTTCTGTGACTTGTGGTGTGCCGTGCACTCTGCGCCCTAAGGACTGTTGCGGTTCTGGCCAAAGGTAGTGACCAAGTCCAACTCCACCATCAGGAGCTCAGGCAAAGACCTCTGGAGGCTAGTTCCGTTTCAGTTCGGGGACGCTGGACGCTCGGCGCTATTTTACCTTAATGTACAGGGGCGGGTCTGGATTTCACAAGACTAACTCGGTCCTGCACTGCGTTTGGTTCCTAACAGAGAATCAGCGTGGGGCGTCCCGATGGTGCAGGCGAGGGGATCTGGAAGAAGGTGCGAAGTCCACAGACAGCAATCGTCTCCTCTTCAGAAGAACGGTCTTTCACACCGGTGGAAGGGGAGTAGGTAGGACTGTAGTCTCCCAGTCCTGAATAGGGGGTTGCAGGGTGCCCAAGACAGCACATAAGTCAAGCAGATCAGCATAGGACTTCAGAGTAGCAGTGTGACCATTCTTTCTGACTGTAAGGGTAAAGGGGAAACACCAATGGTAAGGCATCTGGTGGTTCCACAGGCCAGAGAGGAGAGGCCACAGGTGTCTCCTCTTTTGCAATGTAATCCAGGAGAGGTCACTATATAGCTGAATTTGGGTGCCATCAAAATCAAAGTCTGTCTTGGAGCGCGCATGTGTCATGACAGCCTCCTTAAACTCAAAGTCCTGAACACAACAAATCACATCCCATGGGGTAGAAGTGGCTCCCTTAGGACGTAGAGCCCTGTGGGCCCTATCCAACTTGAGGGTTCGTTGGTTTGCCCAGAAGCATATTAAAGATGGCCTCCAGTGTATCTAAATACTTGTAATCCTGTTTGGTAGGCAACTGTTGGAAAAGGGTCTGTCAGCGGGAGAAAGGGTCCAGAGGCTGGTGGGCCACAGGGTCGGGGGCTGGCACGGGACCTGATGGTCGCGTACTGCAACGGTTTTTCACCACTGCCAGCCCCACCGGAGGTGGTAGGCTCATGGCAGCACTATCACAGGAGGAAACTGAAAGAGCATTTAGTGAGTGAAGAGTCCCCCATAACATAAGGGGTGTTCGTTTCAGGGCAGTGCAGGCTGATGGGGGGATGGGGGCCATGAGCCCACAGAGAATGCAATGTGAAGGTGAAGGATTGAGGAGCTCAGCAGGGTTCACCTGTTCCTGCTGCAGGTCTGGAGAAGCAGGGTGGACCAGGAGGCCCTGTGGCAATGCAGAATCCAACAAGGAGGAGGAAGGAGGAGAGGGCATGCAGCTCACCTGTCGTACCAGGTCCTACCAGAATGCGAGGGCCATTCAGAAGAAGAGGAACCTGGGATACATTTTGGCAGCGCAGGAGAAGGAGGAAGCGCCAGGGGTGCCAGAGAGGAGGCATCGGAGGCATCTAATACTGAAGGTGAGGAGGCGGCAGCAGTCAGGGCAGTGTTTGTGGCAGGTTGAGGAGGGAGAGAGTGCTGCTTTGTCCCAGCCATGGAAGGGAGTGATGGCGGGCAGTGCTACATGTTGCAGGCGCCTCCTCCTTGTTGGAACCCTGGATGAGCACTGTAGAAAGGTCTCCATAATGGAAACCCCTGAGTAAGAGGCCTGGGGTCCAGGATTCTTCTTTAAAGGGAGTGTCTTCCCCATCTGATCAACTTTGAAGCAATAGGCTCGGAAGGAAAAGCAGGATAGTCAGGAGCTGCAGAGTCAGGCAGCATCAAGATCAGCATCCAGGCCACGCCCCAAGCTGTTATTTATATTGGTACCATTTTGGTCTACATATGACTTTTTGATCACTTTGGTGAAAAATCATTACTCCTGGTGTTTGTGAGAGAAAAACTGCTTTTGTGTGATTTTCTTATGGGCTTTGTTTTTATGGTGTTTACTGTGCTGCTAAAATTAAATAACATTTAGTCTATAGGTTGGTACGGTTCTGGGGATACCAAATTTATATATATATATATATATATATATATATATATATATATATATATATATATTTTTTACGTTTCAACCCCTTAAAACAAATCCAAAACATTGCAAAAAGAAAAAAATTCTTAGAGTTGTCATATTTTGACACCAGTAACTGTTTTATATTTTTGTGTAAGAGGATGCAAATTTATTTATTTTTTTTTCTAAATGTTTTCCAGTTATGAATAATCTTGCTCACTGATGGAATTGTTTCTCACATTGTTTGGAAATGGCCTTATAACCCTTTCCAGATTGATATACAGCAACAACTGCTTTTCTAAGATCATTGCTGATGTCTTTCCTCCTTGGCATTGTGTTAACACACACCGAAATACTCCAGACCAGCAAACTAAGAAAACTTGCTGATCAAGGGCTTTTGATTAGCAGCATCTGGCTGTTACTTACCCTCTTAGTTCCTATGGAAGCAGTAAGGGTGTACTTTGTTTTTCTGTTTTTCACACACTGCTTCTGAATTCTGTTCTAGTTTTTGTTAAATAAATAACGGCACAATGTAATTTTTCATGTGTTGCTCATCCGAGGTTGTATTTACCTGATTTTGAGACCTTCTAAGGATGTTTTTATATTATGTCCTAGTATGTAAAACCATAGTACTCAAACAGGGTGCCATTTATTTTTCTCATAACTGTATATAGTGCCAAATAACTGGCAAAGTGCTTGAAGATTGTTAAACTTTAACTTTCTATATGCGATATATAAAGCTCGTCCACCTAGAGAGCACAGATGTACTGGGTGACAAACAACATAATCATCTTATTTTTCATATCCAGACAATTCTCCAGGACACAATTTGCTGGAACTGAATATAGAAAAATAACATCAACCTGTCATTTCAATAATTGGAGTGAGTTACAGAGAGGGATCGCCTCAACACATCTTGGGCTTATAAATGTCTGGTCCCTGCCCTGCACGTATTACTAGCATCAAGGAGACCGGTCATCACATCTCTGTGTATGCAGCTTATGGAGCCTTTCATATACATATCCTCAGCCAATATCCAAAAGATAAACAACAAAATCATTGTTCTCTGTATTGTGACGTTTGATATCAAGAGCTGGCTTTATAATGCATTTTGTATCTGGTGCACATATGCCTTTACTTATACTCTCATGCCTTTTATTCTTTATTCTGTAAATAGCAATTATTGTGACAATGTACCAAATCATGGATTATACCATCCTGGAGATATGATCATCGGTGCCATTATATCAGTAAATGGGGATTTGAAGGAAAAGCAAAACCTGACATTCAGAGAGAAGCCATTGACTAACTATAGAATATTGTAAGTAATAACAATGAAGACATTGCCATCCGTCATATAAAGGCTTATTCTCATTTCAGGCAGTCCTGTCTGAGACGGGGATATGGGGCCCAATGACACCAACCACAAGGCTGTGACATTAGGAATCTGCCGGACACAGCTGTTCTAGGCAATAACAGTAACACAAAATCCATGTATTCAGTGCTTGCAAATGCCTTATAGCTTGCTGAGTGCGGTTACATCTATTGTGCTTGCATTTACATTGTAGCGGCAGCAGTCTGCACCTGGTACCATGTACACACAGAGGATCCTACCCACCCGTTTACATGTATCATACTACTTTAGTCCATATTCATGACCTGCCGGTTGTGCCTTTTGTTGCATACTGATAGCAAAGAGTGACAACTCCATCCCCCAGTGTGTGCAAGGTGTGATAAGTCTGTACACCACTAGAAGAGAGTAATGTACTGTGAGCAAGGTGAGATAATCTGCATAGCAATAGCAGACAATAGTAACCACACCTCTGCACTATCTGTACACTGATAACAGATGGTGCTGACCACGGCCCGCTATGTGTGAAAAGCCTTCTGAGACACAAATCACTGCTCACTACAAATGTGTATTATACACCCATAAAACAAGACGTGACAAGGAACTTATTCAGTAATGCATTATTAAGTCCTGTATTTCAAGCCTGTTGGGAAGGAGGTATTAGGATCCAGAATGTCTCCAGGCTGAGAAGCAGCCTTCTCCGATCTCCTCTCCTACCAGGTTTGTTAACCCATTCAATGCCATTGAAGGAGTAGCCTATCAAATCAACAGAGTGTATGGACAAAAATGTTTGGATACGTTTGAGTGATTTTGCGTTAGAGAATTGGTGGAGCCCTTATTATGTTGCTGGGCTCTGGTCTGCAGCTTACATGTGACATCCAAGATAGGCAATATTACAGATCGTACATTGTACACGAAACGCTATATATGCAGGGCCACAAATAATACATTGTCTGACGTTGTCTGGTTTATTGTACCCAGAATCATATTAGTTCTGTTTACATACTTTAGTTTCTCTGATTTAGGACTGGACACATTTCGGGTTATTTTGTACATGAGGGCTGTAACATTTTTCTTTTGGGCTATTCAGATAATTTTTGTGTCTTTTTTCGGTAAATCATAGGGCTTTATTTTTCTGTTATATTTATTTTTGCATGGTTTGCCTTTATTGTAACGTGACGCAGACATTTTCATTTTTGTGTTTTCGCTTTTTTACTCCCCGCTTTCCAAAACCAATAACTTTCTCATTTTTCCGTTTATAAAGTCATAAGGTCTTAATTTTTGCATGAAAAGTTGAACTTAAAAATGGTACCATTTATTATTCTGTACAATGTGCTAGGAAGTGGGAGAAAAAAATTCTGAAAGAGGTGGAATTTAAAAAAAAAAAAATGCAGTACCGCTATTTTCTCAAGTTTTTACAGCTCCAACTCTGCGGTAAAAATGCTTAGCTCTATTCTCCAGGTCAGTATTACAATGATGATATCAAATATTTATAGATTTTTTTCCTGTTTTATTAACTTTATAAAAATTCTAAATTTTGAAAAAAAATTTTTTTTTTAATTTGAATCTCCATATTTTGATGGCTGTAGCCTTTTTTTTATTTCAGTGTATGGAGCTGTGTAAGGTGCAAGGTTTTTTTTGAAGGACAATATGTAGCTTTTATTGATACCATGTTGGGGAATGTATGATGTTTTAATCACTTTTTATTCTATTTTTTTTGGTGAGGAAAATCGCTGAAAAAAATAGGGAAAGGGGGATGATTCTGCCTCCCTTTGTTTTCAAGAGATCGGAGCAAGACACTGAAAACATAAGAGTCCTGCTTGATCTGGCCACAGAGTCCGGGCCACCAGAATCCCCACGGTTTAGATCCATTCATCTGAGCCTAATCAGCAGAAGAAAATGATGTCCACATAAATTCTTCTTCCTTTTCCGAAGTATGAATGGAGTGATGTGGATTTTTCTGAACTGATATTGTTCTGGATTCAGAGATGGGGAGCTTACCATTGTGATTGATGTATGGTGATGATGAGGATCCAATCCTGACTTGTTTTACTCCAAAAATTGTTAAAATAATTTAACCACTTCCACACCAGATGCTTTACCCCCCTTCCAGAGCAGGCACATTTTCAAGTTTTTTGTATGTGCGGTTTTGAGGACTATAACATTTTTATCATTTGCGTTATTAAACTAATTTCTGTGTCTTATTTAGGGCTTTAGTTTTTATTTTTGCATGTGTTTTAATTTTTTTTATATCCAGGAAAATATAAACAAAAGAGGAGGGAAAACAGGTCTGTTTTTCACTTTTCATTTTTTTAATTTTTTTATTTAAAGTGCTACTAAAAAAACTTTATGAAATAGTTTTTACTCTCTGTTATGGTCATTTTTATTTTGTATGGTGTCGTCGGGGTGGGGCTATAACCTTTAATAGGTTTATTTTTTAAATTATTTTATTTACTTTTTTTTTTTTACTCTTCTATTAATTTTCTTTTTTTTTTTTTACATTGTGTCCCTATAAGTTCACAATAGTCCTTCTAGGACATCTGATCACTTTTTTTTTTTTTGGGAGCCTGATTTTTCCTGTAACAGGGGCTGGTACATTTAGCCCCAGTTGCAGGAGGAATACAGCCTCCTACACCCAGCAGCTCTAACAGGCTCTGATCCTGGCGGATCATGTGACCGCCGGGTCAGAGGGCAGCCGCAAGATGGCAGCCATAGCGCTGTATACACAGTGATCAGAAAGGCAGGGAAGGTAATAAACCTTCCCTGTCTTCTCTCTGAGAGCTCCGGCTGAAGTTACAGCCGGCTCCCAGTTTCACCACGATTTTGTGCAGCTGCTGAGTTCTGCTTGGATGTACCAGTACGTCCTTGCAGAACTAGACAACCCCCTTCCGGATGTATAAACTCTATGGGCGGTCCGGAAGTGGTTAAATGTCAAAATATCTAGTGTTGTGCAAAAGTTTTAGGCATGTATGGGAAAAAATGCTGCAAAGTAAGAATGCTTTCAAAAATAGAAATACGTTTGTTTTTGTCAATTAACAAAATTAAGTGAATGAAGAAAAGAGAAATCTAAATCCCATCAATATTTGGTTAAAAGACAGATGCAAACAGAGGCTCTGTCAGGTGTCCATCTGAAGTCACCCTGAAAAAACATGACTAAGGCTAAGGCCCCATGTTGTGTTAATGAAGCGTTTTTTTTTGTTGTTGCACATTTTGCCAAAGTCAGGAGTGGATTAAACAGAAGGTAGAAGTATAAGAGCTTCCTTTATATTTTCCATTCCTTTTCAAGCCACTCCTGCCTTTGGCTAAAAAGAATGCAATAAAATCTGCAACAAAAAATGCTGCGTTTCCGCAATGTGGGGCATCAGCCTAAAGCTTCCCTCCATCTTTTCTTTTTTTTTTTTTTTTTACTTCTCTGACAGAAGAATGGAGAGACCTACTATTGCAGAGTCATCAGAATACTTCTGTAGGTAGCAGCTGGATGAGTTGCACCTAAAATCTGCAGTGTACAGTGTGAAGAAAAAAGGGGCAAGAACTGTACCCTGAGGTGCCCCCATATTACAGATCACGGTATCTGACACACAGTCCCGGGCTCTGTTTGTGAGGTAGTCTAGGATCCAATTGGACAGGTGGTGGTCCACTCCAGCAAGGCCCAGCTTGTCTCTCAGTAGCCCTGGCTGTATGGTGTTAAAAGCACTGGAGAAATCAAAGAACATTATTCTCACTGTGTTCCCTGGTTTCTCCAGGTGAAAAAGAGCTCTGTGCAGAAGTTAGATGATGGCATCATCCACTCCAATGCCTGGCAAATAAGCAAACTGAAGAGGGTCCATAGCCGAGCTCACTAGAGGGTGGAGATGTGTGAGAACCAATCTCTCTAAGATCTTTCATGAGGTGGGATGTCAATGCTACGGGTCTGTAGTCGTTAAGGTCTTTAGGATGAGGTATCTTTGGAACCGGTACCACACAAGAAGATTTCCACAGTTCTGGTACCATTCCCAGCTTCAGGCTCATATTAAACATATACACACGTGGACAAAATTGTTGGTACCCCTCGTTTAATGAAAGAAAAACCCACAATGGTCACAGAAATAACTTGAATCTGACAAAAGTAATAATATATAAAGGCCTTGAGGCTTTCCCAGCTGAATTCTTTTTCAACTCCTTTCTCACCTGGGCACTTGTGAAGGTCAGACTGGATTTACTGGTCTGATGAGAAATAACAGCAGGAGGTGAGGACATCTCCTATAAGTCTTTCATATTGATGTAAATGAAGTCTAGTCCACTCTACTCAGCTTTAAAGTTGGTGTCCCATCTCTATTTCTAAATGGGGCCCGAGGGCACTAAGTTGTTATTGCCGAGGGGGAGCTGTGAATGACCACACATTTCCCCTTCTCCCTAGAAATAAATGGAACACACATAATTCATGATGATGCTGAGGCCTTCAGTATGAGGCTCTCCATTCAGGTAAGAAAGGATAGTCCCACGCTATGGGCTAACAGGATATATAGGACTAGGATTGTCCCTAAGAAACAGAGTGAGAGTTAGGCTATATTCACACAATTGTGGAGAATAATGGTCCATTTTTTCACAGCTGTTTGGCATCCATCAAGACCGGTTCCTCATTAACTTCAATCTATTGAGGGATCTGTGAAGATGGACATGATATGTTGTATTTTTTGGTAGTCCGTTGTGTAAATAAGGCGTAACTCTAGACACTAGCGATCCATGTAGACAGCCATCCATTTACCATGAAACAACCACAACATACATGAATTATAATATATTTCTGCATGTACATTTACCTGACTGTCTCTATTCATATAGTGCCTATCAACAAAAATATCAGACAGCTTTCACTGTACTATTTGCCATTGAAGAAATTAACAGGAATGAAGATCTTCTACCAAACATCACTTTGGGCGCTCACATGTTTGAGTCCCTCATGAATGAAGCAAAAACATTGGACGCTTACATGAAAATATTAAGTGGATGGGGCTTCCGAGTTCCCAATTATAGATGTGTGAGTCAAGGAGATTTGCTTGCTATGGTGGGGTTTGCATCCTCAGGTCTTTCTCATTTGGTGGCAAATACATTTGGAATGTACGGGTACCCACAGGTAGGTCACTTTATGATCTCTCTCCTATCTGGCCGGTTAGTTCAGGAAACCACTCATCATATAGTGCCATATTGCAAGAAAGCAGAGTCTGCCATCAGAAACATTTGGCAGCTATTGCTGAGGGAAGCTGTAGGCCATACATTTCCCCATGCTAAAGCATTATGAGCATTCAACTGAATGGCCGATATATAGATGGGCCTGGTCCACAAGAGCAAGAGCCATTATTAGCGCTGGCTAATAGACCTCTGAACGGAGATCCCTCCCTATGATTGCCATGTACAATAGTGTTTTAGTGTGTACGGCAAAGTCTCCATATGGTATCCCCGTGAGATATCGTATTTTCATAAGAAGCCATTGATCATAATACTTTTTTTTGTTGGAGTCTGTAAAAAATTAGAGGTACACAAGGGTGCACCATGGTCCCATAACAGGCATTGTAATATTAATACTAATAAATTTTATATATATAGTGTGAACATATTCCGGAGCACTTTACAAATCATATTAAGGAGAACCTTTCTCCACCCACAACGACTCTGGTTCTTTACATCTTTTAATAGCTGCTGCTCCACTGATTCTGGCACAGTTGGAATTGTTTCTCTAGTCCCCACTATTCCCAAGCAATCAGTTTTAGCGCTTGATATGCCAATTACGTTGTGTACTGTCAAGTGGGTGGTCTCAGGAAGGAGCATTCCCATCCAAGACCACCCACTTGACAGTACAGAGCCTATCTGGCATACCAGACACCAAAACTAACTGCAATGATTGCTTTTTGTAATATACTTACTATACATACTACACTGTAATATATTAACCTATCTAACTTATTTTTAATAGAAAACTGGCTGTAAAGTTCCCATTAGCATTGCTCTAACTTAGGCTAGGTTCACATCTGCGCCGTTGAAAACAGAAACCGCCGAAAATCATCAGAGAGAAGAGTCTAGTGAAGTACTAGCTATATAAGAACCTGAGATATCACTAGTTAAAAACACAGCTGGGAGTTTGAACTTTCTAGTGATACCAGAACCATTTTTTGAGGTGATAGAAAATACAGAGATACAGCCATTTGCAGTGACCACTCCCTCACCTTTGGTAAATGCTTCAGCTCTGCATATTCACAAATGTGTATGGATTTCCCTGGTAACAGTTCAGTTAGAGGGTTTCTAAGAAGAATGTTACAGCCTGTTTTCTATTAAAAAGGAAGTTAGATAGGTTAATAAAATACATTACAAAAATGTTCACCACACACCCTATGAGACACGGGCATAGGAAAGACTGAGAATATAAAATAAAACTTTTATTGTATCAAGTTAAAAACGTCAACATTATGTCAATGTTTTTAACTTGATACACTAAAAGTTATATTTTATATTCTCAGTTTTTCCTATGCCAGTTAGAACTAATTAGCGGTAGGTCCCTCACCCAATTGTTTTGCACACCATGTGACACAATAGCAAAAAAAAAAAAAACTAAATAAAATGGGAGTTACACTATCAGCATATTATGCACCTGTATAGACATATAGACTCCAAATGCAAAAAAAAAAGTACACTGTGTATACGCACACAAGTTTCCCATCCCTATCAGAGTTCCATACATAGTAATAGTGCAGTCTTTGTGCCACAACCTCCCCCACAGAATCTCTTCTTGACTATATCCTGCTGACCAACTGGAATTTTTTTTTCCATTAAAAGGTTTCTCCTTTCTGACAGAGGAAGGCTGTTTATCACAATTAGAGATGGGTGAACCACTTTGTTCCCATCCAGGTTTGACCCGAATATTCCAAATTATTCTGTATTTAATGAAACCAAACAATTGAACTAAAATGTCTACCGCGAAATGCATTGCAGTAAATTATTATACTCTGGGGTTTCTTCAGACCTTAGAATATAATTGGTGGAGGCCCAGGTGAGGTGTAAAAATTAAAAAAACATTTATACTCACCTTCTCTCACCTGTTTTGGGCCTCCTCATGGCGTCTGGCACTCTCCTGGTGATGTCCAGCATCCGGGGTCACCGCTGAGGCCCAATCATAAGCATAAGTGGTGACCAGGTGCCTCCACCTATTATACTCTGAGGTCTGAAGAGACACCAGAGTATAATAATTTGATTTCCAGTTCTATCTGAACTTGTTCGACCAGAAACTAATCAGAGACCCGAGCCATCCAAACCTGAAATGAAACAAATCTTGGGAGGTTCGCGCAGCTCTAATAATAATCTTCACCTGTCTCACTGCACAGTGCACCAGAGGGCAGAGGTAATACATTTAACATGCACAGACTTTCATCAGGAAGGAATCAGAAATTAGATCGAATAAGTTTAATGAACCTTAGTGTGGTGAGGGTGAACTATGGGCCCCCCTGACTTTTGGGCCCAGTCACATTCGCAACCTCTATAGTTATGCCAATGGTTAAGGCTTGGTTCACATTTGCATTGAAACTTTTGTTTGGTTCTTTTGTCAATAATTCCATTAGATTTGACAAAAGAATAGCGGTACTTGTAGCATGTTTCTTGCCAGCAGTATGACAGACCTCATTGCAAGTCAACGGGACCTGTTGTACATTGTAGGGATTTATTGTATGACAGACCTGGCACAGCTTCAAGACTTCGATTATGAATAGAAGCCACAATGCATATGTGAACGGAACCTAAGATCTTGAGTTGTCTTCTTCCAAATGTTTCACCCTTGTGACCATTAATTCACATTCCATTGTATTTGACGTTGGATGTCATGTATGGTGGTGACACCTAATGGAAGAGTCAAGAAATAAGGCGATACCTTTTAAAGGCTAACTGAGTATATTTGATAGTAAGCTTTCGAGAGTGCTAGCTCTCTTCTTCAGACATGGTGTAATACAAGAAACTGAAAATTCACAGACTTTTTATACACACACAAAACATGGATCTTCAAAGGATCTTGGAATAACAAAATACAATATTAGTAGAGAAGTTATTTACAACAGGTTAGGAAATAAACAATCTAGAAACTTGTGGGGCGTGATGGAGGGATCGGTAATTCTTGCTGATATCTGTTTGCAATCAGGTGGTGATTTGTGACCCTCACAGTTCATACATAGTGTGACATGAAACTGGCATGAATATTAAGTCCAAATTGTAGAGTTTGAAATCTTTGCATTAACTTATATTCCCATTCCTTTCTCTCTCCCAGTGGCCACACATTTCTCTGGAGAGGACCACTCTATTGAAGATTTGTGGGTTGTGGTTTTAATGGGACATTTTAAGACGCAGAGAGAGAGAAAGGAATGGGAATATAAGTTAATTCAAAAATTTCAAACTCTGCAATTTGGACTTAATATTCATGCCAGCTTCATATCACACTATGTATGACCTGAGAGGGTCACAAATCACCACCTGATTGCAAACAGATAACAGATCTCTCCGTCACGCCCCACAAGTTTTCCAGACTGTTTATTTCCTGACCTGTTGTAAATAACTTCTCTACTTATATTGCATTTTGTTATTCCAAGATCCTTTGAAGATCCATGTCTTGTGTGTGTATAAAAAGTCTGTGAATTTTCAGTTTCTTGTATTACACCATGTCTGAAGAAGAGAACTAGTACTCTCGAAAGCTTACTATCAAATATACTCAGTTAGCCTCTAAAAGGTATCGCCTGATTTCTTCACTTTTCCACTACTTTCTATGACTAACACGGTACAACATTATACTACTGGTGACACCTAAGTCAGACATGTAGATGGCTTCTTTTCTATTACAGATCAGCTATGGTGCCACAGACCCTCTTCTAAGTAATAAGTTGATGTTCCCATACTTTTACCGCACGGTCCCCAGCTCAGTCCATCTGCACAATGCATTAAATTTACTGCTGAAGCATTTTGGATGGACTTGGGTGGGAATGATTTATTCACATGGTGAAGGAAGTGAAAATGCAATACAGAAGTTAAAATTTTCTATTACAAGAGAAGGAGGATGTATTGAGTTCACAGAAAAGTTCGACAGCTCCAGCGACAACTGGGGCACTGACTGTAACCGAATAATCAAAGTCATTTCTAACTCCTCAGTAACCATTATTGTCTGCTGGATTGACCTGGAGTTTACATATGCTTTATACAAATTACTACAAGTCTTAAAAACGACCAGAATTGTCTGGATCTTAGTTACAGACATGGATAATCTTCTGATGCCATACATTGATATCTTGAACCTCAGCCCCTTCCATGGAAGCTTAGCAATTCAGATAAAAAAGAAGGAAGTTCCCCGGACTAATTCCTTTTGTGTTGAACGTCACGTTGGACCAATACATGGAGTCTCATTTTATTCACATCTATAAGGCCCTCATATATGACTGTAAAGAAATCAACTGCAGTTTTCTCTATCACACATGCAAACAGAACAAAACCGAGATCAAGAGGATGATGGGTGAAGAGACCATAGTGGAAAGTTATTATGCATATAATTCTATATACGCCTTGGCACATGCCCTGCAGATGTTTATGACATCCAAGCACACGAAGGAATGGCAGCAGGAAGGAGCAGCTCTACCTTACCGACTTTCCTGGAAGGTAACTTACCAAAACCTCCTTTCCTATGCCACAGTCCAGGGGTCAGCAACCTTTGGCACTCCAGCTGCTCTGAAACTATAACTTCCAACATGCTCCATTCACTTCCATGAGAGTTCCAAGGACAGCAGAGCAAGTATGCATGCTGGGAGTTGTAGTCTTACAACATCTGGAGTGCCGAAGGTTGCCTACCCCTGCCATAGCCCATAGCAATTATTTATCCGTAACCTCTTACCACTGCAGCCTTTACGATATTGATATAATTTTCTCATTCTTAGGAAGGAATTTATGCAGTTTTTATAAAGCCAAATTTAATTTTTTGTTGCTATATTCTGACATAGTATTTTTCTCTTTCTCTTGATGAAGCTATATAAGGCCACGTTTTGGGATACATACAACTTTTTTGATAAACAGGTAGGATAAGCAAAGACGGCATTTGACATTGTTTTTCTTTTTTTATGGTGTTAAATAGCCTGGTAAGTTTATAGTTTAGGTCCTTACGGAAACAATAACAATTGTCAAATGTTAAGTGTTTTTTACATGATAAGGCAGACAAGGTTTTTGTGTGTTTTACATTTTTTAACATTCAACATTTTATTCGGTATTTTTACTGTAGTTTTTTAGTCCTACTAGGAAACTTGAATGTGTCTGTAACACACTTCAATAGATTTCCATTGCAGTGTATTATACCTGTCAGCATAATGCTGGCAAGCGTTTAATTAGAACCTGCTTTATCGCTTAATAGGAGCATTTAAATGGGAGACCTGGAGTCATGTTAGATCCCTGGATGCCATAGAAACCATCAGTACATCAAATTTATGTCTCAGGGAGCCTGGTGGGGTGAGTGATGAGTGAGTTCCATCTCTTTATGAACCACTTAGATGCCACGCTCGGCATTTATTACATTTAGAGAATTCAATAATTAGGATTATGGTTATCTCAGCCATTAGTGTAGTGGTTGGTGACTACCAGGCTACCACAGTGATTGAGTGGAGGCCGAGGAGAGGTGCGGCAACATAATAAACATTTACAGTGGGTAAGGAAAGTATTCAGACCCCTTTAAATTTTTCACTCGTTTCATTGCAGCCATTTGCTAAAAGCAAAAAAGTTCATTTTATTTCTCATTAATGTACACTCAGCACCCCATCTTGACAGAAAAAAAACAGAAATGTAGATATTTTTGCAAATTTATTAAAAAAGAAAAACTGAAATATCAAATGGTCAGAAGTATTCAGACCCTTTGCTGTGACCCTCATATTTAACTCACAGGCTGTCCATTTCCTTCTGATCCTCCTTGAGATGGTTCTACTCCTTCATTGGAGTCCAGCTGTGTTTAATTAAACTGATTGGACTTGATTAGGAAAGGCACACACCTGTCTATATAAGACCTCACAGCTCACAGTGCATGTCAGAGCAAATGAGAATCAGAAGGTCAAAGGAACTGCCCAAGGAGCTCAGAGACAGAATTGTGGCAAGGCACAGATCTGGTCAAGGTTACAAAAGAATTTCTGCAGCACTCAAGGTTCCTAAGAGTACAGTGGCCTCCATAATCCTTAAATGGAAGAAGTTTGGGACGGCCAGAACTCTTCCTAGACCTGGCTGTCCAGCCAAACTGAGCAATCGTGGGAGAAGAGCCTTGGTGAGAGAGGTAAAGAAGAACCCAAAGATCACTGTGGCTGAGCTCCAGAGATGCAGTAGGGAGATGGGAGAAAGTTCCACAAAGTCAACTATCACTGCAGCCCTCCACCAGTCGGGGCTTTATGGCAGAGTGGCCTGAAGGAAGCCTCTCCTCAGTGCAAGACATATGAAAGCCCGCATAGAGTTTGCCAAAAAACACATGAAGGACTCCCAGACTATGAGAAATAAGATTCTCTGGTCTGATGAGACGAAGATTGAACTTTTTGCCGTTAATTCTAAGTGGTATGTGTGGAGAAAACCAGGCACTGCTCATCACCTGCCCAATACAATCCCAACAGTGAAACATGGTGGTGGCAGCATCATGCTATGGGGGACAGGACGACTGGTTGCAATTGAAGGAAAGATGAATGCGGCCAAGTACAGAGATATCCTGGAAGAAAACCTCTTCCAGACTGCTCTGGACCACAGACTGGGCCGAAGGTTCACCTTCCAAGACAATGACCCTAAGCACACAGCTAAAATTACAAAGGAGCGGCTTCGGAACAACTCTGTGACCATTCTTGACTGGCCCAGCCAGAGCCCTGACCTCAACCCAATTGAGCATCTCTGGAGAGACCTGAAAATGGCTCCACCAATGTTCACCATCCAACCTGACGGAACTGGAGAGGATCTGCAAGGAAGAATGGCAGAGGATCCCCAAATCCAGATGTGAAAAACTTGTTGCATCATTCCCAAGAAGACTCATGACTGTACTAGCTCAAAAGGAAGGGGCTTCTACTCAATACTGAGCAAAGGGTCTGAATACTTATGATCATGTGATATTTCAGTTTTTCTTTTTTAATAAATTTGCAAAAAATATCTACATTTGTTTTTTTCTGTCAAGATGGGGTGCTGAGTGTACATTAATGAGAAATAAAATGAACTTTTTTGCTTTTAGCAAATGGCTGCAATGAAACAAAGAGTGAAAAATTTAAAGGGGTCTGAATACTTTCCGTACCCACTGTATACTGACCTTGCCTCACCTCATCTGGACCTGCTCAAGAACCCCAGATAACCAAAGTAAGAAGGGGCACCACACCAAAATATCCAAAGAAAAAACAAAAAAACAGGGACTGGGTGCATCAAACCCCTGACAAAGCTGCACGTGGAGGCCATATGTGTGGGTTTGACCTCTGTGTTGCTGCTGGTTTGCACATGCTTGGGCTGCATTCTCACTGTTGGGTATGCTGTTATTATAAGTATATTTGCTTACAGTGGGGAAAAAAAGTATTTAGTCAGCCACCAATTGTGCAAGTTCTTCCACTTGAAAAGATGAGGCCGGCCTGTAATTGTCATCATAGGTAGACCTCAACTATGAGAGACAAAATGAGAAAACAAATCCAGAAAATCACATTGTCTGATTTTTTAAGAATTTATTTGCAAATTATGGTGGAAAATAAGTATTTGGTCAATAACAAAAGTTCATCTCAATACTTTGTTCTATATCCTTTGTTGGCAATGACAGAGGTCAAACGTTTTCTGTAAGTCTTCACAAGGTTGGCACACACTGTTGCTGGTATGTTGGCCCATTCCTCCATGCAGATCTCCTCTAGAGCAGTGATGTTTTGGGGCTGTCGCTGGGCAACACGGACTTTCAACTCCCTCCAAAGGTTTTCTATGGGGTTGAGATCTGGAGACTGGCTAGGCCACTCCAGGACCTTGAAATGCTTCTTACGAAGCCACTTCTTCGTTGCCCTGGCGGTGTGCTTGGGATCATTGTCATGCTGAAAGACCCAGCCACGTTTCATCTTCAATGCCCTTGCTGATGGAAGGAGGTTTGCACTCAAAATCTCAAGATACATGGCCCCATTCATTCTTTCATGTACACGGATCGGTCGTCCTGGTCTCTTTGCAGAGAAACAGCCCCAAAGCATGATGTTGCCACCCCCATGCTTCACAGTAGGTATGGTGTTCTTTGGATGCAACTCAGCATTCACTCTCCTCCAAACACGACGAGTTGTGTTTCTACCAAACAGTTCTACTTTGCTTTCATCTGACCATATGACATTCTCCCAATACTCTTCTGGAACATCCAAATGCTCTCTAGCAAACTTCCGACGGGCCCGGATATGTACTGGCTTAAGCAGGGGGACACGTCTGACACTGCAGGATCTGAGTCCCTGGTGGCGTAGTGTGTTACTGACAGTAGTCTTTGTTACGTTAGTCCCAGCTTTCTGCAGGTCACTCACTAGGTCCCCCCTGTGTGGTTCTGGGATTTTTGCTCACCGTTCTTGTGATCATTTTGACCCCACGGGGTGAGATCCCCTGATGGAGGGAGATTATCAGTGGTCTTTTATGTCTTCCATTTTCTAATTATTGCTCCCACAGTTGATTTCTTCACACCAAGCTGCTTGCCTATTGCAGATTCAGTCTTCCCAGCCTGGTGCAGGTCTACAATGTTGTTTCTGGTGTCCTTCCACAGCTCTTTGGTCTTCACCATAGTGGAGTTTGGAGTGTGACTGTTTGAGGTTGTGGACAGGTGTCTTTTATACTGATACCAATGTCAAACAGGAGCCATTACTACAGGTAATGAGTGGAGGACAGAGGAGCCTCTTAAAGAAGAAGTCTGTGAGAGCCAGAAATCTTGCTTGTTTGTAGGTGACCAAATACTTATTTTCCACCATAATTTGCAAATAAATTCTTAAAAAATCAGACAATGTGATTTTCTGGATTTGTTTTCTCATTTTGTCTCTCATAGTTGAGGTCTACCTATGATGTCAATTACAGGCCAGACTCATCTTTTTAAGTGGGAGAACTTGCACAATTGGTGGTTGACTAAATACTTTTTTTTTTGGGATATTTACCCCCTTGTTGTTTTCTTGTATATATTTATTAGCATTCTTTCTATATTTGCCCAGACTTGTGTATCAGTTTGTAGGTTTATTTATTACCACTCCAACAGCATAAGGTCCACTCCTATCATAAAAACTCCCTCTATGAGTCAAACTGAAGAGACATGTTCTAAGAGCGTCTCATGTTCTTGCACATCCAAACTGTCCCTGTACTGCATGAACAGATATTCATCTGAATGTTTGCCATGTAATAATACACTTTTCCTGCAGCTGATGCTACAGGGCAATTGCTTTAGTGCATAGGTGTCAAACTCTGGCCCGAAGTGTAATTCTATTTGGCCAGCGAGAACATACCAAATGTCTAATAGAGTGTCTAGTAGAGGGGTTGTCCAGGCAAAAATGGACAACCCTTTTAACTTTTAAATCAGCTGAGGGCATTGAAAAAAATAAAAAAAAATTCATACACACCTGTCCCAGATGCTTTGGTGTCCTCCTGGAGCGTCCCGGTTCTTCTGCTGAATGAGTCTGTTCCTGAGTTCCACTGAAGCTGCTGATTGGCCTCAGTGGTCACATGCGAAGCTGGAGAAGCCACCGAAGCAGAAGAACCGGGACGCGCCGGGAGGACACCGGAGCACTGTGGAAAGGCGAGTATGCATTTTTTTAAAAATTTTTTCAATGCCTCTGGTTGATTTAAAAGTTAAAAGCGTTGTCCATTTTCGCCTGGACAACCCCTTTAAGCTTCTATGTTTAAAGGAGTTTTCCAGGCAAAAAAACTGTTTTAAAAAAAGGTCTGTTAGTGCTATTAATGGGTTAATAAGTGCACCCAAATACTTTTAGCAGTGTTTTGAGTGATTTCTGGGATTCTCTGGGAGCTCCTGGCATTCTCTGCATTTGATTACATGGTGTAGCTTCCTGCTCTCTTATCCTACAACTACCATGATGCATTGCTCTTCACTCAGATCCCCCTCTCGCTTCCACCCCTCCGTTTCCCTAGCTAGCCCACGGACTACTAGCCCTACCTAACTAACTCAGCCCCCCCACCCCATCATACTTACCTCTCTTCCTGTCCTGGAGATCACTTTCTTCTGTGCCGCCAGCTCCTACTTCTCTTGACTTCTGCTGGCGCAGAAAGTTACAAAGTTAGGCGGGGGAGGGTGCTTAGTTTAGGGTTAAATTATCATTTTATCCCGGACAGCTCCTTTAAGCAAAACTTAAGTTTGTTTCCATATGAAAAGGTTCATCATTATATCTGATGAGAAGGAAAACCTTAATTGTAAACATTTTTCCAATAAAAATCTAGGTTGGCCAGCAACTTTGTCCAAGTTTTTAATTATGGCCCACTATGTATTTCAGTTTGACAATCCTTTCTTTAGTGGTTGTCGGGAGTCAGGCCTGTGGCGATCAACTGGCCTTAGTCTTTGATAAGACAATGCCTTATATGTCTATATTTCGGCTGAACGCTCTGGACCACGCATGGTTAAAGTGAACTAAACTTAGGTCACCATAAAACCCCGGGCATGTTTCCTACTACTGACAGTAATATCAGCTGTGCCTGTATTTCCTCTTAAGTTGTTGTTCCTTCTCCTGCAGCTCCATCAATTCCTTAAGAGAATACATTTTACTAATACTGTTGGCGAGGACGTGTACCTGGATGAACAAACCATCGCTCCTACATATAGTCTGATTAATTGGGTGACTTACCTTAAGAGGAAACTTAGAGGTGTTATTATTGGAAATATCCCGTCTAGTATCGGAGAAGATCTGTCTATTAATGAATCTGCAATCGTATGGCCTGTTCATCTAGCTCAGGTAGACCGACATATTGTGTATCGATAACCAACAGACAGCATTGTGGACGAACCAAAACTGAAGATCTTCAGTTTACATCAGTTTTTCCATCTGTTTTTTCTGAGCATGTGCAGAAGTTCACTTGAGAATAATAATTTAAAAAAAAACCCTCTGAAAACAATAATTAAAAAAAAAAAGACAAAAATCGGGCTTTTTTGCTCAACGATTTTTGATGTGAACTAAGCCTGATCCTTCAAACTGATGTTTCATAAACTGACACTTTTACATCAATTTCCATAAGTTTTGAAACAAATCCAGCAAACAAAAAAAAAAAAAAAAGATTTAATAAGAATTGTAGACAACTGCAGTGAGTACATGTTTTTAATGTGTTGGTAACAGTTGCAGATGATTGCATCAGAAGGTAGTGCTAATATCTGGTCAGTATTACATCATCCTTCAATCCCTTGAGAGCAGGGTCTGTGATTTTTTTTTTTCTTTAAATCCCTGCCCTCTAGGAGCCATAACCATAGCCAAATGTAGGCTTATTTTTGCAGAATAAGTTGTATTATCTAATACCAATTTCTAACACCAATTTCAAGTAGTATATTGTGTGGGGAAGGTAGCTCGGTAGCAACTGTGGTGCGGACCCAACCAGTCAGAGACAGGGACACAAAATCTGGTGTAAACAGGTTTATTTAGAAAAATGGCAAAATAAATAAACCTTCATGTCGGGTACAAAAATGAGCAAAATAAAATACAGCCTTAATTTCAGGCAAAAACAGTGCGAAACAAAATCCTGCTCGTCTGAACTCAAACTAACAGTAAATACTAACTGTACGTGGGGCTTGCTACCAGCCACATGAATCAACCAAAAATAGCACAATACTGTCTCACAGTGTCAGGACAGACCCAGACACCTCCTCTCACTCCCAGGATCTGCCCTGAAGTGCAGGCTCTGTAGCCTTTTATGGCCCAGTAACGAGCCTGGGACCTACACCTGGGCTGAGGCCTATTCAAGACCCGCCCTGGACCATACATATGTCAGAAATTCGGGGGGAGATATACCGGGACTCCCTCACCCTGCCTGTCACCTTCTCACAATTGCAAAATGGTTAAAAAAAAATTATATATATTTGTGGGGTGAAATGGGAACAAAACATAATTCTGTGATTCTTTTTTGGGTTTCATTGCAGCGTTCAGTGTACGGTAAAAAATTTAATGTTTACTTTTATTTTGTGGTGATCCAAATTTATATAGTTATTTCTTACAAAAAGCCATATTCTGACACACATAATTTCAGTCTACGGGGTTGCGTGAGAGCTTATTTTTTTGCACTAGTTTTTATTCATAACATTTTTATAGAATTTTTGTTACAGGAGGCAAAAAAAAAAAAGACCTGGTGATTTGGGCGTTGTTTTTTTATTTCCCTGTTAAGGCATTCACCATGAGGGAAAAATAGTTTTTATTAGACATTACTGAACCGGTTAATACCTAATATACTATTTTTAATGAAGAAATGGTGATGATAGCAGATAAACTTCAGCTTCACTCAACGCTGTAAGCTGCTGGCGGGTGTCTGCTGTATACCACAGCCAGTGTTTGCCATGCTCCTTAGCTCTCACCACAACATTATAACATACATGTACGTCAAAAGTCTAAGGTTTAAAACAGACAATTTGAGCCAAATACTTGTTAGCAAAAAACTTTATGTAACAAAAATGTAATTCAGATGTTCATGATGTTTCTCTAAAAGAAGTGTCCTCGGCTAGTGCCTATTTATTTCCATTCCACTTACAGTTGCCGCCACGTTCGGTCTGCAGTGACAGCTGTCCAACAGGGTCCAGGAAAATGATTCAAGAAGGAAAGCCACCCTGCTGCTATGACTGTGTTCCTTGCCCCACAGGAGAAATTAGCAATCACACTGGTAAGTTCTGGCACTATCACAGTTTTTGGCATCTGTCACTTACCAGCCACTATTTTGAAAGGGTTGTTCTACTGAAGACACGTATCCACTATCCACATGAACCTGAAAGATTGGAGAGAGCCCAGTTGGTCAGAACCTGACCAATCAAGCTCTCCTGTGGATAGGGAATAAATGTCTACAATAGGACAATACTTTTAAGATGGGCACACACAATATACTTAGGTCAACAAAACCTGCTAATTTTAGCAGCACCGGTCGACCAACTTGTGTGTATGAAATATCTGTCTGAAGTTTGTCCATCTTATGTTGGGGGAGGAAAGATCAGACATCTTCAAAGATACCTCTGGAGGCATCTTATCTCACGTGAGAACAAAGGACTGGACCTGATAGAATGTGTATGGGGAGTTCAAGAGGAATAGTTATTGGCTGAAAATAAATGGCCGGCTTAACAGTGACCTTCATTGTTTTCCTGCAGACATGATCAGCTGTTGGCAATGCCCAGATGACCTATGGCCGAATGAGAAGAAAGATGAATGTATTCAAAAACAAGTGACCTATCTGTCCTACGACGAAATACTGGGGACAACCCTTGCCTGCAGTGCCATAGTGCTTTTGATAGCTTCTCTGTTAACCCATGCCATCTTCACCCATTATCAAAACTCTCCAGTCATTAAGGCCACCAACAGATACCTAAGTTTCCTTCTTCTTCTGTCCCTCACTTTTACATTCAGCAGCTGTCTAGTCTTCATTGGATATCCAGGGCAGATAACATGTTTGCTACGTCAAACCATATTTGGAGTGTCTTTTACAGTCTCAGTGTCCTCCTTGTTGGCTAAAACTATACTTGTTGTTGTGGCCTTTCGAGCTACCAAACCTGGAAGCAGGCTGAGAAGATGCATGGGGAAGAAGCTTCCATGGTTCATTGTTGGTTTCTGCTCTTCTATTCAGGTTCTTATCTGTGCCGTGTGGTTGGGAACATGTCCTCCTAGCCCAATTTTCGACATCCACTCACAGCCTGGTCTGATAGTTATTGAATGTGACGAGCACGTTGGCTTCTATGTAATGCTGTCATACATTGGTTTTCTTGCAATGGGATGTTTCGTCATAGGTTTTCCTGCTCGGAATCTACCTGACAGATACAATGAAGCAAAGTTCATTACATTCAGCATGTTGGTCTTCTTCAGTGCCTGGATTCCCTTCATCCCAGGGTCCCTGAGCACCAAAGGGAAGTACACAGTAGCTGTAGAAGTATTTGCCATCCTGGTATCAGCTGCTGGGGTACTGAGCTGTATTTTTTTTCCGAAAATCTTCATAATTTTTTGTGAGAAGATGGCAGCAAGAAAATGTCTAAGTTCAGCAACAAAATGTGCTAAGCAAAGAGCATCTCAAGTGCATATGATCAAATCACAATTACAATGAGAAGCTTGAGGGAGGTTCCTTACACAGCATTTTTTGGGAAAAGTCAGTCACAATTTTAAATTTTTTTTTAAATGTATTCCCTAAGTATAGGAAATAACTTGTGAAGATGGGAAAACCCCTTTAAAGCCGGGGCCCCACGTGGCTTAACCGTCGCGGTTTGGCCATGGTGGAAATGCTGTGAAAAAAAAAACGTGGCATTTTAAAGTCACTGCAAGGTGGATGGGATTCTAGTGAATCACGAATCTTGTGAATCCCATCCACACCTTGCTGGAAAAATATGCACTGCGATTTCCAAAACGGTCTCTATTTTGGTAATCATAGCATGTCAATTATACCTACGAAAACGCCGGCAGTTTCCTTATAGGTATAATGTAAGCAGAAAGTCTGCAGAGAAAACCTCTGCAGATTTTCTATGAAAAGTGCCGCGGGAAAAACTATGGTGCTTTGCCCGCTACGTGGAGCCTTAGCCTAATGTAGTATTTTAAGCTAAAACCAGGCATGAATTCAGATGAAACATCTTGCTGATCCACCTTTGGCTTAAAGAAAATGTTTTGCCAAAAAATTCTGTGTGTGAAACTACCTTTTTCTTATATTAGTAAAATGTGAATTTATAAGCAGTTGTAATTTCCAATAAAGATATCTAATGGGTTGCTCCACTAAAACAAACTCTGTCCATATGTCCCTTTCGACTATATAGGGGTCATGGAGAAAGGAGTGTCAGGTCCCCCTTTATAAACCAGAAGTGTTGCTTCACAATGTTCATAAATAGATTGTAAATGCACCATAAATTTTGGTGTAAATGGAGACAAAAGAGAAATATGTACCATGTATCACAGTAAAAGCCGGTAACAGGAAAGCAGGGATATAGGAACTCACAAATAGAGGACTGGAACAGAATGGTAATGGAACAAATGGATGATGGTGATGGTAGTCAGATGATGGAACAAATGATAATGTGGATGGTGAACAGATGATTAAACAAACAAAAACCGATTCTGCTTTTCCTGAATCTATACCTAAATGCTGACCTTAAAAGGGTTTACCCTAACACAAACAACAAGAGAGCTCTAGGAACCAGAGACAAGAAACAGACCTGAATAACAACAACTAGACAAGCAACAGATTCCTACAAAGAAACTGAAAACATAAAGCACAACACGCTAGAACAGGACAATACGAGAAAAAAGTAACGCATTAGGAACACTAGAGGGCTGAAACATAGAGCATGCTATCAGCAGGGAAACTACAAGGGCTTTTACGGCTACCCAATCAAATAAGTCTCTGCAAATGAGACGGTGGTCATGTGACTTCCCCTATGGCTAGAGCCGTGAGGCAGTTGACCAACAACTACCCTAAGAACAGACCAATAAGTAGATGACAAAATGGCAAAACCTCTGCAATTCTTCTGTGCGATGATGAGAGATCCCCAACTATGAATTTTCCAGATATGAATTTTGCTTTAGTGTATTCACTCTTAAACAGTATGGCTGCTATCAAAACCAGTCTGGCCCCAGGAATGTGGTCATTCTACTCTATAACCAAGTCCCTTTGTTGTTCTGTCCCTGGCGCAATTAGCATACCCTTGTTAATCTCATTATCCCAGCAGGAGGTTCCTGCAAAACTGTGGCTGGAAAGACCTCGGACAAAACCTAGACTCCATGTCTCCAGGCCACAGAACAAAAGGGTTTTATGACAATATCTTCCCCAGGGAATCCATTACAGTTGCCCCCATAAATTCCTCAGGTGCGTCCGGCCAAGGCGCACGTTTCAAGCCCAAGGAAAGAGGGTTCTTGTTATCCTGGGGAAGATGTGAGCACATGTGGTGCTGTGGACTTAAGCCTGGGCCCTGTATTCCTAGCAGCCTGGCCTGAGACTTCTCTTTGTTCTGGACAGCATGTAGGAGACACATACTCTATGACTGACTTAAGAATGCGCCCTAGACTCAAAAACTGCTGAGGCCTAGAGAAATGGACTATCAACTTGTTCTGGTATTTTTCTATCTTTTATTTCCCATTTTATTTTCTGTACTGTATTTTGCTTTTACCTGTATTTGCTTAATGATCCATTGATGTGTATTTCTGTATATGTTAGTGGCTAGTACCGACCCAGTTGGGTTAATAAATATATAAAATTTATAAAGCTCGTTTCATATTATCCTATGAACCCGGTCACTCACTGGGCGAGTGGAAGGTAAGAAGGGTGTTCTCAGGTGTGCCAGGCAGCTTGGCAAAGTGAGATCCTTCACATTCTGCACTTGGTAAAATATATATAAGAGATCCTAATATTCCAGTTTTCCCTTTATAAACAAAGCCCTCCCAATAGGCTTGTAGTCTCTGTTCTGTAGAGACCAGTTTTCAGCTTGTGTTGTGTGCTTGGGGAGCAGGTGCATCACATCTCGCTATTTTCAGAGGTCAGGATTACAATGATTAGACCGCTATTATTAAGCAGTACGAAGACAACACAGGATACAGCATTGACAAAAGTGCATACAGTTACGGCTATACATAGGAGGCAAGTCTCTGTTCACATCAGTGTCTATCAATACATGATTTTCTGACTTCGGTCATTGAGGCAATGTCACATGTGTGGTCCACGGACCAGATGAAATACAGAGACCGAGATACAATCTGTAATTTTGCCTTGGGAAATACTACGGCGTCTCCAATACCAGACGTAGCGTCACACGGTCAGTAGTGGCTGTGCCTTGTACTACACATATAGCTCTGTCCTATTCACTTGAAAGAGACTGAGCCGCAGCACCAGGTACAGTGGCTACAAAATGTACGGAGCTGTACCTGGTAAACGTGAAGAGGCCATTGGGCTAGACAGAGTCCTGGGGGGCCTTTTAGGATAGCTGATGCATGGGGGGTGCTGGGAATAAAACCCCCAATGTAATAATAACGGCTTAGTCTAAGGATTATAAAACTCTTCAAAGTGAATCTGTTGTCAGACTCCGGTGCCCCCACTTAGGGCATAAAAAATATTGCACTTTTTGGCCAACAGGAACAATTACAGAATACACTGGATATAAAGCTCATGAGTCTGATGTATTCACAAGCAGTATCACCCTGTATAAGCGGCACCAGCCAATAACCACCCTGAGGGTCGGGGTAGAGTGCTCCTCTCCTTCACTATTTTACCCTTTACAGCTTAGCAGTTTACTTATCGGAATATCTACCCGAGAACTGGGAAAAGGGTTAGTAACTCGAGTAACAAAGTATTCTGCAATAACCGGCCAGATAGTTGTCAATTTATTCACACATTTTCAGGAGGAATAATAGAGGAACTGTACAATGCAGTATTGAAATAAAAGATGTCGGGTCAGAGAGTACTTAAATAGGGTAAAAAGGTACTGCCCGATAAAAAATAAAATATCACAAATTTAGTTTCTAGATGAATATCGATTACTTTTAAGTAAAAATGTCCTGGAAACAGTATTATTATTTTTTATGGATTTCAACTAATATGTCTGTCCATATACTGACGCCGGGCACATCATAGTTCCCATCTTGACTTTTTAAGGTCTGAAGTTTAGTTAATATGGAGTCTTTGACATCTTCAGGCCCCTCCATGAGATGCTTATAATGATCCAACAGGCCTTCAAAAGATAGATTAACGGAGTCACCAACCCATTTCCCACAAGTGTCTTGTTCCATACGACTCCCTAGCTTTAGCAAATGATCCATGTAGACGTTCCAAAACTTGGTGGACATGAAACTCAACCTTGCCAGGAACTGACAGTTTACGTTGAGGAAAAAGCCATCAAAGTGGTCACCAAATGACAGAACCCAATCCAGAAGAAGATCATGTAACAGGCCCTGGTGTTCAGAGTCCAATGCATCATGGGATAGAAGTATAGATGCTATCAAGTGGTAGACACGTGGTTTAGAAATCCGGCTAAGAATATCTGAGACTACGGACGACTTCAGGTTGTCTTCTGACATCTTCAATCTTCCTTCTAGACTGCTTCTCAATAGGTCAGCTTGGGTGATCACTATAGGGTCATCCAATCCATTGGCAGTCAATAAGGGAAGAGATAGTAGTAGTTCCGAAGCCACTTTCTGGGATAGAACATGGCTCAAACCTATAGATTCAGCACCCATGGGGTCAGAGTTTCGGAGCAGCTCAGATACATATTTGAATACAGTATCGGGGAGAGCCTTGTTCTGGAGAAGGGACATACACAGGAGATCCCTACCTTTACCGAGGTCATCAAACCTAATGGAATGGTAATTTTTTATATAACTAGAAAGCTCCAGGTTCTTCACCGAAAGATGAGCGTCAATGGAGTTTCTAAGATCTTTATGAGCCTTGAAGCGATGGTGGACATGTTGAAAATAGGTTCCCCATTCAAGGGCCTTCTGCACATGTAGGACATCCCAATCTTTGGCATGAACACTTTGCGATAAAGCAAGAACTTCAATAAACTGATCTAAGTTATCCAGCAGTGACTTCATCTTCCCAGCCATGACGCTTCCATACAAACCTAAATCATAGAAAGAAGTGATAAAAAAAATCATTCAGCAGAATATTACATTTTATTTAACCCTTAAAAACCAGCCTATATTTAATGGAACTTCTTGCAGTCATTCAGATTGAAGCTGTAGCTCACTAGTCCAAAATCAATTAGTAGCCCTTGCCTTAAAGGGAACCTGTCAGGTGTTCTTTCCACCATAAACTGGCCCCATCATGTGCAGGGTGAGGTCATCCCCTTTCTATTGTTGGCCCTCGGAAATCTTTTTGTTGCAGTAAAGTCAAGCTTTACATGTCTGAAAGCATAAAAAGTTGTATGTAGATTACCTGAAGAAGTCATGGCGAGCGGGGACAGCTTCATAAGAAAATCATATGTATAATAGCCCAGGTAGTCACAGGGGCGGAGACTGCTTCATAAGAAAATCATATGTATAATAGCCCAGGTAGTCACAGGGGCGGGGACAGCGTCATAAAAAAATCATATGTATAATACCCCAGGTAGTTACAGGGGCGGGGACAGCGTCATAAAAAAAAAATCATATGTATAACATCCCAGGTAGTCACAGGGGCGGGGACAGCGTCATAAAAATTCATATGTATAATAGCCCAGGTAGTCACAGGGGCAGGGACAGCGTCATAATAAAATCATATGTATAATACACCAGGTAGTCACAGGGGCGGGGACAGTGTCATAAAAAATCATATTTATAATATCCCAGGTAGTCACAGGGGCGGGGACAGCTTCATAAAAAATCATGTGCCGACAAACTTCCATTTCATGAGACAACCCTGATGTGGCGCTGTGGGATCAGTGCCATCTCTACGGCAGTCGGGATCCTTATAAAGACCGCCAAGCCTGTCATAGTATTTTACCTATTGACTCTTATATCTTCGCATGTACGGAATATTAAATGGCAGCGCTGTGAAGTGCCATCTGTCCTGCAAAAAATAAGCCCTCATGGGAGCAGAAAAATAAATAAAAAGGTATAGCTTTTGGAAGGCGGGCCGTAAAAAACAAAAATGGCAGCAGCAGTAAAGGGTTAATAGAAGGAACAAACATTTGTGGCCACAAACTACAAAATCAGGCCCCGCCCCCAGTGCACTTGATGAGATTTCCACATCTATAAAACATTTATTAAAGGGATTATCCAGGACTAGAGAACACGAATCCACATCAATGTTTATTAAAAAAAAAAAAAAAATGGATCAGTTTCTGTCCTTTTTATTTTGGAAGGACACAAAACACTAGATACATTTAGGCTCACTGATCACTCTGACCTGCAGAATATCGGTAACCGAATATCGCGCCCATGATACTAAATGGCACAAGCTAGGTAAGTGGTCCCCATTGGCGCCAAAGAGCTTCAGCTCATGGAGGGGCCGCCATTACTGTGCGTTACAGAGGGTGGGCTCTATCATTGTGTGCACAAGCTCATTAGACAATACACGTGGAGCTGACAGCCCAGACCGCATGCACACTCCTGTAACTCACCGCCCAGGTTACTAAGCCGCCTCACTACTCATCCCAGCCCGCCATCTTTGTCTCGGGTAAACAATCCCCAGCTTCACTTCTATCCGCCACACTAAATATGTCCGCCAGCGGGGGTGCCAACGTGAGTCGCGTCTGATGACGTCACCGCCACTCACTCTTGGCTACAAATTACAGTGGCTCAACGGGACATCCCTTATCCAAAATGGCCGCTGGAAGTTTGTTGTTGCCGTCGCGCAAGTCTCGTGTAGCTGGAAGACGTCACGGGATAACGGAAGACGTCATTTTGTTTTAGCGCAAGCGAGAAAGATGCCGAAGAGCTGCGTGTTCCCGGAGTGTAGGCGAGCAGAGGCGGGCAGGGAAAGTTATTACAAGTGAGTGCTGGGGCTTGTTGTGCGTGTGTGGAGGAGGGGAGAGCTGGTCACGTGCACAGGGATAACATGTTGCTGTAAGTTGTGTCCTGCAGTGTATACTGACACCCTGGGCCATGCAGTGAGTGCAGACTCCGCTCGGCACTACTTCTTATTAACTTCCACTTAGTTTGTGATATAATTATAGTCTTTTTTCTTACAATTCCACCTGTTGCCGCCATGTTGCCATCACATTGCTGTTTTTTACACCGATTTCTCATATAAGGCACAGAAAAGTAGCATCTTTATCTGCAATCCGCTGTTGGCTATAGGGGTATGTTCAGACGCTGCAGATTATTTTTTGTGCATGTTTTTTGCACTGCAAAGTCACAACAAATTACAGTCAAATGCAACAAAGAAATTTGGTCCAAATTTATGTATGAAAATCCTCCGTGCGTCTCCATCTTCAGGTGCATTTTGTATTGTGTAGGTAGTTTTAACCCATTCCTTCCAGGCAAGGCTGGGTGCACATCTGCTTCTATAGACTTCGTCCCATTATAGTCTGTGGGGTTTGTTCGGCACCAGTGGTGTCCACTGTGTTAGTGGTTCGTTGGTCTGATCCTTCAGACAATGGATACCGGGGCACAGATGTGATCACAGCATAACTATGTCAGTTTTACTCCCATTATAAATGTAGCAGTGGGTGCAAACATGGCCCCTTTCTATTCGGTTCAGTGGAAGGGTCAGCGATAACTAAATGCTGTACTTTGGCTATTTCTGTTGCTCCCACTGAAATTCATGGAGCGGGGGGCACATGTGGGTGCACAACTGCTATCTCAATGTGAGTAGGAAACCGAGATTCAGTGCTCATCGGTGGAGATTTATTGGCAATGCTCATGGAATAACCCCTTTAACTTCTCTGGATGGCCCTTTTAAGCACACATTGTATACAGTTACGTCCATAAATATTTGAACAGAGATAACATTTTCCTAGTTTTGGTTCTGGACATTACCACAATGCAGTTGAAGTTCAGACTTTCAGCTTTAATTCAGTGGGTTGTATAAAATGATTGTATACAGTGCCTTGAGAAAGTACTCGGCCCCCTTGAACTTTTCAACCTTTTGCCACATTTCAGGCTTCAAACATAAAGATATAAAATTTTAATTTTTTGGTGAAGAATCAGCAACAAGTGGGACACAATCGTGAAGTGGAACCAAATTTATTGGTTATTTTAAACTTTTGTAAAAAATAAAAAACTGAAAAGTGGGGCGTGCAATATTATTCGGCCCCTTTACTTTCAGTGCAGCAAACTCACTCCAGAAGTTCAGTGAGGATCTCTGAATGATCCAATGTTGTCCTAAATGACTGATGATGATAAATATAATCCACCTGTGTGTAATCAAGTCTCCGTATAAATGCACCTGCTCTGTGATAGTCTCAGGGTTCTGTTTAAAGCGCAGAGAGCATCATGAAGACCAAGGAACACACCAGGCAGGTCCGTGATACTGTTGTGGAGAAGTTTAAAGCCGGATTTGGATACAAAAAGATTTCCCAAACTTCAAACATCCCAAGGAGCACTGTGCAAGCGATCATATTGAAATGGAAACCGTATCAGACCACTGCAAATCTACCAAGACCCGGCCGTCCCTCTAAACTTTCATCTCAAACAAGGAGAAGACTGATCAGAGATGCAGCCAAGAGGCCCATGATCACTCTGGATGAACTGCAGAGATCTACAGCTGAGGTAGGAGAGTCTGTCCATAGGACAACAATCAGTCATACACTGCACAAATCTGGCCTTTATGGAAGAGTGGCAAGAAGAAAGCCATTTCTCAAAGATATCCATAAAAAGTCTGGTTTAAAGTTTGCCACAAGCCACCTGGGAGACACACCAAACATGTGGAAGAAGGTGCTCTGGTCAGATGAAACCAAAATCCAACTTTTTGGCCACAATGCAAAACGATATGTTTGGCGTAAAAGCAACACAGCTCATCACCCTGAACACACCATCCCCACTGTCAAACATGGTGGTGGCCGCATCATGGTTTGGGCCTGCTTTTCTTCAGCAGGGACAGGGAAGATGGTTAAAATTGATGGGAAGATGGATGGAGCCAAATACAGGACCATTCTGGAAGAAAACCTGTTGGAGTCTGCAAAAGACCTGAGACTGTGACGGAGATTTATCTATCAACAAGACAATGATCCCAAACATAAAGCAAAATCTACAATGGAATGGTTCACAAATAAAACGTATCCAGGTGTTAGAATGGCCAAGTCAAAGTCCAGACCTGAATCCAATCGAGAATCTGTGGAAAGAGCTGAAAACTGCTGTTCACAAACGCTCTCCATCCAACCTCACTGAGCTCCAGCTGTTTTCCAAGGAAGAATGGGCAAGAATTTCAGTCTCTCAATGTGCAAAACTGATAGAGACATACTCCAAGCGACTTGCAGCTGTAATCGCAGCAAAAGGTGGCGCTACAAAGTATTAACTTAAGGGGGCCGAATAATTTGGCACGCCCCACTTTTCAGTTTTTTATTTTTTTACAAAAGTTTAAAATATCCAATAAATTTCGTTCCACTTCACGATTGTGTCCCACTTGTTGTTGATTCTTCACCAAAAAATTAAAATTTTATATCCTTATGTTTGAAGCCTGAAATGTGGCAAAAGGTTGAAAAGTTCAAGGGGGCCGAATACTTTCGCAAGGCACTGTATAATAATGTGAGGAACTAAATCATTTATTACACACAATCCCTTCATTTCAGGGGCTCAAAAGTAATTGGACAAATGAAGTAATTGTAAATAAAATGTTAATTTCTAATACTTGGTTGTTCACCCTTTGTTGGCAATGACTGCCTGAAGTCTTGAACTCATGGCCATCACCAGACGCCGCTGTGTTTCCTCCTTCTTAATGCTCTGCCCGGCCTTTACTGCAGCAGTTTTCAGTTGCTGTTTGTTTGTGGCATTTCTGTCTGAAGTTTAGTCTTTAATAAGTGAAATTCTGCTCATTGGGTTGAGATCAGGCGACTGACTTGGCCATTCAAGAATATTCCACTTCTTTGCTCTAATAAACTCCTAGGTTGCTTTGGCTTTATGTTTTGGGTCATTGTCCATCTGTATTATATATCAGTTTGGCTGGATTTGAGCACACAGTATGTCTCTGAATATCTCAGAATTCATCCGGCTGCTTCTGTCCTGTGTGACATCACCAATAAACACTAGTGACCTAGTGCCACTGGCAGCCATGCATGCCCAAGCCATCACAATGCAGCCTCCGCCGTGTGTTACAGATGATGTGCTATGCTTTGGATCATGAGCTGTACCACACCTTCGCCATACTTTTTTCTTTCCATCATTCTGGTAGAGTTTGATCTTGGTTTCATCTGTCCAAAGAATGTTCTTCCAGAACTGTGCTGGCTTTTTTCCAATCTATCCTTTTTATTCTTGAGGCTTATGAGTGGCTTGCACCGTGTAGTGAACCCTCTGTATTTACTTTCATGCGGTCTTCTTTTTATGGTAGATTTGGATATAGATACGCCTACATCCTGGAGAGTCAATTGTCCAATTACTTTTGGTCCCTTTAATAACAGGGTGGCACATGTTAAGGAGCTGAAACTCCTAAACACTTCATCCAATTTTAATGAGGATACCCTCAAATGAAAGCTGAAAGTCTGGACTTTGTCCATTATATAACTATAACTGGAATATGTTTCAGTAAACAGGTAAAAAAAACAAAATTAGTGTCATTGTCCAAATATATATGGACCTAAATGTATCTGCATTACACTAGGGTCACACCTGAATTCTGGTTTCTGTTCTTCAGGTCCACTTGGGGACCCGAAAAATGGAAACCCAATCCACTTAAAGGGTCCACGGGATGGGGGGCGGAATCCCCGATTGTTCACAGAAGGCACATGTGACCCTAGCCTTAGCCATGTTGGGGCATCAGATGGGGGTACAAGGGCGGTAGATGAGATTTCATTACATATGGCCATTTGCTGTCTGTCGTGCTCCATACTGTTTAGTATCTGATTCTTCCTGTTTCTGCTTCTTCACCAGGTTTCCTTTACATGATAAAGTGCGCCTGAAGCAATGGCTGACCAACATGAATGTGGAAAATTTCTTCCCCACGAAAAACCAGTACCTTTGCAGCAAACACTTCAAAGCAGCTTCTTTCCAAATACGGTGGGGGGTCCGCTACCTCAGACATGACGCTGTCCCCACCATCTTCTCCTCCGGCTCGGTGGTGTCGGTAGGTATTGTCAGTCTGTTTGTCCTCAGTAACCAATCACATGGCAGGTTTTTTACCAGAGCAGTTTACAGAACATGAGCTGTGATTGGCTGCTATGGGCGGTCAAGACCGTTTTTGCTTAGTGTTGATAAATTGGGTCCATGTTCTTTGAGCCTTTGCATACGTGCTAGCGGCCATTCAGACCGACTGATACATCGTGAGCAAAACAGCAATAAGAACCTATCTGTCACTGCTAAAAAATGGAGAGTTTTTTTAAAAAACTGCTCCTTTCCATTGCTGTCTTTTACTGAAAAAAGCAGATCCACCAAATAGACAGGAAGACTGATCTGAATGGACCCTTAAAGGGCTTGTCCAGTTCATAGTATTATTGTGTAATAGGGCTGATGCTGAGGATATAAACATAACCGGCAAGTACTCCCCTGTCCCCAGGCCTCCCCTTCCAGCGACAGTAGCTCTGTTGGTTTGTATGCTGCAGCCAATCACAGGCCTGATTACTGTGACGTGCCGTTTGTGAAGAGGTCACCACTGAGGCTTTTGATTGCACTAGGGGACCACTGTAGCCAAAGGGGATGTCACTGGTGATGTCAGGCAGTGGACCAACAGAGCAGCCGCTGCTGGAAAAGAGAGCCAGGGGAGGTAAGTACTGGTTTATGTTTGCAGCCCTGTTAAATTATAGAATATGAAGTGGACAACTCCTTTAATATTAGTACCATATCTACCACTGCTATAGTGGCTGCCTCTTACAAGCAGGCTAAAGGCTTTTCTAGTATCTTTTGTACTAGGCTGTACTAGTATCCTATGACAGTAATCTGTTGCTAAGGAGTACCTAGAAGATTTTAAAGGGGCTCTCTGAGACTAAAATATTGTTGGCCTATCTTTAATATGTCATCAATATCAGATCCACGGTGGTCCAATATCCAGGAACCCTGCTGATCAGCTGTTTGAAGACACTGCTTTGCTTGAGAGCACTGTGGCCTTTTTGCTGTGCCAGTGATGCCATGTTAATTGACTACATGATACAGCAACAGCTCAGTCCCATGCCAGTGGATGGGGCTGAGCTGCAGTACTAAGCACAGCTGTTATGTAACATACAACACTGTTCTTGGTATTCAGTGACAATTCGGCAGCACTCACCTGAATGCTGAATTCTCTTTAAACAGCTGGTCTGTGGGGTCACCGATGTTGGACCCCCAACAATCAGATACTGATGATCTGTCTTAAATATAGGTTATCAACAGATGACTTTCAGAAAACCCCTTTGAGTGTAAGGTTAAAAATGTCAGTCTTTCTACTTGGACCTGGCATATCTCAGCATGCTGAACTGTTCTTGCTATCAGGTATTGGTAACCCTGACACAGGCTCCTATAACATACAGTATGTGAACAGAATACTGGACGTGTTGTAGCCTCTGAACATACGCCAGTAATGTTTCCATTGTCTACCTGCAAGCAGTGATCATGAAAGTGGTGAGGGCTTTATATACCAGGCTTCCTTCTAGACCTTCTAATCTTATAGGTGATTTGTCTTCTGTATTTCAGGGCAGAGTACAAGTGACTAAGGCCAGAACTCTGAGCGCCACACAGAATTTAGGCAATGAAGTGTGCCTGTCCACGGTTGCACCTTTGATCATTGGCCAGACCCAGGTTCTCCCAGACACTTTGACAATTGCACTAGATCCAGATGTATCCATTGGTCATATATCCATAGACAGAGCTGAGGTTCTGGTGAGGAGTACAGACCCCAGTGCAGTCATGGGAGCAGTGAATTTGGTACCACTAGTTCATTTTGTTGAGTCCTTTGATGGGTTGTCATTGGCATTGGCACCATCTCAAGGCTTCCAGACTGTAGCTTTACCAATTGAGGTGTCAGGAGAAGAACAGGTACAACAGATTCCCTTGGTGGAACCAGTTGGTTTCCTCTCTGAAGACAACATTGCAACCACAACATTGCAGCAAGATTATTACAATGGCCAAGTTTTGCAGTCTGTTGAAGATGAAGTCCCCGCTATTATTGAGATGTCTGGAGACTCTAATCCTAGTGATATGATGGTGGAAAACGTTGAAATCGAGCCCTTTTTTGAAGCAGGGCTACCCACACTACCCCCTGTCACAATGACTGCAGAGGACGTGGTGTCCTATTTAGAAACCATGCAGACAGCCACACTTGTTCCTGTACTGTCGTCTGGTCCTCTGCCACCCATGATTCCTTCTCAAGAGACCATATTGTCAAGCTCCACAGACAGGCCCATCTCTTCCACTGTGCCCATCATCTCAAAACACAGGGATGAGGTGTCATCTGCTGATATGTCTGAAGAGCTACCCACGGACCTTTCAGATGGACTTAGGGAAACTCTGTCTACTGATGAGCTGGTGTCTGTAGTACTGAACCTTCAGGAGAAAGTGACAGCTCTTCAGCAGCGACATCAGAAGCACTGCACCAAGCTGGAGGTCATGGAAGGGGTCGTCGACCAGTTGAAGAAGGAGAACTTGATTTCAGAAGATAAGCTAAACTTTTTGGAACTAGTAAGTATATACATATAGATGGTGTGCCTAAGCATTGCTGTTCCCAGCACATTTACTTAATGTAGTCCGGCCTCTATTCACCTGGTTTGCCTATCTCTACAGGGCAGTATCAGGATTTCTTTCAGTTTGGGTGACTTGGGTACCAGATTTGTTTTGGGTTGAACAAATTCTGTATGAACTGCACCTTAAATTGGCTTAAAACATAGGTTCCTAGAAGCCCTGAGAGTGTTAACTGTCTATAAAACATAGTGTATGACACTGTTAGGGCTCCTAGGAGCCTATCTATAAAACATAGTGTAGAACACTGTCAGGACTCCTAGGAACCTATCTATAAAACATAGTGTAGAACACTGTCAGGGCTCCTAGGAACCTATCTATAAAACATAGTGTAGAGCACTGTCAGGGCTACTAGGACTATATATCTATAAGACATAGTGTAGAACACTGTCAGGGCTCCTTGGGACCTATCTATCCAATTTCTAGCTCTCTAAGGCAAACACAGCCAACGTTATGTCAAAGTGAAAATTAAATTCTAATACTCTGTAGCTCATCAGACCCCAGAGTGTAATAGGTGGAGGGGAGGTGTAAAAAAAAAAACATTCCTACCCTTCCCTTATGTCTTTCAATCTCATTGCAGCTCCCGGCGCTCTTTCTCAGGCTCCTCAGTGGTGACACGGGCATGCTGAGCGCATGATGCCACGAGGAAGCCCAAAAGTGGGGAGTATGTCTGTTTTATTTTTTTACACCTGCTCTGGTCCTCCACCTGTTATACTCTAGGGCAGTGATGGCGAACCTTTTATAGACAGAGTGCCCAAACTGCAACCCAAAACCCACTAAATTATCGCAAAGTGCCAACATGGCAATTTAACCTTAAATTAACCAGGATCTGTTTTATATTGACCGTACAATGTTATTACAGCCTGTAATAATATCACATGTCTGCTATAAAACAGATACTGTGTGATATAAATAGTGAAGGGCCCCATACAGTACAATGTGCTACGAAGTGGCCCCCAGACAATACAATGCGCTCCACATTGGCCCCCAGACAGTATTATATGCTCCAGAATTGCCCCCACTCAGTATTATATGCTCCACAGTGGCCCCCAATCAGTATTATATGCTCCAGAGGGGCCCCACTCAGTTTATATGCTTCACAGTGGCCCCCACACAGTATTATATACTCCACTTTGGCCCCCCCCACACAGTAGTATATGCTCCATAGTGTCCCCCACACAGTATTAGATGTTTCAGTGTCCCCCATACAGTATTTGAAGCATCTAATACTGTATGGGGGACACTGAATCATCTAAAACTGTGTGGGGGCCACTGTGAAGCATATACTACTGTATGGGGGACACTGAAGCATCTAATACTGTGTGGGGCACACTGAAGCATCTTATACTGTATGGGGGACACTGTGAAGCATCTTATACTGTATGGGGGACACTGTGAAGCATCTAATACTGTATGGGGGACACTGAAGCATCTAAAACTGTGTGGGGGCCACTGTGAAGCATCTTATACTGTATGGGGGACGTTGTGAAGCATCTTATACTGTATGGGGGACACTGAAGCATCTGATACTGTATGGGGGGACACTGAAGCATCTAATACTGTATGGGGGACACTGAAGCATCTAATACTGTGTGGGGGACACTGAAGCATCTAATACTGTATGGGGGACACTGAAGCATCTGTGTCCCCCATACGGTATTAGATGCTTCAGTGTCCCCCCATACGGTATTAGATGCTTCAGTGTCCCCCCATACTGTATTAGATGCTTCAGTGTCCCCCCATACGGTATTAGATGCTTCAGTGTCCCCCCATACGGTATTAGATGCTTCAGTGTCCCCCCATACGGTATTAGATGCTTCAGTGTCCCCCACACGGTATTAGATGCTTCAGTGTCCCCCACACAGTATTAGATGCTTCAGTGTCCCCCCCATACGGTATTAGATGCTTCAGTGTCCCCCATACAGTAGTATATGCTCCACAGTAGACCCCACACAGTAGTTTGTTACTTACCCAATCCCACGAAGAGCTGCAGTACCACGGAGCGCGTCCTCCTTCTTCTGTTCGCAGGCGCTGATGAATGACGTCATCGCGCCTGCGTCGGAGCAGAGATCACACTCTGCAGTCAGTGTAGGCCGCGGTTCTGCGGACCGCAGACTACAGTGACAGCTTTCAGCTGTATGTACATTTGCACATACAGCTGAATGAAGCGATCGCTTACTAACCGTGAGCGATCATGGCGACAGCGCGCGTGCCAACTCAGAGGGCTCTGCGTGCCCTCTCTGGCACGCGTGCCATAGGTTCGCCATCACGGCTCTAGGGTCTGAAGAGACCCCAGAGTATAATGCGGCAGCCTTTTTAGTTCACTCAAGATGAATCTCCAATCTGGAATATTTGGGTCGAACCCGTCTCGGTAAGAGTTGGTTCGCCTATCTCTAGTGTCCTGTTGACTTCTGTTGGGGTGGTATGCGCCAGACTATATGTAATTTTTACCATATAGGAAACGGATGCATGTCAGTATTACACTACAATCAGTTATTGATAAGTCCCCTAATGGGGCTGCAAAAATAAGAAAAAAAAAAAGTTAAATTAAAACACCATACACAAAAGAGCTTTATTTTTTTTATTTTTTTTTTTAACATAATAAAGAATTTTCATTGTAAAAAAAAAAAAAAAAAAATCCACGTTAATTTTACTGTAAATGCAATGACCCGTAGGGCTATGGCGTTTAAGTGGGCATTTTAAACCACGTTACTTTTAAAGTTTGCCTGGCGGTTTCGTTCGAACCAAACGCAGACCTCAGAGTATAATTAGCTGAGGTCCAGGGGAGGTGATCAAACGTTAAAAAAAAAAAAAAAAATATGGTGTTACTCGCCTCTCCTTGGATCTGGCGCGACTCCCTGCTGTCTTTGGGTCTTCTGACTAGCGTTTGGGACCACTGAGGTCTGGAATTGGGACTCAGCAGTCACATAGGTCACGCAGCGTTGTGATGCTTTCTTCTATGTGACAAGTTGCCACGTGACCCGCTGAGGCCCAATAATAGGCTTCATTGGTCCCTGAAGACAGCAGGCAGTCACGCTTGATCTGAGGAGAGGAGTGTAACACTGGTTTTTATTTTGGGTCACCTCCTCGGGACCTCTGTTATCATACTTTCTGATCTATTCAGACCCCAAAGTATAATAGCAGTTTCAGTTTGGATGTGTTTGGTCCGAACAAAGTTGTGCGTACCCAGACTGCTGCTGGTGAACTACAGCTAATCCTACAAAATACCAAGATGCCATACAGCTCCGTATGGGTCTCGGAATGCAGCAACAGCAATTCTTTTTCCATTTAGGAAAGGTTTTTATGGTGTCAGAGTAAGCTGCACACTACAACGCGGTGTATGGCCAGACTTTTTCTCTTCGGAAATTGGAGCTGTCAGTTGGTCCATTGACTGTAATGTGTCAATGTTCGGTCTACACTTACACAGCAGGCAGACCTGAGAAGTGCTTGTGTGACCGAGCCCTAAGGACTTATTCTGTTTTTGTCTTTTCTCCTCAGGCCTGTCTGAACCCCACCCCTATACAGACACAAGAGACGGAGACCATTGCAATTGTCTGTGAAGATGAGGACCAAACCTTGCTGTACACGCTGCCCTTGCAGGGAGAAACCCGGACAATCCTTCACATAACAGATCAGTGATGGGGCCGTTCCCGTGTGTCTTCCACCATAGATAACTCATTCGGTCTCTAATCGGTGCGAGGACCTTTGTTGCCATGGTTTTGGATATGATTTTCCATTTGATAATTCTATTTATATAGCCCAGTTTTGTTTTGCACTCATTTGTTCTTGAATGTGTCTTTGCTTTAGTTCACGGTCTGGGGATTGACTGACCCCGTAAACTGATGCTACAGGGAGTTATGGTAACGCTTGACGTTGCCCTCTGCCGTCACTACAAGCCACGTTGGCTGTGTGGGGTTTGCATCTCTTTTCTTGATGTATCAGCCAGTGACCACTGACTGTGGAGTGAGTAGGGGTCTGTGATAATGTGAACTCTAAAATAAATTGCAAAAGAAGCAAAACTCCCCCTGAAATAGAAGCTTTTTCAACATATTCAAGTGAACCAGATTTCACTAGTAACCCATTCCTGTCTTTCTACTGAATCAATGAGCTCCTATTAGAGTATATAATGTGATCTTCCTTTAGGTCATCGATAAAAGTTCTCTGGGAGTCCTATACCAGGGACCCCCGCTGGTCAGCAGCTTGAAGGGCTGCTCAGTTCATCGGTGCCGTGACCTCTTCACTGTTTACATTGCACACTGTCTTATAACAGCTTTGTGATGCAATTACAACCTTGTCCTATTCACTTCTATGGGGCAAGGCTGTAAGGACATTGCGTGGCCACTATGAAACAGAGTGCAGTGTAAACAGTGAAAAGGTCACGGCACTCCTGAGAGCACTGCGGCCCCTTTAGACAGCTGATCAGTTGGGGTTCCTGGTTTCAGATCACCACTGATCTGTTGTTTAAGACCTATCCGGAGGCTAGGTCATCGATAAAATGAGTTGGTCCACCCCATCAAATACGGGAAAGATAATATTGCATTTAGCACCAGCAGATTTTTCTAGCAGCCACCCTTAGAGGGCGCTCATGAGCCTACTGCATACTATGTTATTGAGTACAGTATATAAAGGGTATGCAGGAACACTATTACATCCTCTAGGACTTTTATAGTATATTATAACGTAAAGATATACAACTTCTTACTTTTATTATTCACATAAACCTGGACACAAACCTCTGAGATTATGACGTCTGATGATGTCTTTTTTAAGGCCATTTTTAGACCTTGAGTTCTCCAAAGCAATGACCCTCCACCTAGTGGGCAGTGGTGTAGGAGATACCGCTGACCGAGGAGGGATTAGAGACCACTGTTTTTAGTATTTTGATCATATTTTACTTGCTGTTGGTCGCCTGAAGTAGTTTCTGAAGTCCTTAACCTTTCCCGGGTTTGTAAAGATTATGGAGCATTATAAGAGCGGAGGAGTCATTGGGTCTGAGGACCGTACTTCACTTTACTACGTTCAACTATTTTATACCTCCTTTTCTTTTATTCTTAAGGAGGAAAAAAAAAATCACTCGTTGTCCAATTTATGAAAATTTCAAGCATGTTCTATTTGTTTTTCACGGACACAACACGGCTGAGAGGCTTAGTCGTCTGTATAGAGCCTGAGGATGGAATGATCTGGGAATGTCCGCACACTGTAGGGTTGAGGACGTGTTTAGGAGCGACCATGCTGTGTCATTGGACCATGAGCCTCAAAAACTATTTGGATGCATGTTAAGACTGTTTGGTAAAACTAGCTTAAAGGGGTTGTCCAGGCAAAATGGGACAACCTCTTTAACTTTTAAATCAGCTGGGGGCAGTGAAAAAAAAAAAAAAAAGCATACTCACCTGTCCCCAATGCTCCAGAGTCCTCCCGATGCTATCTGGTCCTTCTGCTCCGTTGTCTTCTCGAAGTGAAACTGCTCACTGCCTGTGACATCACTGATCTCTTACGCTGAGGCCGCTGATTGGCTTTAGGAAGAGACCCGTGGTGTCACAGGTAGTGACATTATATGCCCTTGGCTGATTGGCCTCAGTGGTCATGTGACCACTGAGGCCAATCAGTGGCTTCAGTGGAACTTCAGAAGAGACCTGTTTAGCAGGAGAACTGGAACGTGTCAGGAGGACATCAGAGCCTCGGGGACAGGTGAATATGCATTTTTTTTCACTGCCCCCAATGGATTTAAAAGTTAAAGGGATTGTCCATTTTTTTTCGCCTGGACAACCCCTTTAAGGTACAACCTCTATCTGTAAATTTGGAACCATGAGGTTAAAATCCAGTACCTCTACAGCTAAAGTGCTCAGACATTGAGAGAGGTCCCTGATACATGAGATGGCCGGAGGCACAAGGTCAGCAGGTTTGTATATAGTAGTCTGTGTAATGTAAGGGGATATTTACTGGTCAGACGTATCTATAGACGTCTGTACACCTGAGAGGCCAAAAATGTTACTGTCCGATGACTATCTTGCCTGTTTTAAGGATAGACCACAAATTAAAAAAAATCCTAGACAGCCCCTTTAATTCCAGGGTTGCCGGCAGGGATTATGGAGCACCAACCCCATAAAGGTATATTATGAAATGGTTGGGCACACATTTTGGACCTGTGTAATGGGGCACTATGACCCTACAGTCCTTACCTGCAGGCTTTGCGTCTCTCACCTGCCCCCTCCAACCCATTGAACTGGTAAAAAAGTTGAATTGCAAATATTTGTTTGTCTGCAGCTGGGCTGTAGCTTCACCGTCTGCTCCGCGGCTCTGCTTATGCACAATGCATATGATAAAGGAGAATCAAACTCTGGCTGCTCTCCAAGATCCCACAACGTGAATATGAAAGGAGGGATTTTTTATTTTTATTTATTTTTTTTTTTTGCAAGGGGCTGATTGAATTTGCTAAAATATTTGGCTCTGGGAGTATGAAACCACTTTAAATTATGCTTACCTTTTATTCTTCATCTAGAAGGCTGGAGAAATCTTACAAACAATACATCGTACCTCTGCGCTCCAGGCAGGAAATTACAATTTTTGTCAAAATGATTAAAACTACTGCGGACGTCGCTTTAAATCGTTGTCAATTGAAACTTTGTGTCTACGAGAATAATTTGAGAAGCGAGCACCTTTTATTTAATATTTTTTTTTTGTTTAGAGATTGACTTTTGATTTACGTGCAATACTACTGGAGCTTCATTCTGGAAACTTGAATCTTTGTTAAATGATAAAAAAATATTTTTTTCCTTACAATACTGGATATTTTGTATGATTTATGTCATGATGCAGCAGAATTGGATGGTTGTATAAACCCATCTGTATCACAGATTTCCAGGATTTTATAAGTTTTAAGTCCAAGTGTTTGTTTAAAATAATAAAAAAGTAATACAAAGGTGTGTGTGTATGTGCTGCTTCTCTTCAGCCCCCCGAGTGTAATGATGGGAGGCCCCGGGGAGGTGATTAAACATAATGAGCAGTGTAACGCACCTCTCCTGGGCTCCGGGGTTTATTCACACAGACTGCTCTGAATGATGCCAGAGACCGCTGAGGACTTCGTGCAAAATGACAGCGGCGTAATGTCACATGACTGTAATTGGGCCTCGTCGGTCTCTGACTTAATTGACATGTCTCTATGAACAGATTCGTAAAGAAAACCTTATGGGCCACTAAATGTCATGCTGTGTGCAGGGGCCGCTATGAGACATTACTGGCAGAGGGGGCGTTCCTCACAGCCTAGCTAGACTGTCAGGAACGCCCTTCTGACGATGGGCAGAAAACTAACGGCACCGATCTCTCCAGCCCCAGGGCACATAACTGGAAAGCCTACAGCTTTCTAGCCAGCTTTCTAGCGGTATATAAAACCGCATGTGCAGGAGGACATGAAAGGTGTTCTTTAGAGGTTGTTCAGGAATTGGTTCAAAATATTTTTTTTTTCCTTGGGTGTGTCTTGTGCTAGGTTCACACTAGCGTTTGGGTTTCCATTTTTCCAAAGAACAAAAACCCAATCTACATAAAAAGCGGTTAGCCATGGACCCCATAGAACAGGTATAGGCAACCTTCGGCACTCCAGCTGTTGTAAAACTACAACTCTCAGCATGCATACTTGCTCTGCTGTTCTTGGAACTCCCATGGAAGTGAATGGAGCCTATTGGGAGTTGTAGTTTCACAGCAGCTGGAGTGCCAAAGGTTCTGACCCCTGCCATAGACCATAATGGAGTCCACCAGGTTTCTGCCCAAAATCGCGGTAGAGAAAAGTCCTGCTTGCAGGACTTGTCTCTCCACATATTTTAAGTGGAATGGGGAACGGAATCCCCAAACAGTCACACAACGCTAGTGTGACCAAAGCACGGTGTGAGAAAAAGAAAAACCGCACACATGAATATGAAAACCCTACTTTAGTATAATCCCTGTTGTCTTCAGCACACTTATTCCACTTCACCTCCAGTGTTTGGATGCCCTCAGAATAGACGGAGACTTCTTGCTGACTGTTACTGCCTCTTTGACTCCATTATCATTGGGAAATCATTGCTCACGCAAAAATATCTCCAGGTTACAAAAGAGGAAGTAATGACTGGGATCCAGGTCTGGACTGTAGGGAGGATGGTTATGCTCCATGAAGCCGCAGTCCCTGTGATTTGTGAGCTCTGGCGCATTGTCCTAAAGCAGGAACACACCGGCCACCAACTTCCCACGGTGTTTCTCTTTGCCTGCCTCATGTAATGCCTTCATTGTAGAAGCTTGTGTGGCTTGGATTCTAGTAATAAAACACCTTCTGTATCCCAAAAAACTGTTGCCATGACCTTCCCAGCTGACTGCTCAACATGAAATGTCCCCTTTGGCTTTCCTTGCATGGGCTCTTGTTTGGTCTCAGGATCATGGTAGTATACCCACATGTCGCCACCCATAACAACCCAAGAAGTCTCCCGGATTTTCTCTTAAGCGTGTCTAAATTTTCTTGACTGAATTGCTGCCGACATGTTTTTTGCTCCGGCATCAACATTTGTGACACCCACTGGGAACTGACCTGTGACATCAGCAAAACATCATGAATGATACTGGAAACCGTGCCAAAAGAAATACCTAATTCATAAGCTATAACCCTGACTATGACCCGATGATCTTCCCTCATCATGGCCTCCACTTTATGCCACATTTCCTCTGAAGTTGCTGTGACAGGTCATCCTGAACGGGGTCCTCTTTAGTTGGTTCCCTACCCCATTTAAACGGCTTGGCCCAAACCTTTGATTGTTAGTAGGGAGGGGCATCATCACCGTATACAGTAATCTAACTTTCAAGGCTTCTTTTCTTGCTTTATAAGGAGTTTAATCCCAGAACAACCCTTAAATCCCTCCATTTCTTTGTAGCCCCGCTCTGTACTGCACTTGCCATCCTGTCACTTCCAGTGCTTTCATCAGACTGAACGCTACTGTGTGTGTAGTATGTCCAGACATGTCTGAACCTGTACAGATAAGCTTGGCTTTCTAACACTGACAGAACATGCAGAGGTAGAACACCACCCACCACCATGCACGTACGTAGAGCGGAGTTGGTCATGTGTGAGAGCCGGGGTGTAGCTATAGGTGATGCAATGGTACTGGGCCCTGGACCCTAGGGGCACCCAAAGGTCCTTCTGCTACATAATATATACCGCTATTTAAAATGGCACAATGTAGGAATTGTAGATTTAGGCACCGGATGTTAGGAATGGAATAAATAAATAAAAACCGTCTGCGTCACCAAAGGGTTAAAATAAAAGTTCACCTTTTTAAGAAGAATTAAAATGGGATACAGTAATTATAACTTTCAGAAATGAATTCCATTTTTCTAAATGAGCGGAATGGAAATCTATTCAGTTCTGTTATTAATTAAAATTTTTCCTAAAAGCCTCCTTAATTGCTAATTGAAAGAAAGTAAAAGCACTCCTCTCCCGTAATCCTTCTCTGCGCCGCTTACGGCTGGAAAGCCGCCTGCTTTATAATCGCTTTTGTAACCGCCTCACGTCCTGAGCTACCTATGCTTGACATCTGGAAAATGCATCCTATCATCTCGGTGTCCTACACTCAATGCTTTAGCTTTTTTCCAATATGTAGTAATTACATTTTATTGTGTCAAACAGTGTATGAAGCTCCTCGCGGGATGTGACAGACAAAGCCGGATCAGTAAGGAGAGCAGAATTCAATACAAGATTTCTCCCATCTTGTTCTGCATTGACACAAGGACTCAGTGCTGTGATTTTACTTTGATGGTTGACTGTAAGATGTGCACTGGGTAGTACTGGTGCCAATGGCACTTTAGCAATGCTCACGTATATGGCCATACTAGAATGGAGGGGGTTAAATCAGGTGCTGCCTGGTATATGCTGTGGCTCCAGTAGGTGGCGCTAGTATGGGGCACCACCTGCTGTATCCACGTCATACCAGGTGGGTTAGGGTAGCATATAGGGGAGGCTTAGTCTCAACTTCAACAATGCAACACCCTAAAACGCCGAGACTCTGGATGTGTCAGCTGTGTCGGGCTGGCAGGTGGAGCTTTCCAGACTGGCCATATTATAGCTCTGTACCCACAGCATACCACATTGTATCTCGGATTTCTTATGGAGACATGTCAGTGGGTGCCATATAAGTTATTACCCCTAAAAGGGGGAAGACTATCTCCATAATACAGTCCTGGACCATATGACAGTCCACAAGATCCTTTGCTGTGTATGTAGCCCGAAGCATCATTCAGACTGCCATATTACCACCTAATTTTAGCACCTCTCTCAGGCTAGGACTACTCTGTGGCTTGTACACCCAAAGACTGCCGTGTAGTCCTCCGACACTGTGACCCTGAGGGTGCTGTGACTGCGGTTCATGGTTGCAGATAATGCAGCAGAGCTTGATCTTTTTACAACTAGAAGTCACAGCCGCAGCAGCCTCGGGGTCGCAGTGCAGCTCTGTTCACTAGCATTAATGAAGGAGTCGCATAGATCCCTCTGATCCTATAAGTCTAGGTCATTAGACCCATGGACGGGCTACATAGGTGTCAGATACCCGCTGTCAGTGAAGTCTCAGCTACCTTGCACATTTAGGGTAAGTTCACACAGACAAATTATCTGCTGCTGATTTTATGACACCCGTGGCAAATCGGTGGTAATATCTGCAGCTAATAGATCATCCCTGTAAACACCCCTTTAGGCTTGCTGCCAATGGGCAGGCATGGTCTGTATATTGGATTTCCTGGCGTGCACTGTGGCCAGAGACTCAGTATGGTAGAGATGTAGGATGTGTGAGCCACCGGTCACCGTCGGGCTACTGGAAAAGAGGGGAACTTGTGTGAAATAAACTTTTACAGAGCGTGCCTCCGGTTTCTGAATCTTCCAGCCACTAGGTGGCAAAAAAGGAACAAAAGTCCATTATCTGCAACCGAAATAACACAGAGGAGAAAAATTCTAAGGATTGGAGGAACCCCCCTAAGGGTCTCTCCAGACGGGCAGCATAAACTAAAAGTACAATTGATACAGCATATCCGGGGTACAGTCATGGGGAAAATGTGCCCGTCACATCCTCCCCATGGTATAATCTAAGTGCGCCCATCTATCGGCTGCCGTCACAACCCTACAGTGTAGTAGCCTCCTAAGACGGTCTGCTAGTCCTCCAGGACCTTGTGTGTCCTCCGAGGTGTCTCATAGACAGTCCCTTTCCACTTTGCAGATTTTATGCTTGCCCCCATCCTTTGTGTTGTAACTAACCAATGGGCTATATACCCCTGGCACTTCCCTGATGCCAAGACGGTCAGGCTGTACCTAATGTGGAAACTTTGGAACACAAAAATACTGCAGATGAGAAGTTCGAATATTAAATGTATTAGAAGGAAGTTACAGAACATTTTATTAGACAATAGATACGCTTTCCTTGTAGAAAACCGCAAAACTTATTGAGGCGCGTCTTGTAGTGATCATGCAGAACTGCATATGTCTGCTATATCTAGCTGTATAACACTGGTGTGCCCTGTCACCAGTGATGGTATAAAGTGCTGCAGATATCAGTCATACCAGCGCTCACCACTAGAGGTCGTATAAAGGCTGCCGATGGCGCTGAATTTGTAAGAATCCTTTTATGACTTCTGCTGCACAAGGTTAATATTAGACTAATGCCTGCGCCCTCATTAAATATGGAAATCATTGTCTATGCAGCGGAGTCCCTCTGTGCCTTTACTCTTTTGTTTTTTGTCTGCTTTTTTCAGCCTAGAAATACCTCATTATATATGAAGATCCCCAAAAAACCCTACAGAAACAGCAAAAAGGGATCTTTGAAGAGCATATACAAAATGCAATAGGAATGTTCATTGCTGATATTGGCAGTGGCCCTTTAATACAGACATCTACCATGTATGATGTCCATTAGCAGTTAGGACAGTCGGCCCTGTGGAAAGGACATGGGGGGAGCAGCATTGCTATAATGTCACGTGTTATGTAAAAGCAGGAACAGCGCCCCCATCTTCAGTTTGGGGGCAGCGCAGTAATTCCTCTGTTCCCGCTGTCCTGACTGTTCATCATTAATGGGATAAAGCAGGGGTGGGGGAGACCTAACTGGTGCATTCAGGGTGCAGCGGAAATTTTCAACGTGGCCGCATCTCCTTAGAAGCAAAGTCACTGCCGCTTTAGTGACATAGCGGCACAGTGTGCCCCCCCCCGGAGTGTCCCCCACATTAATGTTCCTTTTATAAAGATTATGTATCCTTGTACCAATATTTCCCCTACTGTCCACCAATGCCTCCCCTATATTAATATCCCCTCTAATGTTCTCCAATGCCTTCCTTATATTAATATCCCCCCTAATTTTCCAATCATCACTGATGCCCCTCCTTTATATTAATATCCCCCAATACCTGTCCCTTATATTAATAATCTCCCTTGATGCCACCTGATGTTAATATTCCTCCCTAATGTCCTCTGCGATATTAGTATTCCTGTCTAAAGTCCACTGATGCCCCCTTATATTATTACCCTCTAAAGTCCCAAATGACCCCTTATATTAGGGGGTCACTAATATTCACCTGATATTTCCCTAATGTCCCTTGCTGCTCTTCTCTTATATTAATATTCCCCCCTATAGTCTCACCTGATGAATGGCGGCGGAGTTTTTTTTCAGACCACAAACCATGTTAGGTCAGTGGCCTACAAGTAGCCGGGGCCACTGTTAGGACGTGAGACTGGGTTGGAGTTCCTCTTCTTCTCTTCTCCCTGTTGTTATTTTTAGCAACCAGGATTGGCAGAATGGGGGAGAACCTGCTGCTTCCCACCCCCGGGACAAGTGGCAGGCGGGGTGGGCAGCTGTCTAGGCACCATGGAGATGAACATTGGACATGATATTGCTGCCGGTAGTTGGGGGGAACCGAGCACTTCCTTTTAGTGAGTCAGGGGGTCATTTAATAATTGTTCATCTAACAGAAATCCCACTGACCAATAGAGACTGAAGTCTGGAGGAACCCTACACGGGGCACCAGGAGACTTTGTCCCACCCCCCGCACCTCATAGGTGCTGCAGCCTGCTGACCGTGACACTTCAGGATGAGACATTTGGATCGGACCTGTCTTACTTCATACTGTGTATGTTCACGTTAGTGATGTTTAGTTTGTTCTTCTGTTCCGTTCCGTCATAGGAACAGACTGAAGAGTAAAGATGAATCCTGAGGAACCGTATCGATGATAATGGAGTCCATCAGATTTCCATTATGTCTCTATCATTTAACCAGACGAAAAATTCCTGCTTGTAGGGATGTAAGAATACAGGATAGGCCAATAGAGCTGGCCTCTAGACCGGTCAGCTGTGCGGAGTGGCTTCTGGTGCCCGTCCTATACACTATACATTGCTGGAAGCAGAGAGCGCCCCCTCTGTATAGTGTCCAGGCGCCGCCACTGCAGATCTGTGCTCATTTGGCGCTGACGTGCAGTGATGTCACCCGGGTGCTATTCAGAATAGTTTACAGGACGGGCGTCGGCTATGTACAGCTGATCAGTCTGGGGGCCAGCTCTCGGCCCCCCACAATCAGGTATGTATGGCCTGTCCTGAGGATAAGCCATAAATTGCTTTAAACCCCTTTAACTCTATTCGCTCTCTTCCTCCCTTACCTTATTTCCATCACATCTTCCATCTGTTTCTCCTTTTCATGTTTCGTTCATTTATCTCCTTTCTACCTTTTATTTGTCTTCATTTTCTTCACCTTCTCACATCAGGTCTCTATTTTCTTCTTCCTCAACCACCCTTATGTTTGTCTTCTTCCCAGAAGATGACTCAATGGTAGGGGTAAGGAATTGGTCTCCTCACCCCTTCACCTGATACACTTGATGAATAAACCACAGATGGGAAACATACAGGGGTGATGGATCTCAATCTGCAATATTATGACACTCCGCGAGCTGATCAGAAGGGGTGCTGGGTTTCGGACCATAGCCAATCTGATACTGACAATGTGTGCTTAGGATAGTTCATCGAAATTATAACCCCGGAAGACACCTGTAATTGAAACAATCCTCTGTGAGCCACATCTCTTATGTGCAGAGAGTTTGCTACAATGTATTTCTATAGGTATCAACCTGGAGTCTGAGTGCAGCAAACCCTCAGCTGTGAAAAGATTTAGGATAGAGTGGGCTTGGATGAATATTTCCATTCACTGACATGAAGAAAGGATCTTAAAATTACTGAGGAACTAAAACAGAACAAGACACATGTGCAATGTCTTGTAGGTGGATAAGTGTTTGCTTCTTCTGGATCAACACTGTAGGACAGTATAGGACAGCTCTGCAACCTGTAGCTCAGGAAGCACGGGGTCTCAGGTTCCTCCTTGTGGGTAGCATTATAATGCACTACTGGTACAATGAGGTCATAGGATTACTACAATATGGTGCTAAAATAAAAAACATCTTTTGGTGACATCTTTAATGGGTATTTTTTACCTTTTGATACTCAGTGTGGCTCAGCACTGCCTGTGGTATATAAAAGTGGGACACTATCTACAACAGGTTTGGGACCTTTGCTGTAAAGTGCTGTTTGACAAAGACCATTTAATCCAGTACTAGAAATGAAAGATGGCGGAGTCCAAGATGGTCTCATGTATGACAAAGGGGGCGATGATATGAATCTAGATCAATCCAGATCTTTCATAAGTTTTTCAGGACAGCAATATTCCAAGTCACTTGAACGGGGGAGTATTGTAATTTCTTACATAGGTGCGTGAAAGTGCCAATCTGGAGGAAATAAGACGTAAGGACCTCTTGTGATCAGCCGGGGGGTCCTACAGTTCAGATCCCCACTAACCTAGATGGAGATAATATTTTAAAGCTCTACAGTGAATCGTTGCCTGTAAGTGATGATGTCACAAAACACTGTACGCAATTACCAAATGCACATGTATGGAAGCCATTTTCAATAATGAGTAAAAATTCTATTCCCCTTACGTCCGACAGCAGCACAATATGGGGTATCTCTGCCCCTGTGTGTTGTTTAGGACAGTGGAACCTTTAATTAGCACCAAATTTAAGGTGCCTCCTACTAGCCCTATAAGAGGGCACCTGAGACCTCCCTCCACTGTGTTTTTTTCTGTCCTGTGTGGGACAGGTGGACGGAGGTCTCTGGTGACCTCCCGTTGCTAGGGGGTTTTTTCCTAAAAAAGCTCCTGGCTTACCTTTTGGGGGTACCTCGGTCCTTTCCTACGTTCCTAAGATCCTCCGGTCCTTCGGGCCTTTTTCCGCCCCGCAGCGCAGCGTTACCCGGCTCATCGCTCTGCAGGCAGCGCGATCCCGGAAGTAAGCGGGGAACCTCTTCGGCCGGAACCTTTTTTCGGTCCCGTGTTCCCCGGGGAAGGAAGCCTTTGCGCACCACCGCGGCCTTCTTCCGGTTTTCTCGTAAAAGTGCGGTAAGTTTGAAAATTGGAATTTTAATGGCAAAATATAGATTTGTTTTTTGCTGCTTGTATGTGGAGCCTCTGGCTTAGGCTTATGCTCCTCTATGTTCCATTATGGCATTTGACCTTGTTTGGCGCTGTATGAATATCTTCTTTGTTTGGCTCCTCCCCTCGCTGCTGTATTACATTTAAAAGGGCTTCAGTCCTTTACTGGGTGAGCTCGTGGTTACTAGCTCCTCTGCTGCGGTTTGCGGTGTCTGGGTTTTTCCTGACGGGATCTTTTTCTCAAGTGACCGATTTAAAAAGTAAGGTACCCCTTGGTTTTTTTCTTCTTGTAAGCGATGCTTGGCAATCTTCTATTCTACATTGTCATGTGGCTTTTAATGTTTCAGATGTCATCTTCTGCATCAGGTAATGGCGATGGGCTTAGGAGGAAAAAGTCCTCTAAACGTAAACACCTAATGTGTTTGTATTGCAATACTCCTTTACCTGACGGCTATGATTTTACCCGCTGTCGCCAATGCCGCGGACCTCCGTCAGAAGAACCTTCTATAAGAGAGGTTGTCACCTGGGTAAAGGACTATATGGAGGAGTCTCTTAAGGAGATCCGTTCTTCCATCGCCCAGATTGCCAAGAAACCGCGGGTTGAGACACAGTCCTCCCTACGCATCGCTGACGAAGATTATCAGATAGTGGACGAGACACTCTCATCTGACGATTACACTGAAGATTCCAGCAGGCCGTGCTTCCCACTCGAAAAATTAAGCCGGCTACTGAAGTCCATCCGGTCTAAGGATCGTGATGTTGACGGGGGAAGCCTCCACGTCCACCTATAGAGGGCCTAGGGTCTTCCAAGTGGACGAGACATTACAAAGATTAATGTCTTCAGAGTGGAAATGTCCTGAAAAACCTCTTGTGGTTTCTAGGAGGTTCAAGGCTTTATTCCCAGTTGCTCAATGGGATCAATGGGGTCCTCCTCCCAAGGTGGATATGGCGGTGGCCAAACTGTCACGCCGCACTATGGTACCATCAGATGATGGATCAAATTTGCACGACGCCATGGACAGGCGCATCGACAATACCCTCAAGAAGGCGTATTCAGCTGCCTCGGCCCAGACCGCTGTGGCGGTTGCATCTTGTGAAGTGTCAGCCAAATTACGCACTGACCTGGTTCATCTCGAGAGGGACATCGATTCTGGAGTCTCCAGAGATGAGCTGGTAGGGTTTCTAGGCTCGGTTTCCCTGGCAGCTGAATATTTAGCAGAGGCCTCCCACCATAAATTAAGGCTGGCGGCCAAATCTCTGGCACTTACCACTGCAGCAAGAAGACCTCTATGGTTAAAACCCTGGAGAGCTGATTTCCCCTCAAAATCTAATTTGTGCGCATTACCCTTTGAGCCAGGTAGAGTCTTTGGCAGTGCCCTAGACGAGATCCTGGAGGGCTTGGCTGATAGGAAGGGTAAAACTTTACCCCAGGCCTTTAGAGGTAGATCTAATTCTGTCCGTGGTAGAGGCTATCCGCCTCGTCGTGGATGGCAGTCCCAAAGAGGCTCTAGATATTCCTCTAGAGGCGCCGTCCGGAGATTCCCGAAGTCTGATGATAAAAAGGAGAAGCCTAGCTTTTGACATCAGGAGCAGTCTTCCTGTGGCCGAGATTCCTGTCGGGGGTCGTCTCCCCCATTTTTTCAACTGCTGGCAGGAAAAAATTCAAGACCCATGGGTCCTGCAGGTAATCCAAAAAGGATATGCAATCGAGTTCCTCCATCCTCCTCAGGATCGGTTTGTGTTAACTCGCAGCCTGCCTATAATGCAGCAGACTACATTGGAATGCTCCATCCGAGAATACATTCACAAGGGAGCCCTGGAGGAAGTCCCTTCTCTAGAAGAAGGATCCGGTGTCTATTCTCCCGTCTTCCTGGTACCAAAACCGGCAGACAAATGGAGAATGGTCATAGACTTAAGGTACCTCAACCGCTTCATCAAAAAGAAGCACTTCCATATGGAAACCATAAAGTCTGTCACCACTTTTCTCCTCCAAGGCGATGTTTTCGTGACTTTGGATCTAAAAGACGCCTATTTGCATATTCCTATTTATCCTCCACACAGAAGGTTTCTAAGGATTGCCGTAGTAGTTTCCGGCCACACGAAGCATTTTCAGTTCACAGCACTACCCTTCGGGATCTCCTCTGCTCCCCAAACCTTTACAAAGGTAGTGGCTCCTATAGCGGCCGCCCTCAGACTTCAGGGGATATTCGTGGTGCCTTATCTAGACGACTGGTTGATAAAAGCCCAGTCAGAGTCTGTTTTGCTCCAGCATCTACAGACAGCCGTGTCCCTGTTTCAGAGTCTGGGATGGCTTATAAACTGGGAGAAGTCGGTAACGATCCCTTCAACCCGAAGGAAGTTCCTCGGCTACTTCCTGGATTCAGTCCGCCTGCAGGTCTCCTTGACACCAGCAAGGAAGGAGAAACTGGTCGGTGCAGTCCGGCACCTCTTCAAAAAGCCGATAGCCTCCATCAGAACATTGATGAAGATCCTGGGCTTGATGTCTTCCTCAGTGGAGGCAGTCCCATGGGCTTTGTGGCACTTACGTCCCCTCCAGAAGGAGTTACTAGAGGCTTGGGATCGCTCCCTTCTTACACTCAGCAAGAAGATTCGACTCTCCCCCAGGACCCGTCTTTCCCTCAAGTGGTGGTTGCACCTGAAAGACGGAAGGTCCACGGTCCAACCTTCTTGGACCCTGTTGACTACAGATGCATCCCTCTTGGGATGGGGAGCCCATTTGGACGAAAACTCCATAAAGGGAGTCTGGAGCGCTCCAGAAAGAAGGACCTCGTCCAACTGGAAGGAGCTCAGAGCTGTATATCGTGCCTTACTCCATTTCTCGCCTCTTCTCAAGGGAAGAGCAGTCAAAATCCGGTCAGACAACATGACCACAGTGCTGTACGTGAACAGACAGGGAGGCACCAGATCACCAACCCTCCTCAGGGAGGCAGATCTGATATTTACATGGGCAGAGAAAAATCTAACCCATTTATCCGCAGTTCACATCAAGGGCTCCCTGAACATAGTAGCGGATCGGTTGAGTCGGGGTCATGCCGTATCAGGAGAATGGTCACTCAATCCAGAAGTCTTTCATCAGATTACCCTGAAGTGGGGTCTTCCAGAAATAGACCTCATGGCAACCCGACTCAACGCCAAGGTGGAGACGTTCTGTTCCCTTTACCAGGAGGACAATCCCTTGGCAGTGGATGCCCTGTCCATCCCTTGGAGGTCCAGGCTGGCATACATCTTCCCTCCAATTCCAATAATACCGAAGGTATTGATGAAAATCAGACAGGACCAAGTCTCTGTGATAGCCATCATTCCATTCTGGCCAAAAAGAGCTTGGTTTTCCCAACTCATGGAGATGAGTCGAGGGATATATTGGAGGCTTCCCCCCATCCAGAACCTGGTTTCCCAAGGATCTCTGAAGTGCCAGGATCTCTGGAGATTCAACCTGACAGCCTGGAGGTTGAGCAGTCCCTACAGCAGGATAGAGGACTGTCAGAGGCCGTCCTGAAGACCCTTTCTTCTGCAAGAGCAGACTCTACCAATAAGAACTACCAGAGGACAGCCAAGATTTTCATGGAGTGGTGCTCCAAGAAGGGTATTAATAATCTACAACCTTCAACGGCTGATATTTTAAATTTTCTTCAGGACGGTTTGGATAAGGGCCTTGCCCCTGCCACTTTGAAAGTGCAGATTGCGGCCCTCTCCGCTCATTTGAACAGATGTCTGTCTCAGGATCCTCTGGTTGCGAGGTTCCTTAAAGGGGCAATGAGGCTAAAGCCCTCAGTATCATCTCCAGTTCCCCAGTGGGACCTTGCGGTAGTCCTTACAGGCCTGTGCGGTCCTCCATTTGAACCCTTGGAGACTACGGAGCTAAAATATTTGGCATACAAAACCGTTTTTTTGTTGGCTATTACATCTGCCAAAAGAGTAGGGGAACTCCAGGCTCTCTCTTCTAGAGAACCGTACATTGTGTTTTTTGCAGATAGGGTGCACCTTAGATTTTTGCCTGGGTTTAACCCTAAGGTCCCCTCATGCTATAATAGCAATCAGCTAATTTCGCTACCAGTGTTTTTCCCCACTCCAACCTCTGAGGAGGAAGAAAAGCTCCACACCTTAGATGTGGTAAGGTGTCTGCGGATTTACCTATCCCGCACTCAACCGTTTAGGAAGGCCGAAAACCTACTAATTAATATGCAGGGTAAAAACAAAGGCCTCAAGGCTTCCAAGCCTACTCTATCCACATGGATCAAGGAGACAATTAGGTCTTCCTTCCTTATTCAGGAGTTACTCCCTCCAGTTTTTTCTACGGCCCACTCGACCAGGGCTGTGTCGACTTCTTGGGCTGAGTACCGGTCCTTACCTTTGGACCAGATTTGTGCGGCTGCATCATGGTCATCCCAGTTGACCTTTGTCAAACATTATCATTTAGACGTCCGCAGTTCCCAGACAACTGCCTTTGGTCAGACAGTCCTTGACGTTGTAAGGCGAGGAAACCCTCCCTAGGGGAATTACTTGCTATCTCCCCATATTGTGCTGCTGTCGGACGTAAGGGGAATCGTTGATTGTAATGTCAATCTGTATTCCCTTAGTCCAGACAGCAGCACAAGGCTTCCCTCCCTAGAAGCTTGTTTCCTTTTACTTTATAATTTACACAGTGGAGGGAGGTCTCAGGTGCCCTCTTATAGGGCTAGTAGGAGGCACCTTAAATTTGGTGCTAATTAAAGGTTCCACTGTCCTAAACAACACACAGGGGCAGAGATACCCCATATTGTGCTGCTGTCTGGACTAAGGGAATACAGATTGACATTACAATCAACGATTGTACCTACTACAAAAATTTTTTGCTATGTGGTTTCTTACAAAGCACGCACTCGAATGTTACTTAACCCATAATTAGGTGACAGTGACAGCTCACGAAAAAGTCAATTCATAAAACATAACTTTTAATAAATATGGTATAAAACCAATTACAAACTAGTGAATATACAGTGGAGAAAAAAGTATTTAGTCAGCCACCAATTGTGCAAGTTCTCCTACTTAAAAAGATGAGGCCGGCCTGTAATTGTCATCATAGGTAGACCTCAACTATGAGAGACAAAATGAGAAAACATATCTAGAAAATCACATTGTCTAATTTTTAAAGAATTAGTTTGCAAATTATGGTGGAAAATAAGTATTTGGTCAATAACAAAAGTTCATCTCAATACTTTGTTATATATCCTTTGTTGGCAATGACAGAGGTCAAACGTTTTCTGTAAGTCTTCACAAGGTTGGCACACACTGTTGCTGGTATATTGGCCCATTCCTCCATGCAGATCTCCTCTAGAGCACTGATGTTTTGGGGCAGTTGCTGGGCAACACGGACTTTCAACTCCCTCAAAAAGGTTTTCTATGTGGTTGAGATCTGGAGACTGGCTAGGCCACTCCAGGACCTTGAAATGCTTCTTACGAAGCCACTCCTTCATTGCCCTGGCGGTGTGCTTGGGATCATTGTCATGCTGAAAGACCCAGCCACGTTTCATCTTCAATGCCCTTGCTGATGGAAGGAGGTTTGTACTCAAAATCTCACGATACATGGCCCCATTCATTCTTTCATGTACACGGATCAGTCGTCCTGGTCCCTTTGCAGTGAAACAGCCCCAAAGCATGATGTTGCCACCCCCATGCTTCACAGTAGGTATGGTGTTCTTTGGATGCAACTCAGCATTCACTCTCCTCCAAACACGACGAGTTGTGTTTCTACCAAACAGTTCTACTTTGGTTTCATCTGACCATATGACATTCTCCCAATACTCTTCTGGAACATCCAAATGCTCTCTAGCAAACTTCAGACGGGCCGGGATATGTACTGGCTTAAGCAGGGGGACACGTCTGGCACTGCAGGAGTCCCTGGCGGCGTAGTGTGTTACTGACGGTAGCCTTTGTTAGGTTAGTCCCAGCTTTCTGCAGGTCAGTCACTAGGTCCCCCCGTGTGGTTCTGGGATTTTTGCTCACCGTTCTTGTGATCATTTTGACCCCACGGGGTGAGATCTTGCGTGGAGCCCCTGATGGAGGGAGATTATCAGTGGTCTTGTATGTCTTCCATTTTCTAATTATTGCTCCCACAGTTGATTTCTTCACACCAAGCTGCTTGCCTATTGCAGATTCAGTCTTCCCAGCCTGGTGCAGGTCTACAATTTTGTTTCTGGTGTCCTTTCACAGCTCTTTGGTCTTCACCATAGTGGAGTTTGGAGTGTGACTGTTTGAGGTTGTGGACAGGTGTCTTTTATACTGATAGCAATGTCAAACAGGAGCCATTACTACAGGTAATGAGTGGAGGACAGAGGAGCCTCTTAAAGAAGAAGTTACAGGTCTGTGAGAGCCAGAAATCTTTCTTGTTTGTAGGTGACCAAATACTTATTGTCCACCATAATTTGCAAATATATTCTTTAAAAATCAGACAATGTGATTTTCTAGATATGTTTTCTCATTTTGTCTCTCATAGTTGAGGTCTACCTATGATGACAATTACAGGCCGGCCTCATCTTTTTAAGTGGGAGAACTTGCACAATTGGTGGCTGACTAAATACTTTTTTTCCCCACTTTACATATAATACACCAAAGAACCAAAACCAGATCAAGACTTTGTATCTAGGAAGAATTCTCAATCATCAAAAACCCCCTTGGTGTCAACGGCTCAGTATAGATGTGGAGAGTGCTAAAGTATAGAGTGGAAGAGTGAAGAAATCAGGCGATACCTTTTAGAGGCTAACTGAGTATATTTATAAGTAAGCTTTCAGGAGTACAGAGTGGAGAGAGACACTCCCAAATACTTGAAAAGAATCGGGATGAGGGCTGAGTCTACCTTTTACTGATGTCATAGGAGGGCTAACTCACCCTACACTCACACACATAAATCCTGCTCTAACAAGGGCGGTCCCCAACAAAACCCTATTAGACACCTCCCTAAAACAATATCTCACAACTTCCAATGCGTTTCATCCTTAATAGTATAGGACTCCTCAGATATTCTGGGGGAACTCTGTTTCCCCAGAATATCTGGTACCTTTCATGATATATCGACCAATCATTTTTCCCTTGAGAAGTCTTATATTATTGGATGGACGAAACATGCTCGGAGTCATTGTTTTAGGGAGGTGTTTAATAGGGTTTTGTTGGGGACTGCTATTGTTAGGGCAGGTGTTATATGGGTTTTGAGGGTGAGTGAATTCCTCACCCCTCCCATGACATCAGTAGAAGGTTCTCATATGGGAAGACTCGGCCCTCATCCCAAGTATTTGGGTAAGATTGTCCCGATTTGGGAGTCTCTCTCTCCACTCTATACTTTACCCCTATCTATATTGAGCAGTTGACACTAAGGAGTTTTCTGGTGATTGCAAATGGATGTTTTAGATTCTTTCCAGGTACGAAGTCTTGATGTATTTTTGGTCCTTTGGTGTATTATATTTATATTCACTGGTTTGTAATAGGTTTTATACCAGATTTATAAAAACTTTTGTTTTATGAATTGTTCACAGCTTTTCTGCATTGCAATGTGATTACTTGACAGTGACTATGAATACGATAAGACATTGGAGAGCACCCACCATACTTTATCATCAGTGGATTCCTTCATGAATACAAAAAAAATACTAAATTCACACAAAATTGTGACCACAATAAATTACCATTTTACTATAACCTTATGGGGGGAAATTTACTGTTTTTTCAATTGTGATATCACAACTCATGTACACGGGATTTCAGGCAGCCCCATAGGAAGACAATGACAGGAAATCCCACTGTCCTAGTTACATTGACATCGCTACGAAGCCTTGACCTAAGTGAGGTCATGAAACAAGATCCATGGACACAAATCTCTCACCATCCCAGATCTGACATGACGTTTGATGACGGTTAATTCACGAGATGAAATAAACCAGTGTAAAAGAACCAAAAAAACATTTATTATGCTTCCTTCACGTCAGTGCCATTGGTGGAAACCAATGATGTCACATTAGCCTGGTTTAGTCACACACTTTGTATTTAATAATATTGAACCAAAAATAGTTAAGAATGCAAGAACCCTTTTTACATATTAAAAAAATAGCTTTTTGTTGTAACCATCTGATCTTAAAAATAGACAATAGGTACGAAGCCGTCGATACGACTCCTTGCATGAAAATGTTCTTCACGATACCACAATGTCCAGTCCTTGGTGTATTGTCCTTTATAAGAGGTGCATACATTTGTGGTATAGGTCTAATTGTTCTGCTAGTGAGACAGGGCCTCATTTGTTATAAAGGTAGTGTCAGGTACAGTCACTTTTTCACCATCTGGGGTGAGGTCAACTATGGTTTTGCTTTTGATGGACGTTCCTGAGATGTCCTGCATAATACTGTCTCTCCTCTCATTGAGCTTAGAAGATGAGTGCCCCATTGTCCCACTCTGGCTACCGTTGGTTTGGGAACACATGTTGGTGACCTTAGTTGGCTTCGATTTTGGGTGGTTGTTGTAGACTTTATATTTCATTAACAAAATAAAAATGAAGACTAGGACGGAGGCCACTATGATGCCACCTATGATGATGATCATGGTTCCACCAAGAAATTGAGCATGGAGCGACCTGCATTGCTTATATTCCTGTTCAGTCGTAAACTGTACACATCCAATCACTCTGGTCGCAGTAAGCGAGGTTATTCCATCGTCGTATACCGCCAGGACGCACAAGTCGTAATTACGGGAAGATACAAGGTCACTCAGGAAAAATGACTTGCTTGAAGAGGGGATCATTCTGTATGGAAAGAAAGATATAAACTCATTATGATACAGATATTAGCATTTTCACAGGACAGGCAGGAGTTTATCTATGGGTAATAATTTAAAGGGAGTCTCTCACCAGAACCCTACAGATAGATACAGTAGGTTAGTGTCACCCGAACCAGCATATCACCCCAGCCCTGCAGATAGATAGGTTAGTGTCACCAGAACCAGCATATCACCCCAGCCCTGCAGATAGATAGGTTAGTGTCACCAGAACCAGCATATCACCCCAGCCCTGCAGATAGATAGGTTAGGGTCACTAGAACCAGCATATCACCCCAGCCCTGGAGATAGATAGGTTAGTGTCACCAGAACCCAGCATATCAACCCAGCCCTGCAGATAGATAGGTTAGTGTCACCAGACCCAGCATATCACCCCAGCCCTGCAGATAGATAGGTTAGTGTCACCAGAACCAGCATATCACCCCAGCCCTGCAGATAGATAGGTTAGGGTCACTAGAACCAGCATATCACCCCAGCCCTGCAGATAGATAGGTTAGTGTCACCAGAACCAGCATATCACCCCAGCCCTGCAGATAGATAGGTTAGTGTCACCAGAACCAGCATATCACCCCAGCCCGGCAGATAGATAGGTTAGTGTCACCAGAACCAGCATATTTAAGGTTAAGGTTATTAAAATCAAATGGTGTTTTCCCCTTATGCCCCCATAGCTGAGATATTACCATTTTTGTCAATGTGCAAATGGAGTTACAACTTACTTCTTTGGTAACAAAGGAGTTACAGCTTACCTCTTTGGTTGCTCCAAAGAGCTAATTTGCATATTAACAGAATCAGCCATATCTCAGAAAATTTAGCACCGATTCACAAGGGGAAAAACACCATTGGATTCAGGTGACCCTAACCTATCTCTCTCTCCTGTGATGGATGAGAACAACGGGCATTAAATAATGGTCGTATGAATTTACCCTTCTCATGACAAACTCCCTTTAATATTGTGAACTTTGGCATGGGAACAGTGGTGTAACTAGGAATGGCTGGGCCCCAAGGCAAACATTTGATATGTGGGCCCAACTGGGCCCCCCTGAATCGCCACCCCCAACCCCCCCCGCACAAACCGCATTCCTGTGCTCACTATTATGGCCATAGTGGCCCCTGCACACAGTATTATGCAGCATAGTGGCCCCTGCACACAGTATTATGCAGCATAGTGGCCCCTGCACACAGTATTTTGCAGCATAGTGGCCCCTGCACACAGTATTATGCAACATAGTGGCCCCTCCACACGGTATTATGCCCCATAGTGGCCCCTCCACACGGTATTATGCCCTACAGTGGTCCCTGCACACAGTATTATGCCCCATTGTGGACCACTCATGAACGATTATTATACTCTGGGGTCTTTTCAGACCCTAGAGTATAATGATCGGAGACCCAGGGTAGGATAGAAACATAAAAAACAATGCTACTTACCTCTCCCTGCACTTCGGCCATCTTCAATGTTGGACCGGATCTCGCGTGAGTCAGGCCAGCGTCGCGATGCATAATGACGTCGGCTGACGTCTGGGATGTCACCAAACTGGCCCAAAGCCTGCGGAGTGCAGGAGAGGTGAGTTACAGTGTTTTTTATGTTCCCTCACCTCCCCTGGGCCTCTGATCGTTATACTCAGGGGTCTGAAAAAGACCCCAGAGTATAATGATAGCAGTGTTTGTGGGGTTCGCGGTAGCGGCTGCCACAGGGCTCCAGGCCCTAGGCATCATAATGTCCCGGGCCCTGTGGCAGCCGCTACCGCCACTATCCCGGTATTTACTCCCCTGCATGGGAACTATCAACTGATAACCATGTGCTGACCTTCATGAGTCTAAGACAGGTAATAAATAAGTAAGTAGGTGTCGGTCAAGGGTTGATATTAGTTAAGGCACACTTATCATATATTTTGCATAAATCAGTAGTAACGTACATGTGAATAAACTAGAGTCTGTAATATATCTTATATATTATATGTGGAAATCCTTCCTCCCTGTCCAATGACCTGTAGCTCCTCTTTCTCTGCCTGCAGGCTCATCTAGTATAAAATGATAGATAGAAGAAGTGGGCGGGGGAAAGGGATTGCAGTATTTCTCCCTCATTGTTTCTGAGACAGCATGCTATGAGAGGGGAGAAGGAGCAGTAGTAGGGAGACTTCTGATTGGCTGAGCTTGTGAGCTCAAAAAGCACATAGAGAGGAAACGTACTGTACACTTAAAAAACTGAAGAAACAAGCTACAGAGAAGGCAAAAGTTAAAATATACAGATTATATACAACATTTCTGGCTGCAAAAAGTCTAGATCAGGGTTCCATGGTGGCTTTGGCCATTACAATTTTTTAGTTACTTTGATAATTGTTTTGCCACAATATAGTTGTGAGAAAATGAAAAATTTGCATTGACATTGGAATTATTGCAATTTTTACGTGACTTCTCACACAATGGAAAGTGGTGGTGAGAGCGGTGGTAAACCATTATGCGAGGAAACATCACCCTGGAGGACTTAAGTCTATAGAGTCCTACAGCTGGCCATAAACACCGGACTCATCGGTTTCAGTGGAATGGACCACCCCAATAATGTGTATGGGGGGCTCCCGCATGTCCCCAATGGCAGATGTCGGAGGAGAGAAGAGTCAGGCATTGTCATCAATATGTCCGATTCTTTTGTTCTTGGGTGCTCTTGATCTGAGCAGAGTGTTTTTGTGTACGGGGTGGAGTATGGTATGTCTAGGATTACATATATCACATAATGTGCTTTTGTCTAGTTCTAACCAAATTGTTCACAAGGTCCCCTTTTCTAGTGATCCCTGTTACCGCCGGGTTATAATTAGAATATTATTAGATGTCGTGTGGACTGGGCACACATAATAATATTCTATCACTGCCTGTATACTTCAGTAGCCCTCCACTTACATGAAAGAACATTTTCTTCCAGACGATTTCCTTTGTGCCGTACATTCGCCTATTTGTCCGGGGTCTTGAGTGGCATTACATTACAGTCTTTATATATTCTCCTATAAAGCCTGCATCACATTGATTGAATAGCGGAATTAATAATCCCGCCACAATGTTATCACATAATACATACTTTCTTTGCTTATTGTTGGTTTTATTACTCCATGCTATGGGGAGAGCTCGATCCCGGCTATTTATTCCATTGTTTGACAATCAATAGAGCTCCTCCCCTAATTCTTCCTGTGCTCCTAATATACCTATATACAGGGCACGACTCTGCGGGGTGTTTATGACCACTGCATGTTACTCTGGCTTGCCATTTTCCTGTTTGGGATGTCTTATACTATTAACAACCAATATGTAGAGACACCTGAGCAAAGTGGTGGTGGACCTGAAGAAGATCCTGCAGAAATATATGGGGCAATGTCTATGTGTAGACTATGTAGATTGGAACACAAAGGGGAGATTTATCAAGGCCCATGATTTCCCCACTGGTCTTGATAATCTTTGCTCTGACGGAGGTTGCACCTGATGTATGACGAGGTACACGCCTTATCATATACCAGACATAAGCTGGGGGTGTGCCGTTACTGAAATCAAGGAGTTGGCGTAGATTTCAGGGATGGCTTATGCTGGAAAACTGGTGTAACTGAAAATAAACCTGATAGGGCTGGTGGCCCCGATTCTGCCGCTCCTCCTTGTAGGAAAGTTGTGAGGTAGGCGGATTGTTCAGCATCTACAATGGCAACAACTGAACCACAACCTGCTTTAGTACCCCTGGTGAGACCCTTTTGGTAATTTTACCAACATGAGCTATTATTGGTCCTGGTGTGTGTGTCCCCACCCCACTTATATATGGCAGTGTCTGTGTTCTATATGTTTATTAATTATGTGACATTTATTATATCATGAATAAAAGTGATTCATGTGATTATATTCTGGTTTATCTTTTTATATTTTTGGTACAATATTGGCTACCCATGGTAGTCTATAATATGGTGGGCTTCTAATTTATGCATTGGTTGGGCCAACTTTCTGGTTGTAGGTGTTACGTTGACTGTCTTGTTCCATAGCTAAGCTAACCTTCTTTATTTATGCTGCTGCAGAGAAGACATCTCTCTTCTCTGTTTTTCCATTGGCCATGTTAGAGAAGGGACAGACTTAGCTAGGCCGTTCCTCCTCTGTGTGTATATCTAAGCCATTTTGGAGAGTGCGTTTCTCCTTCTCTATTTATAGCATATTTTCCAACTCTCCCGTAAGCTTCGGGAGACTCCTGAATAAAGGGACGACTTCCCAGACTCCTGGAAGAGCAGGCAAATCTACTGATCACATCCAAAGAGGGGACGTGGTGCACATTCAGATTCTGGTGCACGGTTTATGAAATATGTTGGCAAATATGGTTTATGTATTGGCCAGCACTGGTCACTTGTCAACACAAAAAACTCTTTCCTGTATCCAACACAAGCCAGAAGTGGACCCGGGACTGATGCCGCAGATTGGGGCACCTTTCTTAAATTATGTCAGTAAATCCCTGGTATTCACGGTCTCATTTACCACGGCAGGTTATGCAAGGCTTTATATTAATGTCCTGTCCTTGAGTCATCTTCTTCTGGCTCTGTACATTGTTTGGAATAGCGTTCGATGCTATCCATGGTTTCTGGTCTCCGCAGGTAGGCTTGGAACCTATTCCTCATGGATACCGGGGACTTGCTGTATACTGTGTAGCCCTATTGGGGGGGGGGGGTATGAGTATTATCCCTCCCGCAACAGACTCTGGCGCTGACCTGTGTGTATAATGGGACCTGAAGCCTTCGCTGAAGGGAAGAGTGGGAACATATATGAAATATATCAGTGCCTCCACCCAGGATAGAGCCTCTGTATTACAGGGAGGATCTCTTCCTGGGACTTACCCATGAAGTACAGTTAGTAGCCTTAACAAGGATCACTGTACTAATCTCACAGTCTGAAGAATACATACAGATACCACATAAGGTTATAACAGTAGCTTTATAAGAATCAACAGGGTAATAATACATACATAAAATATACTCAGAACACAGCAATACTACAACAACCAGCAAGTCCTCAACCGCCTTAGGTTATATACCCGGGGAAATAAAAAGAAAAATAGGGAGGGGCGGGGCGACAAACCTCCCGGGGGGGGGAGGGGGGGGGGGGGGCCGGGGTGTGTGTGGGGGTCCGTGTTTTTTTTTTGGGGGGGGGGGGGAGGGGGGTGAGGGGTGGTGGTGGTGGTGGTGGGGGGGATTCTTCACAGGCCGCAAACAGGGCGACGGTGACGGCAGTAGATGCAGGCCTGACTACCCTAACACTGAGTCCTTAACCTGCCAGCTAAACTACTAGTGCCACCGGGCCTCTAACTAGCTAGTTGGCCTTCGGAAGCCTAACCTATCACTGCCCTGAACTATATATATATATGGATCCCTAACTACAGTTACTAGCTAGGTCCTGTGAGTATATAGGGGGTAACACATACCTAACTATATACTGTGAAGTAAAGAGGAACAAGTGGCTCTTAGACTCCCCCAGACATAACATGTCTGGCTCAGCAGCTCTGCTCACATCTCTCCCCCCCAGCAGCTCTGCCTCACATGTGTCTGACTCACTGTATTTACAAAACAAAACTTGCACTAAATGCCTGGGGTCTCTGAAGCCAAACTGCAGGGGCAAAGAAGCCAGATACATTATATACTAGTAGAAATGGCAGTTCCCTACACTCTCCCTCTGGTGAAATCTTTACGTCACGTCAAAGACATACAAAGTCATAGTATACAGTCAACATTACCAATGACAATATCAATATGGTTGCTTTTGCATTTACAGAGTCACAACAGGTTAATAGGTATACATGCCAGCAGGAGCGAAAATTGGTAACATATTGACCAAAGTGGACACTGCACCCACCCAAGCATGGTATAAATGAGGCTGAGTAGTAAATCTGGGGTCCCCCAAACTATCATATGTCAGCATAGGTGGAGGGTGTCTAATTCTCTCTCCTCTCCGTACCTCTCTCTGAGGTAAACTAGCATGTCCAGGCCCTAAACTAGGGTTGTCTGCCATGGGAGGGGATGGTGCTGGTGGCGTAGGAGAGCTAGATCCCTGCTCATCTGTAGACACAGATCTAGGTACGAATTCTGGAGTTTGAGGGTTCATAGGTCTCCCTGAAGGAGAAGATACTGGTGATCTAGGAACTTCAGGAGCCACAGTCCAATCACTCTCAGGAGTTTCAGGAAGGTCAGGTGGAATATCGGCTAAGGACTGTGGAGAACCGCAGGCCGAGCCATCATTGGAGATATCCATACCATCAATCTGAGGTACAGGCAACAAATGATTTCTATGCCAAGTCCTGATCCTCCCGTCCCGTCCTTTTATCTTGTAGACTGGTATTCCAGGCAACCGATCTACCACTGTAAAGAGTTCACTCCTCCATCGATCAGCCAGCTTATGTTTTGCAGATGCTCCCAAATTCCGTAGCAGAACATGGTCCCCAGGGTTCAATTCTCGGTATCTTACTCGAAGATCAAATCTCCTTTTATTTCCTTCATTCACTTTGGCTGCATTTTCCTCAGCCAGCTGATAAGCACTCTTAAGCGTTTCTTTCAAACGTGCCACGTATCGGTAATGATCTCGATGACTGATACCATCGGTAGAGACTCCCAACAAGATGTCAATAGGTAGCCTAGGCTCTCTTCCAAACATCAGAAAGTATGGTGAATATCCTGTGCTCTCGTGCCTTGTACTATTATAGGCATGCACCATAGCCTCCACTTTTCGACTCCAGGATCGCTTATCCTTAATTCGTAAGGTACCAAGCATATCAAGTAAAGTCCTGTTAAATCTTTCAGGAAGGGCATCTCCCTCTGGATGGTAAGGCGTCGTCCGACTTTTGCGGATGTTCAACAACTGAAGTAACTCTTTGATCAGGTTACTCTCAAAATCCCGGCCTTGATCAGAATGCAACCGGTGTGGTAAGCCATAATGGATAAAATACTTTTCCCAAAGCACTCTTGCAACAGTGACTGCTTTTTGATCCTTAGTCGGAAAGGCTTGAGCATATCGTGTGAAGTGATCAGTCACCACCAATACATTTCCAAATCCTCTGGAGTCGTTGTCAATACAAAGGAAATCTATGCAGACAAGATCCATGGGGCCCGAACTCTTCAAGTGTCCCATGAAGGCCGCTCGAACCGGGACAGTCTTCCTCTGCAAACATCTGCGACAGCACCTACACAGACGAGTCACGGTATCTCTCATTTTGGGCCAGTAGAATCGGTCTTGTATTAGGCCATAAGTCTTCTCAGGTCCCAAATGACCATGATAATCATGCAGACTTCGGAAAATCATCTTCTGAAAGCAGCTTGGAATAACTAGTTGGCGCCTTCCAGGGTGATCATGATACAGCACCACACGATAAAGTAGGCCATTGTCTATTTCAAACTTCTCCCAATCTCGTAGAAGTTGACTGCATTCAGAGGGTAGGGATGTCTTTAACATTTCTCTGTCTTGAGAACTCACTGCTTGATAAAGAGGTCCAATTAAAGGATCAGTCTTTTGACTCCAGATCATTCGCTTTGAAGATATAGAACAACTCTCAAAGGATCCTAAAGCGGCAGGGTAGGCAAACATGTCTGGTACAGCTTCGGGACCTCCCCCAATAGAGTCAATAAGCCGAGTTTCAGAAAAGGCTACTCGGTCTTCAACTACAGCAGCCATGGCACACAAAGCTCCTACTCCAGGACTTGGCACTTCTTCCCATTCATCCACTACTTCCGGACTAGGTAATCCAGGCCGTCTTGATAGAGCATCTGCCCCAATGTTCTTAGGCCCCGATTTATACTTGAGTGTGAATTGGTAGTTGGATAAAGCTGCCAACCAGCGATGTCCTGTAGCATCGAGTTTAGCGGTTGACAAAACGTATGTCAGTGGATTGTTGTCTGTTCTTACTTCAAACGTGGCTCCGTATAAATAGTCATGTAATTTATCAACAATGGCCCACTTGAGCGCCAAAAACTCCAATTTATGTACTGGATAATTTTTCTCGCTGGGAGAAAGACTTCGACTTATGAAAGCTATGGGCCGTAACCCGGCCGGGTATTCTTGGTGCAGCACGCCACCTAATCCTTCAAAGCTGGCATCTACATGTAGCACATATGGCTTCTGTGCATCAGCATAAGCCAGAACGGGAGCTTCTGTCAATTTCTTCTTCAACAACTTAAATGCTTCTTCACAATCCGCAGTCCACCTATCGCCAAAAAGGCTTTTGGAAGACCCTTTCTTCTTTCCCGGATCTCCTGCATCACTCTTCAACAGGTCGAGGAGGGCTCGAGCAATTTTTGAATATCCTTCCACAAATCGTCGATAGAATCCACAAAACCCCAAGAAAGATTGCAACTCCGTAATATTTTGCGGTCGGGGCCAATTCACCACAGCTTCAATCTTACCAGGATCGGTAGCAACTCCTTCAGCAGAAACAATATGACCTACATAAGTGACCGAAGATCTACAAAATTTGCATTTGTCAGCCGACAACTTCAGCCCCTCTTCTTTTAAGCGATGGAGTACTCTCATGAGTCGTTCTTCATGTTCTTCCAGCGTCTTTCCAAACACAATAATGTCATCAAGATATACAAGGCATTCCCGGGGCACTAAATCACCTAACACTCTTTCCATCAACCTTTGGAACGTTGCTGGCGCACCTTTTGTACCTTGCGGCATACGAGTGAACTGAAAGAAACCCAAGGGGCATATGAAAGCTGTCTTTTCCTGATCCTCAGGTGCCATTGGGACTTGATAGTATCCCGATCTTAGGTCCAGCACTGTGAACCAACAGTTTCCATTCAGAGCTTCCAGAGCTTCTTCAATTCTCGGCAGTGTATACTGATCAGGTAAGGTTCTCCGGTTCAGAGTTCTGTAATCCACACATAGGCGAATTGCTCCAGATTTTTTTCTTACCACCACAATAGGTGAGGCATAGGGGCTCTTACTGTCCACAATGATCCCCTGACCTTTCATTTGCTGTAGAGTCTGTCTTAACTCATCAACATCCTTTGGAGCAACTCTCCGTGGTCGCTCCCGGAAGGGAGTAGAATCGGTCAATCGGAAAGTGTGTTGAGCACTTTTAGCACAACCTACATCCATGGAGAACACTTCCGATAATTCAGACAACTTCTGTGTCAGTCGCTGATTCCAGGCCTCTGGTAAATGTGGATCACTCAAGTCAAGATTGAGATTAGGGATTGCATCTCGGATTTGAATCCTGCACACTTCAGCGTATGGATTTACTCCAAGCACAGGGTAGCAGTGGGCCACATTCTGGTATGGTCCAATTACAATCGGATGCGGTGAACAGTTCCTCACTGTCACACAGGTAGATAACTCCACTTTATTTCTCCAGTCCTTTCTCTCTGGGATCACCATCCAGCCATTCTGGTTAATCATTTCTTCAGGGGTTTCCATAAGGACATAACTCCCCCCTTCAAGCAAATCGGGAGCAATGCTGGAGGCTACTCTCAGAATTCTCTCCCCGCCGGCAGGAACTTCCACGGTTCTCTCACCGATATGATATACCATTCCATGTCGATAGCCAGTAGACAGGGCATCACAGAGTTCTCTAAGATCAGAAGATATATTCACCGGCTGAGCTGCAGGGTTCCAATCTCTTCCAAGAAACTTCTGAAAAGCATAATGCACTGCGGGACAATTAGTGCCAAGTATCACAGGAGCTGCACAAGAATCCCCTGTATCAGGACAGACAAGAGCCGTAATCTTCATGGGAGCGACACTCTGATCTTCTAATTCAGGGACAGCTATAACTACTTGTAGGCTGCCATCTACAGGATATGATCCTGAATTAAGCCCCCACAATTTCATTTGTCCCGTAGACTGAAGAGGTATATCCCTCAGATACTTTTGGTAGAACGAGCGATAAATCAGGGTCACTTGAGATCCTGTATCAAACAGGGCAGGAGCGGCATGACCATTGACAGTGACTTTGACAACGGACCTGGAGCCCGCGATAGCGCCTCTGGTCTTTACTCGGCCCGCCTTCCTTCGGTGTCTTTGATTCTGAATAGAGAAGACAGCACTGTGTCTCAATCCCTCACTGTCCTCCGTACACTGTCTGGCAGTATGGCCCGTCTGACCACATTTATAACAGGTTCTAGCATCCTTCCTCCATTGAGTGGCAGTGGGTGGAGTGGCGGACTGTCTAAGTTCTGACCGCTCCGCTGGTTTGTCCTTGTTTGAATTAGGAACAACATCTTCTTTAGAGATGCTTTTCGCTTTCTTAGGGGTACTAAAACTAATGTCAGCTTCTTGTTTCTTCACTAACTTCATTAAGTCAGGAAATGGAAGGACTCTATCAGATAGTAAGACCTTGAGTACTTGAGCAAGAGGATGATGAGGTTGTAACCCTCTCACCAACTGACTGGTTCTCATAGCGTCTACCTCTGAAGTAGATATAGCTGCGTGGTACACCAGACGTGAAAGAAGTAACTGTAAACGGTTAATAAAAGTAGAGACATTTTCCCCTTCTTTTTGACGAACCATTCGGTAATCAGCAACCATCTGGGCAAGGTCATAGTATGGCTCAAAGTGATCAGACAGTACTTGTATATAGTCCAATGCACTCACTCCTTCATGAGAGTCTCTGTACAAGCGGATCAATTCTGCAGCAGGAGACCGCAAACTTTCACTGATACGCTGCCGCTTGCCTTCTTCAGAGCAAGACCATTCCTTCAGGCATTGGAGAGTATGTTCTTTCCATATCTCAAAGTTTTCCTCCCCTTGTGGTACTGGGACATTACCAGAGAATACTTTTAGTTTCTTGTAGTGAGTGGCCTGCAGGCCCTGAGCTAACATTTCAGTCAGCCTGGCTAAAGTGCTAATAGCACTGTCACTAGAGGAACTGCTAGCGACAGCCATACTGGGGGGGTAACTGGCTGAGCGGGGTTCTTCCTTTACGTGAACCAGGGGAGGAACAGGAGGTCGGTAATCCCATGTAGTAGCTAGTGGGAGGTTCCCCTCTGAGCTATATCGCTTCTCCATATCAATGACTATTCCCACTTCTAAATCTCAGCAGTGCCTCCAAATGTAGCCCTATTTGGGGGGGGGGTATGAGTATTATCCCTCCCACAACAGACTCTGGCGCTGACCTGTGTGTATAATGGGACCTGAAGCCTTCGCTGAAGGGAAGAGTGGGAACATATATGAAATATATCAGTGCCTCCACCCAGGATAGAGCCTCTGTATTACAGGGAGGATCTCTGCCTGGGACTTACCCATGAAGTACAGTTAGTAGCCTTAACAAGGATCACTGTACTAATCTCACAGTCTGAAGAATACATACAGATACCACATAAGGTTATAACAGTAGCTTTATAAGAATCAACAGGGTAATAATACATACATAAAATATACTCAGAACACAGCAGTACTACAACAACCAGCAAGTCCTCAACCGTCTTAGGTTATATACCCGGGTATATATATAGATATATAGCAAGAGTCCAGTGCACAATACCTCCAGGCAACAGAAGAGATGCAGGGGCCCCTGTGGATGACTGTGGATCCTCGGATTCTTCCAGGAGATGACAGACAGCCGATCAGGAGATGATGATGATGATGGTGAGATTCTTCACAGGCCGCAAACAGGGCGACGGTGACGGCAGTAGATGCAGGCCTGACTACCCTAACACTGAGTCCTTAACCTGCCAGCTAAACTACTAGTGCCACCGGGCCTCTAACTAGCTAGTTGGCCTTCGGAAGCCTAACCTATCACTGCCCTGAACTATATATATATATGGATCCCTAACTACGGTTACTAGCTAGGTCCTGTGAGTATATGGGGGGTAACACATACCTAACTATATACTGTGAAGTAAAGAGGAACAAGTGGCTCTTAGACTCCCCCAGACATAACATGTCTGGCTCAGCAGCTCTGCTCACATCTCTCCCCCCAGCAGCTCTGCCTCACATGTGTCTGACTCACTGTATTTACAAAACAAAACTTGCACTGAATGCCTGGGGTCTCTGAAGCCAAACTGCAGGGGCAAAGAAGCCAGATACATTATATACTAGTAGAAATGGCAGTTCCCTACAACTGCATTAGGTTCCATGCACATGACTGTGTGTATTGTCAGTGTGCTAGTCCTATTCTTCACACCTAGCACACTGGCCCATTATTTCCCTATGTACTATCACAGGCCCGTGTACACAGCCGTGAGCCTGGGGCAAAAGGGACAGATCCTATACCTGTCCATTTTGCGTCCCAGCATTGAATGGGGCCGTGGAGGAACAGGTGGCATACTGATATCATCCATATCCCGTATGTGCCTTTCAACCACGGACCCGGCACACGCACACACTCTTGTGAATGTAGCCTAAGTAGTGGTATACTGTTCCATGTAACCTTAGTAACGTCTAGCTTGGTGCCGCGGCTCAGCCCGTTCCTGATTCTGACCCCACAGGGTAGGTGTTGTTTCCCCGTGACACTGATATATCTCTTGGGCCGCATCACTACAGGTAACCAGAGTGGCAGAAATACTGACGGCATTGACTTTCTTCCAGGATGTTAAGTGCTCTCGGAGGGTTCAGGCAGCCTCTTTGGGGGTAAGGAAGGTATTTGAATTCCTTGCCATCTTTCTTCCCACTCACCACTCACAGAATCCATTCACCTTCTGAAAGACGCTTTTGTGTTCTGAAAGTCTCAGGAAAAAAAAAAACATCTGAGATTGTTCATTTCTCGCTCCCCATTGTCTGCTGAATGCTTCTTTCACTGCTGCCCTGTCTTAATCCACCTTTAGCACACAATGTGTAAATTAGGACCCCGCTGAGCAATTTCTTCTATTCTTTCTCAAGACAATTTTTTCCTTAAAGTTCATTTGATGTTTGTCACAAAATTACTGTTGACTGTAAAGTATGTTTTTTTTTTTTCACTTTCCTTTCTTCTTATTGGTAAAGGCCTTTGCAAAAATAAATGCAGAAATATTGTTTCCAGCCCATAGAAATATATACAGTATACAGACTATATACACAATACAGACTATATACACTGTACAGACTATATACACTATACAGACTATATACAGACTATATACACTATACAGACTATATACAGACTATATACACTATACAGACTATATACAGACTATATACACTATACAGACTATATACAGACTATATACACTATACAGACTATATACAGTATACAGACTATATACAGGCTATATACAGTATACAGACTATATACAGGCTATATACACTATACAGACTATATACAGTATACAGACTATATACAGACTATACACTAAACAGACTATATACACTATACAGACTACATAGAAACTATATACACTATACAGACTATATACAGACTATATACACTATACAGACTATATACAGACTATATACACTATACAGACTATATACAGACTTTATACATTATACAGACTATATACAGACTATATACTGTACACTATACAGACTATATAGTATACATAGGAACCAACTGTAAAAGGAATAGATCACCATTTATTAAAATCAGATATTAGATTATATATATTAGACTTTTTACTAATCTGTTTTATTTTCTGATTTTTTTAATTCTATTTTCTGTACACGATTATGGGGGCGGCCATCTTGTCTGAGCTTCTCCTCTGCTCTGTTAACAGCATTTAGTGATCTGCTTTACAGCATAGTCATGGCCATAGGCATCAATAGACTGGACCTGACTCAATGCCCAGAGAAGAGTATATAGGCCAGGATGCCATCTATTGTCAGTAGTGAATGCGATGATAGTTCAGTGGTGTTATTTATAGAGGTGTTATCTTTCATTGTACAGTCATGGCCAAAAGTTTTGAGAATGATACAAATATTAATTTTTACAAAGTCTACTGCTTCAGTTTTTCTAATGACAATTTGCATATACTCCAGAATGTTATAAAGCGTGATCAGCTTAACAGCAATTACTTGCAAAGTCAATATTTGCCTAGAAAATGAACTTTATCCCCCAAAACACATTTCAACATCATTGCAGCCCTGCCTTAAAAGGACCACCTAACATCGTTTCAGTGATTGCTCCATTAACACAGGTGTGGGTGTTGATGAGGACAGGGCTGGAGATCAATCTGTCATGATTAAGTAAGAATGACACCACTGGACACTTTAAAAGGAGGCTGGTGCCTGCCATCATTGTTTCTCTTCTGTTAACCATGGTTATCTCTAAAGAAACACGTGCACTCATCATTGCACTGCACAAAAATGACCTAACTGGGAAGAGTATTGCAGCTAGAAAGATTGCACCTCAGTCAACAATCTATCGCATCATCAAGAACTTCAAGGAGAGAGGTTCCATTGGTGCCAAAAAGGCTCCAGGGCGCCCAAGAAAGACCAGCAAGCGGCAGGACCGTCTCTTAAAAGTGTTTCAGCTGCGGGATCGGGCTACCAGCAGTGCAGAGCTTGCTGAGGAATGGCAGCAGGCAGGTGTGAGTGCATCTGCACGCACTGTGAGGCGGAGACTCTTGGAGCAAGGCCTGGTCTCAAGGAGGGCAGCAAAGAAGCCACTTCTCTCCAGAAAAAACATCAGGGACAGACTGATATTCTGCAAAAGGTACAGGGAGTGGACTGCTGAGGACTGGGGTAAAGTCATTTTCTCTGATGAATCCCCTTTTCGATTGTTTGGAACATCTGGAAAACAGCTTATTCGGAGAAGAAGAGGTGAGCGCTACCACCAGTCTTGTCTCATGCCAACTGTAAAGCATCCTGAAACCATTCATGTGTGGGGTTGCTTCTCAGCCAAGGGAATCGGCTCTCTCACAGTCTTGCCTAAAAACACAGCCATGAATAAAGAATGGTACCAGAATGTCCTCCAAGAGCAACTTCTCCCAACCGTCCAAGAGCAGTTTGGCGCTCAACAATGCCTTTTCCAGCATGATGGAGCACCTTGCCATAAAGCAAAGGTGATAACTAAATGGCTCAGGGAACAAAACCTAGAGATTTTGGGTCCATGGCCTGGAAACTCCCCAGATCTTAATCCCATTGAGAACTTGTGGTCAATCATCAAGAGACGGGTGGACAAACAAAAACCAACAAATTCAGACAAAATTAAAGCATTGATTCTGCAAGAATGGACTGCTATCAGTGAGGATTTGGTCCAGAAGTTGATTGAGAGCATGCCAGGGAGAATTGCAGAGGTCCTGAAGAAGAAGGGTCAACACTGCAAATATTGACTTGCTGCATTAACTCATTCTAACTGTCAATATAAGCTTCTGTTACTCATAATATGAATGCAATTCTATTTCTGTATGTGATAAAAACATCTGACAAACACACATAAAAACCAGAGGGCAGCAGATCATGTGAAAATATAATATTTGTGTCATTCTCAAAACTTTTGGCCATGACTGTACTCCTGGCTATCTTGTTTGGAATGTAAATGAGGTGACTGTTGCAATGAAAATCCCTACAGAAATGGCATGTGTCATGCTATTATTAGGCTTAGAGGTCAGAGTAAAAATTGCAGGATATAGTACTTTTTAAAAAATATAGTGACGTGAAAAATAAAAAAATAAAATAAAAAATTATTTCAAAACAGCACATATAAACTTGGTTTAAATTGGCCTTTATTTAATGGTCCTGTTGATTCCGTTCCTTTTCCATTTTGAGTGGTCGAGTCTCATTAGTTTAAAAAAAACAAACCAAAAAAAAATGCAGTGGGGAAAAAAAGTATTTAGTCAGCAACCAATTGTGCAAGTTCTCCCACTTAAAAAGATGAGTCCGGCCTGTAATTGTCATCATAGGTAGACCTCAACTATGAGAGACAAAAAGAGAAAACATATCTAGAAAATCACATTGTCTGATTTTTTAAGAATTTATTTGCAAATTATGGTGGAAAATAAGTATTTGGTCACCTACAAACAAGCAACATTTCTGGCTCTCACAGACCTGTAACTTCTTCTTTAAGAGGCTCCTCTGTCCTCCACTCATTACCTGTAGTAATGGCTCCTGTTTGACATTGTTATCAGTATAAAAGACACCTGTCCACAACCTCAAACAGTCACACTCCAAACTCCACTATGGTGAAGACCAAAGAGCTGTGGAAGGACACCAGAAACAAAATTGTAGACCTGCACCAGGCTGGGAAGACTGAATCTGCAATAGGCAAGCAGCTTGGTGTGAACAAATCAACTGTGGGAGCAATAATTAGAAAATGGACGACATACAAGACCACTGATAATCTCCCTCCATCAGGGGCTCCACGCAAGATCTCACCCCGTGGGGTCAAAATCATCACAAGAACGGTGAGCAAACATCCCAGAACCACATGGAGGGACCTAGTGAATGACCTTCAGAAAGCTGGGACTAATGTAACAAAGGCTACCGTCAGTAACACACTACGCCGCCAGGGACTCAGATCCTGCAGTGCCAGACGTGTCCCCCTGCTTAAGCCAGTACATATCCGGGCCCATCTGAAGTTTGCTAGAGAGCATTTGGATGTTCCAGAAGAGTATTGGGAGAATGTCATAAGGTCAGATGAAACCAAAGTAGAACTGTTTGGTAGAAAATAACTCGTCGTGTTTGGAGGAGAGTGAATGCTGAGTTGCATCCAAAGAACACCATACCTACTGTGAAGCATGGGGGGTGGCAACATCTTGCTTTGGGGCTGTTTCTCTGCAAAGGAACCAGGAAGACTGATCCGTGTACATGAAAGAATGAATGGGGCCATGTATCGTGAGATTTTGAGTGCAAACCTCCTTCCATCAGCAAGGGCATTGAAGATGAAACGTGGCTGGGTCTTTCAGCATGACAATGATCCCAAGCACACCGCCAGGGCAACGAAGGAGCGGCTTCATAAGAAGCATTTCAAGGTCCTGGAGTGGCCTAGCCAGTCTCCAGATCTCAACCCCATAGAAAACCTTTGGAGAAAGTTGAAAGTCCGTGTTGCCCAGCGACAGCCAGAAAATATCACTGCTCTAGAGGAGATCTGCATGGAGGAATGGGCCAATATACCAGCAACAGTGTGTGCCAACCTTGTGAAGACTTACAGAAAACGTTTGACCTCTGTCATTGCCAACAAAGGATATAACAAAGTATTGAGATGAACTTTTGTTATTGACCAAATACTTATTTTCCACCATAATTTGCAAATAAATTCTTTAAAAATCAGACAATGTGATTTTCTGGATTTGTTTTCTCATTTTGTCTCTCATAGTTGAGGTTCTACCTATGATGACAATTACAGGCCAGCCTCATCTTTGTAAGTGGGAGAACTTGCACAATTGGTGGCTGACTAAATACTTTTTTTCCCCACTGTAACACATGAATTTTACTGATCTTGACCCAACCCACTGATTCATTCATGGGTTTATCTCAGACACCCACCCGTTTTTACATCCGTTAAAAATAGATCCAGTGATTTCTATTGGTTCAGTGTGTCCATCAAAATGGACAAAGATAGAGCATAGCTGTCTTTTTAACCTATCCTTCAAAAAAATGCACATGTGAATATACTTAGACATTAGGACACATTTAACCGAAAAAAAAGAAATTACTTTAAGGTAATTTTTTTACTCTTTTTTATTTTCCATTAGAAGTCCAGTTATTTTATGTCTAGGAGGTGACCACCAGATGACTCCAGGTCTGTGTGTATGAATATGGCGGTCACCTACATAAGAACAAGGCACCAGCCTAGCATCTTCCTGATCTTATGGGCTGCCGGTTATTTCCCATATATTATGAACTTGACTTGTAGAGAATTTGACTGACACGTTACATCATTATTCACATTGTGATGGGAAAACAGAGGAATGTACGATGAGGTTCTCCAGTCTCCTGTACCTCGCGGCAGAACGCTTTAGATGCAAGACCTGATGCTGAGCTCCCGTCTGGCCCTGTCACACACTATATATTAATTGACTTGTTGGGCACATAGTTGTGATCTTCTACATCATCTGTCACAAATCTTGTGTTGTGGGGACCTTATGATCCCAGTTCATGCTCTGCTCCTTTCATCCTTTGACAGGGAGTCACCAAGGCTCGTATGTCATATTCTTCTTGCTATACTGTCAACCTAGTTACGCAAATTTTGGATGTCATTAGAGAAATTTTCTAACAAACCTGGAAAACTCAGTTATGGATTATAATATGAAATTTTTGAATGGATTTCCCGGGAGCCCAAGGCTCGAGAATCCAAAGCAAGATCAAGGCAGACGATTCTTTTCTCATCATCCACCTCTTCTTTTCATTGAAAGCAATGGGAGGCAGATTCAGGCCGGAATTTGGAGCTGAAATTCCTCCAAGGTGCAAAATCCTCTGATGGGACAGTGAGCAGACCCTCCAAACAACTGACTGTCAGGGTGCTGAGGACTGGACCCCCATAGATTACATACTGATAAGCCATTGATTTTAAAGTCCCGGGTTATTCCCCTTAATACTCCCAAATCTTTCATCTTTAGTTGGTAGGAATAAACCATGAAGTAAGTCAGATGTAGATGTAGATCTTCTGTTGGCTCTCCAATGGACCTGATGTAGCTCAGCCCTGTGGGTCAGATCCCCTTGTGGACAAGTTTGATACTGATGTAGGCCATTTTTTACACACACTATCATAATGTTTAACAATACTTTACTTGCCCCTTTAAAAAACCTTGATAAATATGCGAGATGAACAGGGTACCATGTTTACAAATTTATTTCCAAAATGGTCCCATCCTATAAACACTGAATTGGCTCCCTGGTAATGTCTATTAAAGGGCACCATGAATCTTTCTGCACCCTGCATGCCACTTTTTAAAAAACTGGGTAGAGTGGGGCAGAGACCACAGTGGGCTGGGGCAGAACCGCCTAATCCCAATAAATTCACCATAACTCACACCAGAAAACTGGCATGAGCTAAGCCAGAAATCTATGGCAGTATCTGAATGTTGTAGATTTCAATATTGGTGCTCGGGAGTATTATGAAGAGACCTCTTAGTAGTTCAGGTGCATCTTGCACCTACAGGGGAATTAAGACTGGTGTATGAAACACCAGTCTTAATAAATTTCGCCCAATTTGGGAGATTCAAGGCTAGATGAAGACTAGCCGATTTCAGACTGAGGCTCCAAGGCAGATGTGAACCTTGCCTTACTCTAGTGATTTATTGCGCACGCTCCGCTACATCGTACATAGATCACTATTAATCCGTTACTCAATTATCTTCATGCCGAATCCTCTTCAAGCAATATTCAGATCCTTCAGTGTGGAGCAATAATTCACAGCATGCTTTATAAATCCATTATTACAAGTTATACATTATTCCAGAATTAATTCTAACAATTACAAAGGACGCCCCGGGAAACGCGTTGTATACAGCCGTACTGTAATGTCACTACCGTACAACAGCTGACGCAGCTTAGCGGAAGAAGACTTGGAACATGTACATATAAAGACAAGATACGACTGGCCCGCCAGAGGGGCTACCAGTGGACCAAGTACTGATCCTGTTAAGCCAAGAGGTCAGGCAATGAACAATCTTTTCTAGGATGTATGGCTCCGTGGACTACAGTTTAAGCAGCCCCATAGCAAACACAGTGACCTGTAACATTCAGAAAAAAATCAAGTGTTTTTAACATTTTTTAAATAATTAGTTGAGTTTTTTTGTTATTTTTCTTATTTTCAAAGTTATTATTTATATTAAAAAATTCCAGTAATTCTGATTCTGGCCATTAAGCCAAATAATATGCTGACACTTGCTTTTTTCTGTAGATTTCTTTGCAGCAGTCACCTCACTTCTCCGCACACTGATGATCCCATCTATCATGTATATGTAGATAAAACACATAATTCAATAGGTCATGTCACAGATTATCTACTCCCTTCTCTACACAGGTCACAGAGCATACCTAGAATATTCTCCCATAGAAATCAATAGAGTCTGCTCCAGACCATTGTGTCTATGGCCCGTGGCCTGTGATTCATCTACAGATGACAGGAAGTAACAAACTACTTAGGCTTAGTAGCAAGAGTTGAAATTGCAAAACTGTTAGGATTTTTGTTTCAAATATAAATAATAACAAGGCAAATTAAAATCACAAAAATTCTTTAAAAATATGTTTAACATAAAAATATGATTTAGTAGCTCATTTTCTGATGCAAATTCCCTTTAAAAGGGTTGTCCGTGAATTTCAGTACTGAGCCAGGAGGCCGGGAAAGGTGAAAAAAAAAAAAAACATACTCACCTATCCCGGTGTCTGCCACCGCTGTCCATACCAGCGCGTACTGGGGCTTGTGCTAGTGGAAGTCCTCACCACACGTGACACAGCAAAGGAACTGGTGATGTCACTCACATACGTCACCGGTTCCTTTCCTTAGGCCGCTGATTCACATTCCTAGACAGAAAACTAAGCTACGATATTGCAAATAGCACCACAACTACTTACCTGACTACAAAACAGAGAGATGACCAGATAATATACTGTACATAAAGGGCCTCTTCCACAAGTCAATATGGCTAGCACTGATCTCATCTTTTATGGGGGCTAAAAAAATCAGTGTTGTTGGAGGTGTATCTCCTTGGATAAACTGGGGATTGCTGCCGACTATACCCACACTGTTTGGGGACCAAGTCATCATATGAAGATTGTCCAGTGATGTTACCTTGCTTGTTCGTGTAAAATGACCCTAAGGTGGACACAAAGCTAAACCCTTTAAGAAACCTGCACCAAAAACAAACAAAATAGTCCATTATGGAAAATGTATGGTGCCACTACTCCACCAAGCCCAACTGCCTGGGTGCCCATGGTTAGAGCAAGCTGTATCTGTCTGCACCCAGCTGACCCCTCAGACAGCCTCGGACCTGCCAGACCACTACAAATGGGCACCTGCTGCACAGCTCGTGTCACCACTCACCAGCCATCCTACTTGTGGTACCCTCGCTATGGTCCATAAATAAATACCATGGAGCCCCCATTATAGTTCCTCCTTGTGAGTACCACCAGCTGGTCACTCTCAATAAGAAGCCATATAAAAGTCCTACATCCTTACATCTTATTCTTCCACCTCCTGAATGCAGATGTCATATATGGCGCCCAGCCGTCATATCCTCAATGTCAATTCATCTTATTCTCTTTCTAAATTCTCATTTATTTTGCCGTGTTTGAATATCTGAAGCAGAATATATTACAAGGATCTGAACGGCAGATCTAAAGGGAACGCTTCTCCAAAAATCTTGAGTAACCTACATTTTATTCATTCGACTTTCCACAGATCTTGTGCGCTCTACAAAAATGTCAGCCATAATCAATGGGGTTAAAGAGAAAGAGGAGGCAAATCCTACTCGGCCTGACTGTTAATGCAGAGAGGGAACTCATTTACACGTTAATTCTGGAGATTATTTTGGAATGACAAACTTTTTGCTTTGCAGCGGGGCGTATAAAGCAGGACAGGATTTCCGGGAATATGTATTAGCAGGACTAAGTTACGTGATGATTTTAGCGCCCTATTTTTGACAACTATTTAGTTTCAGGAGAGGTCTTTGGTCGATATTACGGCAGGTGTCAGATATTTGGTGTATCGATTCGGACTGCACTCTTTATTGGTTGGTGGTCGTCTTAGTTGTTGGTGTTGTATGCGTATGGGTTCTATTCTGCCTAGCTCTTCCAGGGTTTTGGGTCTGTGCCTCAAAGGAGAAAGTCTATGCACTGCCATGATGTCCATAGAGATGACATGGGGCTAATCAGCTGAGCGCCACGTGCCGTGGTTTTTGCAGCCGATCAGCCATGGAATTTGTGGCAAGACCAAGCAGGACAATTATTTTTTGGCATCCTGTTTTAATCTCTGTCTACCATTGAAAACAATTGGAAGCATATTCAGAGCGGAATTTGGTGCTGATTTTGAGGTAACACCAAATTCAGTGTGAACAGAGCCTTAAAGCATGCTGTATTGGTGCAGTCTAGTTCCCCTATTTTGTATTTTTTGCCCCCGTTGTTTTCAATAAGGAAATTATTAAATATGAAAATGTACAAAAAATATCCATACATGGTTGAAAGGGTTGTTCATAAATAGCGAAACATGGCTAATTTCTTTAAAAAATAGCGCCCCACCAAGGTACAGCTTGTGTGTGGTATTGCAGTTCAGCTCCATTCATTTCAATGGACAGGTGTGGCGCTGTTTTTAGAAGCAATGTTTTTCTAAGGCTGTACAATTCCTTCTTCAGGGCACCCACCATTAACGGTGCTCTATGTATACATTAAGGATAGCTCCTGGGGCTTGTATGGGGTCTTTGGTGGTCGCCTCTCCCTGGTTATTTCCATCCCTTTAGCTACTGGGTGGGGATTATCTATGCAGAACTCCCCTGCATGAAAGGTGGAAGAGAGCTGACACAAGATAGATTCTGTGGGGGCAGTAGGTGACAGAGAGTCTCTATTGGTTTATTTATCCTTGTTTTATGCCCCATCCCTGCAGAACATTCAGTACGCAGTGTATCAGTTTTGCCTGAACTGTTCCTTTAAGCAAACTCTTACCACACAGTGATAACGTAATATATCTCCCTGCCAATTCTCCATGCCTTGTGTCCAGATGTATAAAGAAAGGATCATTAATCACTGTCCATCGGGTAAACCCGATTCTGGCACCGCTCAGCCTATTACACTGATACATGCTTAGATAAGGCCGGCTATATTACTGCTGAGTGTGTATATGGCAGAGTCTTGTCATCAGTTTACATAGAATCTGAATACTTGAAATATCTGCTCTTAATTGGTATATTGCCGTGAATATGTTTCTAAGTGTCATTTGCATAATTCAGAAACAGATTTATTTACAGAATTTAGATTACTCATTCAGCTCCCGCTGATTCCGATTACCTGATTTTCTCAATTTTCTTATAGGAGGCAAAATTCAGAATATATTTCATCTAATTCAGGCCAAGAAATTGCATCTTAAAGTGGCCTGTTTTTGTGTTAAAGGAATTTTCCAGGATAAATAATAGATGACCTTTCCTTAGGATAGGTCATCAATTAAAGATCGTTAGGGATCCGACACCTGGGCCCCCGGCCAATCAGCTGTTTGAAGGGGCTGCAGTGTTCAGGTGATCGCTGCAGCCTCTTCATTAACAAGCACAGCGCCGTACATTTGTATAGTGGCTGTGCTTGTTATAGCAGCTCATACCATTCAGTTGAATGGGACTGAGCTGTGATCAGGCCATGTGACATCACATGGCCACACTGAGCTGGTCCATGAAGGTCCCAGGTGTCAGACTCCCATAGATCTTCAATTCATGAACCCTTTAAACACACAATGTAGTTATTACAGATACAAATTACCCAAATCTGGATCACTCAATGCCCAAATAGGTTGTTTTTCCATCCTTGTTCAACTATTTTCTGGTTAGGTGGCTGCACATTGAACTGTAGCACAACTCCATTTGGGCCAAGATGCTGTTGTTCTTGAGAAAATATTGAAAGGACCCATCAGTAAACTCCATTATGGCCCATTTATTTTCAAGATCAATGGAGGTCCCAGAGGTCGGACTCTCTGTCTACTAGTGATATGCTATCCTTATATAAGATGGGAACGACCCAACTTGACCCTTTGGAATGCACTGTAAGAAAAAAAAATCTGGTGACACTTTCTACATGAAATATTTTAACCATAAATCCTCAGGCAAACGACCAATGTGTGTTTAAGGATTCAGTACAATAATGCACATAGGTACACAGCCCCGTAGTTGTCAGGAATCTAAATATCCGAACTCCCACTTGTCCACCTAACAGTTGTCATTCTCTTCTGTACAGTGCTGCTGGCGGAGATGCCACATGGCTGTTGCTTTAAGGTTGTTATCCCTACCAGTAAGACTTTGGCTGGGTTGGCTCAGCCAGTCAATGGTTTGAGATGCAGAGACAATCGGGGCTGTACTTCACCATCCAGTCAAGGGCTGAGGCAGAGTATATAAACCTGGCATTGGGACTTACCATCTGCCTGTGATTACATTAGTATCCTAGGTTTTGTGTCCTCAGAACTCCCTTCCAGTACTCTACCCTGTTTACTGCCGATTCCCTGGTTTACTGATTTTGGCTTGCATTCCTGGTTATTGCCACTCTTGTGAATTTGGCTTTATCTGTGACCTCCTGGACTTAATCATGGCCTGGACTTCTGATATTCCTCTTCTTTAACTTTGGCTATTCTTGTACACTCCTGGTTTTTGCCCCTGGCTTGTGCATTACTCTCTCTGTCACAAGGTTTCTGGTTTGGTCCTTAGCCTGCAAGTGCACCTATTTTCTGGCACCTTGTTCTGGGGTTGCAAGCTGGGTCCTGAGCGACTATATCTGGCAGATACCTCATGGTGACCTTAGATGCAAACCAGAGTGATGTAGGATTATTGGTAGTTTGTTCACTTGCTGTCTGTTGGTAATGTCAGTTCTATGCAGTGTATTGGGGAACTGCTTAAATAGCAATTCCTTTACCTTTGGGAACTGCTGAAGCAGCAATTCTACAACTGTAGTACTGACCACATGGCCTCTGTGCAGACTGCGTTAAGTGCTATATGTGTAGAATTACTCTCCCCTAGAAGCAGTGCTTTTACTAGAAAATACCAATATGCAATGGAGCGTGCCATACGGTATACGACAAAGCCTCAGGTGGCTCTATTTGCAGCATATGGAGGTACAGTAGACGCCTCTATGGTAGACCTGTTACTATTCACTACAAAATAGGGTGGTAATCTGGTTGTGTGCATGTGGACTAACACCTGCAGCTACAGATGCTCATTACACGGTTGATAGATGTTGCTTTGACTCTTGTTTCCAATGGCGCTCCCAATATAGCTTTTCATTCAAATTCATAGGAAGCCAAATTTGTATTAGTATATAAGATGTTAAACTCCATGGCTGTACAGCTGTGTTACCCCCTTATCAGCAGCCTATGCTAGACACCTACATGGGTCTGAAGTCTCCACATACAATAAATTGTAAATTTGGGCCCATTCTGGCATATACCTCTATACAGTGAAGTTGAGGTCTGAGGCTTAAGCTGGTCATACACGTTAGATGAATATCCGCTGAACCAACCGATTTTGCAATTTTGGTTGCCTATCTAATGTGTATGTGGGGCTCCCTACTCTCCCCTGACAGCAGACATCAGAGTAGATGAAGATTGGGATGTTGGATTTCAACAAGCCCGATTCTTTTGTCCTCACGGAGATAAACCGCCACCAGGTGGATTACGCGCCTCTCCCCATTCAGAACCCAAGCACATGGCTACTTTGTGTATACTCGGGGGAATGTAGGGAATAGCTGTATTTTTTGCATGTTCAGTTGAGCGCTATCTAAGGTTGGGTTAACACCAGTGCTCGGTCTCCGTTCGGGGATTCTGTCCCCCATTCTGCTTGACAAATGTGGAGAGAAAAGTCTTGCAAGCAGGACTTTTCTCTCCGCATTTTCCGGGTGGAAACCAGGCGGACCCCATTAGGCTAATAAACTTAGTGGCCAGAGCAGGATTTAGTATTTTTTTACATATAGATTGAATAAAATAAATCAAATAATAGAATAAAATCAGCAAAAATTCTTCAAAAAATATGTTTCACATAAAACATTTTTGGTGACACATTCCCATTACATCGCCAAACAGATATAGTATTGGTGGAACTGGAGCACAAGTAGGCAAAGCTTTGATGCGCTGGTATTTCACAATCCATAACACTTCCCCTTTACAGGCCAGCTTCACAGCGATAAGCCTAGATGTGTACGTTCTACAATGCATTATCCTTGCCATTTATATATCTGCACTGGGCATCTTGTTTAACCTCATCATTGACTTCATGTCAAGCTGCTAGATGTAATATATCAGTGAAGACCTCAGGAGTTTGACCTCCAGAGTATACATGACTGCAGCAGAAGACCTTCACTTCATCTCGTCCATCACTAGGATCTTAATAAACTTGTGGTAACATCTGACATCATCTTTCACTGTTGTTTATGTGTCCATTTTTTGGCTGAAGACAACATTTACACAAGGCAGACTGGCCATATACCTTACAGGGAAGATTCCCGATGGGCCGCAACTTTTGATCACACATTGGGCTATCTGGCCTGCCTTCTAACCTCATGTATATACAAGGCTTATAATTTACACTTTCTCCACAGAATCTTCTATGAAGAGTTTGGCCTGGATTTCAGGCTCTTATCAGTAGAAGTAAGTGAGCCTGAATTCTAATAAGAAGTCATTGATGTGTAGTCCCTTTAATTCTGGCCCCTCTCTAATAATGGGTGAGCCTCGCGAGATTCGTTTCACAAAATATTTGTGCGGTCCAAGCAGAAGTTTCCATTCGCACCTTGTCAGTTCCAAATATAAGGGGTATTATTAAACACTGGGGACTCCTCAAACTTCAGAATATGATAATCGGACACCCAGGAAAGGTGCGGAAAAAGAAAAAAGAAAAACTCTCCTACTGGCCTTTTCTGGGCTCCGCTGCGCCATCCATTACTCTCTCCCGGACTCCACATCATGACACTTTCCGTGGCTGAGCCCAGAGATAGTGAGTAATTCATTGATTTTTCTATAATCCCCATTATGGGGCCTCCGATTATTATTCTCTGGGGTCTGAAGAGTATAATAATGATTGGGTGGGTGGCACACCCCCAACATTTTGGGTTTGGCCAAACCCACAATTTTTTGAAAATTCGTAATAAACCCAGTTCGCTCATCTCTACCCTCTTCACATAGAAGACACATGCATCAAGTATAAACTTACTATAAACAAGTATAAACTATCAGGACAAGCACTTTGCTCTCTATGGTCACTGAGCCCTACTGACCTCCTGCAGAGATAGGCGCCCTCCCTGACCTGTGATGGGGACACCTCCATCCCTCATACAACTGCTTTTAGACATTTCCACCTCAAGATCTCATCTCTGGTGAGTTTTGCTGAGGTTTTTCCCTCTCCCTATTAAAAACACTTGTATACTTGCCCGGGCCAAGGGCACATGCATGGGGCAATAAGCAGAATAGCTGTCAATGGAACAAGCATTTGGCCAACAGCAACTCAAAATGTATGACTGCTTTTATGTATATGGGAGTCCTGACTATCCCACTACAGTAGATATTAGGGGAAAAAGGCATCAGATCCTTAAGCTACTGTCACAGTAGCACCCCATATTAAAGGGAGTCTGTCACCAGAACCGGGAATATCAATCCCACAGATAGGTTAGGGTCAACTGAATCAATTGGTGCTTTCCCCTTGTGAATCGGTGCCTCTATTGCTAAGATATAATTATGTCAATATGCAAATGAGCTCTTTGGAGCAACAAGGGTGTTGCCATTGCTCCAAAGAGCTCCTTTGCATATTGACAAAAACGGCGATATGTCGGCAACGGAGGCACCGATTCACAAGGGGAAAAAAACCTTTGATTCAGGGGACCCTAATCTATCTAGCTTCCCGGCTGGGTTGATATGCTGGGTTCTGGTGACAGACTCCCTTTAAGTGTTTAACTGCCGTAATAGGACATATAGAAAGGGGTTACGTAAAACAGGTTGCCTTTTTGGACATAAAGTTTCCCCAAAGTAATCAAACTTTATATGACTTCTAAAACAGCTTAAGAAGTTATCTTCATGTAAATGCGGAGTACCTCTCCGACCAACCTCTCCAAGTTCCTTCTTCTCCAACTTATCTCAATTCATTAATTCATCATGAAAACAGGTTAAATGAAAGTCTATCAGGCTGAAGAGGCGAGAGGCGGCCAAGTGTAATGTGATATTGTTTATTAAAGATCGCAAGTAATTAATGGCGGAGTTCCATCGCGTTTAGGAAAATGAAACAGGAAATAAAAAGGCTTTTTATCTTGGTTTTGGAGCAGATGTTGTTTTTAGCCTGCCTATAAATTCCTATCTATCACACTTTGATGAGCCGCCAGCTCTGTTAACATGTTAATGTCATTAGCACTGCCGCATATCCTATGTATTCCCCAAGCTGCATTCAGAGACGACTGCTCCCGATAAGCCCTCAGCAACATAGATTTGTTTTCAGACTGTCCCTTATAGGGAGAAAGTCAAATCTTCCTTTTGTCATTGAACATTGTAGTTCACTAAGGTTCTGTTCACATTATGTTAGAGCCTTCAGGCTGAAACATAGGCTGGGAATGTTTCCAGCAACATACATCTGACATACCCCCATGTATAGGCTTACAATGGCATACGTTACCCATAGGGTCCCCGTGCAATTTATATTTTTTGACTGGATGTATATTTCACTACACTATACCACGCAGCAAAAGAAAGAGGATACTTTCTTGGCATTCATCAGGTCAATGGAGCCCTATGGAAACATTTGGTGTGCATAATGTGAACACAGCCCGAAAATTAATTAAACATTGCCAACAACTCAAGACCAAGAAAATACTTACAAGAAGCTACTATGCGGCCCCTGAAGAGTGAGGGCCAGATCCAGGTTTGCTGTATTTTATATGTTATCTTTTATGGGTGGTAAGTTCCCTCTCTACAGATACAAGTTAAAGAGGTTTTCCCATCTCCATGTTTCAGCAGCTTTACCTGCTGTCTCTTCTCACTTTCTGTATTTCTTATCAAACAGTTAAAGCCGCCTCCCTCCAGCTTGCTGAACAGGACACTACGAAGTATCAAAATACTTATTATGATTACTAGAAATCTAATATAAATACAGATCAAATAATATGCACATGCTTCTAGAGAAGGACTCCGTGTTATCTGTGTGTTCACATAGAGAGATAACAGACAAAGCTTTATCAGCAAACTACAATTAGCTGAATGGCAGAGCTGTAGATAACTGAGAGCAGTGAGTGATGTCATCTGTCCTGTCTTATCACACAGGTCCGGCTCCATGGAAACGCTGTGTAAACAATAGGAGGAATAATTTCACATTGCAGGAAAACAAAGCAATATATTTTGAAAAACTCTTCAATTTACATAAGCTAGCAGTATAAATAGGATATTTGAGATGGGAATACCCCTTTATGAAACAATTGAGTAATTACCTATTTTTAAAATCATTTGTTAAAAATGTTTTAAATAATTTTTGGTGATGTTGTTTTTAATTTTCCATGTTTTTATCTATAATTTTCAAAAATCCTAAGATCTTGCAATTCCAACTCTTGCTACTAAACCTAAAATAGTCTGTCACTTCCTGTCTCCTGGAGTTGAACCATGGACTGTAGAAACAATGGTCTAGGGCAGACCCTACTGACTTGTATGGGAGAGTTTTCTATGCTTGTGACATGTGCAGATGTCTTTGAGTAGATAATCAACTATTGTGGCTGATGGATTCTCTGCCTTATGTGCATATACATGAAAGCTGTGATCATCAGTGTTATGATAAGTCATGTGGCTGCTACAAAGAAATCTCCTACAGAAAACAGAAAGCGTCAGTATATTATTTGGCTTAGTAGCTAGAGTCAGAACTGCAAGATTTTTAGAATTTTTTTAAATATAAATAACATGAACTTTTTTTAAATCAATAAAAAATTCTTAAAAAAATATGTTTAACATAAAACTTGTTTTTAAAAAAATTGCTGGTAACATTCCCTTTTTTGATTTCTTTGAAAAAAGAAGAAAAAAAAAAGATTTAAAATAATAAAAAGTACTCACACCTTCAGTTCCCCACCTTTGTTTATGAGCCTATCAGTGGCCTCGGCAGTCACATGCCATACAGACGTACTGAGTCCTGCCAAAGCAGAATCCCTGATGAGCGGTATGATGGGGTAAGTACCTTTTTTACGTTATATTAGAGAATTTGCTGCTGTTTTTTTCTCCAGCAGTTAAACTCTTAAATTCCAAAAATCATGAAAAGGAGATGGGGAGGAGTGTGCACCAAGTCCTCCTGCCGAAATGGTAAGTGGATCCCTCAACGTACTGTACACCCATGGAGAAGACAAAACCAAGAGCTACATCAACTGAAGCTTATGGAGGAACATAAATCAGTCTACTCAGAAGGAAAAATTTGGAACCAACTAAAAAATTATAAAAAGCCTCCAATCTTCTAGATGTCGCCAGCATGCGCAGAATTTAACGGATGAAAGATGTTCATAAAATTAGAAATGGTGGGATCTGCCAACAAGTGAATGTCTCTGTAGACTGCCAGACACGTACAGCTGTCTACTCTTGTGGTAAAGAAGAGCTTGGCTGAGGAGATCTTTCCTACCTAATTCTTACGAATATCCTTCTAGATAATTGGTAGAAGGAGCATTGGGAAACTACTGATAACACCCCCCCCCCAACGCACAGACATTAACCCTATCCAGTTGCAGCCATTTTCCGACTGTCATTTTTTATTCCCTGCCTTCCAAATGACACCAGTTTTTTATTTTTCCGTTCACAAAGATGTGAGGGCTTTTTTTTGTGGGACAGATTGCACTTTGTAGAGGTAACCTTTACTATTCCATACGATGTACTGGGAAGCTGCAAAACAGTTGTGACATGTTGACCTGTTACCTATATTCTGCAGGTCATTACGATTACGGGGATAACAAATTTATATAGTTTTTGTTTTAGTTTATGCTTTAAAACCTTCAAACAAAAATCCAAAACTTTGACAAAAAAAAAAAAGATTCTTGAATTCGCCATATTCCGACTCTCAGAACTTTTTTATATTTTTGTATATAAGGTGTCTTTTTTTTGTGGTGCCAGATGTACTTTGTTTATACCATTTTGAGGAATGTCTGTCATTTTGATCTCATTTAATAAAGTTTTTTGAAAGTAGAAATGGCCAAAAAATTGCGTTCTGTCCTGAGTATAATAGGTGGAGGCCCAGAGGAGGTGACAAAAAAAAAAAAAAATTATAATCACCTTCAGTTACCTCTTTTGGGCCTCCCCGGTGTTCTATCATGACGCTCGGCATGCCCATGTCACCACTGTGGCCCAATCACAGGCCTCAGCGATGACCCCGGGTGTATGGCATCACAGGAGAGTGCTGAACACCGCGATGGAGGAAGAGACAATGCGTCGGATGCCTTTTTCATTTTTCGAATGCCTACCCAAATATCTCACTTGTTCAGCAGCTACTTGACTCTGAGTGCTACTTAATTTAAAGTGTACCTCCAATTATAAAACAGCTATTTATAAATGAATCGTACAGGGGAATATAAGAAAATTTGTAATATATTTTATTCAGGAAATCTGTTTCGTTCTCCACTTATTAGGCTGATCACCACCTCCTTATCTTCAATCAAGGGGGAGGAGGAGGCTGTAATTGATGTATTGCCTCATTCTGTGCAGTGGTAGACTTTTATCTTGAAACATAGCAGTGTTAGGTGGCCTTCCTCATTCACAGGCAGCAGCAATTACTTGTGTGTCTTTTCCAGCCGCCTCCTTCTCCCCCTCCCTCTTCATAGACTTCTATTTAAAAGTCAGGTAAATAAGCAGAGAAGGAAACAGATTTCTTTCATAAGACATATTACAAAGTTTCTTCTATTCACCTTCCCTATTCATTTACATTTGGAGGTACAAGTTAAAACTTTACACATGGATATAACTACACCTTGTGGTTTCGGCAATAATACTACTAATGTAATGCGTACACGAATTGGAAGATCAGGGTCAATTTTATTATACTGGTGCAGATATTTTATTGCAAGACAAGACCACTTGGGCAAAGCAAGGCCAGACCAGAGAAAACAATGAGATAACTGCTCTGAATATTGTATTGTTTCTGAATAGCACCCACAGCAAACACGACATATGTAGTAGAGATAATAAGTAACACTCCAGACAATATCTCTAGCAAAGACTACAAATAAGCTGTGAAGACTCCAAGATGTCAGTCACTCTTCTGTAGATATAAGAAGCTCTACAGGCAAAGCCCGGCACCCCTAGAAAAGATTACACAGAAAGCCCTAAATACTTATCAAAAACTACAAGCAGAGCTGCGTATACCTCGCCGAAACTGCAGATCAAACTGTAAATAATAACCGGAAGCTACTAGAAATGTACTGGGAGCCTCAGCATAAAGTACAAGTGACGGCAGTCCTCATCAGAAAGCCATGACTGCAGGCATCACTGCCTACCCCAGCACCATCGCCTCCTAAGGGACTCATCCGTAAATGCAGCAGATCATATTTTCAAAGCAGAGGGAACAGGTAACATTCAGCACAGCAGGCAAGACAAGACTGCCATGGAAATAGTGTGTACAGCAGCAGGCAAAGCCTCTTACCATTGGGATCTGCAAATTATACAAGTACAACATCTGCTTGTGTTATAGGTATACAGCAAAATGGAAGTGCATTGTGGAGGCTCGGTGTCTTATGGAGATAGAGCAAAGTATTATATGGGATGTTAAAGGGGTTCTCCAAGACTCAATATATATAGCCAATCCTTAGGATAAGTCATCAAATTGGTTCCACTCCTTGCAGAAAAATACGCGCAGTGTACACACTACAGCTAAGGAAACGTCGGCAGATTCCCTATAGGTATAATGGAAGCAAAAAGTCTGTGGAGAAATCCTCTGCAGACTTTCTGTGAAAAGCACTGGGGGAAAAATCACAATGAGTTTACCCCGCGGTTTTCCAGGCTTAATAATTGATAACCTATCAATTAAGGATCGGCATGGGTCCAACACCTGGGCCTTTGACGATCAGATGTGGGAAGAGTCTTCAGTGTTCACAAGAGCGCTGCATCCTCTACAGTGCCATACATTTTCACAGTGGCTATGCTTGGTTTTGCAGTTCAGCCCGTTCACTTGAATGGGACTGAGCTGCAATCAGGCCATGTGACCAATGAACGAGATGTCACATGGCCTGGGCAGTGGAAGCAATGCTTAGAGAGAAACCCACAGGTCCCACAGATCTGCAATTGGTGGCCTATCCTAAGGATAGATCATTAAGTATAAAGTCTCAGGAAACCCCTTAAGGCTAAGGCCCTACGAGGCCGCAGCGGCGACGCGTCGTGGTTCTTCCTGCAGCACTTTGCACAGAAAGTTTGCAGAGGTTTTCTCTGCGGTCTTTCTGCTTCAATTATACCCATAGGGAAGCCACTGGCGTTTCCATAGATATAATTTACATGCTACGATTTCCAAAACCGCAACGGTTTTGGAAATCGCCGCATGTCCGCACTGCGTATTCTCCCGCAAAGTGGGGATGGGATTTGCAACGAGGGCCTTTAGCCTTCATCAGTACTTAGGACAGCAGCCAAACCTTGGTAATAAATGGTCAAAACAAGTGAGAATGGGGGACATTGTTTCTTAGTGACGCTCCAGTTAGACTATTGGGGAGGATGGTGTTGTCTTAACCATATGCTTTCTTCCTTAGACATGCCCTTTAATTTAAAGGGGTGTCTATTCTGTCATTATTTTCCAAAATGCACCGAGAACAGCTATGTGACTGCTTACACCAGCACACACCCATGGTTGTGCGATATTCTGTTCCCAACATTGATGGAGGGCCATGTGATCCAATCCATCCATCATTCATGCTTCACAAAAATTATAATAGTAATTATTCTAATAATAAAAATAATTGCTAAAGATCATGTCATCATAACTAATATTATATGTAAGCCCATTGCTAGTGGGCCGCAAACAGAAGCTACATTATGATGAATAGTATCTGGCCAATATATTATAACATATATTTATATAGGTGTGTCATGTTCTGGAGAACCCATATTACATGGACAGACAAGCAATTGATATTAATGGCAACTGTGTAATGCCTCCTTTCCCCTGCGGAGGCACTGCAGGGAAACAGAACACTTGCTGCTGGTTGCAGCTGATGGCTGCCGTGAGACATCCTGTGATCATATGCTAAAGAAATAGATTTGTAGATGATCTGGAAATGTCCTATAATGAAAAGGTGCAAAGGGTTACATTGAGCATCACACCCCACAGGAGAGCGCTCACTGATCTTACATGACTGGATGGGATGTCTGTAGTCTGTGCAGCGTGCGGATCATTCTGTGAATCCGCTGTTACAATGACACATTCCGTGTTTGCTCCAGGAAGCATTGTGTGTCCCGGGGTGGGATGTGCAAAGGTTCTCTTTATATATGCAACAAATCAGACAGAAAATGTGCAATTATGTGTAAAGAAAGAGGCTGCGAGGAAGGGCTGAATAATGATGCGGGAGCCGCCGTGCGGTCTGCAGCCTCTCATATGGCATATAAAGGTTTTACTTTGTTTTCCACAGTTAAAGGGAATTTACAACAAATGTACAAATGTGGACTCCATCCATGTATCTAAGCGGCTGCTAGTTAAAGGGGCATTGTTAATTGGGTGTTAAAGGGGCAAATTTCAGGGCGTATACTTAGCATAGGCCATCCATTGAAGATTTGTGGGGGTCTTACCCCAGGACCCCTGAAGATCAGCCGACTGAAGCACCTTTAGCCTGGCATTGAATATGACCACATAAGTAGATATTCTGGATTAGACAGCAATAGGATCTTACATAAAACTCACTAAGACCAGAGACGTAACGTGAAGCCCCCAAGCCCTGAAGCAAAATTTACAATGGGGCCCCTACCTACTTTGTGCCATTAAGAATAGCGGTACATTTTATGTAGCAGAAGAACCTTTGGGGCCCCCTTAGGGTCCAGGGCCTGGTAGCGGCTGCTCTCGCTGCACCCCCTTTAGCTACGCCCCTGTTTAGGACTAAGGCCATACATAGTGAAACTCAGCTTAAAAACAATGTATTTCCTATAACGCAAACAATAGGAAAATGCTTAAAAATCCATACCCAGAGCATACAAAAAAATGAGGCGAAAAACACCATGAAACACCATGAAAAAAGTCTCCGATAAACCGACCATGTAACGTTCTTCAGAATTTCTTATGAAATACCCTGTGACAACTAACCAGAACCACAGTGTTTTTAATGGTGATTTTTCACTGTGAAAAAAATAACATTATAAACGCAAAAAACCCCAAAACAAAATGCTTGTGTGAAACCAGCCTCACACATAATTGTTTGTGAAAGTTTTTGGGGAATGTAAAAAAACACAATGAAATTCATGCATTTTGTCAGCCATTTTTTTCCCCATAGGTTGACATGTGACAATGTGATATGTGAAGCGCACGAGGTTACTAAGCTACTGGGCATTGCAGCGGAGTAGTCACCGCCATGTCCACAGCAACTAATCCGTGGCAAATTCATCCCATGCTGAGTTTAAGGGTAAAGAACCTTCAGGACACAAAATCTACAACTATAACTGTTTCTAAGCAGAAGAATTTACAAATTGATCCTTCGGAATTCCACTTTATATTACAGTTTTGTGCTGGATTATCAGATTTTCTGCTTCATCAATTGCAGGATTATAGGAATCTCCCTGTAATGTTAGTACAACTTCTACTAATAATCCTGTAATACATATTGGTTAGCTCTGGAGACCTGGGCTCGATTCCAGCCAAGGACAACATCTGCAAGGAGTTTGTATGTTCTCATGGGTTTCCTCCAGTACTCCAAGATGTCGACAGTATCCGTAAACCGCTGCGGAATATGATGGTGCTATATACAGTAACAATGTGATTGTAAAATGACATTCAATGACTAATGACGGATTAGGTGGTTGTGTCTGCAGCATGTGTATTTAGGGGTGGGGGGCTTCAGAGAAACAGCAGTAAATGACAGAACTGGGGGTGGTAAAGTGTTGTCAACGCCAAGGTTTAAAGCAGAAAAAAACATATCTGACAACCTCCTCTAATGTAAAGCTGTAACTCAGATGTCATGCAAATCATCTAACAATGCAATATTACCAGACGTGAAGACCTCGCACATAGAACATGTCAGACGTGTCACATGATTTCCTTCAAGGCACTGAAGCAATGTCATTATGAGTCTCATGACAAGTTGTACGGGGGAAGTTAAATGGGTTTTCCCATAGATATAACCATATTCAAGTTATTCAACCATATCATGCAAATACAAATTTTGCAGCGTTTTAAAGATTTTCTCCAACCCTCTTAGTGGTGCCAATGGCTGTGAAGGTTAAAAAATAATCTTTAAAACTCTGCAAAATTGGTCATTATTTATATTTTCCAAAATGCTTCATTTTTAATTGTCTACAAAGATAAATATGGTTACGTCCATGGAAAAAGACCTGTAAGAGTTATCTTGTGACATGTGATGTAAGCAGGAAATTGGGCAAGTACGAGAACCTCACAAGTGCCAAAATCTAATGGCTAGACAACTGGGTCAGAGATATCGCCAAACCTGCAGGCCTTATGGAGCGCTCCTGGTATGTAGTTGATTTGATCCACCAAAAGTGGACCAAAGAAGGACAACTGGTAAACTGGTGGAAGGGTCATGGGTGCCCAAGGCTCCTTGATGTGCATAGGGAGAGAAGGTTGACATGTCTGGTTCAGTCCCACAGAAGAGTTACTGTAGCACCAACTGCTGAAAAGAGTTACTGCTGGCTATGGTGAAAAAATGTCAGAACAGAGCAGAGCGTGGCGATCATAGACATAGGGACCAAGCTGACCCTCGTCCACTGCCAAAAGCTTGTACTATGGGAGCACTAGACGTGGACCGTAGAGCAACGCAAGAAGATTATCTGGTGTGATAAGTCATTTTTTTCAGATTGGATGCATGTGCGTTGCTTACTCATAGAAGAGATGTTACCAGGTTGTAATGGAAAGAAGGTATAGGAAGGTATAGGAAACAGTCGGTGGAAGTCAGATGTTCTGGGCAATGTTCTGGGAAACCTGACAACAATTACACAAATTCCAACATGGTCAAAATTGTTGTTATCAAGTCATCTGTGACTTTTTCACTCTCCATGATCTGGCCAAGAGGTACACTACCCAAAAGTAGCCTCAGAGCCTTTTTATAGGGCAGCAGAGGAAGCACTATAATGCCCTCTTGTGGCAAGATCCAGATCAGACCACACGTGTAACCACTTACAGATCTTCCTGAGAATGTCTGTAAAGCACTGCGGAATATGATGGCGCTATATAAGTAAGCATAATAAATAAATAATAAATAAATAACTGCGTGCTGAGTTTTGCAGCAATCTGACATTTCTGTCTGGGTGCGGTATGTTTTTTGCCAGTGTAGCTGTAATGCACATATGTTCTGTGTGACTATAGCCAGCCACCGGAAGGACTAAGCCGCATTACTGTAGACTTTTCATCTTCAGTTCACACTTGATCTCTGGAACAGATCCGCGATTAAGTTTGATGCCTGAGTTCCCGACTCCTCTCTCAGAGCAGTAAATGTGCAGCGCGCAGCACTTCTCTTATATTTTCTAATCTAATAGCTGCTTCTGGGGTCAAAGGATAATGGGTTAATCTGTAATATTGACCCACAATGAATTCAAATGAGCCATGTTCTTAGGAGAGCGCTGGACGCGGTATATTCTTCACTGTCTCCAGTTGTGAGGAAGCCCAATAAAAATGCACATATTATATTAAGTCATGTAAATATATGTGCATACATAAGCGTACACATCTCCAGTAAATAATAGTTTACAGACACAAAGCACTTCAGGTGCTATCAAGTAATGAAGGGAAAACTATGTCTAATTACTGCCGACTCTTAACACTTCAGCTGCTGGAGAGAAAGGTAAAAGAATTTCCGCTTCGAAATTCTGCACCAAAGTATAGTATAATGTGAATGAGGTCTAATAGGGTTGTGCTAGGAACAATACAAGTCTGATTCAAATGCTGGGATATTCACCCATCACAAGAATGGGGGTCCCAAGTCCCCAGTCCCGGGCACTGGTGCTCTGATCAACTCTATGGGACTGCCGAAGAAAGCTAAGCACTGTACTTGGCACGTCCATAGCAATTAGAGATGAGCGAATCAAAGCTGCAGAAGTGGAATTCAATCTGAATTTCAGGAAATATTCGATTTGCATCGAATCCGAATTTCCTCACGCTTCATGGTACCGATTCGCATTTAGTTCAAAATGGCTGCTGTACATATTAGGACATGGGGCAAGGAACTCTGGGAACGTGGGATCACCCACAATGCCATGCGTGCAGCCAATCAGCAGCCTGTGATGTCACATCCCTTTAACCCATTCGCGAGCGCACACGATCCGTGATTTAATATATATACTGCTAATTCCTTTATTACTGGCACATCTTTACATGTGGCCTTGTTATGTTCCTTACAAGAATGTTCTCCTATGATCTAATTACTTAGAACCTAAACAGTCCAGAAACCTTGTATTGGATAAATTAGTCAAAATATTAGATAATACTAGAGACAGGCCTGATGTTTAGGCCACATAATGATTTTTCGAGGGAACTATATAATGATGCCAATTCTGTTCTCAGAGTGACATGGATTGTAACGTTCTGACGTCTGGTTGCCAGAAATTTGGCTTAAGAACCCCTGTTTTGGGGACCTTTGGCAGACTTCCTCGCCCTATCTGAGGTCTCTGTAGCTATAGCTCTTTGTTTTGTTTATTCTCAAAATTATCTCTACCTCTAATATTCTTTTTTGGTGTAACTTCTACATAAACTTTCACCTGCTTTTATCCACCCGAGAGATGGTTAATCTCTTGGTTTTCTATAAAAGTTGCCATAACATAGAGATTTGTAGACTGGTTCAGCATTGTAATTTTTACGCCTGGTGTGAACTTGACATAAAAGGAGTTTCCCATGAACATAACCAGATCTACATTTGTAGACAATTAAAAGTGAAACATTTTTGCAAATATAAATAAAAATTTATCAGGGTTTTAAACATTTTCTCTAACGATCTTAGTGGTGTTATCTGTTGCCTTGATCGGTTGCCAATGGATACGACCATGAATGCAGAAACTTTCTATGGTCTGGGACATGTCGGAAAATGAGTCCTTATTGTGTCTGGGTTATCAGGCAGGGATAGTGCAAGACGATAACTTGGCCACTATGAGGACATCATGGTTGAGTTTCTGACCCTTGTCAGACCACAGAAAGTTCCTGCATTCATGGTCGTATCCATTGACAACTAACCAAGACAAAAGACTGTCACTACTACGATGGTTGGAGAAAAGCTTTAAAAATCTACACAATTTTTAATTATTTATATTAAAAGTTTTAACTTTTGTGTATAAATGTAAATATTGTTATGTTCATGTTATGCTCTCCTATAATCGTTCCCTTTCCATAGTTATTTCTGATCTTCTACATGGATCCTGTGGTCCCAACTTCACCATACAACATATCAGGGTAGTCTAGAATCAAAAACAAGGATTTGCTTATATTTTCATAAAACAGCGCCTCTCTTGTACCTAGGCTGTGTCTGGTATTACAACTCATTCCAATTATTGGATTTGAGATGCAACACCAGATGCAGCCTGTACACAAGGGTCACATTGGTCTGAAAAATTAAAGTGGACTCTTATACTATACCGAATTTTGGATAGCCCCTTTGAAGTGTAAGGATGCATGCTCACCAACCCCTGCTTTCTATCAACAATGAAAGAAACATGGATGTCCTTTATCATGGATCATCCATGACGATCCAAGGGTGCAAGGTTATACAGATATAACCATCATTAAAGGGGTGTTTATGGCCTCGTGGGCACAAGAGAGTCAGCCAGGCGTGTTCACATAAACTGTCATTGGATCTGATAATCCATTAACCACCAGCAGTTTTATAAACCACCGGACCACCAGGGGTTTTATAGACCATTTTATGACCAGGTATTTAAAGCAGTTACTTGGGAGTTCAGAAATGCTGCTTATAGGTTTTCTGGCAAAAATAAAAAATCTGCTGCTCATTGGTCACTGACTAATGTGGAAGAATTACCTGTTCTTATCATACAAAGATGCGGAAAGAGATGATTCACACTTCAAGCTGATCTGTGGTGTATGGAAAATAAAGCAGCATCTGTGCCCTGCGCCTGTAGGTGATCCGAGACTGGAAATTACCGTGGCAAAGCCCTACAATTCTGCAAATGCCGCCATTACGCTGTAATCTTGTGTCTGACCAACAACTGTGTCCATTTTGCTCAAAATAAGTCACAACCCAGCGAGGATGACATTTCCCACAAGTTGGCTGTAGCGTGAGGCGGCAAAGTAAGAAATAATGGGGGTTCTTTTTAAAGGGGTTGTCAATGATTTATTTAGGATAGGCTATAAATATCTGATCGGTGAAGGTGACAATCACCTTAAGGATCAGTTGTAAGTAGGTGCACCCAGTCTGTGCACTGTACAGTGCATGGAGCTGGAAACAGATAGTTCCATGCACTGTATAGTGGTCGTGTGACTTTTCTGCAGCTCAGTTCCCATTGAAGTCAAAAGGACCCGACCTAGAGTACTGGTGCCCGGCCACTATACAGGTCACAGAGCCAACTGCTTCCAATTCTGTGCACTGTATATTACACAGGTTGGGTGCACCTTCAAACAGCTGATCCATACAAGGGCCCAACGCAAATCAAGCACAGTTATACACCATACAGTGGCTGTGCTTGATATTGCAGCTCAGTCTCATTCAATTGAATGAGACTGAGCTGCGGTTGTACTATGTGACTGATGAACTGACATCACTGGCACTAGGAAGAGACCACAGTGCTTGCCGAGTGCTGCAGTCTTTTCAAGCATCAGATCAACAGTGTCAGATCCTCACTAATCTGATATTGGTGACCTATATAGGCCATCAATATTTTGGTCCTGGAAATCCCCTTTAAGATACTGTAGTCCAGCAGAGATCCTACTGCGTTGGAGCTTCAGTCAGAGGTACAACATGAAGCTGTTGGTCCACAATGCAAACCCCAACTATCATGCATCTTTTATAGTACTAGTCTTTACATGTAAAGTTCAGAGAAATGTTGGTCACTTTCAGGTTCCATGTCCTGGGTGTGAGCTTTTTGGTTACAGGGCCTGAGCGCAAGTTGCAACCACAACTGCTGCACCTCTATAGTTACGGCCTGCACCCTGCTTAGCATGCTGTTTAGCTTATGTGCACCCCTCGCTTCTCACATACCAAAAGATACTACATTATTCAATGTGCTATGGTTTCTGCTAAGTAAAACACCTAAAAAATAAAAATTGCCTCCTAGGTGGCGCTATTCCCTCTACTTGTCTTTGACATAGAACGGTGGATAACTATAAAGCAGATACGTCCCAGTCTATAGGTGTATATTATTTTAGAGGATATTCCCGGTTATGGACACGTCGCAGATGCCTCGGACTGGTTTGTTACGATGTAGCTCATGAAGTAAAATAAAGACACTTGAAGAGAGTTTGGGCATTGCTTTATGCGCAGTCAGGGACTTGCTGACAATGACAACCGAGACGCCTATAATATGTGCCTGCTGAAAGGACATTAGGAAATATATAAGAACTTTTATTATTGGACCTGTCAGAGGGACATTGATGGGAAGTTTTATAAGAGCGTATTGTAGAGCAGCTGAAGTAATAACCATCTGTCTTAAGCATCGGTTGACCTGACATCGGCAATTTACACTTCTTACAGCTAAGCAGCCATGTTTAAGTAAGAGACTATGTGGGTGATTGTACGGTCCGGAGAAGGTGCAATAGTGGCAACATAATCCTGATGGACAAGCGACAAATCTTATTGTAACGATTGGTCCAAAAATGTAACATTTCCTAAACAATACGGAATTGTATCCTCCGCAGTTTCCTAATAATTCGGGAACGATTCATTTGTATAGAGCCAATATATTCCACAGCGATGTACAGAGATTGTCAGTCGCCACTCACAGTCCCCATTGGGACAATCTAAATGCCAAATTAATCTCTTTGAATGATTTTTGGAGTGTCGGAGAAAACCAGAGTACCTTGAGGAGACTCACGCAAATACAGGGAGAACGTGCAAACTTCATGCAGATGTTGTCCTTGGTCCGAATCGACCACTGGACCCCAGCGCTGCAAGGCGCCAGGGTTAACCCAGAGCTTTCCAATCAGATAGTAGGGCAAGTAGGGGTTATTACAGCACTGTAAGCAGGACGGAGGAGTCATAGTCGTAGTCGTGAAGTTGGAGTCATGGCCAGTTTTGAGTGGAGTTGCCTAGGTCGCAATATAACTCCATTCACTTACATTAGAGAAGGATTTGCAGGGTGAAACCATGATCTTTAGTCTCATGGCGTCACGGCCAAAGTCGCTGTCTAATCTTAACCTTAAGTGACTTGTCTGCAAGTTCCTGCTGTGAGACTTTTTTAGAGTTGAGATTTGGCTGTAAAAACATTGTCATGTTGCAAAATCTACTGCAAAAATGTTGCATGCAACTTGCAACCTGTGACTAAGATCCAACAGGTTTGGAACGTCATGTTACAAGTTGCACAGACGTTGCACAGTTGTGCGTAGAGGAAGGTCCCAGGGTTTATATATTGGATTCATTTTCCTGTATGGTTTTCCCACCCATCCTGCCCAATAAATGGAAATGGAATCTTTTATTCCTCACTATAAGAGATGTGAATTCCCAATGCAATATATAATTGTGCCATTTAGGATATTGCTATGACACGATATTATTATATGATATTGGTGCTGACAAAAATAAAGGATATTTTATTTGGCGTTTGCTGATTCTATTCTCTTAAACATGCTAATAAAATTCATCACATTTTTTCCTCTCTCCAAAGTCATGATTTGGAGAATATTTAAAGAAAATGGGTCCTTTATTTGGAGTATTGTCTGTAACCTTTCCGTGTCTGTTCCTATAAATCCTGCCTAAGACTGCTCATATTTCTCCATTTAAATGCCTCCTATTATTCCTCAGACATCGCAGTGATTTATAGAAGTATTGTATGGAATGGGACGCTTTATTTTTTTCATGCAAATCGATTGTAAATCACAATACAAAAGTCACTATGAAATAATATAATTTAAAATGTGATGGATTGTATATGCGGAGGGGATTGATGGCAGAAAAAAAAGCTCACTTTAACTCGACCGCTGATAACTGAATATACAACACAGCGCCATAGACTAAGAAATGGGACAGTTATTAATGTGCCACGTCCCCGGCATGCATAATTCAGCCTGTTCTTCTAACCAACGCAAATCATCGCACCAACAGTGCGCGGAGTAGCACTGCCCTGGGTTAAAGGGTTAAAAATCCAAGACCTGGATAGGGTGGCAAATAACTGCACATGACTTCAGATTGGCAGGCGAGTATCAATAATCTAGACAATCTAATGATCTGACAGCCTGTTCAGAGTTGTGCTGTCTGCTACTTGGAATCTGTCAACCTTTGCTGACAGTCCCGCCTCTAACAGCTTAGGCCCGGTTCACATCTGCGTTCGGGTTTCCGTTCGGGGGAGTCCACTTGGGGACCCCTCAAATGGAAAACTATAGGCATAAAAAAGCGGTTTACCTGGGAAACCCGCGGACCCCATAAACTATAATGGAAAGTGCAAGCAGCGCTTTCCTCTCCGCATGTTTTGTGCGGAAACCACACAGACCCCATTATAGTCTATGGGGTCTGCAGATTTCCCAGGTAAACCGCTTTTTTATGCAAGCGGACTCCCCAAACGGAAACCCGAACGCAGATGTGAACCGGGCCTTAGCTAAATCTCTGTAATTCAATTAAGAGGTCATCATACATATCAGCAGAACTGTCTGAGCAGACACTGAACCAGCAGGAGATGGCTTAGAGGTGTGAAGAGTACAATTTGCTGTGTAGATGACATTGCTTTATACGGTAATCTATCATGGATACCATTTTGAGAGTGTACATACCATACAGGCAGACCATGTAGACCATGAAACTTTTTAATATATATTATTAAAGAAAAATGCTTCTTTCTCCAATTATTAGGATGTTTTCTTCCCTTTGGTAAACTTCTTATTACTAACAGAATCTGTCATCCATATCCAGCCTCACACATAGAAGTCTATGGAGAGGGGAGGAGGCGTCTGCTGCTGTTGGCTAGTAAGTGATTGACTGTGACACTGTGTACAGTGGTAGAGAATTATCTTACTAGATGGTAGAACTTAGCAGGATCTTCTCACCCTTCTCCATATACTTCTATGTTAAAAGTAAGTCAGCCTCATAAAAAGAGATATAAGAATTTTTGATTCATAAGATATATTACAAAGTTTCTTATATTCACCTGTGCTATTCATTTGTGCAAAGTTGCTTTATAATTGGAGGTCCACTTTAACATGCAAGACGGTGTGGGATTGGCCGTGTGTCATGGAAAGGATCTGGTTGGAAAGTTAACATATGGTAAAATTCAGCACCATAAAGGGGGTCCATTTAGAATTTTACTATGGATCCTCTTATTTTCTCTGTACAGCATTGTGCCACTTTTTAACTAGGCGAGCCATATGCTGTATATTATGTCACTAGTAAAAGTTATATAGCACCATTCTCAGATACTTTGCAATCTGCTGAGGGCGTTATTCACATTTGACAGATTTGTCGCAGAAATTTCTGAGATTGAAAATCAGTTCCATCCATCTGAATGGGGTTGCTTTGGCGACAAGCACGTAGATCTCTGCAAGCCCCATTCAGATGAACGGGTCTGCAATAAATCAGCGGCATGTGAATACACCCTTAAGATGCCAAATCAAATTAGTATAATTAAATCAATCAATTATAATCTAAATCATAAAAACATAAAAGCCTTGTGAGCTGGATGTGATGTTACTCGGTATCTGGGAATCTACGTCATTAACATCTAATAATATTTTAATTATTGCCATTAACAAAATGTCAGTATTGGCTGCAAATGTCAAGGCCCATATGTCATGCTTGTATAATGGATGGGGCTGGCACATACTTGTATAGATAGGATTCTTACAGTCTGCAGGGCTTGTGAGGAGGTCATGAATAGCTATGGATAAATACATGTTTGTGTGTGGGGATTGTGGGATGATGAGCAGTGGTGGCGGCGAGGATTGATGCTTGCCCTGTATTGTATAGAATGACGTCAAATGTGGTATTGTATAGTAAGGAAGAAAAATGGTCAAACACATTGAAAGTGAACCTGTCACATTGAAAATGCTTATTCTTAGGAGTCCAGTGGGCGGTCTTACTCAGTAATTGTCATCCTTCCCTATAGGATTATGGTTACCAAGATCGCTCGCTGAGTAGGGCCACCCACTGGACTCCAAATCCCAGCATGGGCATAGGCTTACATGAATAAACTACTGAATCTTTTCCTATATAAATCTCTATCAATGGGTTTGGGTTTGGATTACACAGGAGAGCAGAGCCTTAGGGTTATCTGTTCTGCACAAAACCATCCATGATGCTGTACATCTTACCAGGTCAATATCTTGGAGAATTTCCTGCTAGCAAAAACTGACAGTAATAGCAACTTGCAGTACTAAGTTGTACTAAACCAGGGTTAGATCTAATGGAACCAATTCTGAGCACACCTCTACATGGACTGGGCAGTGGTCACGGCTGGAATAGATCATCTAAAAATCCCAAAATATGTCCTAAGATTTAATTGGTAGAGAGCTGGGCCATCTGCTCATAGCAGGTCATACTATGGCTATGGACCATGAAAATGTAAGGGCCGGACTCCAAACTATGTATTACAAATGGCTATAACCACCAATCTTGATAGACACAGTGTAAGTTCACTAGGCGACATTGATGTCTTACTGCCAGGGGGGTGACAGTGTGGGCTAGGAACCATATGTAACTTGAGGCCCTTTTTAATCTACCATTAGCTTCCCACCCAATGCCAACCAGGTAGTGTTGGACTTGGTGTTGCCTGGATTTGGTATGACTAGGATAATAAGTAATGGAGTAATTGACATACAGTCAGGACATAAGTGTTGGCACCCCTGAAATTTTTCCAAAAAATTAATTATTTCTCCCAGAAAATTATTACAATTACACGTTTTGTTATACACAGGTTTATTTCCTTTGTGTGTATTGAAAAAAAAAAAAGAGAAAAAAAAAGTGAGATAATTTCACACAAAACTCAAAAATGTTGGCACCTTTTCAAAATTGTGTATAAATTTGTTTCAAACATGTGATGCTCATTTAAACTCATATCTGGCAAGTAACAGGTGTGGGTAATATAAAAATTACACCTGAAACCAGATAAAAAGGAGAGAAGTCTCAATCTTTGCATTGTGTGTCTGTGAGTGCTACTCTAAGCATGAAGAACAGAAATAGGAGAAGCGAACTGTCTGAGGACTTGCAATAATTTTCTGGGAGAAATACTTAATTTTTTGGAAAAAATTCCAGGCCAACACTTACGGCCATGACTGTATACCTCTAGACTGCATTAATTGAAGCCCCTCAAAGACAGTGAGCTATTGTTGTGTCTCCCATAATCCAGTTAACTGTCCACCCCGCCATATTTATATATACAATGGGTACGGAAAGTATTCAGATCCCTTTAAATATTTCACTCTGTTTCATTGCAGTCATTTGCCAAAAGCTAGAAAGTTCATTTTATGTCTCATTAATGTACACTCAGCACCCCATCTTGACAGAAAAAAACCAGAAATGTAGATATTTTTGCAAATTTATTAAAAAAGAAAAACTGAAATATCACATGGTCATAAGTATTCAGACCCTTTGCTGTGACACTCATATTTAACTCACATGCTGTCCATTTCCTTCTGATCCTCCTTGAGATGGTTCTACTCCTTCATTGGAGTCCAGCTTTGTTTAATTAAACTGATTGGACTTGATTAGGAAAGGCACACACCTGTCTATATAAGACCTCACAGCTCACAGCGCATGTCAGAGCAAATGAGAATCATGAGGTCAAAGGAACTGCCCAAGGAGCTCAGAGACAGAATTGTGGCAAGGCACAGATCTGGCCAAGGTTACAAAAGAATTCCTGCAGCACTCAAGGTTCCTAAGAGCACAGTGGCCTCCATAATCCTTAAATGGAAGAAGTTTGAGACAACCAGAACTCTTCCTAGACCTGGCTGTCCAGCCAAACTGAGCAATCGTGGGAGAAGAGCCTTGGTGAGAGAGGTAAAGAAGAACCCAAAGATCACTGTGGCTGAGCTCCAGAGATGCAGTAGGGAGATGGGAGAAAGTTCCACAAAGTCAACTATCACTGCAGCCCTCCACCAGTCGGGGCTTTATGGCAGAGTGGCCCGAAGGAAGCCTCTCCTCAGTGCAAGACATATGAAAGCCCACATAGAGTTTGCCAAAAAACACATGAAGGACTCCCAGACTATGAGAAATAAGATTCTCTGGTCTGATGAGACGAAGATTGAACTTTTTGGCGTTAATTCTAAGCGGTATGTGTGGAGAAAACCAGGCACTGCTCATCACCTGCCCAATACAATCCCAACAGTGAAACATGGTGGTGGCAGCATCATGCTATGGGGGAGGGGGGGTTCAGCTGCAGGGACAGGACGACTGGTTGCAATTGAAGGAAAGATGAATGTGGCCGAGTACAGAGATATCCTGGAAGAAAACCTCTTCCAGAGTGCTTTGGACCTCAGAATGGGCCCTGACCTCAACCCAATTGAGCATCTCTGGAGAGACCTGAAAATGGCTGTTCACCAACGTTCACCATTCAACCTGACGGAACTGGAGAGGATCTGCCAGGAAGAATGGCAGAGGATCCCCAAATCCAGATGTGAAAAACTTGTTGCATCATTCCCAAGAAGACTCATGGCTGTACTAGCTCAAAAGGAAGGGGCTTCTACTCAATACTGAGCAAAGGGTCTGAATACTTATGACCATGTGATATTTCAGTTTTTCTTTTTTAATAAATTTGCAAAAATATCTACATTTCTGTTTTTTTCTGTCAAGATGGGGAGCTGAGTGTACATTAATGAGAAATAAAATGAACTTTTTTGCTTTTAGCAAATGGCTGCAATGAAACAAAGAGTGAAAAATTTCAAGGGGTCTGAATACTTTCTGTACCCACTGTATTGTGGACTCAGTAGTGTAACCTGTAGCTCCTGGGCCCCAATGCAACATTTGTAATGGGGCCCACACTTTCCATATGCTATCTATAATACTGGTGTCTTCTTATGTTGTTGAGAGGTCTTTTGGCCCCCATAGGTTCCACGACCAGGTAGTGATTGCTACCTCTGCACCCCCTATAGCTACGCCTCTCTGTAGACTCATTCTAAATACTCAAAGATATGTCCATAGACCTCATGCACTGAAGCAGAGGTAGACCATAGGCCCATCGACTTGTAATAATCATCTGTCACCGACAGCCAGATTTCTGCAATATGGAAATACAAGAATGCATAGCTCCTAATGAGCAGAGAGCCTATACTTCAAGGAGCCATGAGGGGGTTAAGGAGGACTCTGAACAAAAGCACAAAACCTGATTACCGATTCAGTATCGCAGATGTAATCTCGCTGATAAATGAAGAAACTATAGCGGGAAAAGGCAGGTTTCCATTCTACAATAGGAGGATTAGCGGGAATCTTTGTGCTGAATTATTCATGGCCAGGTGATATGTGTTCTGCAGACACAGACCAAAGCTCTGGTTCTGTTTGCTCATGGTATAAAATGTAGAGATGGTTTGAGAAGGAATTGGAGGCTCGGGAAGGGAATTGAAGAGTGGAATTAAAGGTGACTGGGAAATGAATGCGCTTATTATTTCTTCCAAGGTTTCATTTCCCCTTTTGCTAACGAATTCTGTGAAACACGGAATATTCTAAGAACAAAAAGTGATGTATTCACACTGCACCAGGAATGGGCTGAGCCAATGTACAGTCCCCGGCCCGCTCCTTAATAAAGTTACTAAAACAGAAAAATGTTTGCCGCATTACCACTTATCCTTAGGAATGGCCATAAATAATTTACCCCTTTAATCCTTTAAAAACATGCGCCAGTATTGGAGATAACTCCGATCTCTCCTGGGTAACCTCTTAGATGCCAGAGTCAGTGTCCCTCGCACCTCTCCCTCCTCACAATCTTAGGGTGCCTATGAATTGCTATGGCAGTCAGAGGCCTAACAATGACCTCCATGTCTGTCAAACTACTGATACATGTTCAAATTAGAGTTAACTATGGAAATCATTGGCCTATCATTGCAAAAAGCAACCAATGTCCTAATCCGTATTGGACTGGCCCTCAAAAGCACCAGAGGATCCTCCGGTGGACCCAGGTTCTAATAATAATGGTCCAGCAGAAGACAACCAAATTTGGAGAAGACTAGGGTCTATTTCTTATGGTCTGTCGGAGGACGGACCACCAGAATCATTTTATCTGGTGGGCCCAAGTCAGTCCGACACTGGTCCAGACAGTGGAAACTGGGGCCAGCAGCCCATTGTAGTTTACAAAACAGCCATCTGTAAAGGTCACAAAAATTTAAGAGATCCAAAAATGTTTAAAAAAGAGGGTTCTCATCCTTCAGTGATCTCACAGATATAGTATAACATATGCAGATCATATGCTGTGGTGTTGGATGATACTGGGCTCCTAAGGATCCTTGGAAGGGATGTAACTATATGGGGTTAAGCAGTACCAGCTGCACCCATGTCTTGGTGCCTGAGGGGGCCCAAAGCCCCTTTACTAAATGAGAAGGCACCAGTATTAAGAATGGCAGATAGTAGGTGGGGGAGCCTGTTACTGGTATCACAGTAGGACCTAGGAACTTCCTGTTCCACCTCTGATCCTCGGTCCTAGATGGTAGTTTGGTGGCCTTGTCCATTATTCATGGCGTCAGTGACTTCTACGGTTCCTTCAAGCTTCTGTCTTCAGACACACTAGAACTATTGCGATTTTAATGAGATAGGAAATGGCTGCTGTAGTGGGAATTAGCAAGACGATGGTAAAGTGACAACGCATTAGCATTTATATTCCGCAGGAACGTTTGCCTCTGCAAACTCTGGGGGACATTTAATAGTGTTGGCTATGGAGCAAATCGTTTAAAGAGAGTTTTCTATCCCATGTGTTTTTACATTGCAAATACAGGGAAAATATCAAATAATAAAAATGCATATTCTGCAAATTTATCACAGAGGAGGCTCCAAAAATATACAAATCTGCAGATGCAAATAGTATTATTCAGTATTTAGAAATAGTGAGGAAAACATCATAAAATACTCGCCCAGTTAAAGCGAGTGCAAGCGAAGAATCGAGGCTCTCTGATGTCTGTGGCTAATACATACAAATAGACATATTCTACTCACAGTTCTGTGTAAATTCTATTAGGTTGTCCAGTAGGTGCCCATTTGGTGGGACCAGATGACCATCTAATGTGTATGGTGGTGTCCTGACTCTCCATCAACAGATGATGTTGGAGCAAAGAGGGGATGGGCATGTTGAGCATCAAAATGCCCAATCCTTTTGCCTTCCGGAGGGAAGCCACACCAGAGGTGACTGACAGCAGCTTATTCCTCTCTTCTCTCATGTATGCTTGGCTAAAAAGTTGTTATAAAAACTTGTTGATTGACCGCTATTGAAGATGTATGGCCAGTTTTATGGGCGAGATGAGATGGGCAAAACTCACGCGATTTGTTTCACTGAATATTTGTGGGTTCATCTGACTTTTTTGTTTCACTGCCAAACAAAAAAGTGTTATTATTATTCTTTTTAGACACCAGAGTATAATAAGTGGGGGTCAGGGGAGATGCTGAAACATAATATACACTTATACTCACCTTGACTCCCCTCTCCCGGACACTTGGGCGTAAGTGTCACAACATTATCATGTGCCATGTGCTCACAAGGAACTTTCACATCACCCAGCAGGAGGCTGGAAGACCACCAAAGAGGACCCCAAGGGAGCTCAGGAGAGGCGAGGTGAGTATGTTTCCACGCCCCCCTGAGCCTCCGCTTATTATAGTGATTGGTGGGTGACGAACCCCCATAAGCTTCAGATCTGAAACTTTCAAAAAATTCTGTCTGGATCTAGTTTGATCCGAACTGGTTTGCTCATCTCTATACACAACACACTGTACGGTAGCACCTAGACTCCCATATGGTGTCATATTATGGAGTCATATAGGATCCCATGTGCTGCTGGGGAGAATTTTTAATATTTAAAACTATTTTAAAATGTGCCATTGTCTAGATATTGCTGCTACATATATGTTATTAGGTGTTTTTTTAAATTCCTTCTTAGATTGTCCACATAATATATCTATTGCTGGTGGTCACACATGCTCAGTAGCTCTGTTAAACCATCTGGACCTTCTTGCACATGGATGGTGGAATAATTCTTGCTCTTGGGCAGGTCAGCTACTAAGACTCAGCGCACTAAAAGCTGCTCCTTCTCCTGGACACATTAGGTGGACATTCTGAAATGAAATCAAAAGAACACTAGAGGGCGCCATAACAAGAATGAAATTGCGATTACTTTGTTTTCCCAACCCCTAAGTAGCGGGTACACCTTAAAACCTCTGAGATGTCTTGTTTTAGTGCAGATTTCTATTTTAGCGTGCTGCTCATTAGATTATAGGATGGGTTTTTGTGCTTTATCATATTTTTATGCTTTGCCGTCTTCTAAGCCCCCTCTTACTAATTCTAGCTAATTCGTGAAATAGTTATTAAATAAACTGAACTGTTGGTCACAGCGAGAAAATAAATCAATATTAAAATGAGCATTATCCTCTCTGAGAATTACATTCTCACGAGTGGCGATTTATATCTACTTTCCCCTTCTCTCTTTTTGTCAATCCATTAGGGGAATGAAACTGGATAGGAGTCATATACAGTAATCTGTTGGCGATAATTGTATTACAAGTGAAATGAGACTAATTTTGCCTTGATCCCTTTTAGCTTTAGGCTGTATTAAATGGATTATTGCCTTTGAAAGGGAAAGTGCATTTCAGTTCACTCATATATATGGCCAGCGTAGCGCCATTTCCAGCCAGAGATTAATTTGGCAGCAAGGTTACTGGGGAGTTACAATAAATTCACTGGGGATTAAGGATGAAGCGCTTTTACAGTACGGTATAAAAATCTTGAAATGACCTTGATTAATTTTTATTAAATTGGTTATCCGGGATTGCAAAAACATGGAGTTTTTTTTTTTCTCCCAAAAATAGCACCACAGCTGTCCATGGGTTTTCCACCCTCCATCCATACAACAGGTGCATGTTCACCAAATGCATTGCAATATTTGTCCATCAACATCAAAAGGGTCTCTCATGAAGACCACCCTTGCCCAAGTAGGGCATATACACCTCAGGGGGGGGGGGTTTCCAACTCTTACAGACCCAACCTCTCCTTACAATACATGGTTGGTCACCAATTGTAATATTAAATATTCCTTTTAGTATCTTCTGCAATGAAGGCTAGTAGGGTATATAGACATCGAGGATGGATGGTTCCTGATTCTTATGGATCCAACTTCCCCATACAATACATGGATGGTCACTTGGATGACAGTTTGTCTTCTAATAATACATGTTCTTTTCAGAATCTCCTGTAAGGAAGCCTATGGCATGTACACATCAAAAAGTGTTGGTTCCTGATTCTTGTGGACCTGACTTTTTCATATAATACGTGGACAGTCATTGATTTTGAAGGTTTGCTTGTAATAGTAAATTTTCCCTTCAGTATCTTCTGCAAGGCATTTGTCTGGTCAGTCATAACTTCCTCTAGCTGAAGGCTGGCTTACCTCCCAGCTTCTAGTAAAAAAAACTCATGGGTTTGTCCAGGAATTACAGTACTTGGACAGGGAAGGTGAAACATAAAATAGTCATACTCACCTGTCCCCAGCCACTCTCCTGTCCAGTGCTTTCTGGGTCTTGTGCTGGTGGAAGTCCTCACTACACATGGCCGCTGAGGCCAATCATATGGGAAAGGAACTGGCGATGTATAAAGGCGATGTCACCAGTTCCTTTCCTCCAGCTGTTGGGTACACTGGTTGGCCTCAGTGGTCACGTGCGGTAAGAACTTCTGTATGTGCTAAACCAGAGAGTGGCAGGGGACACCGCAGTGCTGGGGAAAGGTGAGTATAACTTTTTTTTTATATGTTTCACCTTCCACAGCCTCCTGCCCAAGTACTGTAATTCCGGGACAACCCCTTTAATTTTGAAGCAATATAAAAGAAGTAGTCTGAAGTGATGAGTGGTTTGCTTCAATTCTGACAGTACAAGCTCCAAAATGATACAGGACTCTAAAAAGTCCCTTTCTTTAGAAAACAGACTACAGGGGTCAGAAGCACTTAAATTCTATCACCATCTCCAAGCATATTCAGCTACCCCACCATGTTACAGGGCACATTACAGTGTTATACGGCATATCTCTGTCATAGATGTCACTTTTGACTTTTGAATATTTGGAAAAAAAAATAGTCCGGACTTATGGCGCTTCAGTCTTCTGGATCGCTACTCTTGTTGTCCAAGTAGGATGGGTGATGTCAAAGCAGTGGGAGACCACAGAGGGTGGTGCAGGTTGGAGGTGGTAGGGGTCTGAGTGGAAAGAACAGTGCTCCAGGGAGCTGAAGGCCCGCCCCCAGTGCACCAACTGCCTCATTTGCATCAGATTTCAAAGTTGTTTTTCTCCAAATCTACAACAGTGACAAACATAACACGAGTATATTATTAATAATGTAGGTAGATTATCACTGTAATGTGCTCTGTAACATGGTGGTCACAGATGCTTATGCTTGTACACTCTATTTAAGAGAAAAGTTAACCGGACTGGCATATTTTGGCTAATGAGCTTTTGTGTAAAGGGGCCTCTCTGCTTTACCCAGACAGCAGGGGTCAGGAGGAAAAGGGACCTGATGTGCTGAATTTCAACATGTCTGATCTTTTGTAATGGTGCGAGCTAAGCTGCTGATAGAGCGGTCTCAAAGTAGCCCATTCCCCTTTGAAATAAACATGCATGCTTAGTCACCCCAAAACTACATGTTTATGGTGAAGTCGGAAGAAATAGCTGTCGGCAGAATGAAAATTCAGCAAGTTATTGGACTTGCTTGAGTAGCTTTTCACCAGCCATCCCATTATACTAGTGGCCCATCTGCTTAGTGGGTTCTAATCTATTGCACCATGTAGCGCCCACTGATGGGCTCCACCACCAGAATGATATGCACTGGAAATCTCCAATGGAAGTAAGTGCCTAGGATATGGACCTAAACCTTTAGATGACCTTTCAGGATAACCTGCTATGTGTGTACACGAGGAATAACTCTAACTCTAACTCTGCCATTATGTGACTTTCATTTTTACACCAGTTTTCCCTCTACAGCCTCTATCTCTAACTCTCAGTTCTCCCTGAGCTGGTGGGTGAAAACTAGCTGCTAAGATGTTTTCAAGGAAGTCATAAAGAAAACAGGAGATTCTGCGCCATGTCTCTGACTCACTTAGAAGCCACAGGAAGTATCATTTAGGAGATACAGCAGTATATAGACATATAGAGCAGTGCTGAACAGTACTGGTATAAGTAAAGCACTTGGGTTAATATAAAAACTTATTGTTAGTTCCTGCAGTATGTCTGTGTCTGACATCTGATTCTCTTTCACTCAACTTCTCCTCCCTTTTCCCCTTCCATCTCTATAGACTTCAGTGTCACTAGCATAAGCTCTTAGTGAGTCTGTCTTGTGAAACCAAGATGAATTCAGCAGAGGTTTTAGAATGAATGTAATTTTGAAGGGGGAATAAAAGAGCACAATAAATTGAAATAGAAGTATTTTTATCTAATATAATGCTCATTGTATTCCCCTATACTAATAATTTGTGCAACATTTTTTGAACAGTTGTTGAAAGATCAAATGTAATTTGGTGTATTTTTGAGAATTATTTGTAACACTACTTTTGTATTGAATTTGTGGTGTGGCTGTGCACTCTGCTAGACCCACAAGATGTGGCTGCAGCCTTAGGCCTCATGCACATGACCGTGTGCACAGTCAGTGAAAAACATGGCTAGCACACTGATCCATACATTTCTATGGCCCCAAATACACGACCAGACTGGTGTATAGGATTTTTTCCCTAGTACTGTGTAATTGGTGCCTGCCTTATAGAGTTTTTTTTTTTTGCCTTTCTCTGGATCAACGCTGCAGAGATTAAATTTAGGTGAAACTTAATGGACCTGCATCTTTATTCAACCTTATTAACTATGTAAAAATGTATGGAATTTGCAATCTGAGAAATTGGAGTCCTTAAAGGGGTTTTCCAGGCTAAAATTTTATTAATTAGGTCAGGGGAGGTTAAAAAAACATACTCACCTGTTCCCGATGCGCCTCTAATGTCTCCCCACGATCCAGGCCTACAGCTCCGTTGTTGTCTTCCAGAGGAAGTACCTGCCGCACGTGAGTGCTGAGGCCAATCAGCGGCCTCAAGAAGGGAATTGGGGGCGTCACAGTTGGCGAGAAATTCCACAGCAAGAAGGCACCCAAGCTACAGGACCGGACAGCCCTGGGAGGACACCGGAGCACCCGGGACAGGTGAGTATGTGTTTATTTTATTTTTTTCACCTCCCCCGGGCCTAATTAGAAAATTATGTTTTAGCCTGGACAACCTCTTTAACAAGATGTGCGGAAAGATTAACACTAGGTTCACACGAGCACCAGCTCCGTTGGGGGACCTGAACGGCGGAGAGCCAGACCGCTTTAACAGTGGTTACACACGGACACTGGAGGACCCCATTGACTATAATGAGGGGCGCCAGTTGAAAGCGGAGGGGAAAACAGTCCTGCACGGATTTTGGGCCCCTCATTGAGCATGTGCCATTATAGCACTGCTGTCTTATGTTACTCGGGGCGTTTGGACCCGTTTATCCACCAGGGCCTGGGTGTGGCTGTCACCTCTGAACCCCCTTAAAATACTGTAATCATACAAAGCTTGCATAAATATGTAAATCTGCAATATATTTGCTGTTCCATGTTTTTCTATAAAAAGCCGCAATGTTCTGCTTCCAGCTGCAGGCCGATTTCCACCATGCTGCTTCCATCTTCCTTCATTCTTCTATAGGCAATTAACACATATTGCTTTATGGTACAGAATGACCAGAATAGTCACAATGTGCCTTCAAACTCATACGGGTGGCCGGACTGAGAAGGAGGATGCCCTGTGGGACATTGGAAATTAGCGTGCAGCTCTGTACCGAAGAAAGACAGGACTGTGGCCTAGGTAAGTCTATTGTACATAGACGTATTGATGTAAATTCTACTAGATTTATACATTTCTTCCCTGAGAGATAGGAATCTGTTCTAGTTTACAGGTTATAGGGAAACTACACCATACAAAAGGGATTTTTTTCATTGAGGTGATCAGTCACCGAACCGCATTTAGGGGCTTAGTAACATCTACACAATGCTAGCTTGCCTAGTCACTAAATTACTCATCTAGGAGTGCATACAAGTAAACCCCTGCAAATTGTTAAAGGAGACCTACACGTTAACAAAGCCTTACTATAGATGAAAATTGTGAAAACTGTTTTTAAATATCTTATTTCTAGGCTGAGATATGTTCATTAAACCTTTAAAGGTCCAAAGCCTGAGGCTGCACTACTGAGAAATTGGAATTAAATTTCCCATTCTAATTACTCATAGTTGCTGTGTTGTCATAGAGAACATGAGTGGATTAAAATGACCATATAGACTGTTATCCCCAAATATACAACACATAAGTACCATTATTCAGGAAAAGTATGAAGAATATATTGTTGTATTTGGTATTTGGATCCACCCAAGGGGTACATTTATGAAGACAATGTCAACTTCATATCTCCTGCACCGGTGGATATAATAAATGCATGAATAGCATAAAAGAGACACACCATTGGCCTGGCAGCATGCCTAGGTTGATATGTATGCCAGCTTACAGCATCATTTATGCTAGTGATAAATCCAGCTGGGCCAATGGCCACACACCACTAGTTATCTCACATCTCCCTAATTTGCAGTTCACTCCTTTGTCACCAGGAATGTCTGCTCATAGATATGTTATATAAACAAGATGTCTGGAGGGAGAGGTACTTTTCTATCTTCACATAGTAAATGGAAAGGGGAGGGGTTGATTCTCCTCACAGCCTGCACATACATGTCTGCAAACTGCTTGCTCTGTGCAAAGGACTGAATGTCCTGCAAATATCACAGTTTACAATGTAAGAAAAGTCTTCTATCTACTTGTATCTACTTCTTACAGCTGGGATATTATTCGCAGACAGCAAGCAGTTTTCCTGACTGTGTTCATAGATTGCCTGATACATGTATGTGCAATGTATTTGCCCTGAATTTGCAGTCCAGTATTTCCTTGATATCGTATATTATGGTCTTTTCTATCTGTTTGCTATTGTATAGTTACTCCTGGCAGAACAGAATCAGTAATGATAGTAATGGATAGGGGAGGGACATTCCTTTTTGTACAGGCCGCCTGCCTGGGAGACAAATGTAAAATGTGCTGCAGCCATAATGTGATTATTAGTGAAGAAAAACTGATAGGACACCATGTAATCTCATAGATTGTAAGTCTTTGCGGGCAGGGCCCTGTATCCCACTGTGCCAGTTGGTCACTGTTAGTATTATATTTGTCTTGTATATTATGGGTACCGTAAACCCTCAAATGTAAAGCACCATGGAATTAATATAATAATATACAGCACCATGGAATTAATATAATAATGTACAGCACCATGGAATTAATATAATAATGTGCAGCACCATGGAATTAATATAATAATGTACAGCACCATGGAATTAATATAATAATGTACAGCACCATGGAATTAATATAATAATGTACAGCACCATGGAATTAATATAATAATATACAGCACCATGGAATTAATGGTGCTATATGAATAAATAATACTTAATAATAATTAATAATAATAATAATAATAATAATAATAATTAAAAATAATAATGTATGAGGACTTATACAGTCATAGAACAGACCCTGCACATATTTCACCTTTTCATGAAAACTCATGTTCCTTTAATAGAAGCCGTAAGTCAGCATGTATGGGGACATATTTCTGTCATTGCTAGAATGCTCCATAGCTCCCCCAATGGCCACCATGAGCAATCATTTTTACACCCGTGATTTCAGTATCTACAGTATCATAAATAAAACACTCCTGCATTTACACTATCGGTATCCTGCACTGACATTAAGTGCACCCATGACGTATCTTTCCCGATGACCAGGAGAGCTATCAGTGTTCCCCATCACATTGAGGTTAATTTGTTTAAATACCGCACAGCATTCAGGATAAAACTCATTAAAGCTCCGTACAACAGCAGAAATATGGAGCCATCACGGGAGTGTTTTTTGCTCTATTCAATAAGTGCAAAAAATCTATATCTGCGGTGAATTCATTGTAGGAATAAAGAGAGGATTTATGAATTTGGTGTTTGAAAGGACTATTATATTGCTTGGAATTAAGAGTCGGTGTATTTGAGGGATAATTCAGCCTCCGGAGCTGCGGAACTTGAATGTCTCAATTAGTGGAATGCTGTGAGATGGAAAATAACGTTACAGAACACTCCGCAGTTTTTCTTTTTCATTTTCTCTTGTTTATTAAATAAGGGGGCTCATAGTGTTCTGAAGAAAAGAGGCGCAATCACAGTCACCTTGATTTTTTTTTATTATATGTAGATCTCTCAGCTCTATTCTCTCAGCATATAATCAAGGTCTATCGACGATCTAGGGATTCTATTATAATATATCTTTAATAATCACAGGAGTAATGAAGGTTTAAAGGAGTGGTAAAGTGAACATTTGTTTATAGCTCCCATCTCCTAGAGTGCCCCTGGAGGATGCGACCCCCAAGAGCAACCTGAGTCCTTTTATGTGGAAAATAATGTGCTTGTAATAAATGTTAATCAATGATCTATAACAAAACCACCTACAATCGACTAAGACCAAATTTCCCCCCACAAAATGTAGCAAATCCATCTGCAATCGAGTACGACTACATTCCCCTCACGATATATAACAAATAGATCTACAATCAACTATGTCTACATTCCCCCACAATATAAAGCAAATCAATCTATTATCGACTATGACCACATTCCCCCACAATATATAGCAAATAGATCTGCAATTGATTATGACCATATTCTCTCCACAATATATAGCAAATAGATCTATAATCGACTACAACTACATTCCCCTTACATTATTTAGCAAATCAATCTATAGTCAACCAAGACTACATTCTGGCATAATATATAGAAAATAGATGTACGATCGAGTACAAATACATTCCCACCATGATATATAGCAAATTGCCTCCTGGTGATGTCATGCGCCCTAGGTCACTGCTGAGGCCTGTGATTGGGCCCCCAGTGGTCACATTTGCACGCCGAGCATAATTACATTATGATGCTTGGGGTGCCCATGTCACTGCTGAGGCCCAATCACAGGCCTCAGAGGCCCCGGGTGTATGACATCACCAAGGAGGTGGAGAGAGCGCACTGGGCGCTGCAAGAAGGCCAAAAAGATGTAAGGGAAGGTGAGTATGAATATATTTTTTACACTTCCCCTGGGCTGCCACCTAATAAACTCTGGGGTCTGAAGAGACCCCAGAGTATAATAATAATGTCATTTTCACTTTGACATAACTTCGACTGTGTTTGGATAGATAGGTTCCTCGGAACCCTAAGAGTGTTCTACACTATGTTTTATAGATAGGTTCCTAGGAGCCCTGACAGTGTTCTACACTATGTTTTATAGATAGGTTCCTAGGAGCCCTGACAGTGTTCTACACTATGTTTTATAGATAGGTTCCTAGGAGCCCTGACAGTGTTCTACACTATGTTTTATAGATAGGTTCCTAGGAGCTCTAAGAGTGTTCTACACTATGTTTTATAGATAGGTTCCTAGGAGCCCTGACAGTGTTCTACACTATGTTTTATAGATAGGTTCCTAGGAGCCCTGACAGTGTTCTACACTATGTTTTATAGATAGGTTCCTTGGAACCCTAAGAGTGTTCTATACTATGTTTTATAGATAGGATCCTAGGAGCCCTGACAGTGTTCTACACTATGTTTTATAGTTAGGATCCTAGGAGCCCTAAGAGTGTTCTACACTATGTTTTATAGATAGGTTCCTAGGAGTCCTGACAGTGTTATACACTATGTTTTATAGATAGGTTCCTAGGAGCCCTGACAGTGTTCTACACTATGTTTTATAGATAGGTTCCTAGGAGCCCTGACAGTGTTCTACACTATGTTTTATAGATAGGTTCCTAGAAGCCCTGCAGTGTTATACACTATGAAACAAAACAAATCCTGAGAGGTTCGCCCATTTCTACTTCCCACCAGTGTTATTTTCCTATAACAAATTAATTTTAACAGAGAAAAGTTTTTTTTTGTTAGGTAAAAGGAAAAGACCTGCAGCCAGATTTAGAGGGAGCGTTGGAAAACTAATGTGGGACAAGGCAATTTTTGTAGCAGCCTAACAGTCGTAAATGGAGGACAACATAAGGGATAGGCGGTGTCTAAGGACCACATCTAGCAATTTAAAAACAATGCATGCCCAATATTTCAGTATTAACTGGTGACATTGATAGTTTGCAGTTGTTGGAATGCCCTTTAAATGGGGTATAGTGGGTGGAATCGCTCCCTTTGCCCTCCCTATAATCACCCCATGTGGAAACCAGGGTATAATTAAATCCATTAACCATGACTTGATGGGTTGCTCACAAATATAGTATACGCTCCAAGTCCTTAAAAATCCCTTTTGGTGTCGACCCCTCAGTACTAGACGCTGTGCTGAATACATATATTGCTTTGGCTTAGCCGCTGCAGAGCGCAGTTCCACAAACACATCTATTTTGCTGCTAACACTGCTAGCTGACAAGCTCCTATCATTTCCTGGCACCAAGTTATAGATGGAATTAACAAAGTCTGCTTCCAACAATATCGGAGGAGTTTGGAATTGGGCCATTCCGACAGATCTTCATCCATCTGGAGTCCCTAGTTCTTTAGTACCCATGCCTGGCCCACACTTCTCACTGTTTAGGCCCATTATTTCCCTGTTTCGTTTATTACTTATGTCTCCGGCTTATATCTGGGTTTATTATTATTATTACCAGGGTGGAATTGTTGCTTCCTTTTATCTCAATGGGATACATCTTATAAAAAGCACATTATTAACTTCTCTCTCTTTCCAAAAATACTAATGGTAAGATGTTGTCTCAGCTGATATGAGCGGGTTTGGGTTCTCTACCCTTCAGTGATCAGCTGTGATTGCTGGTGGAAGCCGCAACTGGCTATTCATTTACCCAGCATCATCCACTGGAGGGGAAACACAGCATTACATGGCGGTCTATCAAATAAATGGCTGTCAATGTAATGCACCACAGTGGCTCTCTGCTCTAGCTCATAGCGGGAGACATCCCCTAACCCCAAGTGGAGGCTGAATTTTTAAGTTCATTTTTGGATTCACTATTTTGAGAATAATTGTTGATTCCCGCAATATTAAAACCCTAAACAAGCTGCCACGAATAAAAAAAAAAAGTATTCTTTTTTCCAAAAACCAGCACCATACCCCTCTACAAGTTATGTGTGGAATTGCAGCTCAGTCCATTTCCTTTGATAGGAGGGAGCTGTAATACCAAACACAACCAGTGGACAGGTGTGGTGCTGTTTTGAAAAGAAAGCAGCCATATTTTTGTAGCCCAACTTTTTGTAATTCACAGGCATGCTCAAAATGGAAAGTATCCGAATGGCTGGCAGCAGGTATGTCATAGGATGGCGTCCTCAAATATGACTTATTGGCAGAATTTATTAGGCAACATGCAAATGAGCAGCATGGATGGCATCTGCGTTAGGTTTTTGCTTTCCATGGACCCCTACACTGTACTTCAATGACTGGGGCCAGACCGAAAAAAATAACCCATAATAGGACATGTCTTGAGTTTTTGTAGCCCAGGCCCACAGCCCCCACTTGGATGGATAAACATTACAGATGTGTGTATGGGGCCACAGAAAGGAATGGGTCCACAAGCTATCTGGTAAAACAATGGACAGCACATAGGATAAAATATATGATCATATGCTTTAGGTCTTAGTTGTGCGGCACTTACAGGGTCATGTTTTTGAGGAATGCTATCTACCTGGCCCCACTTATGTCTGCCCATTACTTCCCCAAACTACAACCACTGCCCGTCCAAGTCTGATTATTAGACATTGTAACTGTACTGAGAGAACTCCACAAGCTCCTTCACTTCTGGGGCTTCTATCTTAGAAGTATGAGCTTTGTGGTGGGGCTTGTTCTTTCCCTCACCCTTATAGGGTACATTCAGATTGACAGCGATGGCGCCTACAATTTACCCTTGCAACAAACCCAGTCTTGATGCTTTACTTTCTTAGGGCCCTAAGCATGCATTCTCACTCTGAAAATACTGTAAGTGATTGAGATGTATGGTAGGAGTTACTGGGGTCTACAGTATCTCACCACCATAGACCATCAGAAATCGGGGGTTTCCTGTATCTTTCTTGGTTGAATATTCTTGCAGAGAAATAAGCAATGACCTGACATATTTCCTTCTGCATGAGCTGCCTGAACCATCACGTCTATCAGAATTAAATCTTATTTCTTTGGGAGCGGCAGTAATCGTGATCCTTCTGTCACTCAAATGTGGACATCACCAGATGTAACATTTACCATCATCGTCCTTGGATGCCCCTCGTCCTGAGATGAACCTTTCATTCTATGTGAGTGAGCCTCCAACCATAGCACATTAGATCTCCTCTGAATATACGGGGTTGACCCGGTCATCCTAAAAATATGTTCCGGTAATGCAGACCGGACTGCAGCAGAACATCCCCTGCCCGGTGCTCTGTGTAAGGCTCTGGACAGAATTACCTGTAAATGAGGATGTCATCTAATGAGCTGTTGTACTGAATCTGGTACATCCTTATTCCTGGGATGTGACTCTGGGGAGGCCATTGGATGAGTGCCGAGGATGAGGTCAACTCTGCAACCACAACCTTCCTATCATGCAGAGATTTTGTTTCATTGGAAGGAATGCTAGACTTGGCAGGCGTCAGTATATCAGAAAGTCCTGACTCAGTTTCCTTATCATAGCTGGTGCTGTTAGCAAGATTAGGGAACTGGTTGACTACAAGTTCCACAGTGGCTGTAGTTTCTCCTGCAGCATTGGATGCAATACAGGTAAAACTCCCACGATCTGTGTATCGTGTGGTAAAAATATCCAAAGTCCCATTCTCAAATGATATAGTCCTGGATGTATTGGACACCAGTTTCCCGTCTGGAAATATCCATCTTACATATGGGTCAGGATCTCCCACCGCTTTACACTTTAATGAGATGCTTTTACCTTCCATCACCTCCTGCTTGGAAGTTCGATGAATTATCATAGGAGGTTCACAAACAAATTCCTCTTCTTTGATAGACCAGAAATATTTGCCCATTAGCTCTACAGGCGAGGCACATGTTTCCAAATCATCCTCTCGAGTGAGTCGTCTCAGCCACATTAATTCACAGTTGCAATGTAAAGGATTTCCACCAAAGCTAAGCACCAATGACGTTAAGGGGGAACCTTTAGATTTGGCATATACAGGAATCCTAGAAAACAAAGGGTCCGGTGGGATCTTTTTTAGTTTGTTGGAGGTCATATCTAACCTGGCCAGCTTATGAAGGTTGGAGAAGATTCCCTCAGGGACATATTCAATGAGATTATGGTCAAGGCCAACTGTATTAACACTCGAAAGCCTCCCGATAGTCTCCCATGGGATGTCTACCAAATTGTTATAAGACAAATCCAAGTCTTCCAAAGTGTCAATAAAGTCATCAAATGATCCCGGGCCAATGAAGTGGAGCTGATTGCTGCTCAATATCAAATGTCTAAGATTGATTAACCCTTTGAAATGTTCCTCATTAATAAAAGTCAACCGGTTGCTGTCCAGATGTAAGGCATGGAGCCCTTTTAGGTCGAAGAATGCATAAGGCATGACTTGACTAATGGTGTTTCGAGAGAGTGTTAAGTGAATGAGGTCGGTCATGTTAGCAAAGTCTTTTCTTCTAAGGGTGGTTATGAAATTGTCCATGAGCCTGAGCTCTGCTGTCCTCCTGTCAATCGTTGGAGGAACAAATAGAAGGCCTGTCTTGGTACAGAGGATGGTGAAGGACGGAGAGACATTCTGGCAGGAACATCTCTTGGGGCACATCATGGCCTTTACAGATGTGCTTATGATGAGCAGACATATAGCCAGCCTTTCCATGGTCAGGTGTCGAACCTACAAATGAAACACAAACTGATATTAATAAAGTGAGACATCGTATGTACAGAAGTTATTTATACAGTAGCTAACCCCTCCAGCAGTGCTATAGTGTCAATTACAAGAGAATTTTTTTACTTTAAAGGGAATCTGACCTGATATTGAGTCTTTCTTGTATCAATGTGCTTACAAAGATAGTTGTCAATCACAGAGTGGGACCACACAAAGTGTACATATTTGAATTCCATTCCATTCAAAGGGGCGGAAATGGGACTCTTGTTGTCGTGATTGCTGGGGCTCCCAGTTGGTGCAACCCCTTTAATGCAGTCCAGTCAATGAATTAGGAAATGCCACTGCATCCTGTAAATCTGCCTTTCTATATTTTTCTGTGCAAAACTTTCAAGTAACTTTCAAGAGTGGTATAGGGTGTTGCCCAGGTCATTAGAACCAGTTGTGTCCAGGGCACCTTTCATACAACTTAGTCTCATTTAATGGACCAAAATGTAATGCCCTTTATTTAAATACGTTGCTATTTTCTGCCTGAAAAACCTCTCTAAAGTTCCTGCCAGTAGGTGTCTCCCTCCTTCCTAATTTGCTGTCCACGCCCTGTTACTAGGGAAAATCAATATTTAGACACCAACAGGCTCAATAGAGGAACGCAGGAAGTGGAGATGGAGGGGAAGTCTCTCTTCACAGCCTCGGTATGTTTAACCACAGATCTGCTTCTCTATACTCCCTGTCTGTACACTGCTCAGAGAGGAGTCTGTGGCTTGTCACAGCTCACAGTGAGTGTAAGGAGAGTCTATCTACGTCTGACTAGCTGCTTGTGTTACTGCTGATGGGATACTAGTCATAGACAGTAAGCAGATTCCCTGATAGTGCTCAGATTTCTCTTTTTCTGTGTCAGAGATCTTTTTATCTACATAATAATAATAATAAATAATAATAATAGTCCTTTAATAGTCTCACAATGGGGAAATTCAGTGTGTTACAGCAGCAAAGATAAGCAGATACAAATACAAATACAACATGTACAGGAATGTTCCAAGGTGAGAGGCATTACATTAATAGCAGACAGACAGATAGGGCGTAGCAGAGGGGGGGGGGGGATTTAACAGGCAGAGAGATATTTCAGTTCTCTGTGTGTAATGATCTCCGCTTAGGTCAGTGTTGGTTGTACAGCCTAACCGCGGTGGGGAGGAAAGACTTCCGATAGCGCTCCTTCTCACACCTAGGGTGGAGCAGTCGGTCACTGACAGTACTGCTCAGCGCGATCACAGTCTCATGCATGGGATGGGACTTCTTCTTCTGCATGGAGCTCACCACGGACAGTATCCTTCTGTCACCCACCACCTGCACTGGGTCCAGTGGGCTCCCCAGGACAGAGCTGGCCCTTCTAATCAGCTTGTCAAGTTTATTTCTGTCCCTGGTTGATATACTGCTCCCCCAGCAGGCCACTCCAAAGAAGATGGATAACCTGGATCTCCAATATTGTGTTCACATGGGTTTTTCTCAGCTATTTGTCTACTATTTTGCGATTATTCCTGGCAGAATTGCATGTACAGAAAGTAGTAATAATGCATTGGAGGGTAATGGGGTGCAGACTGCTCTGTATTGTACACATCCCCTGCCTCAGAGAGAAATGCAAAATGTGCTGCAACCATAATGGGCCATGTATGAAGAGGTATACATTCATAGAACAGACTGCCCAGCAAGACCCTGCAGATATTTCAACTTTTAATGAAAACTCAGGTACCCTTAAACTTGAAGCTCTTGGGTCCCAATGCAAAATATGTAACAGGGCCTCCACTTACCATGTGCCATATAATGCTGACGCCTCCTTATATTATAGGGAGGCCTTTGGGCCCCTCAGGATCCAGAGCCCAGTAGCAGTTTCTACCTCTGCACCCCTATAGCTATGCCCCTAGTGATGACCCATTAGTAGTGACAGGTGACACAATAGGTTGCACATCCCTAGCCGGCCCTGATCTTCTGGACATCCATAGTTCACATTATGTCATAGCTAAGCCTGGTTTCATTATTGCCCTACTTTCTTATTGTGTTTACTGACAAAGTCCTCTGACTGTATAGAAGATTAATGTATATGGAAGCTTCCGCTGACATCCCCAATACATCATTATTAAGCACAAAACCACAATAGTCAACATTTTACTAGAACTTGCGGAGGCTCCTCTATGTATCTGAGGACACGATGATGTATCTCTCATGTCCAACAGCAGCCATGTTATATTACATCCTCCATTGTGGCTTGATTGATGATTATTATTACAACTTACTTATTTGCATCGAAATTGTCCTGCTCAACATGTATCCTATTAAGGGTGACTCCAATCAAATGTGTTTTTCCTGATCAGATATTTATTTGCATCAGGACTTTATTATGGGGCACCGTGCATAGATGGTTCAGTAATATGTACTGTATTTCATATCAACACGTATTGAGGGTTTTATATGAACTTCTGAGGCAGATTATGGTGTCTTAAAGGGATTTTCCCATAAACATAGCCACATTGAAAGTTGAACATGTTAGCAAATACAAACAATTAAAAACTTTGTAGAGTTTTAAATATTTTCTCTAATCATCTTAGTGGTGACAGTCTTTTGGCTTGATCAGTCGCCAATGCATATAACCATGCAGAAACTTTCGATTGTCTGGGACTTGTCTGAAACCCAGCCATGATGTCCTTATTGTGGTCAGGTTATCTTCTCATACATGTAGTGTCTCTCCTGATAACCAGCCATGATGTCCTTATTGTAGTCAGGTTATCTTCTCATACATGTAGTGTCCTCCTGATAACCAGCCATGATGTCCTTATTGTAGTCAGGTTATCTTCTCATACAGTGGGTACGGAAAGTATTCAGACCCCTTAAAATTTTTTACTCTTTGTTTCATTGCAGCCATTTTCTAAAAGCAAAAAAGTTCATTTTATTTCTCATAAATGTACACTCAGCTCCCCATCTTGACAGAAAAAAAACAGAAATGTAGATATTTTTGCAAATTTATTAAAAAAGAAAAACTGAAATATCACAAGAGCAAATGAAAATCACGAGGTCAAAGGAACTGCCCAAGGAGCTCAGAGACAGAATTGTGGCAAGGCACAGATCTGGCCAAGGTTACAAAAGAATTTCTGCAGCACTCAAGGTTCCTAAGAGCACAGTGGCCTCCATAATACTTAAATAGAAGAAGTTTGGGACGACCAGAACTCTTCCTAGACCTGGCCGTCCAGCCAAGCAATCGTGGGAGAAGAGCCTTGGTGAGAGAGGTAAAGAAGAACCCAAAGATCACTGTGGCTGAGCTCCAGAGATGCAGTAGGGAGATGGGAGAAAGTTCCACAAAGTCACCTATCACTGCAGCCCTCCACCAGTCGGGGCTTTATGGCAGAGTGGCCCGAAGGAAGCCTCTCCTCAGTGCAAGTCATATAAAAGCCCGCATAGAGTTTGCCAAAAGGACATGAAGGACTCCCAGACTATTAGAAATAAGATTCTCTGGTCTGATGAGATGAAGATTGAACTTTTTGGTGTTAATTCTAAGCGGTATGTGTGGAGAAAACCAGGCACTGCTCATCACCTGTCCAATACAATCCCAACAGTGAGACATGGTGGTGGCAGCATCATGCTATGGGGGGGGAGGGTTTTCAGCTGCAGGGACAGGACAACTGGTTGCAATTGCAGGAAAGATGAATGCGGCCAAGTACAGAGATATCCTGGAAGAAAATCTCTTCCAGACTGCTCTGGACCTCAGACTGGGCCGAAGGTTCACCTTAAGCACACAGCTAAAATAACAAAGGAGCTGCTTCAGAACAACTCTGTGACCATTCTTGACTGGCCCAGCCAGAGCCCTGACCTCAACCCAATTGAGCATCTCTGGAGAGACCTGAAAATGGCTCCACCAACGTTCACCATCCAACCTGACGGAACTGGAGAGGATCTGCAAGGAAGAATGGCAGAGGATCCCCAAATCCAGATGTGAAAAACTTGTTGCATCATTCCCAAGAAGACTCATGGCTGTACTAGCTCAAAAGGAAGGGTGCTTCTACTCAATACTGAGCAAAGGGTCTGAATACTTATGACCATGTGGTATTTCAGTTTTTCTTTTTTAATAAATTTGCAAAAATATCTACATTTCTGTTTTTTTCTGTCAAGATGGGGTGCTGAGTGTACATTAATGAGAAATAGAATGAACTTTTTTGCTTTTAGCAAATGGCTGTAATGAAACAAAGAGTGAAAAATTTAAAGGGGTCTGAATACTTTCCGTACCCACTGTACATGTAGTGTCCCTCCTGATAACCAGCCATGAGGTCCTTATTGTGGTCAGGTTATCTTCTCATACATGTAGTGTCCTCCTGATAACCAGCCATGATGTCCTTATTGTGGTCGGGTTATCTTCTCATACATGTAGTGTCCCTCCTGATAACCCGGGACTACCACTATGCGGTGGTCGGGCCGCTGTGGTCGATAGCTTCTGGCACCCAGAGGTTGCTAGAACAGATGACCTGTGCTGGGTCCAGGTGTAGGACCTGGGCAGGTTGCATACTGAGGACTTATCCAGTGGATAGGTCATCAATAAGAAAATTCAATTTGGGGCAGGAAAACCCCTTTAAAATATCGTTATGTTAATGGAAAAGCCCCTTTATGTCATTAGCTTTATATTATGGCATCATAGGGGCTCCAGGCATTGATGTGAAGACTCCACACACAAGGATTTGCGATGTGCATGGATCCTCTGTGACTTTTATATTTATATTCACTCACCCTTAGGACTGGACATCATTATCAAATCAGTTCGGGTCTGACTCCTGGCAACCTGGCTGATCAGCTGATTGAAGGGATTATGGCGCTCAGTCTCTGTGATGTCACATGATCCTTTTACAACTCTAAGTCTCTCAAGTACATGGAACTGCAATGTAATACCAGGCTCAGCCACTACACATTGTATGGCATTGCAACTGATGTACAATGAAGAGGCTGCAGCACTTAGCTGAATGCTGTGGCCCTTTTAAGAAGCTGATCAGTGGGGGTGCCAGGTGTCAGACCCTCACCAATCTGATAACGATGACGATGGATACGTCATTAAGATAAAAGTCTTGGAAATACCCTTTCAGATGGTTGTACACTTTAGGTGGCTGAACACTGATTTGACAGCTATTACCTCTAACTTTTCCACATACGTGTATACTCGGATAGCTTGACATCCGTCAGGACACCCCTATACACTTTAGATTGTTGGCTGATCCTCCCCAAATCATCAGGGTCAGCTTCATGAATATGTATGACCAGCTTTAGACTACAGTAATAGCTCCTTCATGTATTAATAGGGACAACCTCCTTGTTTTCACTAAATTATAAAAATTCTAGGTTGTAACAAGAAATTTATAATGAAATGTAAATTCACTCCAACACGTTTCTCTAATTATTTCTTGCATTTCAAGACCTCTTAAAATCCATCCATCAAAATAGCGTGAAAATGAGGTAATATTATGTAACTAGCGAGGGATAAGCAGATGGGCTGCTCTCTGGTGCACTGTGAGCTGACCACTAGATGGCAGTATTTCACTACAGTAATTGTGGCTTAGAGCGCAGTAAAATTGGCTTCTGCAAGTGTTTGCCTATTGAGATTTACCATGGCCGGGGGCTACTTGGTAAGAGCTGGTAGATGGTTAAGTGGCACACTATCAAAGTACACAATCTGGCTCTCGACCATTGCTGGAGGATCGGAGTTTAAAGGAATTTAAAGCATATAACAAACACTTAACACATCCGCGCTCTTGTTTGAAATTATCCAGACACGTGTGTATTGTGAGCAGATAAGTGGCGGCTTTATTTTCTCTGCAATTCAAATAGCATTTTGCATTTATATTTCCTGGAAGACGATTTGACTGTAATAATTTCTGGTGTATTTGTCACGCACATCACTGCTGCTAAGTACAGCACAGGTATAATATACCGCAGCTACCAATGCCATGGGATTATATAGGATGGCACCTTGTAGGAGATTTATCAGTACTGTCATACATTTATGCAGCGACAAAAATAGAGAAAATTGCACCAAATTATGCAAAATGCCACCTTTGGTATAATAACTGGTGCAACTCGCCATGCATGTAGACCCTGTTCTCTTCCTTATGGCACCTGCTGGCTGCTGGATATACAGTATACACCAAAAGTTTGTGCCAAAAATGGCACCAGACACAGGCCTGTAGGTGTATTGTACTCCAAGCATTGTTGTCAGGGCAGGTTTATGGAACTCTGATCAACTAGAAAAGTAGAACCATATAATACCGCCTTATACAGCATACATACATTATTGCTATCCACTTAATAATGCAATTAAAGTCCCTGAGAACACTACCATACACTGCTAAATAATAGTGGTTAGTGAGAAAGTATATGTATATATAATACTGTACATCTGATTAGTAAGCCAGAGGTACTGACCAATGCAGACATTGCGGCAGCAGGCCGGGCTGATCAAAAAGTCTATGGTGATCAAAGAAATATTCTGACATCACAAGTGAGAGGTTGCAGGAGGTAACTTGCGGGGTCAGAGATACATAAAAAGCCGTGTGGCAGAGAACCCGGTGGTCAGATTCCTTGAAGCTAAAGTGATCTCTGTCCCAGACTTAAACATCCGGGTCTGTAAGTTATTCTGCTTTTATTTTACATTGTTTGCATGTATTTGTCTTCTTTATTCCATCCTTTTATTGTAAAGCACTGTACCTTTTTTTAAATGTATATTAAATCTAAAATTTTATAAGATTGCCCTTTGCTCTAATGATCCCCCTCTTCCAAAGAGTGAATATCGCTAGCGTGGGTGTGGTGTGGGCATACTGGAGTCTCATCATACCGTAAGTGGCGAGGGGTGGCAGCTTTGTGTGGATGCATGAGTGCACCTCAGTCCTGTGTAGCCTGGTGTGATAGGTGAGTTGGAAAGGAGTGTGGAAGCGGAGTGCCCCTTTTATGATTGCATCTAGGATCAAATGTCTGTGTGTGGTGAGAAGATGAACGGATAATCCGCAGAATTGATATACAGTGAGTGGCTGTATCTGTGGGTGTGACCTCTGATCCCTGACATGGTTTTATGCTTAAAGGGGTATTCCCATCTCAAGGATCCTATCCATACTGTTAGCTTATGTAAATTCAAGAGTTCTCATAAATACATTGCTTTAGCAATGCTGCTTTGTTTGCCTTTTATATTTGATTATTCCTCCCATTGTTTACACATTGTTTCCATGGAGCACAGCCTATGTGATAAGCAGGACAACGATGTCAGTCACTGCTCTCTGGGGGGGCTGAGTGCTCTCACTGTTATGTACAGCTAATTGCAGTTTGTTGACAAAGGATCCGGGAGCCATGTCTGATATCTCTCTATGTAGCACAACAATAACACTGAGTCCATTCTCTAGAAGCATGGTAAGTGTTCTATACAAACCTGTGTAATGTAATATACATTTACTGTGCATATTATTTGATCTCCATTTATATTAGGTTTCTAGTAATTATAATAAAGGCAAATTCTATGTTGTGATATTTCATAGTGCCCTGTTCATCAACCAGTCAAAGTTGCCTCCCCCCAGCTTGCTGAAGAATACAGGATGTGAAAAGAAGAGATAGCAGGCAAAGCTGCTGAGACAGGGAGATGGGAAAACCCCTTTAATTTTAATTTAGGATATTCCATGGGTGGGCCCTAGGAAATGGAAGCTGTACACAATTTGCCACCTTCCTTGGTTGCTGCATAGTGCCATTGTTTGGCACCATATTAAGGATCTTGGAGGTTGTATACAGCTATAGTGTGGTCAGATGTATATTGGCCAAACCACCAGATTTCATCTGGACTGGCTGACTGTCTAATGTGTATGGAGTCCACCCAACTCAGTGAAGGATAGATATGTTGGAGGCAAACCACCCCTAGAGTTGTCTTGGTTTAGGCTAATTTCACATCTGTTGGAGACTCCATTGCAGTTTAAAATTACAGACCCCCCGCGGATCCCATTATAGTCAGTGGGGACACCATTGGCGTCCAGTTTTAAGTGGTCTGTGTCTGTGTCCAGAAGCCTTATAGGGCCCATAAGGTGCCTCTTCCCAATATAATGAGACATTTTGGTTGGGGGGCCTAGTATATTTTGCACTGGGCACAGGAGCTTCATGTTCCTCATCTGGTCGGGAATGAGGGTTTGCCAGGCAGGTATCTCATACAGTCATATGAAAAAGTTTGGGCACCCCTATTAATCTTAATCATTTTTAGTTCTAAATATTTGGGTGTTTGCAACAGCCATTTCAATTTGATATATCTAATAACTGATGGACACAGTAATATTTCAGGATTGAAATGAGGTTTATTGTACTAACAGAAAATGTGCAATATGCATTAAACCAAAATTTGACCGGTGCAAAAATTTGGGTACCCTTATCATTTTATTGATTTGAATACTCCTAACTACTTTTTACTGACTTACTGAAGCACAAAATTGGTTTTGTAACCTCACTGAGCTTAGAACTTCATAGCCAGGTGTATCCAATCATGAGAAAAGGTATTTAAGGTGGCCAATTGCAAGTTGTTCTCCTATTTGAATCTCCTCTGAAGAGTGGCATCATCAACATAGTTGTTCAGGGGAAGGATACAAAAAGTTGTCCCAGAGATTTAACCTGTCAGTTTCCACTGTGAGGAACATAGTAAGGAAATGGAAGACCACAGGGACAGTTCTTGTTAAGCCCAAAAGTGGCAGGCCAAGAAAAATATCAGAAAGGCAGAGAAGAAGAATGGTGAGAACAGTCAAGGACAATCCACAGACCACCTCCAAAGAGCTGCAGCATCATCTTGCTGCAGATGGTGTCACTGTGCATCGGTCAACAATACAGCACACTTTGCACAAGGAGAAGCTGTATGGGAGAGTGATGCGAAAGAAGCCGTTTCTGAAAGCACGCCACAAACAGAGTCGCCTGAGGTATGCAAAAGCACATTTGGACAAGCCAGCTTCATTTTGGAAGAAGGTCCTGTGGACTGATGAAACAAAGATTGAGTTGTTTGGTCATACAAAAAGGCGTTATGCATGGCGTCAAAAAAACACAGCATTCCAAGAAAAACACTTGCTACCCTCTGTAAAATTTGGTGGAGGTTCCATCATGCTTTGGGGCTGTGTGGCCAATGCCGGCACCGGGAATCTTGTTAAAGTTGAGGGTCGCATGGATTCAACTCAGTATCAGCAGATTCTTGAGAATAATGTACAAGAATCAGTGACGAATTTGAAGTTACGCCGGGGATGGATATTTCAGCAAGACAATGATCCAAAACACAGCTCCAAATCTACTCAGGAATTCATGCAGAGGAACAATTACAATGTTCTGGAATGGCCATCCCAGTCCCCAGACCTGAATATCATTGAACATCTGTGGGATAATTTGAAGCGGGCTGTCCATGCTCGGCGACCATCAAACTTAACTGAACTGGAATTGTTTTGTAAAGAGGAATGGTCAAAAATACCTTCATCCAGGATCCAGGAACTGATTAAAAGCTACAGGAAGCGACTAGAGGCTGTTATTTTTGCAAAAGGAGGATCTACTGAATATTAATGTCACTTTTCTGTTGAGGTGCCCATACTTTTGCATAATTTTGGTTTAATGCATATTGCACATTTTCTGTTAGTACAATAAACCTCATTTCAATCCTGAAATATTACTGTGTCCATCAGTTATTAGATATATCAAATTGAAATGGCTGTTGCAAACACCCAAATATTTAGAACTAAAAATGATTAAGATTAATAGGGGTGCCCAAACTTTTTCATATGACTGTATGTATGGCCAACTCTCATCCTGCTGGTGCTCTTTTTACTTTTTTTTCTGATATGTTTACAAAAACTTTTTTGATTATACTCAATTAAGCTATAAAAAAAATCTCATTTCCACAATGGTGCAAATTTATCAATATATTACACATGATATGTATGAATCCCTGTGTACATGTATCAAAGGCAAAGTAATGTAGAGTGAGAGCTTTTCATTTGGCTCAGCGCTGTGACCATTGTGGCCACTAGATGGCAGCACGTGTAAAAGCTGCAACAGTTCAGCATTTATCTTATTTACACGGGTAGACATGTAAAATAAAACTAAGCACAGAGAAGAATAAAAAGCATAAAATACACAAAATCTAACTTAATGATGTCAGTACTCAATTTTTTTTTTTTTTTTTTTACAAAAATAGTTTATTAATCAAAGTCACATATAAAACTTACATACATTTCACAAAGAAAATCCAAGATTTACATACATTTTACATTGAATTTCAAAACAAGCAAAATAACATCCAATGATGTACAAGAAGTGAAACTATAAAATGATACCTTACATTGCTACTAAGTGTTTCCACTTTTTGGCTTTCCAAATTCCCTCTGCATCAGACCCTGACCTTCTACATTCTAACTGATACAGAAAATACATCTTGCTCAAGAACAATCTTACACAGTCGTTTTCAGACAATGACTCGTGCTTGAAGAGCAGGAGGTTCCTGGCATCCCACATAGTGTCTCGAAGCAAGATAGAACAAATCCACATAAAGCGGTGTTTGGCAGACGTTGTTAGACCCAAACCAAATGTGAAGGAAAAATAAGATATATTCGAAATGCCTGTAAGTTCTGTAAACAACCGATTTAAGTGATTGGAAACATTTTTGGTAAATTGACACTCCCAAAAAAGATGATAGGGGAGCTCTGAGGTGTAGGGAATACATTGAAGAGACCCCAGTACCTTGTTCTCATGAATAGCCAAAATCCTAGAGGTCTGACCCCCCTGTTCATAATGCTATGACATATCCTTCTTCTCAAGGTGTACTGTTCTTCCTTAGAGTGACCACCAGGTGGTATAGGGAGTGTTACAGGCACAGTGCTCCCTGGGAAAGATGTATGCAAATGAGCTCTACTCCAGAATACTAGCACTCTAGTGCCACCTACTGGAGGTAGCTACAGTGTGAGCCAATAAAGGAGCCATTGAAAGGCATTAAAACATAACAGAAGATTTTAGCTACATCAAAGGCACCTGCTGTGGACTGACAAGAGCAAGAACCCTTAGACCACGATCTACAGATATATGACGACTTTAAGATTTTTTTTTTTTTTCAAACTTGTGGCTTTTTGTTAAGGGGGTAAAATGTAAATAAAACTATATAAATTTGGTATCCCCGGAATCATACCGAAACAGAATACAGGTGACATGTCATTCGGCTGCAGAGTCAACGCCATAAAAACGAAGCCCGTAAGAAAGTCGCCCAAATGCACTTTTTCTTCAAATCCACCCCATTCTGAATTTTTTTTCCAGCTTCCCAGTACATTGTACAGAATAATAAATGGAAGAATAATTTGTCCCGCAAACATTAAGCCCTGATATGGCTCTGGGAATGGAAAATTAAAAAAGTTATGGGGTTTGGGAGGCGGGGAGTCAAAAACGAAAAAATTTCACCAGTTGGAAGGGGTTAAACAATTGCATCAAAAAGTCTTTAAAAATATATTTAACACAAAAAATGTGGTTTACAAAATAGATGATATTCTGGTATTCTGTAGCTGGATGTGTTTTAAGCCGCACAATAAAGTAACACACAATGGTTTTAACCAGCGCACACAATCCACACAAACACACAGGGAAAATAACAAGCACAAATCCCGAAGCCACGCTCATTGTGCACGCAGCGCTCTGTCATTACACATCCATCACACCGCTGTCTAGGCGATTAACTCAGGGCCTCAAACTGTGTTATTACCCGCACCCCGGGAAGCAGAGGAGCTCAAATTAAGGACCATTTTGCACAGTTTTGTTATCGAGAGATGCTCAAAAAAAAATTCTTTACAGTCTGTGATCAGCGAAGAGGAGAATGCAGCAAGGAGAATCCGCCACCAGTCCACCTGTCATTACTGTGCGAGACCTTAATGGTTTCCAGTTGATGGATTCTGTTGAATAAATGTCAATAGGGATTCAGGGCAGACATTTGCTTTAAGTGTCTGTCCGTAAGATCTAACAATTGTATAACGCCGGAGGCTCCGTCTCTTCTGAAATCCTGAACTACCTACTGCGCTATCACTGATCTTCATCACATTGTAGCGCTAAATGGATTTACGCTATAAAATTAGAGGCTTCTTTGTCATTCCGCTACCTAGCCTTGTAAAGTAGAACCCCGCTGTATATATTGCTGGCATGTATATACACAGGGCTAATTCTAGCTTATCTGCTGCCCGAGGCAAAAATTAAAATGGCACCCCCCCATCCTGGTCAGAATGTTCCCTCCACTAGGAAAGAATAAGCGTCCTGCACATTCTTTGCACGGATTCCGGAAGTGCGCAACCGCAGAACCCGCAGCGTGAACCACCCCGCCGATAAGCCCCATTCGTCAGCGAGTAAAAGGAGGGCAGCAAAGGGGCCGGAAAGCGGAGAGGCATCTAGGTGTGCCTCAATTTCTCTTCATTGTTGGGCCCTAAAAGTCTCCCCATAAGTAATAGGTCCCCACATTTGATAATAGTCCCCCCCACATAGTGCCCCAATAGATAACAGTCCTCCCCCTACATAACTAATAGTATTACATATGTGGGGGGCTATTACCTGAAGGGGCACTATAAACTAAGTGGGGGAACTATTACTGTAATAGCCCCATAATAGTGCGCCATAATAATAACCCACCACAAAAGTAATGCTATTACCTATGAGGGAGGGGCACTAATACTGTAATAGTGTCCTAATAGTTCCCAATATCATTAATGCTTTTAACTGTTGGGGGCACTATTATAATTTGACTGGAAAACCCCTTTAACTGGAATGTACGTATACCTTTAAATGCAAAATTCAGTTTTTCTGATACAGAGTAAAAAGCTACATTTCTTTTTATCTATATGTATCTATTTATTTTGCTTACTTCTATAGCGCCAAAATATACCGCAGCGCGTTACAGAGATTGTCATCACTATCTACAGTATTTATTTGAATATAGATATTACATAGACAGATAGAATATGCTTAAAATTTCAATTAAAAAAAACTTTCATTGTCCAAGAGTCACAATACACATGTAAAAAGTTCGGGTAAAATAAAATTTTACATAAAAAAAGTAAAATAAATAAAAATTGTCGAATTTCCCTGCAGTACTATTTTTGGCCACACGGTGCGCTGTTAATAATTATATACATCCATACACAGCACAAAGGACTCTGACAGACAAAGCACAATTCAATGTAGCACCACATACTGGTATAAGTGTATTGTATTGGAAGGTAAAATGAACAGAATTCAAGGGAAATTTGGGACATTTTATGCCTTTCAGAAATCTGCTTTCACTGCTCAGAGGCTGGAGGTGACTTTTCTATATATTCACTGCAATCCTTTTTCCATTTTTTTAAATTATTTATGGAAATACAATTTTTTTTTCAAAGTACACTGTGTAAAGAAAACCGTCCCCAATTTCTAACCTACAGTCATGGCCAAAAGTTTTGAGAATGACACAAATATTATATTTTCACATGATCTGCTGCCCTCTGGTTTTTATGTGTGTTTGTCAGATGTTTTTATCACATACAGAAATAGAATTGCATTCATATTATGAGTAACAGAAGCTTATATTGACAGTTAGAATGAGTTAATGCAGCAAGTCAATATTTGCAGTGTTGACCCTTCTTCTTCAGGACCTCTGCAATTCTCCCTGGCATGCTCTCAATCAACTTCTGGACCAAATCCTGACTGATAGCAGTCCATTCTTGCAGAATCAATGCTTTAATTTTGTCTGAATTTGTTGGTTTTTGTTTGTCCACCCTTTCTCTTGATGATTGACCACAAGTTCTCAATGGGATTAAGATCTGGGGAGTTTCCAGGCCATGGACCCAAAATCTCTATGTTTTGTTCCCTGAGCCATTTAGTTATCACCTTTGCTTTATGGCAAGGTGCTCCATCATGCTGGAAAAGGCATTGTTGAGCACCAAACTGCTCTTGGACGGTTGGGAGAAGTTGCTCTTGGAGGACATTCTGGTACCATTCTTTATTCATGGCTGTGTTTTTAGGCAAGACTGTGAGAGAGCCGATTCCCTTGGCTGAGAAGCAACCCCACACATGAATGGTTTCAGGATGCTTTACAGTTGGCATGAGACAAGACTGGTGGTAGCGCTCACCTCTTCTTCTCCGAATAAGCTGTTTTCCAGATGTTCTAAACAATCGAAAAGGGGATTCATCAGAGAAAATGACTTTACCCCAGTCCTCAGCAGTCCACTCCCTGTACCTTTTGCAGAATATCAGTCTGTCCCTGATGTTTTTTCTGGAGAGAAGTGGCTTCTTTGCTGCCCTCCTTGAGACCAGGCCTTGCTCCAAGAGTCTCCGCCTCACAGTGCGTGCAGATGCACTCACACCAGCCTGCTGCCATTCCTCAGCAAGCTCTGCACTGCTGGTAGCCCGATCCCGCAGCTGAAACACTTTTAAGAGACGGTCCTGCCGCTTGCTGGTCTTTCTTGGGCGCCCTGGAGCCTTTTTGGCACCAATGGAACCTCTCTCCTTGCAGTTCTTGATGATGCGATAGATTGTTGACTGAGGTGCAATCTTTCTAGCTGCAATACTCTTCCCAGTTAGGCCATTTTTGTGCAGTGCAATGATGACTGCACGTGTTTCTTTAGAGATAACCATGGTTAACAGAAGAGAAACAATGATGGCAAGCACCAGCCTCCTTTTAAAGTGTCCAGTGGTGTCATTCTTACTTAATCATGACAGATTGATCTCCAGCCCTGTCCTAATCAACACCCACACCTGTGTTAATGAAGCAATCACTGAAACGATGTTAGGTGGTCCTTTTAAGGCAGGGCTGCAATGATGTTGAAATGTGTTTTGGGGGATAAAGTTCATTTTCTAGGCAAATATTGACTTTGCAAGTAATTGCTGTTAAGCTGATCACTCTTTATAACATTCTGGAGTATATGCAAATTGCCATTAGAAAAACTGAAGCAGTAGACTTTGTAAAAATTAATATTTGTATCATTCTCAAAACTTTTGGCCATGACTGTACAAAGCATCGGGATTTGGATATTTTATTTTAATCACAAAGATATTCAGTGCCCATTATCTGGTAAAATCCAAATATAAAAACACAAAAATAAAATAAAAATCCCTCAGGAACCAAGTGCTTATTGTGTACATGAGATAAATCTGACATTATTAAATGTGAAGGACGGATAGTGGTAGGGTTGGGGGAGGGGAACACTCTGGATGATAGAATTAATGTGAGGAGATGAAATTGACAGTGGACTGACTAATGTAGTGGGGACCGGACTGACTAATGTAGTGGGGACCGGACTGAATGGCTTTATTTATTCACAAGTCTATTACACACATCACATGTGACTGCGATCACAGCTACAAACAGCCCTCTAATCCACAATCCTGCCATCTTTTTTTTTTTGCAGCTTCAACCCCTTCCTCCCTCCCTCTTTACAGATCAGATGTCTCCCTCTGCTGCTCTTCCTCCTCTTTCATAAAGGCACACAAAGAGATACTGCAGCTGCATCATCTTCATCCCCCTCCCTCTTTACAGATCAGATGTCTCCCTCTGCTGCTCTTCCTTGCCTGTCATAGAGGCACATGTAATGATACTGCAGCTGCACTGCCATCCTCTCCCTCCTTTTTTATAAATCAGATGTCTGCCTCTGCTGCCCTTTCTCCCCTCTCATAGAGACACACACTGATACTGCAGCTACATCTCCTTCCTCCCCTTCTTTTTTATAAATCAGATGTCTCTCTCTGTTGCTATTTCTTCCCTTTAATACAGGCACACACACACTGATACTGCAGCTACATCTCCTTCCTCCCCTTCTTTTTTATAAATCAGATGTCTCTCTCTGTTGCTATTTCTCCCCTTTTATACAGGCGCACACACACTGATACTGCAGCTACATCTCCTTCCTCCCCTTCTTTTTTATAAATCAAATGTCTCCCACTGCTGCTCTCTCACCTCTCATACACATACACTGATACTGCAGCTACATCCCCTTCCGCTTTACAATTCAGATATCTCCCTCTGCTGCTATTTCTCCCCTTTTATAGAGGCACACACACGGATACTGCAGCTACATCCCCTTCCTCCCACTCCTTTATATAAGTCAGATGTCATTCCCTGCTGCTCTTCCTCCCATCTCATATAGGTACACACTGATACTGCAGCTGTATCCTCTTCCTCCCCCTCTTTTTTATGTCTCCTCCCCTCTCATAAAGGCACACATTGATACTGCAGCTGCACCCTCTTTGTCACCCTTCTTTATTTATTTTTTATAAATCAGATGTCTCCTTCTTCTACTCTCTCATTGAGGCACACACTGATACTGCAGCTACATCCCCTTCCTCCCCCTCCTTTTTATAAGTCAGATGTCACCCCCTGCTGCTCTTCCTCCCATCTCATAAAGGCACACACAGATACTGCAGCTGTATCCTCTTCCTCCCCCCTCCTTTTTTTTTATAAATCAGATGTCTCCCTCTGCTGCTCTTTCTCCCCTCTCATATAGGCTTCAGTAAGATGAGGAAGATGCCACCACTTCTGATGAAGAACATTAGAAATGTTCTTGCATTCACATGTATTGTCTATTTATTCAAGAGCAATAGTAATGAAAAGTACAAAAACTAAAATAAGAAAAAAAAATCACAAGACTATTAAAGGGGAGGTTCACGAAAATGTCATTGGTCGGGTTCTGTGCCTTGTGACCACACCGAGTCAGAACAGAAAGGAGCATGGTGTATGGAGAAGCAATCATGGAGTACTACAGGAACGGACCCCAGCAATGACATCCTCTGACTTGTCACAAGATATATAAAAGTACGGGGGTTGTACAAAATAGAAAAACATGGCTTTTTTTGGGTAGAAACAGTGCCACCTCTGTCCGCAGGTAGTTTGTAGTGTTGCAGCTAGTCACTTTCACTATCTCAGGAAAGAAGCAATTATAATGGTAAATTTTCTCAGCGGAAAACAAAGAGGAATTCATTTTTATTTTCTGCCGTCCGTTTTCTGGTCGCAGTTTTCGGCTGCTGATTAGGCCCAGATGAATGCGGATAACCAGCAGGGAGAGCCGAGCTGCAGAATCCATGGCTGAATAGGCCACGGCATCCATGGCAAGATCGAGCAATATGCTTATTTTTTCAGTGCCTTGCTGCGATCTCTGCCGGAGGCAGAATTTGGGCGTAATCTGCCGCAGATTCGGCGGCAGTATCTGCGGCAAATTCCATCTTGTAAACTCATCCTAAGGGGCCGTTCACATGACGGAAAATGAAAAATAATTCCTCTTCATTTTCCATCCTCCGGCTCGCGGATGTCTCAGCTCTCTGACGCTGATTAGGCCCAAATGAATGGGGATTCTCGAGCTGCGGACGAGGCGACTAAATCAGCTGCGGCATCCGCAGCAAGATCAAGCAGGATGCGATCTTTGCCTCCCATTGAATCTGGGGGCAATCTGCCCCCCAATCAGCACTAAAATCCTACAGGTTAACAATCTCTAATTATCTAATCCTGTCCAACCCCTTTATGGGTATTTCACATGGTGGAAAATATGGACAGATTCAAGGTACCTCCACCTCAGATTCCCCTCCAATTTTCACCCATCTGACTTCCTGCCATGACTTTTACTCGCAGATTAGACTCGGATGAATGATGCTGATCAGCGTTGTGTCTCGTGCAGCAGGTTCTGCAGCAAGGTCGAGCAGGACACTTATTTTTTCTGCGACCTGAAACAGTCTCTGTCTTCCATTGATTACAAAGTTAGGCAGATTCAGGGCAGAATTTGGCGCTCATTATGAGGCGGAATCCATCTCACAATCAGCGCCAAATTACCCTGTGTGAACATACCCTAAAGGTGACACAGAGAGCAGAATATTATCATCTCTTTACATCGTGCTATGGGTACTGACAGCATTTCCACCATGGCCGATCAAGCAGTATGTGTCAGCTGCCACCATCATAAAGACTATAGCGGCTGCCCTGAGTGACAGCAATCACATCAAGGTGACTAATGGCTTATGCTGCTGTATGGAAGGATAAATCCCTAACACGCTGTGTATCCCTGCTCCTCCCTTTGTTGTCCGGGCTCTGCTTCTTGGCAGCTGTGCCGCAATCCCCGTTTCTGAAATAAAATCCATCACTTATCTCTGCATCAAAACTGAGACTCCGGGATCAGCAGCTTCCAAAGTGCAGCTAAAATGGTGTCATGTAATAGAAACACCTATACAATATGTAATCCAACATCTGTTTCAGTGCATTAAATACAGTGCAAAAAAACAGATGACAAATAGATTATTCTGTGCCGCAGTCTTAAAGGGATGATGCAATTAAATGCAAATCAGTGCGTGCAGCTTTAAGCAAAACCTATTCCAGTAAACCTATTAAACTCTTTCACTGCCAGCTCCTAGGGATGTGAGATGAGAGGTATATATGTGTGATTATATACAGTTAGTTGTCACATGAAGCCCATATTCACATTATTAACACTCACTGTAAAATTAATCATTTAACACCCCAATTTCACAGTGTTATAGGGGATGATAATGTATATTTAATGTGAAGGTATCATCGGAAAATTACACATTATTTCAGCCAGGTTTTTCATATGCCTATAGCCATATAAAAATCCTAAATACAGTAGTGTTCACACTAGAACAGTCAAAATAAGCTGACACTGTTTTCCGTGGCTTGGTTGTTGGCTTTGCTGTGTAGACTGGGGCCAGGCCAGCAGAGTCATTTCATTATCATTAGAAAGCTGAAGATTTAATGACAGGTCTGTTGAATTACTGAAGGATGGAGATGGGAGAATTTGTTTGGTGAATATTCGTAAGGTTTGACAATCAGTTTAGTTTCAGTCTGAACCCAAAATGTTATTATATTCTGACGTCTCTAGGGTATAATAAGGGGAGGTGAGGAAACATAATAATCACTGATACTCACCTTCCCTCTCTTGGGCTCGCTTGCAGTGCCCGATGCCAATTTGTAGGCATCTTTGGTAGTATTCTGGCTTCCTGGGTGATGTGGGGAGCTTGAGCCAAAGTGTCATGATGTCATAGCATCCCACATGACCACTGAGGCCTGTGATACATCCTACAGCTTACTTCACCCAGAAGACTGGAAGTGGACTGAAGGAGCTCAGGAAAAGGGAAGGAAGGTGAATATTGATGCTTATTATTTTGTCAGCCCCTCCCCTGAGGGTCCACTTATTATACTCTGGGGTCTGAAGAGCCTGGGACCCAGACTAGTTATACTAGGACAACGTCAAACATTTGTAGTGAGATTTTCTCACACCAAGGACTCAGGGCACAAGTAAAGTCAGCATCTGCCATATAGGCGTTCAACCTCAACACCCACTCCGGTGAGTTTTTGGCATGTGGGAGGAAACTGGAGTACTCAGGGGAAACCAACGCAGAACATACAAACTCCATGCAGATGTTGTCCTTAGTCAGATTCAAACCCAGAACCCTTGAGCTGCAAACACTGCTAACCACTGACATACTATATACACAGATATCCAGTTCACCTGCCCTTCTGTCCGAATGACAGAATATGGCGCCCTTAAGCTAATTCTTTATTTCACAAAAAAATTATTCATTTATTCATTGGGTGCTACTTAGGCCTCATTTTGGAAAGATTGTAAAAAACACACCAAATTCTAAAGCGCTGCACAATATATTGAGTAATGGGGCTTTCAGTATGAAGCCATTATTCATTCTTTGGCTTTGAACTGTCCGTTGTAAACCCTTTGTAGAGCATGATATGTACTGTCTGAAGTATTACATTACAAAATAAAAATTCTGGACTTCTTTTCTTAGAACCCTCTGTTGTGTTGTCCCTCTGTTGTTCTTCCTGGAAATCTGTGAATGAATTTACATTTGACTGTTGCCGTTCTCCTTGTCAGTGAGGCATTTCCTTACATTCTCTTACACTGTCAAATCATTGAAGACAAGGCTGATCTTCCAGGAAGAATAACAGAGGCCAGACATAACTTAGACTTTACATGTAAGTAAAAATACTTCTTTACTACTTTATCAAAACAGATATGACAGGAAGGTTGACTGTTTTTGTAGTGTAGAATATCTTCCTAACATTTGGATGTCAATCCGTTTTACATGTGTTAAAAATGGATCCATTGATTTCAATTGGGTCCGTGTATGTGGCAAAACAGCCCATAGCAGCCAATCACAGCGCAGCTTTCATTTTTCAGGAGCAGAAAACAAAATGAAAGCCGCTCAGTGATTGGTTTGCTATGGGCAACTAACACATTTTTAGATCATTTTAATAAATTTGCCCCATTCAGTCACAAAGGGGCGTATTTATGAAGAATGGTGTTATTAAATCCAGCCTTCATAGCCCCCGAGTCAGCAGAGGGTGCACCTCATAAGGCACAAGGCACACACCTCCTCATGAATGAGGCACATGCACACTCAGACGTTCTAACTGCCGAGATAGAAATGTATGCCAGCTCATAGCTGGCGTACATTACCTGCATCATCTATGCCAGATGATGTGGCGCCGATGATTTCTCGACCTTTACACCCTCACAACACCCTCTTTTTCAGAAAGTGTCAAGGGCGGTGCAGAAATAAAAAAGTCGCAATTTGTTGTGCAGAAAACTTGATTTCACAAAAAATTGTGACTTTTTAGAAAACTGTCGAACAAGGCAAATAAAAAGGCTGTCATATAGGGGTTATTCACTGACGTACCTTGATAGATTGATAGATAGATAGATAGATAGATAGATAGATGGATAGATGGATAGATAGATAGATAGATATGGACAGATATGAGATAGATAGATAGATAGATAGATAGATAGATAGATAGATAGATAGATAGATAAATAGATATGAGATAGATTGATATGAGATAGATAGATAGATAGACCAGATTGAGGAGCCATATAGATAGATAAAAGATATATAGATAGATAGATATGATAGCTAGATAGATATTAGATAGATAAATAGATAGATAGATGATAGATAGATATGAGAGATAGATAGATATGAGATAGATAGATTACATAGATAGATAGATAGGCAGACAGTATAAACATGAGAGGTGTGAATAAGGCCTTAGTGTGTTTTTCTTGGCGCTGCATTTCTCTGCCTCTGTCCCTGCATGAACTCAGCTGAATATTCCAGAGATAACATAAAAATCAATATCAGCCCGATCATAGCCGTATAATGAAGTATATTCCGAGCGTCCTCCTACAAATATAACTAAACTATACAAAGAATTTATGCAATCCCGGCCCTGCTTATAAATCATCCCAGATCGATATTACATTCCCATATGAAGAACGGGCTCGCCCTAATTACCTCTGCCCCGCCGGGAGATATTTGTCTCTTTTTAGAGCATTTTTATTTATTAGACTTTAGTTTATTAGATGCACCAGTAATTAATTTCCCACTAATTGCTAATCCGCCGCATTCCCCATTATTTCTACTGCTATGATATTAGCAGATTGGATTTCGACTGGCGACGGGTAATTAATAAATGCGCGGTGGATATTAATTTGTCCTCCTGTCCCGCCCGCTCTGCCCTTTCTCTCCTTGCTGGGATGTCTCGGAGTGTGCCCGCTGCAGTCTGCGCTGATGTATTTCCTTTATCACATTACTCGCTACCACCACTGCTGGGTGTCTGTTTCACCAAGTACTTTAAAAATGTCACCACTAATGGGCTGCAATCCCACCGAGCCCTGCGTTTACCGGGGATTTTTACATCACAATGAAAAACACAGTTTCACTGTGAAATCCCATTCACTTCGGTGGTAATGATGAGAAAATGCGTCTGCTAAAGGATAGGCCAGAATAACGCAATGAGCGGGTTCTCGCTGGCTTTGGAATGACAAGCGTCAGTGATACGGTACATCTCTTCAGGCTGTGCGCCACATGTACGCCACTGGAGACTGTGTCGCAGAAACCGCCGCTTTCAATTTTAGAACAGCGGATACACACGGACACTGGCAGACCTCATTGACTATAATTGTGTTCATGTGTATCCACTGTTTAAGCAGTCCGACTCTCCATCATTTGGGTCCCCCGGCAGACCCAAACAACAGAGACCATGACACTAGCTTGAACCTGGCCTCATAAGCTTAGGTTAGGTTCATTTTGGTGCAGTTTTTGGCTTTCTTTACATTGGACCTAAGTCATACCTCCCAACTTTCAAAGGACAGAAAGAGGGACAAAATATGCAGCGCGCTATGTGCGCCACGGCAAATTTAGCTCCACCCACTTTTACATTGACTCCGCCCATTCTCTTCTATTTTTCCATGTGCCCCCACACAGTATAATGCTCCTACAATCACCCTAACATTATATGCCCCCACATTATAATGTTCTCCTCCAATTGCCCCACAGTATTAAGTCCTTGTCCTCGTGCCTCAGTTTAAACTGGCGGAAACTAGAGGGGGACATTAAACTATGGGGCAGCTGGAGGGTGACATTAAACAGTGGGGGTAGTTGGTGGGGGACATTAAACTATGGGGCAGCTGGAGGCAGACATATCCCCCTTCAGCTACCCCCCACGGTTTAATGTCCGCTTTCAGTTGCCCCCAGTTTAATGTCACCCTCCATCTGCCCCTAGTTTAATGTCCCCCTTTATCTGCCACCATCTTAATGTCCCCCCTTCATCTGCCACCAATTTAATGTCCCCCCTTCATCTGTCACCAGCTTAATGTCACCAATTTAATGTCCCCCTTCATCTGTCACCAGCTTAATGCCCCCCTTCATCTGCCACCAGTTTAATTGTCCTCTCCATCTACCACCAATTTAATGTCCCCCTTTATCTGCCACCAGCTTAATGCCCCCCTTCACCTGCCTTCAGTTTAATTGCCCATTCATCTGCCACCAGTTTAATTGCCCCCTCAATCTACCACCAATTTAATGTCTCCCTTTATCTGCCACCAGTTTAATTGCCCCCTTCAAGTGTCTTCAGTTTAATTGCCCCCTTCAAGTGCCTTCAGTTTAATTGCCCGTTCATCTGCCTTCAGTTTAACTGCCCCCTACATCTGCCCCCAGTTCCCCCCTCTTGGTCACACATGCTGTCTCTTCTATCCTCATCTTTGATCACTCTCATTCCCTGCAGCTTCCTCTGTGTAACATCACACTGTCCAGCAGTATCCAGAATAGCTCCGCCCACACAAGAGTCTGATCACATGGTCATGACGTCATCAAAGGTCCTTTAGCCACTAGGATTTAGCATCTACCATTTAGCCTTTACCCTACCCTAATAAAGTTTGTTAATAGCAAAACACTTCAGGGGCCTAGCGGGACAAACTGTAAGCTATGCGGGACCGCGGGACAGCAGTGTAAAATCGGGACTGTCCCGCCAGATGCGGGACGGTTGGGAGCTATGTCTAAGTGAATATAACTGGAAGCTTTAGGCCTATTCACACCACTATAATTTTGATCTGCCATTGCGGATCCACAATGGAGGATCAAAGTACGGATACGTGAATTTCTATGGGCCCAGACACCCGACCGCACTTTTTGCAGCCGCGTGTCTGTGCATATCCAAGGATCACAAATTATGAAGATGTCCTAATTTTGCTTGATTTTGCTACACAGACAAGAATAGGGGATCGTACAAGTCTTTTTGTCAAGTTTTTAAAAACCACTCTGGTCATGTGAAGGAGACCTCAGGGCTTACGCTAGGTTCACACCTGCGTTCGGGTTTCCATTCGGGGGGTCCGCTTGGGAACACCCAAACGAAAACCTAATCCGCTTAAAAAAAGTGGTTACTCGCGGAAACCCGCGGACCCCGTAGACTGTTGTGAAACCAGCCTTAGGCTATACTGCAGATGTTCTGTTGTAGTGTATGGGATGTTATGAAGCTATTACAGGAGCATAGTTACACTAGGATAATCCCAGCAAATTCACCCCAAGCTCAGACCACACAATGCTCAGAAAAAAATAGCAAAAATCTCCAGAGTTACATCTAAGACTCTGCAGGTCTCAGTTATCAGGTTAAATGTTCAAGGTCATAAAAGCACAATTAGAAAAAGACTGAACCAGTAAGTCGGGAAAAACATCTTCTTTCTAGAAGGAACATGGCAGCAGGGCTTATGTTTGCATGTGAACAAACCACACGACTTCTGGAACAATGTCTAGGACAGAAACGAATAGCCACAATCCTCAATGAACTGAAGCAACAATGTAAAGAAGACTGGGCTAAAATCCCCCCCCCCAAATGATAGGGGAGACTGATAAAGTCGAAAACATAAAACCCTTCCTGCAAGTTATTGCCGCTGGGGTGCAGTTTTTCAAACATGGCACCACTACATCTAGTATGTACTTACAGCAGTGATACTACATCTAGTATGTACATACAACAGTGATACTACATCTAGTATGTACATAAAGCAGTGATACTACCTCTAGTATGTACATACAGCATTGATACTACATCTAGTATGTACAGACAGCAGTGATACTACATCTAGTATGTACATACAGCAGTGATACTACCTCTAGTATGTACATACAGCAGTGATATTACATCTAGTATGTACACACAGCAGTGATACTACCTCTAGTATGTACATACAGCAGTGATACTACCTCTAGTATGTACATACAGCAGTGATACTACTTCTAGTATGTACTTACAGCAGCGATACTACCTCTAGTATGTACATACAGCAGTGATACTACCTCTAGTATGTACATACAGCAGTGATACTACCTCTAGTATGTACATACAGCAGTGATACTACCTCTAGTATGTACATACAGCAGTGATACTACCTCTAGTATGTACATACAGCAGTGATACTACCTCTAGTATGTACATACAGCAGTGATACTACCTCTAGTATGTACATACAGCAGTGATACTACATCTAGTATGTACATACAGCAGTGATACTACCTCTAGTATGTACATACAGCAGTGATACTACCTCTAGTATGTACATACAGCAGTGATACTACCTCTAGTATGTACATACAGCAGTGATACTACTTCTAGTATGTACATACAGCAGTGATACTACCTCTAGTATGTACATACAGCAGTGATACTACCTCTAGTATGTAAATACAGCAGTGATACTACCTCTAGTATGTACATACAGCAGTGATACTACATCTAGTATGTACATACAGCAGTGATACTACCTCTAGTATGTACATACAGCAGTGATACTACCTCTAGTATGTACATACAGCAGTGATACTACCTCTAGTATGTACATACAGTAGTGATACTACCTCTAGTATGTACATACAGCAGTGATACTACATCTAGTATGTACACACAGCAGTGATACTACCTCTAGTATGTACATACAGCAGTGATACTACATCTAGTATGTACATACAGTAGTGATACTACCTCTAGTATGTACATACAGCAGTGATACTACCTCTAGTATGTACATACAGCAGTGATACTACCTCTAGTATGTACATACAGCAGTGATACTACCTCTAGTATGTACATACAGCAGTGATACTACCTCTAGTATGTACATACAGCAGTGATACTACCTCTAGTATGTACATACAGCAGTGATACTACCTCTAGTATGTACATACAGCAGTGATACTACATCTAGTATGTACATACAGCAGTGATACTACCTCTAGTATGTACATACAGCAGTGATACTACATCTAGTATGTACACACAGCAGTGATACTACCTCTAGTATGTACATACAGCAGTGATACTAACTCTAGTATGTACACACAGCAGTGATACTACCTCTAGTATGTACATACAGCAGTGATACTACCTCTAGTATGTACACACAGCAGTGATACTACCTCTAGTATGTACACACAGCAGTGATACTACCTCTAGTATGTACATACAGCAGTGATACTACCTCTAGTATGTACATACAGCAGTGATACTACCTCTAGTATGTACATACAGCAGTGATACTACCTCTAGTATGTACATACAGCAGTGATACTACCTCTAGTATGTACACACAGCAGTGATACTACATCTAGTATGTACACACAGCAGTGATACTACCTCTAGTATGTACACACAGCAGTGATACTACCTCTAGTATGTACACACAGCAGTGATACTACCTCTAGTATGTACACACAGCAGTGATACTACCTCTAGTATGTACACACAGCAGTGATACTACCTCTAGTATGTACATACAGCAGTGATACTACCTCTAGTATGTACATACAGCAGTGATACTACCTCTAGTATGTACACACAGCAGTGATACTACCTCTAGTATGTACACACAGCAGTGATACTACCTCTAGTATGTACACACAGCAGTGATACTACCTCTAGTATGTACACACAGCAGTGATACTACCTCTAGTATGTACATACAGCAGTGATACTACCTCTAGTATGTACACACAGCAGTGATACTACCTCTAGTATGTACACACAGCAGTGATACTACCTCTAGTATGTACACACAGCAGTGATACTACCTCTAGTATGTACACACAGCAGTGATACTACCTCTAGTATGTACACACAGCAGTGATACTACCTCTAGTATGTACACACAGCAGTGATACTACCTCTAGTATGTACACACAGCAGTGATACTACCTCTAGTACACACACCCCCTGTACATACAGCAGTGATACTACCTCTAGTATGTACATACAGCAGTGATACTACCTCTAGTATGTACATACAGCAGTGATACTACCTCTAGTATGTACACACAGCAGTGATACTACCTCTAGTATGTACATACAGTCATGGCCAAAAGTTTTGAGAATGATACAAATATTAATTTTTACAAAGTCTACTGCTTCAGTTTTTCTAATGGCAATTTGCATATACTCCAGAATGTTATAAAGAGTGATCAGCTTAACAGCAATTACTTGCAAAGTCAATATTTGCCTAGAAAATGAACTTTATCCCCCAAAACACATTTCAACATCATTGCAGCCCTGCCTTAAAAGGACCACCTAACATCGTTTCAGTGATTGCTCCATTAACACAGGTGTGGGTGTTGATGAGGACAGGGCTGGAGATCAATCTGTCATGATTAAGTAAGAATGACACCACTGGACACTTTAAAAGGAGGCTGGTGCTTGCCATCATTGTTTCTCTTCTGTTAACCATGGTTATCTCTAAAGAAACACGTGCAGTCATCATTGCACTGCACAAAAATGGCCTAACTGGGAAGAGTATTGCAGCTAGAAAGATTGCACCTCAGTCAACAATCTATCGCATCATCAAGAACTTCAAGGAGAGAGGTTCCATTGGTGCCAAAAAGGCTCCAGGGCGCCCAAGAAAGACCAGCAAGCGGCAAGACCGTCTCTTAAAAGTGTTTCAGCTGCGGGATTGGGCTACCAGCAGTGCAGAGCTTGCTGAGGAATGGCAGCAGGCAGGTGTGAGTGCATCTGCACGCACTGTGAGGCGGAGACTCTTGGAGCAAGGCCTGGTCTCAAGGAGGGCAGCAAAGAAGCCACTTCTCTCCAGAAAAAACATCAGGGACAGACTGATATTCTGCAAAAGGTACAGGGAGTGGACTGCTGAGGACTGGGGTAAAGTCATTTTCTCTGATGAATCCCCTTTTCGATTGTTTGGAACATCTGGAAAACAGCTTATTCGGAGAAGAAGAGGTGAGCGCTACCACCAGTCTTGTCTCATGCCAACTGTAAAGCATCCTGAAACCATTCATGTGTGGGGTTGCTTCTCAGCCAAGGGAATCGGCTCTCTCACAGTCTTGCCTAAAAACACAGCCATGAATAAAGAATGTTACCAGAATGTCCTCCAAGAGCAACTTCTCCCAACCGTCCAAGAGCAGTTTGGCGCTCAACAATGCCTTTTCCAGCATGATGGAGCACCTTGCCATAAAGCAAAGGTGATAACTAAATGGCTCAGGGAACAAAACCTAGAGATTTTGGGTCCATGGCCTGGAAACTCCCCAGATCTTAATCCCATTGAGAACTTGTGGTCAATCATCAAGAGACGGGTGGACAAACAAAAACCAACAAATTCAGACAAAATTAAAGCATTGATTCTGCAAGAATGGACTGCTATCAGTCAGGATTTGGTCCAGAAGTTGATTGAGAGCATGCCAGGGAGAATTGCAGAGGTCCTGAAGAAGAAGGGTCAACACTGCAAATATTGACTTGCTGCATTAACTCATTCTAACTGTCAATATAAGCTTCTGTTACTCATAATATGAATGCAATTATATTTCTGTATGTGATAAAAACATCTGACAAACACACATAAAAACCAGAGGGCAGCAGATCATGTGAAAATATAATATTTGTGTCATTCTCAAAACTTTTGGCCATGACTGTACATCAGTGATACTACATCTAGTATGTACATACAGCAGTGATACTACATCTAGTATGTACATACAGCAGTGATACTACATCTAGTATGTACATACAGTAGTGATACTACATCTAGTATGTACACACAGCAGTGATACTACCTCTAGTATGTACATACAGCAGTGATACTACCTCTAGTATGTACATACAGCAGTGATACTACCTCTAGTATGTACATACAGCAGTGATACTACATCTAGTATGTACATACAGCAGTGATACTACCTCTAGTATGTACATACAGCAGTGATACTACATCTAGTATGTACACACAGCAGTGATACTACCTCTAGTATGTACATACAGCAGTGATACTACCTCTAGTATGTACATACAGCAGTGATACTACCTCTAGTATGTACATACAGCAGTGATACTACCTCTAGTATGTACATACAGCAGTGATACTACCTCCAGTATGTACACACAGCAGTGATACTACCTCTATTATGTACACACAGCAGTGATACTACCTCTAGTATGTACATACAGCAGTGATACTACCTCTAGTATGTACATACAGCAGTGATACTACCTCTAGTATGTACATACAGCAGTGATACTACCTCCAGTATGTACACACAGCAGTGACACTACCTCTAGTATGTACACACAGCAGTGATACTACCTCTAGTATGTACATACAGCAGTGATACTACATCTAGTATGTACATACAGTAGTGATACTACCTCTAGTATGTACATACAGCAGTGATACTACCTCCAGTATGTACACACAGCAGTGATACTACCTCTAGTATGTACATACAGCAGTGATACTACCTCTAGTATGTACACACAGCAGTGATACTACCTCTAGTATGTACACACAGCAGTGATACTACCTCTAGTATGTACACACAGCAGTGATACTACCTCTAGTATGTACATACAGCAGTGATACTACATCTAGTATGTACATACAGTAGTGATACTACCTCTAGTATGTACACACAGCAGTGATACTACCTCTAGTATGTACACACAGCAGTGATACTACCTCTAGTATGTACACACAGCAGTGATACTACCTCTAGTATGTACATACAGCAGTGATACTACCTCTAGTATGTACACACAGTAGTGATACTACCTCTAGTATGTACACACAGCAGTGATACTACCTCTAGTATGTACACACAGCAGTGATACTACCTCTAGTATGTACACACAGCAGTGATACTACCTCTAGTATGTACATACAGCAGTGATACTACCTCTAGTATGTACACACAGCAGTGATACTGCCTCTAGTATGTACACACAGTAGTGATACTACCTCTAGTATGTACACACAGCAGTGATACTACCTCTAGTATGTACATACAGCAGTGATACTACCTCCAGTATGTACACACAGCAGTGATACTACCTCTAGTATGTACACACAGCAGTGATACTACATCTAGTTTGTACATACAGCAGTGATACTACCTCTAGTATGTACATACAGCAGTGATACTACCTCTAGTATGTACATACAGCAGTGATACTACATCTAGTATGTACTTACAGCAGTGATACTACCTCTAGTATGTACACACAGCAGTGATACTACCTCTAGTATGTACAGACAGCAGTGATACTACCTCTAGTATGTACATACAGCAGTGATACTACATCTAGTATGTACAGACAGCAGTGATACTACCTCTAGTATGTACACACAGCAGTGATACTACCTCTAGTATGTACACACAGCAGTGATACTACCTCTAGTATGTACATACAGCAGTGATACTACCTCTAGTATGTACATACAGCAGTGATACTACCTCTAGTATGTACATACAGCAGTGATACTACCTCTAGTATGTACATACAGCAGTGATACTACATCTAGTATGTACATACAGCAGTGATACTGCCTCCAGTATGTACACACAGCAGTGATACTACCTCTAGTTTGTACATACAGCAGTGATACTACCTCTAGTATGTACATACAGCAGTGATACTACATCTAGTATGTACATACAGCAGTGATACTACCTCCAGTATGTACACACAGCAGTGATACTACCTCTAGTTTGTACATACAGCAGTGATACTACATCTAGTTTGTACATACAGCAGTGATACTACCTCTAGTTTGTACATACAGCAGTGATACTACATCTAGTATGTACACACAGCAGTGATACTACTTCTAGTATGTACATACAGCAGTGATACTACCTCTAGTATGTACATACAGCAGTGATACTACCTCTAGTATGTACATACAGCAGTGATACTACATCTAGTTTGTACATACAGCAGTGATACTACCTCTAGTACATGCACCCTCAGGTCGTCTTTACAGGCTGCTGCTATTCTGTCAGCTATGGACTTAGACATTTCCAGTAGTCGTGTCGTGTGCTGTTCCCCGTCTCAGTACTGAACCTCTCATTAATTGGTGTTAATTTAGTGAGCTTTCCCCGATTCTCCTGCAATAATTAATTATCCAAATAGTGAGGTTGCGCTGCATTAGTGTTGTGTGAATGAGCCGGAGCAGGCGGAGATGGATACCCTGACATCAGGCGCTGGACTCTGGACTCTCTAGATACAATCATATCAATCTGACTAATAGATTAAAAGGTCCTTTCTGAAAGGAGATAAATAAGGCCGTGTACCGGAACGTAATCCTGCACCAATGTATGACAGCTTGGCAGTGGCTGCATGCCATACAGGATGGTGAATAGTATAAGGGGGCGGGGGGTGTATTTAGTTATAGGAGGCAGATAATGTATTTGGAGTTTTCATATAACTGATAGAGAACACATTATATACATAGATTTTTTAAAATAAAAAAAAAATTTAAATTGGTAAATTTCCTAGTGGATGAGGCTGTGTATACAGTACTTTATATCTATATCTTAACTTTTAGGTTCTTAAAGGGGTTTTCTGAGACCAGAATATCGGTGAGCACAGTGGTTACTGCCTGACGATCAGAATGATCATGAATGAGTTAAAGAACACGCTTACCCTTGTATGACAATTTACAGTTTCTGGATTTAAAGAGGACCTTTCACCACCTCCTCCAACTCTTTGCATCCTTTGACAGAACCCGCTTCACTAATTAGGGCTCAGTTGGAATGTCTTTCTGTAGTCCCCACCATTCCTGAGCAATCCGTGCTGTTGGCTTTGACACCCAATCTGCTAATTAGGCTCTCTACTGTCAGGTGGGCGGTCCCTGTCTGTCTGCACCAACCCATGATTACCCAGCTGATAGTAGAGAGACTAATTAGCATATTGGGTGCTGAAACTAACAGCACTGATTGCTCAGGATCGGTGGGGGCTAGAGAAAAAATTCCAACTGTGCCGGAATCAGTGGAGCGGCGCCTATTGGAGTTGAAGTTGGTGGAGGTGATGTAAGGTCCTCTTTAATCTGCCTAAAGAGTTGAGCAAGACTGATCTTGTAATGATCCTGCTACTTTCGTACAGACATTAAAATTTGTATATTTCAGCTCTAGAGGCAGCAGAATTATGAATGCAGCTCTGTCCTATGAGGCAGACTGTAACCAGATCCAATGAGATTTGTAATGTAATCTGCTGTTATTTGCCTGTTTCGAGTTGGTGGTCTTTTTTTTTTAATTCCATATTTTGTTATTTCTCACATATCACACAGCGCACCATCCAAGCTTTTCACAGTTTGGTAGAAGATGACACTCAGAATTTCACATATATACAGGTACGGAAATGTGAGAAGGAAACAAAGAGAGATGAACAGCAGCGGGTGAAAACATCAAGTAAATATTCTCTTTAGCGTGCCACACAGATCATGTGATTGTCGGCCAAACCCACCGATTTCAGCTGTACCCGCCGACCATCTAATGTGTATGAGGTCATCACAACTGTGCCTGATGTCAGGGAAGATGAGGATCAGACAGCTGGATTTCAATGCCGATCCAATGCGGAGCTTGGGTGGTCCGTCTGCAGCTGGTCTGGATAGACTGTTAGCCTACATTCAGATGACCAATGGTGAACATGGTGTGAAAAACGTCCATTTTTCACAGCCGTTTTGCATCAGAGGGGCGCCCGTTTTCATGGATCCCTCATACATTGCAGTGTATTGAGGGATTCATGAAAATGGACAAAAATTGAACATGACCTATACTTTGACTGTCCGTTACAATAAAAGCCTCCATATAATTCGCCCAGTCACAGAAGGTGTGAAGGCTGGTAAAACAAATGGTTGTCACATTGTCACACCCGATATTCACATGTGAACTGGAGGACAGACACAGTCCACATTTATCACTAAGATGGATAATCAGAATATCAGAAAATTCTGAGACGCCAATGAAATATTTGTAATAAAGACCCCCACGTAAAATGAGCCATTAATCCTACTGGTATCTTCTTATGTGGATGAGGGGACTTTGGACCTTTTTAGGTAAAAAGAACTGGTGCTGACTGCTACCTTGGTGCCTGCCATAGCAACACCCTTCCAGAGGATACTCCAAGACTCTAACATTATTATAGAGAAGAAGAAATATCCATTCTGAGTCTGACTGCCACATAACAGCTGCTTACAGGTGGAGGTATCTCACTTTTGGAGGAGACTTCTGATATCCCAAGTGATATTTCAAGGCTCTGCATTGACTTACACAGTAGCTACCTGTAGAGGACATTAGAGAGACCCAGGAATCTTATACACCAGCTGGACCATGTGAGATCCTCTGAAGAAGAAACTGTGGAGTAAATCCCTTTGGTTGTCTTCTGACTTCAGTGGTGGCTCCTGACCACAGCATGGGTCGTGTGTGCATAAATGTACCACACGTCACATGCTCATCCTCCTTTGGTTAAATTACTTGATAGTCCACATATCAAGATCTTCTATTATGTACCTTTACTGAATTTAAAGAGATTTTCCCCACGAACTTAACCATATTTATATCTGTACAACATTTTTGCAAATATGATCAAAAAAAGTAGAAGTTTTTAAGATTTCGTCTAACCATCTTAGTGGTGACAGGTAGTGATCGGTGGCCAATGGATGTGACCATGAATGCCAGAATTTTCTACGGCATCCACCAGGAAATCATGGCTGGGTTTCTGACAAGTCCCAGACCATAGAAAGTTCCTGAATTCATGGTCGTATCCATTGGCAACCAATCAAGACAAAAGATGTCGCTACTAAGATGGTTAGAGAAAATCTTGAAAACTCTGAAAATTTTTTAATTATTTAAATTTGCAAAAATGTTTCACTTTTAATTGTCTGCAAATATAAATATGGCTATGTTCATGGGAAACCCCTTTAAGGATCTTTCCTGTCAGTATGGGGGGGATCTGAGGAGTGACATGTTTAGTACAATACATTATTAGTCCTGGCCGAAAATCTATGGACAGAGGGACATTTAAAGGTCAGCCTCATAGAAGACTATGCTAATGTGATTACTGCGACATCTTTAATAGGTTAAGGGTCAGCCACGTCTGCACACTATGTGACTGATTCACAGCAGGATTTAGCCCCCCCACCCAAAAATAGGCAACTATATAAAGAGAAAGCTCCGCAATTGCTCCTTACTACAGGACCAGGGAATGCTAAGTGCACGAAATAACCAGCCTCAGCCTGTGCGCTCGGGAATGTGTTAAAATCGATGACTAATTCAGGACCATGGGGAAACTCTGCAAAAATGTAATGGATTTATTCTTTAGACTTCCCTGTAAATAATCTCTGTAAGCGCAAGATTTACTGGGCAGTGCCCAAATGAAATTTGGCAGCTGCAACGAGCCCAGCCACCAGAGGTGACTCCACTGACCTCCGAGCTTTTATTGATAGTCACCTTCTATATTACTGCAGCGTTAATAGTGTATATATGGGTAAAACAGGGAGCGTAAAACTGGCCGCAAGCCTTAGATGGTTGTGGGCCAAATGAATGATTCCTTGCTCATCTTGGCCATACACACGTCTCTTCCATATGGTGAAATTGAAGGGGGGTTTCGACCAACATTTATCTACTGTATGTGGACATCTAAATAAAAATTATTTACCTATGCAGAGGCAGGGAAATGTTCAAGGATAAGCCCGCTTAGCATGAGCGTATGAAGTGCTCTTTATTTTAGTACATTGTACTATGTACTTAGCCCTAAATAGCTTTGCAGTACTATAGCTAGGTATTTCTTAAAGGGTTCAGTCTGCTGCCCCCTTATCTCAGGTACACACACCTAGAAGTTACCTAAACGTTGCCCCATCCATAACATATAGCATATTGTTATACTACACCCATACATAGTACTGCTCTACTTAGCACAATGATTGTACTGCTATATGATTTATACAGTGCAACATCAACATCATCCAGTCTGTCTGGGGCTGCATGAGGAACCTGAAGGATTGGAGGAAGCCACAGAAGATCTGTGCTTAGTTATCCAAGTATACCGAGAAGAATTGATGGAGGCAGAACTCTGTGGGGGTCGTATCATCACTTCCAGGACTCCTCCTCCAAAGGGCAAAGGTCACACCAAATATTGATGGGATTTACATTTCTCTTGTGTTCATTCCAAATATTTTGTTAATTGATTAAACTACACTATTAACATTTCTATTTGAAAGCATTTTTACTTTGGAGCATTTTTTTCCACACATGCTTAAAACTTTTGCATGGTCCTGTATATAGAATCACACACACACACACACACACACACACACACACACACACACACATACATAATCATTACAAGCACATACATACCTTACATTACACACACATACACTACATTACACACATATACATACACATTATGCACATACACATTACGCACATACACATTACACACATACACATTACACACATACACATTACGCACTTCAGCAGTTAGAGTAGTTGGCTTGGGTGTCTGCTTTTAGTGCGTGATCTCAGGCAGGAGTAGGCAAGTGTATACATACACTTATATATACATACACATTACACACATATACATACACATTACGCACATACACATTACACACATACATACACATTATGCACATACACATTACACACATACATACACATTACGCACATACACATTACGCACATACACATTACACACATACACATTACACACATACACATTACGCACTTCAGCAGTTAGAGTACTTGGCTTGGGTGTCTGCTTTTAGTGCGTGGTCTCAGGCAGGAGTAGGCAAGTGGGAGTGAGCTCTTACTCAGGCTCACGTCCCTGCACTTGCTCCTGCCTGAGACCACCCATTTGACAGTAGCCTAATTAGCATATTGGGTGCTGAAAATATAACCACCATTGCTTGGGAACAGTGGGGGCTACAGAAAAAAATTCCAACTGTGCTGGAATCAGCGGAGCAGCAGCTATTAGATGATGGAAAGAGCTGGAGTTTCTGGAGACGGAGAAAGATCCTCTTTAAGTTTGGTGCTCTTTTAAAGGGAATAGTAACACAAGGGCAGGCAAAATGAGGCTGTGAAATAATCCACAACAGTCGTAACATAATTATAGAAAATCTAGTTTGTTTTTTCTCCCCTTTTTCTGGGGGCTCTGACTCTCCTTGTTTTGTTCTGCCGGAGCATTAACAAGCACTAATGGATTAATCACCTTCTTGCTTTTTCAGCCTAAAATAGCTTGGCACTTAAATGATTAGCATGTTAGCAAATGATGAGAGATTTTCAGACAAAACAGGCTTGAGAAAAGCTGGGTATAATTCCCTGCCTTTATTTTATAATGATGTTTTACCTTGTTAATAAATCTCTTTATGGATCGGGAAAAATGTACACAGCGGCTATTATGGGCCACTTACATCCACTCTAATTTGTTGTATGTGGCACATTTTGCATTCTTTAGACATCATTGTAACGCCTCATTATCACTCATGAATAGATTGAAGGCACTAGAAAACTGACACAACATGGATTACGTGTTCTACGGTCAACTGCTCTCAGGTGATACACTCCATAGATAGGTGCACATGCAGAGGGCTTATCATCCGTATATTAGAAGTCACCCCCAAGCTCCATAGTAGTCAAAAATCTGCAGCTCTCCGAGGGTTGCTTGCATGCCGTCAGGGTCTGCTGAGGGTCATAGTGATGGAAGCAACAGCTTGGAATTTACTGATGCCAGACACAGTCTAAGGTGACCTTAAAGGAATTGTCCTATTATGTACACTTATCCCCTATGCAAAGGACAGGGGATAAGTGTCCGATTGCTGGGTCCCCCAGTGATCAGGAGAACAGGGGACCAAAAGTCCCCCTCTTTGTGAATGAAGCACCAGCTCGCTTGCGTGACTGGACCTCTATTCACCTCTATGGGGCTGTGGGAGCTGCCAGAGATTACCGTCCCAGCAACCCCATAGATGTTTATGGAGCACCGGTCATGGAAACGCGCTGGTGCTTCATTCAAAAGGAGGCCTTAGGGGGACTTTTGGTCCCCTGTCCTTCTAATCACTGGGAGGCCTGGAAATCTGACACTTATTTCTTCCACAGGACAGGGGATAAGTGTCCATAATGGGACAACCCCTTTAAGGTCACCTCAGTCTAATTCCAAGCTGTTGCTTCCATCAGTATCAAAACTATAACCCTCAGCAGGCCCGGATGATAGGACACTTATCCCTTGTCCTGTGGATAGGGAATAAGTGTCCATAATGGGACCATCACTTTTAAGTGTACCTAAATGTTCAATAAACTTTGCATAGGGCAATAGTACAGTATATGTATATGAGGAATAAAATAATTTTAGGCCATTATATGGCTTATATTCTGCATTTAGCAGTTTTCCCCGCTGCCTCAAATTTTTAGTTCTCCCTGAGCTGGTGAGTGGAGCTGCTATGATGTCTGCCATACATTACACACAGAAAGTAGAGGAGAATCTGCTTATCTAACTTTCTGTCATTCACAGGCATCAGCTGAGTTATACAGGACATTATATAGGGGTGGACAGAATATCATGTTTTAAGTCTGACTATGTTGTAGATATGAGCACAGATATTTTATATTGGTGTAATTTGTGCCAAGTTTAATCAAAGTTGCACAATGTTTGATCTGGCGCCACCTTCACCAACTCGGATTCATTGCATCCTTCAATAGGCGCTGCTCCCCTGATACTGGCGCAGTTGGAATTTTTTCTGTAGCCTTTACCAGTCCTGAGGAATCATTTTTGTTACTTTCAGCACAATCATACTCTCTATTGTCAGGTAGGAGGTCTAGGGCTAGAGCAGAAACACAGGGACCACCCACCTGACAGTAGAGACCATAACTGTGCTGAAACTAACAGCACTGATTGCTCTGGAACGGTGGGGGCTAGAGAAAAAATTCCAACTCTGCCAGAATCAGTACAGCGGACCTTTTTGAAGGATGCAAAGAGCTGGAGTTGGTGGAGGTGATAAAGGTGATAAGTCTAGCACTTCTATTCTGAGATGTTACTCTACTTTCTTCACCACTCCCTTACTGGATTCTGACCATTTTTGTGATTTTTTTTTTTAAGAATTTAATAAATCTGCCATATATTAGCTCAGCAGACTAACTATGCCCAGTTTCCTACCCACTTTTCTAGGATTCAGCCATGAGTAAGAAAAATATGGATGGTCAAAACACGTAGGCTGCTATGTACCGATAAGCTTTTAAAATATGTGAAATAAAGATAATGGATTTCTAACCCTAATGGTGCTGTAAACGATGAAACTCTATGTATGCTGTTACTTGTAGTCCTAAAAGCAGCCGGCTCACTATTACTATATGCTGGACTGACGACAACCTGGAGAAATATATCCATGGTGGGTGAGCTGTTCCAATTTTGGTATATATTTACCACTTATTTATACCAAAAATTTTTGTGCAAAAATGTTGCAAAAAATTTGCACAAAATAAGCCCCAAACATTGCAAAAATATCAGAATTCTGGCATGCAAGGCTCTATAAATCCTCTCTAATCTTTACATACTTTCCTCTGATTCATTTACAAGAAAAATCCAGCTAAAAAATGAGCCTTCTGTTTTTGTATTTGCACTATATTGTACAATGATAAAACAGATTGATTCATACAGGTCCTGGTGCTGGTCGTGTCCCGGGTCTGGCATCTTTCTCACCAGGGATGACATTGGGAGCCTTGCAGTAGATTGTACTTAAAAAACACAGTCATTAAAAATAAAAGGTCTGTAAATGTAGAAGTAAATATGACAGGCCCGTGACTTGTATCGGAGAAGCAGAAAGGTGGCAGCAATTACAGCTGCCCTGACAGTACAGTAGATGGAGCTTTGAAGTGATATACGCTGTACATATATATTCTGCTATGTACATCTCTGCTTCATAGGCAACTCTGACAGCCCAAACACACAGTTTATTTCCCAGAACAGCCCATTTATTACTGGGAGGTGACTGATCACTGTTTTATACATACTATATATCGCATCTGAGACACTCCCTCAATCTTTGTAGGGATATGACCCCCGATAAGTATAAATTGGGGTAGGATATTAGTTTTGGATCAATTATTCTTTGAAATAATGGCCAGCTGATGCAAAATGAAGATAGGATAGGACAGATTTCAAGGTTAATGCCTTTAAAGAGAACCTGTTGCCAAGTCTAAAAAGCCCAATGACATCCATCATCTGATCGGCGCTGTCACTCTGAGCATTCTGGTGTTTTGGTTATTCAAATCTGTTCAGCTATTCCAAAGATATAAGCCCTGTTAGCATTGATGCAGATTAGGGTCTACTAGCCAAGTGAGTGGTAACACTGCATGACAAACACAGAGACCCCGCCCCCAGAGAAAACACAGTGTTACCGCCTACTTGGCTATGCTATACTAATTCGCATCAACACTAAAAGGCCGAAAGGATGGATTTGGATAAACAAAACAGGAAAATGCCCAGGGTGTCCGTGCCTATCAGATGATATAGGTCATTGGGCTTTTCAGATATGTCATGACACCTCTTGTCCTACTAAAATAAGATGGATCTGGTTATCCTATATATATGCACCAGGTTATAGAGGTTATCTGGTTTAGAAAACCCATTTTCAAATACTCTGTTTCCTAAATCTGATGTTCTAGAGGGGGGTTCACTGATCTAATCCTCAACTATTGTCCAGGGGGGAGAGTAGCTCCAAAAGAGATTGTCTTACTCTGGAGGACCCAACATGCTCATGGGACTGCCCAATGATTTTAATGGACATTGTGCAATTCTTCTTTTTGCCTGTGGGGGCACTGTAGGTAATTTGAACACTTTCAACCAGATTCTTCTTACAGATGTCAGCTGAAGATTAGAGGTCCTAGGATGAGCATGAGGTTGTTAGTATACATTTTTATCAAGTCATTTCACGGCATGTTAGGTCCCTGCTCTATTGAGTATCACCACCACAGCACCCACCCGGCAGCCCCACAGCGCCCGTGTTGCTGGACTAATCCCACAGGCACAGCACCACAACAATGGCAGCCCCATGTACCACCGCACCATGTGAAGAGATATTAAAAAGTTCACCTTGCCAAATGGCCTCAGTAAGGGTGGACAATCGTGCCAAATACAAAATCTGCTGTTGCAAATGGTAATTTGCGGTATTTTTTATAACAGTCGGTCAAAAAGACCAAAATCGGCCATTTCACCGTCAAAATTCTAACATGTATGGCCAGCCTTATATCACATATAGGGGTTGTTGCATCGTCCTAAATTATTCCGCTCTCGCTCTTCCTCCTCCTCCCTTAGGAAAACATGTCTAAAACTGTTACAAAAATGATGAAATGCCGGTTAAATAACCTTAAAGGACTAACACGGCTTCTAATGAATAGAATCTTAGAAGGATCATAATAATCGATATCTTCCTCCAGCACATTAATTTACCATTGATTATAAAATAGGATCATTCCTCATCCTCTATGAAAGGAAACTGTGTTTTACTCGAGCTATTCTCGCCGTCGAAAGATCGATCCTCTACCAGATCTCTCTGCATGCCATGAATTGCTTTGTATGTTTGTGCGCTCGGAGTTAATTATTTTAATGAAATGTTGAGCTGTTGGATATATTGGTTATCTTGTCTAATCCCCTGGGTATTTAGTAGGATCACTAGTTAGTGGAGATGTGACCTTACTGTTAATGGAGTGTTTTCCCAAGAGCCGCTGAGTATTAGTCTTGTCATCACCAGTTTGCTAATGGATGACCCATTGAACATGTAAAAATGTTCATGTATACATTGAAAATAAAATCAGGAGACATGAGCTTGGTATGTAGGACCATGAGCTCGGCATGCTATGTCTCATTTCACCCGCAGCTTTCCCTGGTGATACTGTTTATGCTTAATGGTGCGGATTTGGGATCTAAAGGATCCAGTCCTGAGACCCCAATCGATTGGCGTAACATGAGGCCATTGACACGGTAACATGCAGCTCATCTCATTCAAGTGAACATGTGTGAGCTACAGTACTAGTACACTGGCATGGATGTGTATATTACTATTTTGGTTCTCCAGTTGGCCTCATCCTCCTTATCTCATGCCTTTGACCCCACTATTCACACATACAGTGCCTTACGAAAGTATTCGGCCCCCTTGAACTTTTCAACCTTTTGCCACATTTCAGGCTTCAAACATAAGGATATAAAATTTTAATTTTTTTGGTGAACAATCAACAAGTGGGACACAATCGTGAAGTGGAACGAAATTTATTGGATATTTTAAACTTTTGTAAAAAATAAAAAACTGAAAAGTGGGGCCCTTTAAGTTAATACTTTGTAGCGCCAACTTTTGCTGCGATTACAGCTGAAAGTCGCTTGGGGTATGTCTCTATCAGTTTTGCACATCGAGAGACTGAAATTCTTACCCATTCTTCCTTGGAAAACAGCTGGAGCTCAGTGAGGTTGGATGGAGAGCGTTTGTGAACAGCAGTTTTCAGCTCTTTCCACAGATTCTCGATTGGATTCAGGTCTGGACTTTGACTTGGCCATTCTAACACCTGGATACGTTTATTTGTGAACCATTCCATTGTAGATTTTGCTTTATGTTTGGGATCATTGTCTTGTTGGAAGATAAATCTCCGTCACAATCTCAGGTCTTTTGCAGACTCCAACAGGTTTTCTTCCAGAATGGTCCTGTATTTGGCTCCATCCATCTTCCCATCAATTTTAATCATCTTCCCTGTCCCTGCTGAAGAAAAGCAGGCCCAAACCATGATGCTGCCACCACCATGTTTGACAGAGGGGATGGTGTGTTCAGGGTGATGAGCTGTGTTGCTTTTACGCCAAACATATCGTTTTGCTTTGTGGCCAAAAGGTTCGATTTTGGTTTCATCTGACCAGAGCACCTTCTTCCACATGTTTGGTGTGTCTCCCAGGTGGCTTGTGGCAAACTTTAAACGAGACTTTTATGGATATCTTTGAGAAATGGCTTTCTTCTTGCCACTCTTCCATAAAGGCCAGATTTGTGCAGTGTACGACTGATTGTTGTCCTATGGACAGACTCTCCCACCTCAGCTGTAGATCTCTGCAGTTCATCCAGAGTGATCATGGGCCTCTTGGCTGCATCTGCGATCAGTCTTCTCCTTGTTTGAGATGAAAGTTTAGAGGTCTTGGTAGATTTGCAGTGGTCTGATACTCCTTCCATTTCAATATGATCACTTGCACAGTTCTCCTTGGGATGTTTAAAGTTTGGGAAATCTTTTTGTATCCAAATCCGGCTTTAAACTTCTCCACAACAGTATCACGGATCTGCCTGGTGTGTTCCTTGGTCTTCATGATGCTCTCTGCGCTTTAAACAGAACCCTGAGACTATCACAGAGCAGGTGCATTTATACGGAGACTTGATTACACACAGGTGGATTATATTTATCATCATCAGTCATTTAGGACAACATTGGATCATTCAGAGATCCTCACTGAACTTCTGGAGTGAGTTTGCTGCACTGAAAGTAAAGGGGCTGAATAATATTGCACGGCCCACTTTTCAGTTTTTTATTTTTTACAAAAGTTTAAAATATCCAATAAATTTTGTTCCACTTCACGATTGTGTCCCACTTGTTGTTGATTCTTCACCAAAAAATTAAAATTTTATATCCTTATGTTTGAAGCATGAAATGTGGCAAAAGGTTGAAAAGTTCAAGGGGGCCGAATACTAAGGATCCCCTTAGAAAACAGTATACTGTATTAGCTCCTTGCTCTTTGACTACTCATCATATATCACACTGCCCCCATACCCAACAATAATTGTGACCTAAAGGTGAGCATACACATTAGATTAATGTTGGCAGTCCCAATGATCTTGATGCGAGCTAGTCTGATATGCCTGGAGGTTCCATGACTTTTCCCCAATAGAGGATGCTGGAGGAAGAAGGATTAGTGATGATGAATTTTACAGGCCCGGGGGAGATAAGCCGCTACCAGAGATGTCTGACAGCAACCTACAGTCCTCCCTCCATTCAGAATGCATGCATGTATATGAAGGGTATGAGGAAGAATAGTGGTTGGAGAAATGGACATTTGTCTGACAGATATTGAAAGTGTATGGCCATCCTACGAGACTGACTTTGTTAAGTTCCTTGAAGAGGACCTTTCACCACCTCCACCATCTCCAGCTCTTTGCATCCTTTAATAGGCTCCACTCCTATGATTCCAGCACAGTTGAAATTTTTTCTCTAGCCCCCACCATTCCTGAACAATCAGTGTAGTTTTGGTGCCTGATATGCAAACTAGGCTCCCTACTGTCAGGAGGAACAGACAAGGGGGTGTGATTCTGAGCTCTGACATCATCCGCCTCTGATTGGACAGTGTGACAGTAGAGAGCCTAGTTAGCATATCAGTCACCAAAACTTATAACACTGATTTCTCGGCAACAGCGGGGGATGGAGGAGAAATTCCAACTGAGCCAGAATCAGAGGTGCAGAGCTTATTAAAGGATGCAAAGAGTTGGACTTAGAGGAGGTGGTGAAAGGTTCTCTAAAAGATACTGGCGGCTTTTAAGAGCTCTTACTGGGCCCTTATACAGCTGCACTGTCCACCTCTGGAATAGGCTATCATTCTTAAAGGGAGTCTGTCGCCAGAACCCAGCATATCAACCCAGCCGGGAAGCTAGATAGATTAGGGTCCCCTGAATCAAAGGTTTTTTTCCCCTTGTGAATCGGTGCCTCCGTTGCCGACATATCGCCCTTTTTTGTCAATATGCAAAGGAGCTCTTTGGAGCAACGAGGGCTTTGCGGCTTACCTCTTTGAAGGAACGGCAACGCCCTCGTTGCTCCAAAGAGCTCCTTTGCATATTGACATAAACAGCCATATCTCGGCAACGGAGGCACCGATTCACAAGGGGAAAACACCGTTTGATTCAGGTGACCCTAACCTATCTATCTGCTGGGCTGAGTTGATATGCTGGGTTCTGGTCAGAGACTCCCTTTAAATCCAAAAAACCTTATTAAATATAGACCTTGATATAATTTGGCAAAGTACAAAATTTACAGATGTCTTGGGCGGATCTTTTTTCTAAACTAAAATATTTCCCTTTTCCCTTCACTTATTTAATCCACATATAAATCCATTATAATGGTATTGCCTTTCAAGGCAAAAAGATAACTTATTTTATTATTTGGGCAGAAGAGGTGCGATACTGACAGGGTTAATGAAATTTGCTTGCACTGTAGAAGAGAATGGTTCTTAGCTTCCTCTCCAGGATAAGACCTGGTTTGAGGTTTGCAGCTTTAATCCCATGTTTACAGTGTTCCAGTTTCCTCACTGGTTCCCCGCTGTATTCTGCGGCGGCTGAGGTGTCATGGAGCACTCTCGTGCATGGAGAGAAGAGACGCACAAGCCGATCAGCTATGACGAGACGAGAGAGTGAGGAGCCGAGAGGGGAGAATCAATCTAAGCTTGCAATGACTGAATCCCTCTCCAGTGCTGCAGATAACCAAGCCTTTGCTTTCTAGTGAGAGGTGGCTGCAGTTACCGGGTATTGTCTGCGGGCTTACAACAAAATTGTTTAACATCCATCAGTCACTGTGTGCTGCACGAAGGGAACAGGGAAGTCAATCCGCACAAGCTGTATGTGATCACAGCCCTATTAATTCAACGTTCACGTGCTCAGTCATGTGCATGGTCCCAGTACACATCTATATGACACAAAAGGGAGCATATAACTCAGTTCAATCAGTTCACATCTGCCACAAAGCTGTGCTGGATCCGTCACATGATGGACACCGGTGGTGCCCAAGAGACCCCAGTGACTTATTATAGGATTAGTCATGTGCCATCCATGTCTGGGGTGTCCTATTTTGACAAAAATAGCAGCAGTACATGTAGCCCTATATTTTTTTCTGTCTAATATGACAAAATGTACGATGCAGGCAATGTCGGACTGGTCCACCAGAGTGCCAGAGGATCCGCCAGTAGGCCCAGGCTTTCACGCATCCACATTTGAAGGGTACTATGGTCTATTTCCTAGGGGTTATTGGTGGGTCCATAGCACCACTAGATGCAGGCTCCAAACTGCAGGTGTGAACATAGCCTAACTAAAAATGAAGTATCAGAAGTGGAACTGGGGGGCATTTCAGACATAGCAGTCACAAATAGACCCCAGTCTTTTGAGGCCCATAGCCCACCTAGAGGTGTAACAAGAAGCTCCAGGGCCCAATGCAGAATCCTTAATATAGGGCCGACCACCTATAGGGCATAATCCTAGAGCCTTCTTATAAGGCAGAAGGACCTTTGTGTCCCTTCAAGCACAATAACTTGAGGTAAATGCTTGAGGGACCTATATTGGATAATATATATATATATACTGTATGTAGATTCTGTATAAACTGTCCTTATTATATGGAAGTCATTGGCATTGCAGTTTATACCTTAGCACCTCCGCAGATTCCTATGTTGTATGTCCATTCAGGAGGAGCTGGTGCCCCAGATGGGGTATGTCCATTCAGAAGGAGCTGTGCTATTCGGTCTTAAAAAATCACGGTCAAGAGATATATGCCCCTACTAACACACAAAAATGTGTATACATATATCATTATCAAGTTATATCAGGGCCAAATATAACCTCCATACTGTTACTCAACATAACACCCCATAAGAAGGTCAATACCAATGATACTACTTCATACAATATATACAAAGCTCAGATATTACTTTTACACCATGACCACTACCACTACATACTGCTACTGAATAAAAACCACCATACAGTATCCCTATCAGTATCCCTATAGTGCTAGATACCAGTTCTGCACAGTTGAGCTGGTATTGACAGTGATTGAATCCAATCTCTCACAATTGATGTCACTGAATTCTGTCATTTACGTGTCCATTGTTTTCCATCCTGTCCAGACCACCATGGTGACTTCTTACTGTTACAACTTGTTTCCGATAAGATTGCAATACAGACATGTTTGGCTTCTGACCAATACCTCCCCAGTACAAGATCCCTATCCTGCTGTTACCCCCAACTCTGTGCTTGTTGCCCCATTATTGTACCAGCTGTGTTGCACAGTACCCCATATACTGTATATCAGATACAATGGTGTCATAATTATAGCTACCTTTCAAAAAATAGTGGCACACAGACAGTTCCCTTGAAAACTCTAGTGCCAGATAAATAAGTGTTTCTTGAGTCAATAGGTGGCACGGTGCAGTGATGTTATCGCACCTCGTGCTGGGACACAGATGTCCTATGTGAGATCCTGCAGTTTTCCACTCACCTCTAGCATACAGAATGGCAGCCTATGGGAGTCTATGGTTTCACACCTATCTGCATCCTGAGGACACAGATACAGTTGAAAGTGATGGACTCCATCTAGGGATCCAGGTACCCTTTGAGGATGGGGGGCTCTGGGCAATTGCCTTGCTTGTCCTGTCTCATGCAAGCCCTAAGTTTTCAACACTATAGGTGTCTTAAGGACACTGATATGGTTCAAAATGACATATGCTATCTGGGGCATCAAGTGCCCTTTTAGCATAGTGGCCCTGGGCAGCATGCCCCATCTCATGCTAGCCCTACTCACCTCTAGGCGTACCGTAGACTTGGCTTGACCTTGTCTATTAGTCTGAATCTTCATATATATCTAAAGTGACTTATCTGACACATGACAAGGACACTTTAAGAAGTTAAGCGGATACCTTATTGAATTGCTCAGTAAAGCAGATGTTCGGGCACCTCTGGGGTTCGGGCAGTATCTCTTTGGCATGACAGGGGCCTGTGGTTTGATTAATATCCAGCATGGGGATTGATTCTAGGACCACACGTGCCGTAGGCAACACTGTATTAAATATTCAGCGTTCCTGTAGATAAATCATAGTGTTATAGCCAACGTTCTGTACGGGAAACACCGCTGCAAATCGGCTGCCAAATGGCCATAAAATACAGGAAAGTAGTAACAGCGACAAAATAAGCTTTATTTGATTTTAATAAGCAAGAAAAAAGGTAATTTTCCAATCCAATATTGCATTTACTTAGTGAGACAATTTATTCCTAGGCTTATTATTTTTGCTTTTTCCATTATTTTATTATCTATTTTTGATGACTAATTTTATTATCTCATTTACAGTGACAGTAAATATTTCCTGACGCTGGATGTGTTATTTGCTGATGTTTTCAAATGTGTTGCTAAAACTGTATGTTTTTCATGTCTTTTGCTATTTTTCGAGAGATTGTAGTAACCCTTTAAGAATACAGCAATTTTTTTCAGTTTTTTGAGAGGGGGGGTGAAAAAAAAAAAAAAAATCACCAAATTTGACTTTTTTAAATTATTATTTTAACTTTAGTGCCATTCACTGCACAGCATAAATAACATTTACCTTCATTTTGTAGGTCCGATGATAACTAATTTATATACTTTTATAATTTTTGCTATTTTTTTTTTTATTTCTTACAAAAATTTTACTTTTTCATAGGCGGTGTTTGTTGAGGGCTTGTTTTTAGCAAGATGAGATGTGCTTTTCATTGGTACCATTCTGGGATAAATATACTCATTGACAAAAATAATAACGCACCAGGAAGGAGTTGTTGGAATGGACTGAAGCTTTCTCAGTGTGAATGTAATGATGATATATGTAAGGGATTATAATATTAGAGCCAAAGGAGAAGGTTATTGGGGAAATTGTACAATTGAAAGGAGGTTATGGGACCCCGTTGGACCTCTTCTAGCCTGGATTCAAGATGAGATAGGGTTGAATATGGAGGTAGACAGGTTCTGTATGGTATCCTGCAGCACATTTGGGCAAAGATGTTGCCCTAGTCCTGTAGATCTTGAGCTGGTCCTGTAGATCTTGCATACTTGTAGGTTGGGGAAGCTGGTATCTGAGCTGGTCCGATAAATGCTCAATTGGCGATAAATCTGGAGACCCTGTAGGCCAAGAAAGTGTTATGGGCAAGCATTATCCTGCTGAAAATGCCAATTGGAAAACTTGCCATGAGAGGCAACACATGTGACCACAGGATGTCCTGCACTTATCACTGAGCAGTTAGTGCCCCTCATATCAGTGTTGGTCTGGCCCATGAGAGTACTAGTCAAAGGACACACAAATTTGAAAGATACTATGATCTTTTTTCTAGGGGTTGTTGAAGGGGGAGCTCCCAGAATCATTTTTATGGTGGGCCCAAGAAACCTCATTCAGACACTGACTAGGGATGACCGACTGCTGTATACAATGGCTCCCTAGATCATCACACCAGCAGTTGGGGAAGTGTGTCGCTCCACAGAAAAGGCAGGACTGAAGTACTCACCACAAGGCCTCCATACTCTAACCCACCCATTGTTGGATCCCAAACAGAACCTGGATTCATCATTAAAAGCGATGAGGTGTTTAATGAAGGTGCCACCTTTGTCTAGGTGGTGGACAAGGAAACTGTGGGAATCGTCCATGCTTGTAGGCAGATGAAACAATCCTCTCTACTGGTGATCTGGTCTACTGGTGGTTCAAGCAGATCATTACCACTCAGCCACGGATTGGCTGCATTGCTCACATGTAGGCAGATGATCAGCAAAGAATGGGGACCCTTCGTTGGATCCCTGACTGATCAGAAAGGTGAATATACATATGTTACTATCTTAAGCCTGTATAGAGTATAAAACATGTAGTAGAATACACCTTTAATTCTGTTAGATGGTTATAAATGGCAGACCAGGGGGCTTTGTGTAACTGATCATAGTATGGGAGAGCAAGTGCAGGAAAATTAAAGGGAGTGTACTGCCACCAGAATCTCTTCTAAAGCACATATCTGCTGCTCTGGGGGGCCATTTTTGCCTGTTGCACTGAACATCGGTACCGGTCAATCTTCATGCTAGGGGACGACACTGAGTGGCAATGCCATTTGGCTATATAGTAGCATACATCAAAGGTATACACCAGGGAATACTTCTGACGTATACTGTTGGTGTGATGTGAATACAGCGTGAGTCATTTTTGTGCGTTTTACTCCATGTTGTCATGTGAGTCTCGGAGGGAGGTGGTGACATAATCCAGGTATCACATCTCTGGCTGCCGTGACTTACGCTCTCAATTATCTGTGTAAAGGTTAATTGCATTGAAGTGAGAATGAATACTAATATCTCTCCGTGCCATTAATTGGCATACAGCCCGATCCCACCTACCAATTATACCTTTACACTCTTCACTTCGGCCTACGGAAAGAGGGGACTATGGCAGCTAAATTCCTATGCCGCCAGTGTCTGTAGGTGAACGCTTACATGCAGTTATGTAAGCCGCAGTCCAGACAAGGTTTGTTTTTCCTTACAGTGATATTTTTTTACATTTTTTTGACAGATATATTAGACAGAGACATATACAAATGACAGCAAAATGGTTTATAAGAAATGTGTCAGTGCCGAAGAATAATGGAACAGGGGATGTGATCAACGAAAATATCATAAATTGCCATAAGTAAGTTCACCCAGCTGAAAAGATGTAGAGTTTTATCAAATCCTTAGTGTACAATGAGAGCTGTACAGAAAGCCGCAAGCTAGAACAAGAGCGATCTTTAGGCTGGGCCCCTTGCGTTTTTGAAAATTGCAGCATGTCAATTACACCTAAGGAAATGCTGGTGTTTTCTGTATAGGTATAATAGGACAGAAAGTCCACAGAGGAAAACTCTGCGGACTTTCTGTGAAAAACACTAAAAAAAAACGCGATGAGTTTCCGCCATGGTCTTTTCCGCAGCGTTTTTTTAGCTGCGGCCCACTATGTGGGGCCTTAGCCTTAAGCTATTTGTTTCCATGTCCAAAAAAGAAAAGAGAGCGTCACTCACCATCCATAAAAGGCTTCTTTACTGCAAAAATAATATCTGACACGTGTCACATGTGTATGTGGAGGCGAGAAGGCCCCAGGGCAAAAATGATACCAGATCCCTCTTTCGGTGATAATTAACACCACCACCTTTCTAACCTCCTGGGACAATGCGCACAGTGCTTTTGTTCTACCATCCATAAGTTTTGGGTTGACTTATTACACCCTTTGTTTAGGGCCTGTGGTGGAGAAGCCATGCTTTGTAGAGTCTCACCACCTATTAACCTGGGTTGGGATCCCTCTCTTTACAGGCCCTGTATGGGTGACTTGGACTCTCTCTATGGTACGCATGTCCCTGGCTAAATGTTGCTAAACTTTTTTGAGTCACAATAATGGTGCATGCTCACTGCCTGCAAATCAAGCAAATGAGCATGCACAGTGCTACAAACATACGCTCACACATACTAATTTTACATAAACCCAGTGCAAAATCCACAATAATTCTGCATCAGAATCTGTACATATTCTAGGCAGATCTGCTGCAGATTCTTCTGTGGATTCACCATGTAGCTCACCCTGCATATGGAAATCTAAAATCCACAACACAGTTGCGGAAAAGCAGCTATTTTGGTTGCAGATTTGTTTGTTTGAGCCAAACCCAGCTGTGGTTACAAAAGGTATGAGAAATATGAATAAAGCTCTTATACTTCTCCCTTCTGCTCAATCCACTACTGGGTTTGGCTAAAAACCACAGCAAAATCTGCAACAAAAAAACGCAGCTTTTCCACACCTTGGGGCCTTAGGCTGAGGCCCCACTTTGCGGAAATGCAGCTTTTTATTGTTGCAGATTTTGCATCGTTTTTTTGAGCCAAATCCAAGAATGGCTACACAATGAATGGGAAATATATAGGAAGTTCTTACACTTCTCCATTCTGCTCAATCCACTCCTGGCTTTGGCTCAAAAAACCGCAGCAAAATCTGCAACAAAAAAAAGCTGCATTCCCGCAACGTGGGGTTTCAGACTTAGGCCCCAGTGAGCCAGTAAGTGAAAAAGTGATGCGTGAAAAACAATGTCATAAAGTGGGTAAATTTTATCAAAAAGGCACGCGTTGTTTGGTAAATTTAGTGAAATCTATTTCCCACAACCGTTCCTCTGTTTAATCAGCTCCCTTGTAGGTGTAATGTCTATTTGTCCATGTTAATCCTCTTTGATGTTGCCGTGTGCTGTCTGTATGATGTGCGCAGCTCACTATTTGTTTTACCTATATTCCCAATTTATAGTGTATTCATGGCCCCCAGAGACTAGGTACGGTAAATCGCTCCGAGATCAGTATGACGTTCAGTAGTTCAGGCCTTTTCTTTATCTCCACGTTTGTGTTATATGTTACGCACCCTCTCTCTAATATACTTAAAGCTTTCTTTGAGTATTGGAGCTTCTAAGACGGCAATCTAGACTTCAAGGGTGAACGTAACGGAGATTAAGCCTTGGATTTATGCTGTTTTATGCTTTTTAAGAAGATTGCCAATATAGCTATCATATGGCCATTAACTTTAAGAAAGAAATGCCTAATAAAGTTTGGAGAGCATCACAGTGAGAGCAGCTATGGCACTAAAGCGGCGAAAACAGGCATACAAGCTGTACAACATACAAGACATCCCTAATACCCTTTATATGACCAGAGCCCCCTTCCATATAACTAATAAGCATATATGCCCTCAGCAGTGGCCATCATGCCAGTCACCCTCTTCAAAATGAACCCTTCCTCCAAATAATCAATGCCAGGGGTTAGACATGCAGAAAGACTCTCCAGGAAATTTAATCAAGAAATTTGTGCAAATTTTGACAACGCTTTTTGTGAAAGTGTCTTAAATTGACTTAAATTATTGTGCAGATCTACACCAGCTCATAGCTGACAAGAACTGAATCTTGTTGCACACAGACAGCCGAAGATGTTGCACACAGATGTGTCTCTTAAAAAATTTGGCGCATCGTACTCCAATGGTCTTCAGAATAAGACGTTGGTCTTAATAGGTTTGTACAAACTTTTGATATTGATGACCTATCCTCAGGACACCAGATCAGTGGAGGTCCAGCATCTGCCACCTCCACAATTACCTATTCACTTGAATGAGAGAGTTGACCAAGCACAATGGAAGGAGCCATTTGCTTCTGGCTCTGTCCACTGTGTAGTTTCTGTGGCTGCCCGACTCACCAGAGATGTGTGAACTGGTTTGGAACTAACCAGATTGTACCCAAATTTTCCAAAAGTTTCGGGTTTGACTGAGACTGAAACTCTTGGGGTTTGCCAGTGCCACACACAAATCACTACCATACTTTGTGGTCTCTTCAGACCCCAGAGTATTATAAGCAGAGACTCAGGGGATGTGCGGAAACTTAATAAACACTGATACTTACCTTCCTTCACCTTTCCTGGACTCCCTCACAGTCCACTTGGGTTGTCTTCCAGCCTCCTGAGTGCCATCATGGTCCCCAGGAAAACGCCGAAGCCAGTGAATGGATCTCTCCAGTGACATGGTGTACACCAACATAATGACACTTGTGTCCAAGTTCCATGACATTGGTATGCCCCACATGACTACTGAGACCCAATCACAGACCTCTGGAGCCCATGATGACATTCAGGAGGCAAGAAAAGGCCAGAAGATGACCAGAGAAGATCCAGAGGGTGCGATGGACACCAAGAAGCAGCCCAAGAGGAGTGAGGGAAGGGGGTATCAGTGTTTATTATGTTTTTGCACCTCCCCTGGGTCTCCACTTATTATATTCTGAGGTCTCGTAAGGTGTACCCATCTCTAACCTCCACCAATCTGAGGATAAGTATTTTGTTTCATGTTCCAATACATTCATTGTCCATCTAGTAAATTCAAGCACGTACCCTAAAATCCCATCTGTATGGTCAGGCTTATCACGTGCCTTGATCACAGTGTAGTGTGCGGAGGTGTAGAACAATAACACCTTTTATCCTTCCTCCTCTGTTTCTCAAATCCTGGCCCCTCCATCTAGAAGTTACACTGCACTCCTTGCACTTAGTACAGTGCCTTGTGAAAGTATTTGGCCCCCTTGAACTTTTCAACCTTTTGCCACATTTCAGGCTTCAAACATAAAGATATAAAATTTTAATTTTTTGGTGAAGAATCAACAACAAGTGGGACACAGTTGTGAAGTGGAACGAAATTTATTGGATATTTTAAACTTTTGTAAAAAATAAAAAACTGAAAAGTGGGGCGTGTAATATTATTCGGCCCCTTTACTTTCAGTACAGCAAACTCACTCCAGAAGTTCAGTGAGGATCTCTGAATGATCCAATGTTGTCCTAAATGACTGATGATGATAAATATAATCCACCTGTGTGTAATCAAGTCTCCATATAAATGCACCTTCTCTGTGATAGTCTCAGGGTTCTGTTTAAAGCGCAGAGAACATCATGAAGACCAAGGAACACACCAGGCAGGTCCGTGATACTGTTGTGGAGAAGTTTAAAGCCGGATTTGGATACAAAAAGATTTCCCAAACTTTAAACATCCCAAGGAGCACTGTGCAAGCGATCATATTGAAATGGAAGGAGTATCAGACCACTGCAAATCTACCAAGACCCGGTCGTCCCTCTAAACTTTCATCTCAAACAAGGAGAAGACTGTTCAGAGATGCAGCCAAGAGGCCCATGATCAGGCCCATGGATGAACTGCAGAGATCTACAGCTGAGGTGGGAGAGTCTGTCCATAGGACAACAATCAGTCGTACACTGCACAAATCTGGCCTTTATGGAAGAGTGGCAAGAAGAAAGCCATTTCTCAAAGATATCCATAAAAAGTCTCGTTTAAAGTTTGCCACAAGTCACCTGGGAGACACACCAAACATGTGGAAGAAGGTGCTCTGGTCAGATGAAACCAAAATCCAACTTTTTGGCCACAATGCAAAACGATATGTTTGGAGTAAAAGCAACACAGCTCATCACCCTGAACACACCATCCCCACTGTCAAACATGGTGGTGGCAGCATCATGGTTTGGGCCTGCTTTTCTTCAGCAGGGACAGGGAAGATGGTTAAAATTGATGGGAAGATGGATGGAGCCAAATACAGGACCATTCTGGAAGAAAACCTGTTGGAGTCTGCAAAAGACCTGAGACTGGGACGGAGATTTATCTTCCAACAAGACAATGATCCCAAACATAAAGCAAAATCTACAATGGAATGGTTCACAAATAAACGTATCCAGGTGTTAGAATGGCCAAGTCAAAGTCTAGACCTGAATCCAATCGAGAATCTGTGGACTGAGCTGAAAACTGCTGTTCACAAAAGCTCTCCATCCAACCTCACTGAGCTCCAGCTGTTTTCCAAGGAAGAATGGGCAAGAACTTCAGTCTCTCGATGTGCAAAACTGATAGAGACATACCCCAAGCGACTTGCAGCTGTAATCGCAGCAAAAGGTGGCGCTACAAAGTATTAACTTAAGGGGGCCGAATAATTTGGCATGCCCCACTTTTCAGTTTTTTATTTTTTACAAAAGTTTAAAATATCCAATAAATTTTGTTCCACTTCACAATTGTGTCCCACTTGTTGTTGATTCTTCACCAAAAAATTAAAATTTTATATCCTTATGTTTGAAGCCTGAAAGGTTGAAAAGTTCAAGGGGGCCGAATACTTTCGCAAGGCACTGTATATGTTTATTCAGAGATACTGGCTGGTGACGGTTCATACAGCTTCAGTTACACAACCTTTTCTATTAAAAGATGGCTGGACCATGGTAGCTAACAAGCCCTCTGACCTCTTGTGTCCCCCTATCTCCTCATAGAATGTAAGCTCTTGTGAGCAGGGCCCTCACTCCTATTGTTTGAAATGTTTATTTCTTTGTCACATTGTAATGTCTCATTGTCTGCTCATATGATTTGCAAAGTGCTACGGAATATGTTGGCGCTATATAAATAAAGTTACTATTATTACTTTTATTATTATTTCATATTCTGTGCAGAAAAATCCAAACACTCCGAAAAGAGCCAAATTCCTCCCATCTTCCTCTATTTTTGCAAAAGATTTAGGGTATTACAGTGAAGACATGCAAGTACTCCAGAAAATAAATATATATATGGTTCTGATAAACTTACTCTGACACCGTAACTGGAGTAAAAGCAGGATATAGAAATATTAGCGGATTTCCTTCCTTCATCTTTAAGACTTGTGACCTCTAACGACCAGCGGCTCTATAAGAGTCTGTTACTCTTTGTTCTACATGCCGGGCGTAAGCACAAATCCTGGATGACAATGACATTAATTCCTTTAACTGAGAGTCCTGAACTGAGGCCCATAAAACACAGCCAACAGGCGATGAATACAAGACGCTCCTCCGGGCTGACTTTTGGCTTGCTCTTTTACACACTGCACAAATCTCAGGTCAATGCTAGTGATCACTATTCATAAATCTGTCATTGACATCACAATCGCCCGAATGTGACAGATTGTGACCCAGGGGAAAGACATGCAAATTCAGGATGTATCTAGGATATTACTATGGCAACCACAATGTCCTAATTCTGGAAGTTGTGCTCCGTCACTTTGTACAGCCTAGATGTCTCTAAAAAATCTTAAAACATGGATCCTTTAACAAGAAGGGTGTATATAGTATAGAGGTAGCTTGTAACAGATCCATGGGGAAGGAGGGCTCAGATTGACTCCATACATAGTCCTAAATGAGTGGTGGGAATGGTTAGAGATACAGGAAAGTAAGAGTCCATTTTTTTTTTTTTAAATAAGTCTCGTCTATGATTGTTCCTGCAATAGTTGTACATTAGAGATGCCTGAACAATTAGGGTTTGTTTTGAGTTTTCAAATATTCTCTGCTTTGGCCGAACCCAAGATTTTTAAGGTTTGACACTCACAAATCCTAAGTGCCACCCAAGCATCATGACATCTGTGTGCCCCATGTGACCACTGAGGCCCAATCTCTAGCCTCTGGGGGTTCTCTGGGGCTGCTGATGTCACCCAGGAAGACAAAAGAGGTCTTGCAAGGTTTGCCTATCTCTACCTTAAAGCCCCATGCTGCAAAAACGTTGTGATTTGGCCACGGCGGAAACACTGTGGCAAAAATTGCGGTGTTTTACAGTACCTGCAAAATGGATGGATTTCTGGCTAATCCCATCCACACGCTGCAGAAAAATATCCGGAGCTGAAATGATGCAATTTAAAAAATCGTTTTTTTTGTAGATCGCTGCATGTCAATTACACCTACGGAAATGAGGCAGAGAGTCCGCAAAGGAAAACTCTGCGGACTTTCTGTGAAAAGCGCTGTGGAAAAAACTGCAATGAGTTTCCATCGTGGTCTTTTCCACAGTACTTTTTGGCTGTGCTTCACTGTGTGGCTAAGGCACATGTGTCTGTGCATGTAAGTATGTAACAGAGTAGGAACTCAGCCGTCGTCATTATGGCCCACACAGGCATGTGGAATTGACTCCTTCTGTCTATCCAAGGACAGGACAGCAGGGTTCCCCCCGACTCTGGTGCTTTCTAAGTTTCCGCAGAAACCACATTCTCCCTCGCAGGTCAGGTTGTCACGGATACTTTACTTTGGGTAGTAATTGGGAACAATACAAGTTGATAGCAGTTGCTCGGACACAGAAGAAGTTAACAACAGTTGCTGGACTAGAGAAAGGTTCAGCAATTTCTCTTGATCAAGTGGTTTGCTAAGCAATTTTCTTCCACGAGAGAGTTAGCCAAGCGGCAACACAAAGCAGTGTCCCTGTTCTCACAGATTTCGCACTCCGCAGGTGTCACAGGTGTCGCACTCCACAGGTGTCACAGGTGTTGCACTCTGCAGGTGTCACAGGTGTTGCACTCCGCAGGTGTCACAGGTGTTGCACTCCGCAGGTGTCACAGGTGTCACACTCCGCTCACACTGGTTCCACTTCTCTAACTACATGCCAAGGTTTCTGGTGCCAGCTTTCGGGTAAAGCCTGGGCTTCAGCCCCGGATTTGCATGAACACACACTGACAGGTGGCCACAATGATTGGAAACAGAACTCTCCAGACAGAAGGCATGAGAAATCCTCCTTTTATAGGACACTTTCCTGTCCAGCAAGACCACAAAGCGCCAGGCTATAGTTTCCCCCTGCACTGCCAACGGGAATGATCAGGTTCCACCCATTTGGAAGAATCAACGTACCACCATCTTTCCAGAGGATAGTATATCAAAGAAGGCATGTTGACTTCAACAAAAGACTTAAAGTGACATTAGCACAAAATACCCAGTGCAAGAAATAGTCATCACAAGTAAAGCAAGGCATACAAATGCACAGTATACACAATGACCTACCTCACGGCTGCAATGTACAAACCAAACATTTACATAAACAGCATATAAGTATATCATGAGTAAGGAGATCTCCCACCAAAGGTCTCCAGCGCCTAACACTCATACTTGACTGCCATTCCATTCACTTATATGGGACTGACAGATATAGCCAAATACAGTGCTCTGTCAGTACCAAGTGAATGGAGTGGTGGTCTGCATGTGCACCATCCACATAAGAGATTTGAGGAACCCTGTTTTCGTGACTGCTAGGGGTCCCAGTGAGTGGTCAAACCCCTGGCAATTACACACTTATTAGTGGGCCCACACTCTAACAGTATTAGTCCAGCAGAAGACACCCGAATTTGGAGGGTACTAGGGTCTATTTCCTAGAGTAACTTTTTTCAGACTCAGGCACCCCTGGAAAAAAAAAATTCTCGGGGCACCCCTACCAAATAATTTTTACCAAAAGACAATAACCATGCTAAGGATGCCGATAATGTCACATGAAGGTGTACGGTCATCTTCCCATTCAAAGTGTTGCAGCTCCCTGTTGGAAATGGGTAAAGTTTGTTGGACGGGGGGACCCCTGGAATCACTAGGTAGGACCGTCCACTGGACTTTTAAGTCCAGAAAGAGCAGATATTTCTATGAATAAAATATAAGTTATACTGAATCATTTCCCACAAAACTATATATACATGGCCACAACTTTACAGCTTACACCAGGCGACCATTTACCATTTCGAGATGTCATTGGAAGTCTATGAAACCCGAAGTGGCAGCTCCTATGGACATTGTAATGACTGCCATTAGTAGTGGTTATGTTTAGAAGTCCAGAATTGGGTAGATCAAGGTAATTTGGAACAGCTGATTAGAATATTCACTTAAAAGGACAACTTGTGACTAAAGGTCCCGGCAGTCAGACCGCCAGCATTAATACTCCTATGGTACGTCTGACGGACAGCTCTAAAACCGGAAAATCCTTTTACTTTACTTCACAAACTAAAAGAGTTATACTATGAAAATACTTTATTCTTTATCCATAGGATGGAGGATAAATTGCAGATCGGTGGGAGTCCAACCCGCGATCCTGAGAATGAGTGTTGTTACACTCCCAACAAGAATGTAGCCGTGGTGAACGCAGAGCGCCAAAATACAGAACTCAGCTGTCTCTAGTGCTCCCATTGAAATGAATAGACAGGGGGCCTCCATCACTGCTACACTCTCAATAGGAGTAAAACAGTCCTTGTTCTCAGGATTGCTGGGGTCTCACTGGCTCAGACTCCCACCAATCAGAAATGTAACCTCAATCATTATTAACCATTTGGCACATGTTGTATTGCTGTTTGATATGTTTTCACTTTACTGGACCAAACCAATGTGGCTGGAGATAGGTAGAAGGTTCATTCCTCTACTTGGATCATTCTAGTGAGGGGTAAGAGACAGTAAGTTCCCTCCTTCCTCAGGGGGTTAGTAGTGTGTTAGCTGGAGAGATTTGGTTAGGCTAACCTATGCCTTTCAGTACATGTCAGTATTATAGTCAAGCCGGAGATGCACTTTAGCTCGGCTCACTTTTTGGGCCAAAAGTGTGTCACAGAGACTGTGAGGGGAATTTTTGGATTGCAACAACTGCGACCTATAAGCATCAGGCAAACCCTAGCAACCTGTAGGAGCCAGCACATTTTAAAGGAGACTGCCCAAACTAGAAAGACGTTGACTGACCACAGGGAAACCATCTCCAAACCTCAGCTCCAGCCCAGTGGTTACCAAGCTGGTGCCTCCATCTTATGTTTATCTGCCTTACGTCAAGTAAAATTGTTAATTTTTTTTTTTGTACCATTCATCATTGTCTCTTGAGTCCTTAATCCTGCATTTCCACCAAGGTCGCCCCAACCACCATCAGACTCAGGGAGGCGTACTACAGGGAGTGCCCTGGAGGATTACTATTACTATAGGCCCACTCATTACTTGTTGCACCAGTCCTTGTGGAGTACCAGAACACTAGTATAACCAAATACAACCACCTTGAACTCAACTATAACCGTCCACTAGCCTTGACCTCCCTGCTTTCCTCCACTGGGTTGCTGCAGTAGAATATTGTTTTACTAAAGGAGAACTATGATCCACAAAACATGCCCATGGAAACCTATATGAAACAACCACCCAAAATTGCATTAAAATTTGGTCTCCTATTAAGTTATGTGAGAACTGCAGCTACAGTAAAATTCCCCACACTAGTGCCCAATGGTCTTGTAATGGTATACAATGAACAGGGGAAAATTGAGTCTTTAGAGTGTTTTTGGATTAACTGTAATCTAATAATTTTATAATCTATAACATACCTGGACCTATATTTGGAAAGCCTAAAACTCTCATTAGACAGGAACCACTTTTGACTAATAGGTTAAAAATTTTGGATTTCCAAATAGTGTATAATAGGAAGCCCTGGGCAAACATGACTTGCATTGACTGGAGCAGGTACATTATAGATTCCCCCCCCCCCTCCGCCTTTCTCTGGCTTTTACCTTGCTATATGTTCTGCTCTTGTATTTCGCCATAAAGATCAATGATGTCTAAATATTCCTCCATCCTCCTCCTCTCTCCAGATAAAATGATCTACCGGCTGAGTGCTCCGACCCTTACAGAGATTCCGTTTCATTAGGGATAATGTATTAGTCGTGGTAAAAACCGAACATTTCAATGGTGTTTATGACTTAAATGATGGTATTATTCCTTGATATAAAGTTATAAAGGCCACTAAACCTGAAATTAAGGAATATTATATAAATGAATGGTAAGTTATAAAAGGTTCACAACATTACCATTGGAAATATCTGCCACTAAGTATTTATACTGCAAATAAGAAAAAAGAGCAAGGAACTTAAAGGACTAGATCAAGGATGGATGAAGGGAACAAAAGGATGTGGGAAAAGCTGGCTTATATTCTGTATGGGCCCTTGGGTAATAGAGTCTTGAGGGCCCCCTCTAATCAAAAAGGCCTTTGAAATTGTATGGTGCTCTTCTCTCTCCCTCATTGTTTATCTGCCCCCTCCTTGTGTAGGTTTCCCTCATGTACCCTTTCTTGTCCGTCCTTTGCTCTTCGCTTGGTAGTGCCTCTGTACTCTTGTGCTGAGTATTTGGCCATCGAAGAGAAAGTGAAAAGCTTGGCATGTGGTCAGGGAGCACAATTTCCAAGCTGATAGGGAAAAGGTATCAACAATGGCAAGGTAACAGCACTCTGTGAGTGCCCTGTACCAAAGTTTCCATGCCCTGACACAGAGGGGCAAAGAGGAGTGTTGGGTTACTGAGGTCAAAATGCTAGAGACAGTAGCTAGAAATGGACAGGGGATTACTGGAAGAGGCCAGAAGATAGTAAAGAACAGCTGAGCAAAAGGGGAAGGGAACATGGCAGAGGAGTTCGAGTGGGGCAAGAGGACAGGACACTCTGGTATCTTCTTCCGTATACATGTTTGCCACTCTGCAGACTCAATCACTGTCCTGTTAGTGCTGACTACAGAGCAGACTCAGTTACATGTTACAACAGCAAGCGACAATCTGGGCTGTTGTAACTATGCAGAAGAGGGAGAAGGACACAGGCTCTACAGAACGTCCATGCTGCCAGGTGGCTCTTTTATCTTTGCTTCTGCTGAGGCTTTAAAGCACTGTAGTGAGTGCACAATGAGTGGCCTGTACATATGTTTTAGGGCATTTTGAGATCTGGAATGTGTGCTGTAGGTAAATCTGTCACTATATTTTATGCCGCCAAAACAATGTCCTATTTTCTCCACAAATCCCTGTAATGGCTGGATAGGTGAAGATAAAATGGTACAGTATCAGCAGTATTTCACCAGTTTGTTCGAGTAAAACATAGTGACAGAAATCCAAAGCAGATATACATTTGCAGGTAGAGATTACAGATGGATTACAGCAGGATTATATCTAGTAGGATTACATATGAAAGATTACCTTGACATTAAGACGCACGGGATATATCCACCATGACAGATATTTTACACATGTTTAAATGAAAAAGAACCACAAAGTCTTCAGATTCCGCCGTAACACCTGTGTGAATGTCTGTCTAGATAATGGGTATGAATGGATATGGACTCTAATCCTGTTTTCTCACTAAAACATGGGATGACAACACTATGGAGAAAAAAAATCTCTACTGTTCACACCTCTTGCCATATTATCAGGCATACCGAGACGGGTTTCTAAATATGGTTTAGCTAGTAAAAGAAACCCGTGAAGTCTACAACAGCAATGGCTTATTTATGGACTTTATGACTTACAATGCTATGCAAATCTTTTAGGCAGGGTGGAACAAATGCTGTAAAGTAAGAATGATTTCAGAAATACAAGAGTTAATAAATTATTATAGTAAATTAAAATGAAGCAAATGAAGAAAACAGAAATCCCATAAATATTTGGTGTGACCTTTGCCCTTTGCCTTCCATCAGTTCTTCTCAGTACACTTGCAGACAGTTTTTGGCAGAACTCGGCAAGGAGGTTGTTCCTGCCATCTTGGAGAACTAAGCACAGATCTTCTGTGGATGTAGGCTGCTCCAATCCTTCTGTCTCTTCATGTCATCCCAGACAGACTGGATGATGGTGAGATCAGGGCTCTGTGGGGGCCGGATCATCACTTCCAGGACTCCTCCTCCAAAGGGCAAAGATCACACCAATATTGATGGGATTTACATTTTTCTTCATTTTGTTAATTGACAAACTAAACTATTAACCCTTGTATTTCTGAAAGCATTCTTACAATATTTCCATACTTTATCTTGCACTGGATAAAGGTCCATGTGAGGGTCATGGTGGTGTTTGGATTGAATTAAGCCTTATTCACATGACAGTGATGTTTTTGACACACATCTGTTTTTAACTATCATTTTGCAGCCATTCCTTTTCCTTTTTTCTACTTTTGACAGCCAGTTATCATCCGTTTTGCATCAGTTTTTAAGAGTCAGTGAAAAAAAAAACCAGATGATTTCATTGGTCTGTCTTTTTTGATCCAACTCTTTGATCCATTTTTAATGGATGTAAAATGGCCGTCAATCCATTTTACATCTGTTAAAAGCAGATCTATTGATTTCTATTGGTTCTGTGTGTCCGTGAAAATGGACATTGATAGAGCATGTCAGTTTTTTGACAGCTGTGAAAAACTCCATCGAAAAAATGGACATGTGAATAGACACATTGAAATAAGTCTTCTCAAAACAGCCGTGTGAATAAGGCCTTAAACAGCTCCATTTTTTGAAAGAGAAATTTTTCTTTTTTGATTTTTTTGACATATACCAAAAATGGTGATCAGGTGACTGCCGCGGGACTTGGTGTTTCGGTGCTGTCTCTTATGTCACACTTTGGAGATAGGATAAACATTCCTTTACTTAGGGTAAATATTTAGTTTGCAGCTTTACCTCTGTATCTAAATTTCTTGGCCAATCCATAGTCATTTGTTGGCGCTCTCTCTCCCCTAGGAGCCCGTGCCCTGCCAGCTTCACCCTACTTATACTTCTCCTGTAATTACATTGTTGACAATGTCTCCATTTTGTAGACGTGAAATTGTCTTCTCTATGTATTGTGCATCTAATGTACTAAAGCGGCCACTCATGAACATGTTTATGTTCTAGCAATATAGCATAAAGTGAGCGGCAATATACTAAAAGACAGCGAATAAACAGCAAACACAGCTGCAACTTCAACCATAAAACCAAAATGTGAATTATTTCCTGCTAAATATTATTCACGCAGCTGTCAACAATTCTCTTCCAACGTTGAAGCTGAAAATATTTTTCAAATTACACAATTTTGACAATGGAGCCTCCATTCAAATGAACACCAAAAGCGTTCCAAGCACGTTTCACTTAGTAGAGTCATCAATACTATATTTCGGGATGTAAGCAGACGATGATCACTTTCATCCATCAAAAATATACGCGGCACTTAAAAAGGTACGGTTTCAAATGTTTCAGTTTTCGCTGGAAATGCTGATATGATTTCCCAGTAACTACAATGCATCTTCCCAATTTTTCCGTAGCTGCCAGTATTAGATATTTTTATCCGATTGCCAAATATAACGAGATCTGAAATGTCCTTATCACAAGAGGCTGTGGTGCAGCAGAAACTTTATGAGCCACAACTGACATTTGAAATTCACCCAAAGGAGGTTTTATGAGGCCTTAAATTGTGGGTCACGGGTGGAAGACTCTTTAAATTGTTCATAAAATATTTTGTCAGTTCTAGGAGAACAATGGTGTCTGTCTGTTAGGTGATTACTCTTGATTTTCTGAGCAGGCAAGAGAATGTATGAGAACGTCGCATTTATAGGAGGTCTAATAGCTCAAATTTACCTGAATACGAGATTATGACCGGTGGAAAGGCATCTAGGGTTTCCATGTTGATAAAGCCGTAAAATAATGGTTTCCAACCTGTGGCTCCACAGCTCTTGTGAAGCTATAAACTTCCAGCACGCTTAATTTGTAGTTTTAGAACGGCTTACCTGCTTGTGTCTACCAGTTCCTTTGGTGGGCCACTGTAAATGCAGATGCTGTTGTTGATTGCCCAAGAATGGAGTGCCCTGGCTTCTAGGCCAGAGGGCTTAGGAGCAGACTGATGCGGATGCTGGGGCAGCATTGAGGTGTAGACCCATAGCGCTACCATGGGAAGCAGTTATAATGGTGTAATAGTAGGCAGCAGCAGCAAGAGTTTCGGGAAGTGAAGCCCTGCCTATTTGGGCCAACAGAGGGACCTGAAACAGCTGCTGAAATAATAGGCTAGGTAGGAAAGACTGTGAAATCTATAGTTACTTTGGTGCAACCTAGTGGAAACTCCTGCAGTGGTTGAGGTCTCCAATCAGTGTCAGACTGAGGTTCCTTTGGCCCATTAAATAAAGGGATTCTGGTGGCCCACTGTTTAACAATCCCTATAAAATAGACCATAGTCCCCTTATACTATTAGCCTAATACCATAATACTCTTCTTCTGGACCATTATTGTGTTAGGGCTTGGGCCCACTGGAGGATTCTCTGGTCCCACTTAGTCTCCAACCCAGATTAAGGACCACATTTTTAGGGAAAATGTTCAGACCTTTCGGCAACATTTAGTTCCTTTTTACAAGTATGCAAGCCCCCCTAATTTTTTTTTTTTTATTTATATTTAATCAAGTATAATGAAAGAAGGGAGTGGGGGAGATGCAGCTGCAGCTTCTCAATTAAATGGGAGGTGACATAGCAAGGGAAGACATGGTGGGGAGTGGGGGGTGGTAAAATATCCCAAATAGATACATTCTATATATACTGTAACTGATCAGTCAGTGGCATAAAGTATATCGGATATTTGAGCCTTGTAGGTCAACAATGTCTATAAACATCACAGGTTGGTTAAGTAAGCATTAAAAATAACTCAGTCAATATCTCAGTGGTGGCCACCATTTCAGAGCCTGAAATACGTGCAGCACCAACGACAACCTACTCATTACTGTATTCCTTAATGCATCCAGTTCTTTGTGGTACCCCCCCCAGAAATGAGGGCTGAGCAGAAGTGTTAGGCCTGGTGTATCAGGGACCTGTCAGGAGTAATTGGTTGGTATAAGGAAATATGTTCTGGCTTTCCTATTACCTGCAATGATTAAGTCACTTATTTGACCCATTTAGCATCAATTTGCAGTAGCATGTAGGTTAACAGCTCAAGCTATGCCATGTTTATAAGCAGCGGGACAAGGCTCCCAGCCCAGCAGAGCTGCCTCCATTTCTAGGTGCGTCCATAATGAGATTGCAGCCGCTGGTTCTGCATTAACCATTGATTTTTTTAATACTTGAGAAGATGGATCGATCTCTGATCTCCTCTCCTTTTCCCAGTAGGAAATCGACATGCTATTGAACATTCTACTTGCATGTTCCATATTGTCTGTTGCCCTTTTCCCCCTCCCGAATAGGAAGCTACTTAACATCGGAGACTGGCAGAAGGAAAAGAGACATAGTCCTCACAAATATGGCCACGAAGCCTCTTCCAGAATGCTACAGTGAACTGATCATTGTTAGTACGGATGCTCTAAGCCTTGATATTTCCGACTTATTGTCAGAGAAAAATGTGAAGGGCCAATGGTGGGGAAGTCAAGTATTACACGACCCCTATTTAAATTTATAGGTGAGCATTTGAAAGGGTTATGCCATGAAAGTTAATAGGATAGGGAATAAATTGCTGATGAGAGGGGGATCTGACTGCTGAGACCCCACTGATCCCGAGTATGGGGGAAGTTTTATTCCAGCTCAGAGTGTAATTATGGACACAGAATGAGATTGACCCAGGCACCTTTTTCCGATTTTCCAGTGACGTTCCGTTTCCGTAAGAGGGGGAAATGGAACGTCACCTATACTAACCCTTCCCATCTCATCATACTTACCTGTCTTCTAGTCCGGATCTTCTGGGCACAGGACGTCACTTCTTCTGGGTGGCCAGCACCTCCTCTTCTTGATGTCTGCTGGCCACCCACGCCTGCACAATAGAGCATGTGCAGTAGCCGGCAGTACGGCTCTATTGCACAGACGTGGGTAGCCGACATTTCCTCTTCTTGACGTCTGCTCAGAAGAAGTGACATCCTGTGCCCAGAATGTCCAGATCGGATGACAAGTAAGTATGATGGGGTAGGGGATTGAGTTAGTTAGGAAAGGCTAGTAGTGGACAGGATAGCTAGGGAAACAGGGAGGAGATGTGAGTGAGAAAGGGAGGGGGAGGGAGTGATGTGAGTCAGCTCTGAGTGAAGCCCAAGGCATCATGATAGTTGTAGGAAAACACAGAACCGGAAGATGCCCATGTAAACAAATGCAGAAGGTGCCAGGAGCTCCCAGAGAAACCCAGAAATCACTCAAAACACTGCTAAAGGTATTTGGGTCACTGATTAACCCATTAATACCACTAACTGACTTTTTTTGAAAAATGAATTTTTGCCCAGAAAATCCCTTTAACCATCCAACAAGATCATGGCTATAGGGGGTGTAGAAGTAGCATTCCCTACTGGGCCCTGGACAAAGGTCTTTCTGCCACATAAAATATACCACTATTCTAAAGGGCACAAGGTAGGTATGGGCGCCATTACAGATTTTGCATTGGGGTCTTGTACCTTCTGCGTCCAAGTATCTAAACTATTCTAAATAATAATAATGTCTACTACTATAGTGTACACATAGTGTACCACATGCTCTGGTGATGGTATACTGCATGCTATAGTACCACCGTTACACCTAACAACTAGTTTACAAATGGCTTCCACCTTAAAAGGTCAGTTTTTGAATGGGGGTTGAACACTTTTGCAATTGACTGTAATTCTGTATTATTATTGGATACAATCCCATATATTATCAGTAAGAGGCTGGACGTGCTATTTTATATCCAGACAGAAGACATAGAGGCCATTTTTCCCTCAAGGTCCATCTTATCCTAGGCTATACGTTTCACCATCTACCCAATAAGTTATTTGTTTTTCCTTTTTCTTAAGAGAAATCTCAGCACATTTTCATGTTTGCGGGTAAGAAAAAAAAACTAATTATCAAGAAATACATTTTCCCAATTTCCTAAAATTTAATTCCGTTCTCTACGTCTCGATTTTGACCCCACTGCACGTTCCATTGTGCAGGATTTCAGTCTGCATAGATGAAAGTCATTACAAACTTGATATTATTTCTCTAGACCAGTGTTAGCAAGATCCAATTTCTTTTTTTTTTTTTTGTCTGAAAATTTCCAAGCGAGAGAATGGCAGAAAAACTGCTGGGCCAAGAAATGTACATTAGACTACAAAATTATACATCAAGATGGCAGCTTCCCCTGGCAGAGGGTGACGGAAGGTAAAGCGCAGCTGAGCGCCGTAACACAGGAGTCCTCATTTTACAAAGACACAAACAGAAATCTCAGACCCAGATCCCAATCAATTATGGTCTCGTACAATCAGCCTCTTTCTGTCAGCGGCCGCTGAACCGCTTATCGCTAGTTCCAGCTTTAGATTTCCCCATAGACTCTAATGTGATGTTTTAGCTAAAAAATAGAGATATAACAATATTCTGAATGTGGCATAAAACAGGTCTGTCAGCAGTCGCGTCTTAAGGTTTTAGTGGTTGTCACTGTGTGTTATGGTTCAAAACAGCCCAATTTCTTCTCTCATCATCTAGTACGAGCTATTCCCAATGTGAGCCATTAAGCATGTCACTGCGGTGACATTACACTATCCTTAAACATGGCAAAGGCTTTGCATTACATTGTACCAGCTCAGGAGTGAGCTTTAAAGGGTGTCGTCCAAGACTACAAAGAAAGGCCTGCTTTTTTTTTTTTTTTTTTTGCAGAAATAGCACCACTCATGGCTGTGACTGGTATTGCATTCACTTAAAGGGAGTCTGTCACCAGACTGAAGTATATTAAACCAGCATCACAGTTACATAGGTCGGGCTCCCCTGAATGTAACACCTTTTTACCCATGAAAATTTGTGTCTCTGTTGTCAAGAGAATCATTTATCGCTCAATATGCAAATGAACAGTTTGTGGGTGGCTCCATATTGCTCCAAACTGTGCCCATGCAACGCTAGGAAAATGGCGCCTTTGTCATGTTTGTATGGGCGCTGATTGTGAGCATTGACTCCAGGTCTCCGCTCCTGAGTGGCTGTCTTGTTTAATTACCCGACACCCTCCATAATAGTATGCCAAATATCAGGAAAGGGTTAAAGTATACCTCCAATTATAAAACCACTTTGCATAAATGAATAGTACAGGTGAATATAAGAGACTTTGTAATATATCTTATTAAGGAGATCTGTTTCCATTTCCACTCATCAGGCTGATCTCCTTCTCCATATCTTCACTTAGAATGTTTGTTTACGTAGAGTCCTATCCCTACCAAGCTTACACACAGAAGTCTATAGAGTGGGAGGGGAGAAGAAAGCTGTAATTGATTTATTGCATCATTATGTGCAGTAGTAGAGCAGCTGCAGCTATTGGTGTGCCTTTCCTAGCAGCATCCTCCTCCCCCCTACCCTATCCATAGACTAATATATAAAAAGTAACTCAGCTTGATAAATGGAGAATGAAACATATTTCTTTAATAAGATATATTACAAGGTTTCTTATATTCACCTATACTATTCATTTATGAAAGTGATTTTAAGAGGTACATTTTAACTCTTTAAATCACCCGCTGCTCCCATCTCCTGCTTTTGCCTCATTTTTATTTGATCTCAGACAGACGTTTTAAAAGAACAGTCCAGAGTGGACAACTCTTTTAGGCTGCTGCAAACCACAGGTTTAACCCTTTACTAGAACGATCGTCTACTCTTCTCCGCTGCGTCCCAGCTGGTGTAGACCTCCATTCATTAAACCAACTAATTGTGTATTAATTTATGTGTGATCCTTCAAGACCTAGAAGAAAGGAGTTCATTTTGCAAAGCTGATGGATCCTACTTTGAAAATCTAAGCTTGTTTAGAAGTCATTGTAGAATGTAAGCATCCTAATCACAAATAGGGCTTAGTCACCGAATTACGCACTTGTCTTAGGGAAACTTGAAGCACATTGCTTACTATTCAGATGAGACCCACTTAAGGGTAGTATAAGCCATTCAGCAAGGCTCTTTACTTACTTAGGCTAATCTACTAAACCACATACAGCATCATGCCAGCTTGTTTTTTCCTTTTAATGTTAAATTGCCTGTCTGCAATACAAAATGTTAGCCCTGTGTTATATGTTCTCCTTAAAAGCAAGGCACAAAGATGGAGATTTTCTGCCATTACCTTGCCACCTCCACGCTACTTTATTTTCTTTCAATATCTTGCCTGGCAGGACAGTTCTTATATCATTTACATTTCTGCCGGTACTGACTTACGTCAGTTTAAAGCAATTTTCTGGGACTGAAATACTGATGTCTCATTCTTAAGATAGGTCATTAATATCAATTCAACAGGGGTCTGACACCCAGTACCCCCACAGATCAGCTGTTTGAGTCAGCAGAGGTGCTCCGATGAGTGCTAATTCCACCACATAGGCCATGTGACGTCACATTCATTGGTCACATAGCCAGCTTGCATCGCAGTACCATTTACTTCAATGGACTTGACCTGCAATACCAAGTGCAGCCACTAACCAATGTACGGTGCTGTGCTTGGTACATATTGAGGGGACTGTAGTACTCGTCTGAACACCGCAGTCTGTTCATATTACCGATAAGCGGGTGTCCCAGAAAACCCATTTGAGGCATTGTTCACATGGCAGGCTGATCATAGGTTGAAGTATACTACAGCATTATGAGTGTTGCCATTTAGTGCCTACATATAGTAGCACAAAGATGTTTTCAATAAGTGCAACACTATCTAACTCTGGGACCCCAGCCCCAATAAGCAGGGCAAAGGCATGTGGCTCTCCATTCAAGTGACTGTCACTGAACCGTAGTACCAGTGCATGTGTGCTGCCACTCCATTGAAAGTCTACGGGACTGAAAAGGATAGCTGTGCATGGTCTCCATCAATTCCATAGAGAATACAGTGACAGTACACCTTGTCGACCACCACTCAAGTTAAAAAATGGATATGCTTGTACCCCCATAGATCAAAACACATATCACCTCTTATGTGGGAACAATTGTGGGACAAAACCTTGAAGCGGATAAGGAGAGTATTCTCCCCTAAAAGCAATGCTTCTAGAGAACAATACAATACTAACATGGAATCTGAATGAGCATGCCATGAAATCAAAGGCATTAGGTGGTACCATAGGGGTAGCATAGATCTGTATAATTCTAAGCCATAAATATATATACATGAATCTAAGGTTAAGAAGAGATAACGTAGCACTGAAGCCACCATTCCTTCTGGATGTCCACCTTCTTGTTGCTTCAGGTTGTTGCCAGTATTTCAGGTTGTCCTTTTTGTTATTGTTTTGGAGGTCTACCTTGTCACGGCTTCTGGTTGTCCACCTTGTTGTTACTTCAGGATGTCCATCCTGTAATTGTTTCAGGTTGTCCACCTTATTGCTTCAGCTTGTCCACCTTGTTGTTACTTCAGATGGTCCACATTGTAATTACATCAGGTTGTCCACCTTGTTGTTGCTTCAGGTTGTCCACCTTATTTTCCAGGCAGTCAATCTTGCCTTTGTTCATGTTGTCCACCTTGTCATTGTTTCAGGTTAATTCAAGTTGTCCATCCTGTCATTCTTCAGGTTGTCTATCTCATCATTGTTCAGGCTGCCCATAGTTAGGAGACATCTCCTTAGCTTGTGTGTGTGACACAATTGATTGTTTATAAGACACTACAGAATAAAAAGGTGGAGATTTACTAGGAACAGGGCAGGGCAAAAATGGGGAGTTTTATCAGAAATTACAACAGAAAATTCATATTTATGTCTTGTGCTTCGACACCACTGCCAGATGCGACTACTCCCTCTGCAGCTCCCAGAGTGACATCCCTGGTAAGGTAGTTAACCATATAAAATGAGATGCAGCTTTGATGCAAATAGCTGAAAATATCAGACAGTTTCTATTAGTCTATCTTTGTGTCTTTCAACCGTGTCTTATGATTTTCCAAATAATACGCGTTTTTCAGATTTTCCATTAGTGTCATAGGTGTATCTATTACTGGCTGTGCTTCATAGACAATACTAATTATTTTCCCGTCATTTCTGTGAGGAGGGAATATGTATTTCTGGAGACACCGGGGAACAATTCGTATGCATGTAATAAAAATACTCTTAATGGATACTAAAGGTTACACATGGCTCGCATGTTTTCAAAATGAAGGCAAAGCGCCAGATCTTAATTGGTCATTAAGACATTCTTTTCTTTATGCAGAATTTCTGAGAGACCTAATTTGCAAAAATGTCTCTTTTCAATGAAGTTTTAGAACCTCTGTACTGTCAAGATTCCAAGATTTCACTTCATATACTGAAAGCGCATTGCTAATGGTATGAAGCCATAGGATGGTAGAAAATCTCAAATACTGTAGCAAGATAACAACTGACAGGCATTATATAAAGATGAGCAAACTGGTTCACAATGAGCAGAGTTTATTTTCCAAAAATTTGGAGTGTCATGGTGTCGGCGTACCTAACGTGAGCGATGAGGTCCAATCGCGGACCTCAGAAGTCCTCGGCAACTGATAATGTCATTCAGGAATCCGGAAGAGGCTCACGGAGGACGCTGAAGTGAATGCTGGAGGCTGCAATGTAGCACAATAGAGGGGAGTAAGACTGTTTTCTATGTTTACTCACCTCCCCTGGACCACCACCTATTGTACGCTGGGGTCTGAAGAGACCACAGAGTATTATAATAGCAGTTCAACATAAATCAAATCAGGAGGAATATTTGGGGAAACAAATCTTGTGAGGTTCATCCATCTCTAGTGTTACATGCATAGACCAGAGCGATGGTGCACGAGAAACCGTTACCTGAATGGTCTGGTTTTCTCTGCGAATGAGGACCTGCCAGCCCTTCTGTAGACTGGTTTAGTAAACATTTGGTAGAACTGTACATTATGCTGTTACTCTGTTATTTGTCCTGCAAATATATTACTACATTGAACATTACCATTCTAAAGAGTGCATGTCCATATACACTCTAACACTTACCAATGATACTTGAGATAGAAAGAGAAAACACAGGTTTACGCTGATGCTGGAGATGAATAAGAGTTTTTCTATCACATCCAAAGCACGTTCCTCACATAAATACATTCTCAGTACTTCTCTATATATGTCCTGCAATTTATGCGTGAGAGTGAAAGATATGGAGCAGATTTTCCTGTGCTCACTGTGTGCAGTGTATAGCAGCTAGTCTTCACCATCCAGCTGACAGAACACAAAAAAAATTTAGATACATCATGCAAAGAGGAAAACTGTAAAATAAACTATGATGTCACAAAATCACTACAATAGTGTTACTCCTCATGTAAAGAAATGAAAATATAATCACAGCACTCCAGAGGAATGAGGTTTCTGGTGCTCAGGAAGGGTTTTGCCCTGTTGAAAATCAATAGTAAAGTAAATTCTAGGCACTTGGCAAATCAAGTAATCGTGATGACAGACTCCCTTTAAGTATATAAAATTTAGTTGCAAATTCTTTACAAACTATTCCATTCAAAAGCCCTCCAACTAAAGTCCCAGCAGGTTTCATGACCATTAAAAAAGGACGAACCTCCCGTAATAGGACGGGGCAGAGCGGGAAGGAGTTTAAAGGGAGTCTGTCATCAGATCCCAGCATATCAACTCAGTCACATAGGTAGATTGGTTACGATCTTCTGAACCAAAAGTTTTTTTTTCCCTTGTGAATCGGTGCCTCTATTGCCAATATATCACTGTTTTTGTAATATACAAATTATCTCTTTGGAGCCACGAGGGCACTGCCACTTATTTTGGAGCAGTGGCAACGCCCTCCAAATTGACATAAACAGCCATATCTTGGCAACAGAGGCACCGATTCACAAGGGGAAAACACCATTTGATTCAGGTGACCCTAACCTATCTATCTGCTGGGCTGAGTTCAGAACGCAGACTTTCCCTTCAAGTGAATGGGGCTGAGCTGCAATACTACACACAATCTGTAGACATGTGTGGTGCTGTTTTTGGATAAAAACAACCATGTTTTTCTAATCCCATCCTTCTAATGTCTAATATTTTGTTAGGTTTTTATGAAGTCCACAGTGACATTTGCCCTCCCTAAAACATAGACCTGCATGTAACGCTGTGTCTTTCGATGGTCAGGAGCAGGATGTGGGAGCGCTGATAATGATGTCCTCCAGCCGCCTTCAGATGTGGATTTCTGAGTCACTGTGGAGCTTAATAACGTACTGTGTAGCAATGTTCTACTCTCGCGCACATTCCACTCCGCATATTTTATTAAATTCTGATATAACCGACTTTTCTTTATTCTTGATATCAAAATATTTTTCCTCTTCATTATTTTTATCAGATTCCTTTTTTTTCCCCAAAAACATTTAAGTTCTTTATTATTTTTGTCGGAATTTGTTTCTTTTTTTTTTCCATTAACCTTCAGTTTTATTTTTAGATCTTTAAATATTTAAATGGTTTTTGCAAGTCGCGGTAATTTGTTATATTTTGCTCTTTGACTTATGACAATTTTGGTCCCTCAAGAGTTAAATCCTCTGGTGTTGAAGTTGGGAATGAGTTCTGGAGAGAGCTTCAAAGTGAATAAATTAATGTAAAAGACGTTCGTTACCAAGGACTTGAGAGCTCAGCAATTTAGAATGAAAAGTAAATGTTTCTAGAATCTTCATGTTCAGCCCCGTTTACAATCTATTCATGAATGTATCATCACATTATTGAAGGGGATTCAGTCCTGTCTTTTCGCTTTGTAGGAAATCTTTGAAGCCCCGCTCCTCTCTCACATTTATTTGGACCAATAACTAGTTACCAGTATACCAATTGTGACAACGGGGAAGTTAGAGGGGACCAGTCAAGAGAATATTGGATATAAAACCACTAACTTGTCCTAGAGATGCCTACAGTAATACTTACTGAGAAATCAGTCCAATGTTCTCATGCATGCATGCGAAACTCTCCAGCAAAGATGGGGACGTACATCTCAGCTTGCTGTGCACTTGCCGGGCATCGAGCTGAGCAAATCTCTTGGGAGGTATTACACAGGGCTGACTTACCATACCAAGCTTTGGGACACAAAACCACTGGTCCATTCCAATATGATGGTGGTTTAGTGTTCCACAACCTTGTGATCGGTTCCTTTTAAGTTCCACTGATCTTTTGTCCAGTACCCCGAATGCCCACCATACTAGCTATCAACTATAGTGATGGCGATACAGTTGCTTAATGCAGTGGGACAAGTGAGCCCAAGTCTTCCCACCATTCACCCTCATATGCCACAGCCAATTTTAGGCCTGTAAGAACAGAACAGCAAAGGCATCATCATGCTTAAGCTCAACAACAGATAGATCAGGTCAACTGGCCTGGCACGCAATGGGAGGGATTATTATTAATTTTGGGGGTTCTATTATGAGTGGGGACACATTGGCATTTGGGGGTCACTATGGGGGACACATACTTAGTAATATTTTTTTATTATTTCTTACTGGGTTACACTGGGGTAACATTACCTCTGGGGGCATAATTACTACTAGGGTCATTATGATAGCAAAATGACTAATAGGCCACATGAGGGGAGGTATTAGTGCTATTGGTACTTTGGTAGAGAAAATTACTAGTTGGGGCATTTTGGAGGAAACTATTGGGGAGCATTATTATTATTAGCGGCATTAAGGAGGCTCTATTACTCATGGGGCACACTGGGGGTTCATTATTATCAGGAGTGGCATGATTGCGGTCAGGGGCACTATTTGCTTTGCACAATTGTTTTTAAGGCACTATGTGGGGCACCCATTACTATAGTGGGCACAATGTGTGATGCTTATTACTGTCGGGAGCACTATTGGTTGTAGTATGAGTATTTTGTAGTAAACTCTGCAGAGACAATTTGTGTCTGGGAGAAGTGATCATGGTAGTCTGGGTTGAAAGGAGAAGATGAGGAAATAGAATGACGACAATCAGAACACAAGTCATGTAATGTACTAATGATATAATCTGAATGTATTTTCCTGTGACTACATCTGTTCAGTACTGTTGTCTTTGGTGCCAGAGAGGAGGAAATTTTGTACATATGTTTTTGGACTTGACCCTGGATCTTTTAAGACCCTACATGAAATATGAAATGAAATATACCCTTTTATGGGCAATCCTAAGTACTCAGATTGTACTCTGCTGTGTATGGATCATCAATAATGCCGGAGTTCAAAGGTTTCAGCTATAAAGTCATTAGGGAGTGTTCACACTGTGGAAATACATATTGGAAAAATCTGATGTGTATTTTGCCATGGATTGCAGTTTTATACGGGCATGGATCCGTACTCTGGATAGCCTTATTCTGTGGCCACCCATCGTAGGTAACAATGAACATGCCACATTTTCCTTCAATGTGTTTTTCAAAATCATGCAAGGAAAAATACCTGCAGCATCTGCACAATGATCCGATTTCCCATTGAAAATGATGAGAGTGGGCTTATTTTGGACACATATTTCAGTGTGAAAACCCACAGAAGTCCATGACATCTACTGGCTTAATCCAGCATGATCCACTGTGGTATAGACTGGCATGTTACATCCCGTCAAATTATACCAACTCTGAACCAGTCATCTCTACTTCCCATATACTTGGCATCGGGTTGGACTAGTAGACTAGGGAGGATAGAGCTGATAGAGCCATGGCTTGTCCTCCCTGCTCGCCAACTATATCTGATATGCCACAATGTGCTGGTGTAATATTATTAGCTTTATTTAATTTAGGGTTACCTTGGTAACTGTAATATCAGAACAAACATAAGACGCACAAAACGTCTTACAAGAAGAAGAGAAAATGTCACTAATTATGTTTGTCCACTGATAAGCTATGTGTGCAAATGTCACAATAGGCAAACTAATAAATAGATCTCCATTAAAGTGAACCTGTCAAGTGATTTCTAAAAGAGGAATATGATAGAGGAGAGAAGCTGAGCTCTGTGATATATAGGGTTATATGATAGAGGAGAGAAGCTGAGCTCTGTGATATATAGGTTATAGGATAGAGGAGAGAAGCTGAGCTCTGTGATATATAGGATTATATGATAGAGGGAGAGAAGCTGAGCTCTGTGATATATAGGGTTATATGATAGAGGGAGAGAAGCTGAGCTCTGTGATATATAGGGTTATATGATAGAGGAGCTGAGCTCTGTGATATATAGGTTATATGATAGAGGAGAGAAGCTGAGCTTTGTGATATATAGGGTTATATGATAGAGGGAGAGAAGCTGAGCTCTGTGATATATAGGGTTATATGATAGAGGAGAGAAGCTGAGCTCTGTGATATATGGGGTTATAAGATAGAGGTAGAGAAGCTGAGCTCTGTGATATATAGGGTTATATGATAGAGGAGAGAAGCTGAGCTCTGTGATATATAGGGTTATATGATAGAGGAGAGAAGCTGAGCTCTGTGATATATAGGGTTATATGATAGAGGACAGAAGCTGAGCTCTGTGATATATGGGGTTATAAGATAGAGGTAGAGAAGCTGAGCTCTGTGATATATAGGGTTATATGATAGAGGAGAGAAGCTGAGCTCTGTGATATATAGGGTTATATGATAGAGGAGAGAAGCTGAGCTCTGTGAGATATAGGATTATATGATAGAGGGAGAGAAGCTGAACTCTGTGATATGGGGCATTGTGACATCACATTGGGACACTGAGTAATCATGATGATTAATTTCTAACATCACAATCTCTGTCACATCACAATGGTAACATCACCCAGAGCTGCAGTCTATCCCTTCCCTTTTAGCTGCACATATAGTACAGTATGTGCTCCTTGTGTTCAAATCATACACCAGGAGGGTCAGGATGATGTGTGCTGCCTTCAGCTACTTGACTCATTTAGGCTATATATTTATATTCTGACAAAGGACTCAGAACGGGTTAAAACATAACAGAAGAAATACTCACCTCACCTCCGGTACTCCTATACTGATTCTTCCTGGGTCCCCTGCTGGTCTCTGCTTCATAGTCCCTCTGGACACAGAAGAAATGACAGCTTACCCCATTGTTGACCACAGAGGTGACCCACTTTAGCTAATGATTGGCTAATGATTTCTTGTATCAAGAAAGAGCAGGAAGTATAGACTGGTAGGGGACCAGGGAAGCTCTGCAATAGGAGTGTTGGGGAAACTTCCTGTGTGGCGAGAGGGGCAGGGAGTAGAGGAAGCTCTGGAATAAGAATGCTGGAGGATCGGTGACTTGAGTCAGTCTTGTATATTTATTTTTTTAACCCATTCTCAGCTCTTTGTCAAAATTATTTTTCAATGGCCAACCCCTTTAATGTAAGCCATCTCTTGTATTTAAAGGGAGCCTGTCACCACTTTGAAGCATATTAAACCAGAAACACAGCTAGATAGGTCAGGCTCGCCTGAATGTAACAACTTTTCTTTCACCTTTTTCCCCATGAAAATTCCTGCCTCCGTTGCTGAGATATTCATTTATTTCACAATATGCAATTGAGCAGTCTGGAGCACTGAGGACGACGCCGTTGCTCCAAACTGTTACACTCCACATCAATCCAGTCCTGCAGATAGATAGGTTAGGGTTACCTGAATCAAACTGTATTTTCCCTATGTGAATTGATGCCAACATATTGCTGTTTTTGTAAATATCTTTGGAGCGAAGGCAACGCCCTCATTGCTCCAAAGAACTAATTTGCAAAAATGGCAATATCTCGGCAACGCAGACAGCGATTCACAAGGAGACAACACTGTTTGGTTCATGTAACCCTAACCTATCTATCTGGGTTGATATACTGGATTCTGGTGACAGACTCCCTTTCAGCCATTCATGTCACCGGTAATTTATACATATCAGACTGTGACTAGTGTTACACAGATGAGATACACATCGTGTATTGACCTGTAATTGAGTCTTGGTTACTTTGAAAGGTTGGAGTAAACCTTTGATCTATCAATGATCAAATGAAGTCAGTGTTTAATATGATGGTAAATCTGGTATACGGAGCATCTGAAATTAAGGATGTGTCACCTTTCCAAACTTTGAAGTCTGACTTCCTTATCAGAAGTGAAGGCTGAGAGACAAGACGGTTTAGAGGTAAAACTTAAATAGAAGAAGGGAACTCAGAATCAATTAGGCCCAGAAAGTCCTTGGTAATGTATTTTGGAAGCGTAAGTGGAAATACAGAGAGCTTTTCCTCATCACAAATCACAAAGAACAAAAAGATCAGAGCTGGTTTTATGGCTTGCCTGGAGTTAAAAGGGATATATATTTGCGGCTTGAATTTTAGAATATTAACCCCATCGTATCCAAACATACATATAGTCTAAGAGTACTATTACAGCTGAACACTCGCTCCCTCCAGCAAACTCTAGTACTAACACTTTGAGGTGCTGGGTGACCTAATAGAACGATATCGATGGTCAGTAGCAGATACTTTACATCCTAGAACATACAAGGTCCGTGTAGGTGTATGCAAGGTAGAATCAAACCCATGCAGTGGCAGAAGTATAAGGAGTATATAGACTATAGTTGTACCTGAACTGGTCTTAAAGGTCTGTCTGCCCCATATAAGGAGGTAAGTGCTATAAATAACATTTAATAGTTGGGGTGCTCTCTTACAAATTTTGCACTGGGTCCCTTTGTACCTATGGCTTCACTGCTGTAATGTATGGGTGTAACTACCAGGGCAGCAGATATAGCAGCTGATATGGGGCTCAATAACTAAGGGGCCCATTTCCACTGAGACCTAGGGTGCAGTTAGTGATAACTGTGGATGATGTGACATCATTATAATTACTTTATACATATGCTGGGCATTATCCCTGTGTTATGATGTCACAGTGGATATTATCCATATATGGTTACAGCACTGTGTATATTATCCCTGTAGTGTGACATCATTGTCTACATTATCTCTGTACTGTGACATCACTGTGTATATTATTCCTGTACTGTGACATCACTGTGTGTATTATCCCTGTACTGTGACATCACTGTGTGTATTATCTCTGTACTGTGACATCACTGTGTATATTATCCATGTACTGTGACATCACTGTGTTTATTATCCCTGTACTGTGACATCACTGTGTGTATTATCCCTGTACTGTGACATCACTGTGTATATTATCCCTGTACTATGACATCACTGTGTATATTACCCCTGTACTATGACATCACTGTGTATATTACCCCTGTACTGTGACATCACTGTGTATTATCTCTGTACTGTGACATCACTGTGTATATTATCCATGTACTGTGACATCTCTGTGTTTATTATCCCTGTACTGTGACATCACTGTGTTTATTACCCCTGTACTATAACATCACTGTGTGTATTATCTCTGTACTGTGACATCACTGTGTGTATAATCCATGTACTATGACATCCCTGTGTACATTATCCTTGTTCTTCAACATCACTATGTAGATTATTCCTGTACTGTGACATCACTGTGTGTATTATCCCTGTACTGTGACATCACTGTGTGTATTATCCTTGTACTATGACATCACTGTGTGTATTATCTCTGTACTGTGACATCACTGTGTGTATTATCCTTGTACTATGACATCACTGTGTATATTATCCCTGTACTGTGACATCACTGTGTTTATTACCCCTGTACTATGACATCACTGTGTGTATTATCTCTGTACTATGACATCACTGTGTGTATTATCCCTGTACTGTGATATCACTGTGTGTATTATCTCTGTACTGTGACATCACTGTGTGTATTATCTCTGTACTGTGACATCACTGTGTGTATTATCTCTGTACTGTGACATCACTGTGTGTATTATCCTTGTACTATGACATCACTGTGTATATTATCCCTGTACTGTGACATCACTGTGTTTATTACCCCTGTACTATGACATCACTGTGTGTATTATCTCTGTACTATGACATCACTGTGTGTATTATCCCTGTACTGTGATATCACTGTGTGTATTATCTCTGTACTGTGACATCACTGTGTGTATTATCTCTGTACTATGACATCACTGTGTGTATTATCCCTGTACTGTGATATCACTGTGTGTATTATCTCTGTACTGTGACATCACTGTGTGTATTATCCCTGTACTGTGACATCACTGTGTGTATTATCCCTGTACTGTGACATCACTGTGTGTATTATCTCTGTACTGTGACATCAGTGTGTGTATTATCCCTGTACTGTGACATCACTATGTGTATTATCTCTGTACTGTGACATCAGTGTGTGTATTATCCCTGTACTGTGACATCACTGTGTGTATTATCTCTGTACTGTGATATCACTGTGTGTATTATCCCTGTACTGTGACATCACTGTGTATATTATCCCTGTACTGTGACATCACTGTGTTTATTACCCCTGTACTATGACATCACTGTGTGTATTATCTCTGTACTATGACATCACTGTGTGTATTACCCCTGTACTGTGATATCACTGTGTGTATTATCTCTGTACTGTGACATCACTGTGTGTATTATCTCTGTACTGTGACATCACTGTGTGTATTATCCCTGTACTGTGACATCACTGTGTGTATTATCTCTGTACTGTGACATCACTGTGTGTATTATCCCTGTACTGTGACATCACTGTGTGTATTATCTCTGTACTGTGACATCAGTGTGTGTATTATCCCTGTACTGTGATATCACTGTGTGTATTATCTCTGTACTGTGACATCAGTGTGTGTATTATCCCTGTACTGTGACATCACTGTGTGTATTATCTCTGTACTGTGACATCACTGTGTGTATTATCCCTGTGCTGTGACAACAGTGTGTGTATTATCTCTGTACTGTGACATCACTGTGTGCATTATCTTTACTAAAAAATCTTTGTGTATGTTATCCCTGTGTGCAAAGGAGACCAAGATAATAACACTTTTAGGCTAAGGTACCACGTAGCGGGCCGCAGCGAAAAAATGCTGCAGGAAAAAACGTGGCTGAAATGTATCGCAGTTTTTCCCACAGCGCTTTTGACAGAAAGTTCGCAGAGTTTTCCCTCTGCGGACTTTCTGCTTCCATTATACCTATAGGGAAATCGCCGGCATTTTCGTAGGTATTCTTGACATGCTGCAATTTCCAAAACCACAACAATTTTGGAAATCGCAGCGTGTCTACTGAGCATATTTTTCTGCAATTCAATAGAATCCCATACACTTTTCAGGGACTGTAAAATGCTGCAGTTTTTGATGCGGCATTTCTGTTGCAGCCAAACCGCAGCGTTTACGCCACGTGGGTCCCCGGCCTTGGAGTTCAGAACTTGCTGTTTAAAGTGTTCATGGTATTTTTGGGCTCCATCACAAGTTTTGCTGTATTGCCCCATGGTTACATGTAAGGGTAGGTTCACACTACAGTTATTTAATGCCTGTTGCTGTCCACTGATGAGAGCAATGGACATTAGAATGACAGAGCCCACTCACTCTGGTCCGTCTGCATTCACCGCAAGTAAAAAAAAAACTTGATTCAGGCTTTCTTCCACCATATTTTTTACTTTTCTGTATACAGGACTTTTTCTTCTGTTACAAAAGTAGAAAATGTCATATTGTTTTACATTGCAGTCAATGGTAGTGGACGCAGAGAGAGGGGGCTCCGGCTGTGTCTGTCACTATTACCCTTAGTGGCCGTTGTTCTCATCCTATGACAGATGAAAGCAATAATAATGACTGAAATAATGGTAGTGTGAACCGAGCCTTATACCTCTGCTGCAATGCAACCAGAACTTGCGTGACTAAAAGGAATGACATGCTTGCTTTTCTTATCGCATGGTTGAAAGGAATAGTCCGGACCCCTGCTTGACATTGTGCGATGAATTTCTTTTACTCTACTAACAGCTTAGTGGATTGGCTGAAGATCTTACATGCAATGACCTCTCCCAAACTGGGTTATGACATCACTAGTGTCAGGCAGCGTATAATACATTGATTAGCTTTACCCAGCAGCTAATACTCAGAGAATGGAGCAGGAAGCAGATAGCGCTGTTCCCTGTGTAGTGACTGAACTGAGTCACTGCAGCTTAGGTCATATATGAATGAATGGGATCTGATCTGCAGTACCTGGTCTGGCCACTACATAGAGAACAGTGCTGTCTGCTTCCTGCTCTACGCTCTCTGTATCAGCTGCTGAGAACAGCTGATTGGTAAGGTTATCGGGTGTCAGACCCCCACAGATTTGGTAGTGATGAGTAATAGTAATTTCACACGGCCATAATACAGCTGAGTTTTAGTTTGCTATGTCCACAATACCTGGACCCCACCGATCTGCTGAGCCTTGCTCGATCACAATAGGATTCTAGGGTGATACTGCTTAGATTTAGTAGTCAGAAACCATCCTAAACATTGTGTGCTCCCTAAAAATGGTAAGCAATGGAATATGAACAGGTATATATAGGCCATGGCAGATGCACAGGTATATAAGGCTATGGTATATGTACAGGTATATATAGGTTATGGTATACGCACAGGTATATAAGGCTATGGTATACACACAGGTATATAAGGCTATGGTATATGTACAGGTATATATAGGCTATGTAATATACACAGGTATATATAGGCTATGGTATATGCACAGGTATATATAGGCTATGGTATACACACAGGTATATATAGGCTATGGTATATGCACAGATATATGTAAGCTATGGTATACACACAGGTATATATAGGCTATGGAATACGCACAGGTATATATAGGCTATGGTATACGCCCAGGTATATATAGGCTATGGTATACGCACAGGTACAGTACAGACCAAAAGTTTGGACACATCTTCTCATTCCAAGAGTTTTCTGTATTTTCATGACTATAAAAATTGTAGATTCACACTGAAGGCATCAAAACTATGAATTAACACATGTGGAATTATATACTTAACAAAAAAGTGTGAAACAACTGAAAATATGTCCTATATTCTAGGTTCTTCAAAGTAGCCTCCTTTTGCTTTGATTACTGCTTTGCACACTCTTGGCATTCTCTTGATGAGCTTCAAGAGGTAGTCACCTGAAATGGTTTTCACTTCACAGGTGTGCCCTGTCAGGTTTAATAAGTTGGATTTCTTACCTTATAAATGGGGTTGGGACCATCAGTTGTGTTGTTCAGAAGACAGGTGGATACACAGCTGATAGTCCTACTGAATGGAGTGTTAGAATTTGTATTATGGCAAGAAAAAAGCAGCTAAGTAAAGAAAAACGAGTGGCCATCATTACTTTAAGAAATGAATTTCAGTCAGTCTGAAAAATTGGTAAAACTTTGAAAGTGTCCCCAAGTGCAGTGGCCAAAACCATCAAGCACTACAAAGAAACTGGCTCACATGAGGACCACCCCAGGAAAGGAAGACCAAGAGTCACCTCTGCTGCGGAGGATAAGTTCATCCGAGTCACCAGCCTCAGAAATCGCAGGTTAACAGCAGCTCAGATTAGAGACCAGGTCAATGCCACACAGAATTCTAGCAGCAGACACATCTCTACAACAACTGTTAAGAGGAGACTGTGTGCAGCAGGCCTTCATGGTAAAATAGCTGCTAGGAAACCACTGCTAACGACAGGCAACAAGCAGAAGAGACTTGTTTGGGCTAAAGAACACAAGGAATGGACATTAGACCTGTGGAAATCTGTGCTTTGGTCTGACGAGTCCAAATTTGAGATCTTTGGTTCCAACCACCGTGTCTTTGTGCGACGCAGAAAAGGTGAATGAATGGACTCTACATGCCTGGTTCCTACCGTGAAGCATGGAGGAGGAGGTGTGATGGTGTGGGGGTGCTTTGCTGGTGACAGTGTTGGGGATTTATTCAAAATTGAAGGAATACTGAACCAGCATGGTTACCACAGCATCTTGCAGAGACATGCTATTCCATCTAGTTTGCGTTTAGTTGGACCATCATTTATTTTTCAACAGGACAATGACCCCAAACACACCTCCAGACTGTGTAAGGGCTATTTGACCAAGAAGGAGAGTGATGGGGTGCTACGCCAGATGACCTGGCCTCCACAGTCACCAGGCCTGAACCCTATCGAGATGATTTGGGGTGAGCTGGACCGCAGAGTGAAGGCAAAAGGGCCAACAAGTTCTAAGCATCTCTGGGAACTCCTTCAAGACTGTTGGAAGACCATTTCAGGTGACTACCTCTTGAAGCTCATCAAGAGAATGCCAAGAGTGTGCAAAGCAGTAATCAAAGCAAAAGGTGGCTACTTTGAAGAACCTAGAATATAAGACATATTTTCAGTTGTTTCACACTTTTTTGTTAAGTATATAATTCCACATGTGTTAATTCATAGTTTTGATGCCTTCAGTGTGAATCTACAATTTTTATAGTCATGAAAATACAGAAAACTCTTGGAATGAGAAGGTGTGTCCAAACTTTTGGTCTGTACTGTATATAAGGCTATGGTATATGTACAGGTATATATAAGGCTATGGTATATGCACAGGTATATAAGGCTATGGTACATGTACAGGTATATATAGGCTATGGTATACACACAGGTATATATAGGCTATGGTATACACACAGGTATATATAGGCTATGGAATACGCACAGGTATATATAGGCTATGGTATACGCACAGGTATATATAGGCTATGGTATACGCACAGGTATATAAGGCTATGGTATATGTATAGGTATATATATAGGTTATAGTATATGCACAGGTATATAAGGCTATGGTACATGTACAGGTATATATAAGCTATGCAATATACACAGGTATATATAGGCTATGGTATACGCACAGGTATATATAGGCTATGGTATACACACAGGTATATATAGGCTATGTTATACGCACAGGTATATATAGATTAATAGTGTTTAAGTTGACATATGGATGAGTTATGTTGAGTAGGTCGGTTAATAACTTGGTGTTATTATAATACATAGGAAACTTGTAGGATTTACAAGGAGCCACATACAGTAAGGTATAGTAAAGAGGTTTTCCATAGGACTTTCATCTTGATCCAATTTAATTGTGTTTACAGATTAAACAGAATAATAAGTCCTCATGTTATACATATCTACTATACATTGGTAACAGGATTATCTCTCCATATACAGAACTGCTTGCATCTGACAAAGAAAATCCATTACTGCTAATATGAGTATGACAGCAACACGTGTAAGAACAAGCCTGTTCTCCAGCATGCACAAAGGTTACAATTTGCAATTGTTCCAGACGAGCGGAATGGATTCACTCAGATAATGCTGTGCGCTTTCTCGCCCCCAGCTCTGGTACAAGGACTTTCCATTGTGCCAGTCTATTGAGCTCTAGGCCTACCCGCTCCCCCCCGCCTCTGTCAATCACTTCACTTTGCTCCTACTTGCTAGAACATCCTTCTGTTCCCCTCCGCCTGCATTCATCCCGCTGCCTCCTCCGATTCTGGTGCACCCTCCGCCTTATCCCTTCACCCCTCCCAGCCATTCAGTCACCAGCCTACCGACCTCTGCTTTACTTCACCCCTTACTATATTTCTGTCTTGTTTATCTGCTGCCGATGCAACTGAACAAAAATACAGAAAGATGTATTCCATTAGATATGGCAATTTTACTAAATACGTTGACTATTTATAGACTAACGCTCAGCAGGGTAACCACTAAAATTGGAGATGATGGAGCTTGGTCAGTGGTCGCCTCTTCTGTCCACCCCAGGAACATCAGTAGCTTAAAGGAAAAAAATGCTGCACGTAACCCTACATCAATTTGTGGCAAGCCATGGCTGAAATGGACGTACACTTACTTACTGTAGATCTGTTTGCACTAAAAGGTTAATGTGTCTTAGAACGGGAAGACTACGGAGAATTATCTGTATGGAGGAGAACTGGATGCTATGAAAACAGCACATTTACAGCCCTTTCAGAAATTTCAGATAATGGACTCTCCAGAGCTGTTGCTTCCTGTACTCAGACAATATATAATTCTGCTGCTTTTGTCAACCCTTCAGACCCTGTGGCGCATCTGCCAATTTGCACTAGTATGTGGTAACGTGCACTTACATTCCTCTCCTGCAGCTAAGACCTACCTTAAGACCGGACAGGGCTCTGAAGAGAATATCCTAACATTGTTCAACGCTACAACACGGCAAGACATCGGGACAAAGTAATTTCTGATAGGAAAACAGGCACAATTTTAAGTGCAAAAAATATTTGCACCAAAATTTGCTCCTTTATCCACCTCTTTTCGAACTTCATGTCATTTATGAAGATTATGGGCATGGGGTGGGCAGGGCATCGGTAAGGATGGCTGATGAGTGACGGAGCCTTGACAGCCCAACACATTCAAGATTACTTATGCCAGTTTTCCAGAGAAGGTTCCAGTTCCAGAAAAGGTTTCAATTTGTGGTGTATATTCCTTCCATGATGCACCAGAATTATTAAGAAACTTTTGTCTGTTAATAATAATGGTGCACCTGATGCCAGCATAGATAAAGACAGGTGTATACAACTCTGGTCTTACTGAATTGTGAGTCCAGCCAGAGACCATGGCTCACGTAGCAGACACTATGGTGGTAGTTCCATCACCGAATGAAGTGGTTAAAGAGGACATGCCGCTAGGTGTGAAAAACCCATTGACATGCCTCCTTTGATAGGTGCTGTTATTCTGAGCATTTTGGCATTTTGATTATCCAAATCCGTTCAGCAGTTCCAAAGGGTAACCAAAATTATTAGAGGAATGGGTGGATTGGAGTACAAGGATAGATTAACAAACTTGGGGTTATTCAGTTTAGAGAAAAGACGTCTACGGGGAGATCTAATAACAATGTACAAATACATGAAGGGACAGCACAAAGAACTTTCTAATGCTCTTTTTACCCCTAGGCCAGTGACATTGACAAGGGGACATCCACTACGACTGGAGGAGAGAAAGTTTCACCAGCAACATAGAAGAGGATTCTTTACAGTAAGAACAGCGAGGCTATGGCACTCTCTGCCCCAGGAAGTGGTGATGGTGGATTCATTGAGCAAGTTCAAAGAGGGCCTGGATGCCTTTCTCGAACAGACCAACATTACGGGTTATGGGTTCTAGATTTTAAGGGCAGGTTGATCCAAGGTTTTATACTGATTGCCAGATTGGAGTCGGGAAGGAAATTTTTCACGCGAAATGGGGCAATTGGCATAAGCCTCATGGGGTTTTTTGCCTTCCTCTGGATCAACACTGTAGGGGACTGTAGGGTTATAGGTTGGACTTGATGGACTGATGTCTTCATCCAACCTCATCTACTATGTAACTATGTAAGATATAAGCCCTTTTAGTTTTGATACAAATTATAGTATACTAGCCAAGTAGGTGGATACATTAAATCAAAACCACACCCCCAAAGAAACCACAATGTTACCGCCCACTTGGCTAGTAGACCCTAATCTGCACCAGCACTAAAAGGGCTTATATCTTTGGAACAGCTGAACAGATTTAGATAAACAAAACACCAAAACACTCAGGATGACAGCGCGATCACATGAGGTATGTCATTGGGATTTTCAGTGCTGGTGACAGGTCCTCTTTAATTTATCACAAGCCTGAATGTGCTTTTAGAGTCAGGGAACAGATTGACATTGAGAACCTATGATTTCTGCAGAGAGTCATATAGCGTGGGTACGGCTAGGCAAGTAAAGTAATGATAATGATTTCGACTTTTCTGAAGAATCACTAAATAAAAAAAAAAAAATCGCCTTTCTTCTGTTTCTTACTGGTGAAGATCTAATTTCCTCTTCGTATCAATTAAATCTGTCTCTCCTTCTGTCAAACACGTCTTTCAAACATAAGAACTCCAAGTGGGAGAGGAATTGTACTTGGTGACAAAACAGGCAGCAAAATGCCTATGTGCTCACACTAGCGCGTCCTGCCTCCACCTAAGCGTGTTATTATGGAACAATTAGCTGTACGACTGCAATTCCTATGCAAACAATTGTCACAGATTCAACTGACAAGTGCCTCTCATTGTGCGGCTTTAAGAAACCATCAGCCCGCTAAGCTCTGTTAACTATTAATGAACATTTTGTGGAATTTCTAGACTGTAAAAGTTGAAGATTCCAAGCATTTTCTCATTTGATATTTTTCCGACATCTCAACCAGGGCCAACGCAGTATGTAGTTCATTTGCTTTTTCATGAAACCAGAGGTGAATCCTAAAGGAAGGGAAAGTTGCATCTATATGACTATGCAAGGCTAGGGTCACATCTGTGCTGGGCTCTCCATCCCAACAGCCCGAGCGACAGAGAGCCCGACCGCCAAAACAGACCTGCAGACAAGGGCAGTCCACATAGATTATAACCTGCGTGCAGGGTTTCTGTTCTTCGGTCCGCTTAGGGACCCAAAGAACAGAAACCCACTCTGCTTAAAAAGCGGTTACCCGTGGACCCCATAGACTATAATGGGATCTGCAGGGTTTCCACCCGAAAAATACGGAAAAATGCAGAGAGAAAAGTCCTGCCTCCGCATTTTTTAAGCGGGCTTGGGAACGTAAACCCTGAACGTAGATCAGGCGCAGGTGTAAACCTAGCCTAAGGCCAGCAGTCATCCCTGCCGACCTCTCCATATACATGAATGCTCAGTTTTGGAGGCACATGTATGGCTTTTCAGACACCTCCGGTGGCAGTTTACAGCATATCCCTTAGAAACAAAGGATCTTTGTCTCTCGGACATCTGCCCAATGGATGTTGGCCGAACATCTGACATTAGGTGGTTGGCTGATCCTGTAGAAATCAGCTGGTTTGGCCAACTTTAGAATGGATATCCAGCATCAGACTGAAAAGCCTGAGATATGCTTGGACAGACAGAACCTCCACCCATCCAGGAGCAAAAAAAATCTGCAACAATCATCTGATCCCAGGCAAGGAGGGATTGTCATAAAAGTCTATTGAATGAAAACTGAAAACATGCAGAATCCCTTTAAATCTAAGACAGTTACTAAAAAGTATTATTAAGCAGGAAACGTAACGTTGTCGAAAACACATTTCTATGAAATCAGTTTTAAGTTGAAGACCAAGAGATCTAAAAGGTTGCAAAGTGAGCAGAATAATAGGCACCTATGTCCTACAAAACCTGACATTCTGTCCACCAAGTGATAATGGACATCCACAAACTCCTCATCCGAATCAGCATGGACCTTTGTACGAGACACTGAAATATTAGCTATTCACAACAGAGCCTTCCGATGTAAAGAACCGATCATCTATGGCCTTTGAAGTCAAGTCATGAATCAGGAACTTGACATAAACCCTCACAATTTTCTTTGGAATTGAGAATAATTGTAGGATAGTTACACGATTGTCACAAAATTGGCCCTAGAGTCACTACTTTGTCAGTAAAACTAATTTGCAATCTTATCTAAGGCATCATGCATATGACTGTATTACAGCTTGAGATAGTTTTTGAAAGTTTTTTATTTTATGTACAAAATATTTCCTTCATACAGTATCCAAATAATGCTATCATATAGTGCTGTCATAATAATGTCATATTGTACCTACAATGCATATATTGCACTTGCCATATACTGTCCAAATAATACCACCATACAATCAAATAATACTCCCATACAGTGATAACATACAGTGGGGAAAAAAAAGTATTTAGTCAGCCACCAATTGTGCAAGTTCTCCCACTTAAAAAGATGAGTCCGGCCTGTAATTTTCATCATAGGTAGACGTCAACTATGAGAGACAAAATGAGAAAACAAATCCAGAAAATCACATTGTCTTTAAAGAATTTATTTGCAAATTATGGTGGAAAATAAGTATTTGGTCAATAACAAAAGTTCATCTCAAATGTTTTCTGTAAGTCTTCACAAGGTTGGCACACACTGTTGCTGGTATGTTGGCCCATTCCTCCATGCAGATCTCTGGGCCATGTATTGTGAGATTTTGAGTGCAAACCTCCTTCCATCAGCAAGGGCATTGAAGATGAAACGTGGCTGGGTCTTTCAGCATGACAATGATCCCAAGCACACCGCCAGGGCAACGAAGGAGTGGCTTTGTAAGAAGCATTTCAAGGTCCTGGAGTGGCCTAGCCAGTCTCCAGATCTCAACCCCATAGAAAACCTTTGGAGGGAGTTGAAAGTCCGTGTTGCCCAGCGACAGCCCCAAAACATCACTGCCCTAGAGGAGATCTGCATGGAGGAATGGGCCAACATACCAGCAACAGTGTGTGCCAACCTTGTGAAGACTTACAGAAAACATTTGACCTCTGTCCTTGCCAACAAAGGATATATAACAAAGTATTGAGATGAACTTTTGTTATTGACCAAATACTTATTTTCCACCATAATTTGCAAATAAATTCTTTAAAAATCAGACAATGTGATTTTCTGGATTTGTTTTGTCATTTTGTCTCTCATAGTTGAGGTCTACCTATGATGTCAGTTACAGGCCGGCCTCATCTTATTAAGTGGGAGAACTTGCACAATTGGTGGCTGACTAAATACTTTTTTCCCCACTGTAATATTATATATAGGTCAGTGCTTCATCTACCGAGGACAGCCATCTCCTCTGACTGAGCAAATAGCCTGCATAGGGATGCACATGGTGTGGTGAGGGAGGAAGAAGGGGACACCTGGGTAGCCAGCCAGATCAGCCAAATCAACCCTAGTGATCAATGGTGTGACAGCCAGATCACCCTCTCATCCATACTGCTAATTCATACAAAAGCATAAAGAGCACTTTTCTCTAATACCTGGTTCACACCTGCGTTCAGGTTTTCATTCTTCGAGTCCACTTGGGGACCCGAAGAACGGAAACCTAATCCACTTAAAAAGTGGTTATCCGTGGAAACCCACGGACCCTATAGACTATAATGCTTGCAGGACTTTTCTCTCTGCATTTTTCAAGCAGATTCGGGGACGGAATCCCCAAATGGAATCCGGGCGCAGGTGTGAACCTAGCCTGAATCCCAGGGTGGCAAAGAAAGTACCTACAGCTCTATAGTATGAAGCTACAGAGACTTTATGTGCCACCATACAAGCTGTGTGCACGATATGCCGAACAGTGGCCAACACACAATGTGCCTCATTACCTAGAATGTAGAATCTGTCCACCCCCCTCCCTAAGAAATAAGTATGCAAATATCTCTTGTGGGCCTACCATAACCTTGAGAAGGTATATCCCATAACAATCTTTCCTAAAAACTATCTGAGGTGCCGCTGACTTCTATTGGCATGTTGTAAGCCTTGACTAATTTTGTAATTTACATGAGACAAAAGACTAAAAAAGTTGCAAGCTAAATAGAATATCCCACATGAATATAAGTACGACACCCAGGGCAGCCGTATGACTCCAGTGTAATGGTACACCAGGCTGTCAAATAATAACTCAGAAACGGTAATATGTGAAATTAAAAACGAAGGAATGATGAGCGCAGGAAATCAGCAAGAAACATCTGCAGAGCGGATCAGATCCCAGGATAAAACCTGAGAGGATAGACTCAGCACAAAATGCTAAATGTGACCTTTTTCATATTGAAATCTCCTTTTAAGAAGGATCTGCTGCAGACTGTTTACCAAATCGTGTACCTCACCCTGCAGTGTCAATGACTCACTTAAAGTGCACCTGCAAAGTTCCTTGGAGGAAGTGTCTTGTATCTTACAAAGAGCAAGATATTCAACTGATAAGAGGTCCATGGTGGATCAGACACTAAACTCTTTCCCCTGCTTAAAGGGGGTTAAAATATTGATGACTTATCCTCAAGATAGGGCATCAATATCAGGTTAGTAGGGGTCTAATACCTGGCACCCGTACAGTTCAGCTGTTCTCACCAGCTGCTACACACAGAATGGAGCAGGAAGCAGACAGCTCCGTTCTGTGTATAGTGGCCAGAACAGGTACTGGGAGCTAAGCTGCAGCGACTCCCACTACACAGAGAATGGGGCTGCATATAAATGAATACAGTTCTCATTCGGTTCAAAATTAGCTGTATATCTTGTATGCAGTTAGCACCCCCTATTGGTGACTGTATGCGGCCAGAATTTTGCAATTTACCTAATCAACTGAAGTTCTGGACTTGCAACGAGACAGGTCCGTTATAAATTTTCCAAAAATTTTGTTTCGCCGTACCTGAAATTTTTGGGGTTCACCACCCACGAACCATGATTATATTCTGGATTCCCTTCAGACCCTAGAGCATAATAAGCAGAGGCATAAGGGAGGGGGTGTAAGTATAATAAACCATCATACTTACCTTTCCAGGACTTTAGTGCAGGTCCCTGTCCTCTTCAGGTCTCTTCTGGATTCCTTAATGAGGTCGGTGGCTCAGTGAGACCATTGAAACCTGTGGTTGAGCCTCAGCAGACACATGGGGTGTGCTTGCATGCCCCAGGGATGATGACAGCATTAAGGTAGCTGGAAGAGGCTGGAAGAAGACATAGACGGAGCCCAGCAGAGGTAAATAAGACGGTTATGTTTACGCACTTTCCCCGGGCCTCTGCTTATTATACTCTTGAGTCTGAAGAGATCTGTAATAATAGCAGATCTGGTTTAGGCTGAACAAAACAACACTGCCAGATGAATTCTGCGAATATACATAAGACAATATTGCAAGGCTCGTCTAACTCTAATCACTATCACATACCTTTGCAGAATTTATGTTTATGTCTTACTCCCCACCCCAAATGTATTCTTTAGAGAATCACTATACATAGAAAATGCACAAAAAATGAAAACATATCCCAGAACTTCTCCAAATCTCCTCCTTTTCCTTGAACTTCAATTCATTCAATTAAAAATAAGAAATATATAAAGAAATTTCTCTGCATCCCGACAACTCATATCAACATGGCGCCCTCTTCCTTTCTGCTGTTCACTGGCTGCAGCGGGAGCTTCTCCCTCTTACCCTATCTATCTGCAGTAGGATAAAAAGATCATTAACTCCCGCCCCTTTAACTAAGCCCCACCTCTCCAGTGTCTGCCAAACAAAATGGAATAGATCAGAAGGTTATCCCCTATTCATTCCAAGCCAAGTTTGACCTGAATATTCCAAATTGTTTGGTTTTTAATCAAACAAAACAATTTGGGATTTGTCTCGGATTAACTAAAATGGCGACATGCATTGTGGTAAATTATTACACTCTGGGGTCTGAAGAGAAAGAGAAGAGAATGATAAAGAATAAATAATAATAATAATAATAATAATAATAATAAAGAAGAGATAATTTCACTTCCAGTTCTATTAGAAGTTGTTCGACACAAAACCAATCAAGGACTCGAGCCACCCAAACCCGAAACAAAACCAATATTGGGAGGTTTGTCCACATCTAATTTCACACAGAGGATTCCGTGGACTCACAGATTGTTGTGGAGATCATTGACTGTCTACTGTTATCTTTTATTTGTAGGTTTAGTATTGTAGCTAGAAGGAAGGAATTATACAGCCAAGTACAACACAAATTAACATAACGCAAACACAAGTACTACTGTATCAGATGAAGACCACCTGCCTGTCCTCCGGTACACGCCAAGGCTCAGGGCTACTTCATTGTCCTTGTAATTAGCTACAGGAAATCAATTTATGCCTAGATTTACAAGTTTCTGTCTTGTACTAGGTTATTTTAGATGTCCTTCTCCAAAATAGGACACGAACAGGAATGTACAAAATGTGCAACATTAAACAGATTGTGCACAACGACAATACCTGTCCTGGCGCGGATATTACATACTGTATGCACACTTGCTAATTTTCATGTTGGAAAAATAGGGAGCCTGAGACCTCCCCCAACCCTTTTTCCATTAGACCAGAAGGGACAACCCAGTCAGGGTTTTGTAAACCATAACTCTTTCCAGGCTGAGATGTACCTGAATTTGTCAGGAATCCTACCTAAAATTTGTGATTTTTCTGGCACAGGTCCCAACAGGTAAGGGGCCATTGCCAGGTTTGTAATGTCAATTGGATTGCATGTTAGGGATTGAGCTAATTAATTTTATAGCTCATGAATACTAGTAGAGAAACATAAAAGGATGTGCTCTATGTTAAACTATCGAGTGCAAGGGGTCTGTATACTGTATACAGGGGCACTGTCTCTCTCTACATATGCTCCTATTAGGGTAAATGGACATCACAGAGCGAGATCCCTGACTTGAAGGCTTTCCCTTTATAGAGAATGACTCCGTTGTGGAAGAACTGGACAATCCATTGAATGGTCAGCCAAGTACATGAGATGATAACATATCATCTCCAGGGTTAAGAGAAACTGGATCAAATTTGCTAAAGGTGTTGCCTCTGTCAACAGCAGTCTGTCAACAGAATAGATAGATTAGGGTCCCCTGAATCAAAGGTTTTTTTCCCCTTGTGAATCGGTGTCTCCGTTGCCGACCAATCGCCGTTTTTATCAATATGCAAAGGAGGCTTACCTGGTTTATCTGGTGACACTAACCTATCTATCTGCAGGGTTGGAGTGATATGCTGGTTCTGGTGACCCTCCCCTATCTATGTGCAGGGCTGGGGTGATATGCTGGTTCTGGTGACACTAACCTATCTATCTGCAGGGCTGGGATGATATGCTGGGTTCTGGTGACACTAACCTATCTATCTGCAGGGCTGGGATGATATGCTGGTTCTGGTGACACTAACCTATCTATCTGCAGGGCTGGGGTGATATGCTGGTTCTGGTGACACTAACCTATCTATCTGCAGGGCTGGGGTTATATTCTGGTTCTGGTGACCCTAACCTATCTATCTGCAGGGCTGGGGTGATATGCTGGTTCTGGTGACACTAACCTATCTATCTGCAGGGCTGGGGTTATATTCTGGTTCTGGTGACCCTAACCTATCTATCTGTCAGGCTGGGATGATATGCTGGTTCTGGTGACACTAACCTATCTATCTGCAGGGCTGGGGTGATATGCTGGTTCTGGTGACACTAACCTATCTATCTGCAGGGCTGGGGTGATATGCTGGTTCTGGTGACACTAACCTATCTATCTGCAGGACTGGGGTGATATGCTGGTTCTGGTGACACTAACCTATCTATCTGCCGGGCTGGGGTGATATGCTGGTACTAGTGACACTAACCTATCTATCTGCAGGGCTGGGTGATATGCTGGTTCTGGTGACACTAACCTATCTATCTGCAGGGCTGGGGTGATATGCTGGTTCTGGTGACACTAACCTATCTATCTGCAGGGCTGGGGTGATATGCTGGTTCTGGTGACACTAACCTATCTATCTGCAGGGCTGGGGTGATATGCTGGTTCTGGTGACAGACACCCTTTAAATACAGGGCAAAACTCATTGCCAAGTGAAAAAGGCTCTATGTCCTACTGCAGGGACTGAACCAACACATAAAACCTTGTAAGGAGTCTATAAAATGCTATTAGAACTTAAGGTCATGGCACGTACCTGTATTCCGCAGTCCTTTGAACACGTTCGCTCAGGCAGGTATGCAGTGGTGCCTGTTAAAAAAAGGAAGAAGACTATGATTTAATGACAAAGAAAAATATATAGTATATTGTAGAGATATCCAAGAAATACAATAATTTGTCCAGCACGGCCCAGATTTAGGTACTGATAGTTGACACCTCACCCCCTCAGCCTTGGAGCAGATTTAGGGACACATGTACACCGAGGCATACCTAGCAATCATAATGTCCCATAGCAAAGGTCAGAATTCCTCCCTCTCTAAGTAAAAAGTACAGTAAAGAAGGACGTGTATATGGCTCATCTACCCCGGTGCTGCTGCTGGGGGGCACCCTGCACACCAATATGAATAGCAAAGCGGGCCATATAGCTGGCCATAGTTGTCAGAAAAGACTCATGGGCACATATGCACTTGGCCAAGTGTGCATGTATTCTCAGAAGGGAGAGGAGCATAAACCTAAAAACAAAAGAATTGGGCATTTTGAAATGCAACATGCCCAACCCTTCTTCCACCAAGCCTCCAGTCAATAGTATGTAATGCTCTTACTAAGTCTTGTTACTAGTGCCCTTCTCCCAACACCCACCAGTACCCAACCTCTAAGACACTTACCCTCCTCCAGCGTCTCAGAGAAGTCCTATAGGTAAGACTTTACTGCCCGACTGCAGAAAGGATCTTGTGTTTCTATAGAAAAGACGTGAGACTTGTATATATATATATATACTCATAGACAGTGGGTGACTGTAAAGATGATTCACCAAAAGGTAGAAAACATCAAACAAGATGATCTGTATCTGAATATTCAGGATTTCAGACTCATGTTTTTATTAAACTTCTGAGATTGACACAAGAAAGTAAAAAAAGGTCTTATCAGATCATGGAGAAGCTAAACACATTTAATAGGATCACGGCTTAACCGGCCTGGGTCAAACAGTACGACGGAAAAACTGTAATACAGCTAAGAGAGACAAATTATAGGCCAAGAGCAAATCTGCGCATTTCCTTTCATTAAAGTGCATTAAAATCCCCTGCACCTCCCCAATTATATTGCATTATACAGATAGGGACTGCACAGGCGAAGCCAACAGGTTCTGCGGGAATTTGAGGACAGCGCCGCGAGGCCACAGCACAAAATCCTTTAACTAGAGAGTTTTACGTGCGTGAAAGAAAGACTGTATGGTTAGCGATGACCGCCGCAATCTCACAAATATGAGTCAAGCGTGTCTCAGACCAGACATGACCGCGCTCCTTATTCATCGTGGTCCTAACGTGCCAGGAAAACTTTTGTTCTTGTACCCCCCCGCATTGATGCAAGATGGTTGTCAGTGGGAGATTCCGACCCCTACCAGATATGGCGCCTGTATTGGAGGTAGTAACATGAAAAAGAAAGTATCGCCTATATGTTTTAGGAATTAAAACCAGAAAGTGGATTTCTGTAGATTTCTTTTTCTATTTAACCTTTCCGTTGGTAGGGGCTGCCATCTTGTCTGGACCCCTCTATAAGGGGAATATACCACAAAAAGAATTTAGGCTAGAGAATTAAGACCTGATCATTGGGGTCTGATCACTGAGATCACCACCAATCCCTCATTGCACATTCAGCCTGACTGCAGTCTTTTGGTGGATGGTGCTCTTATTCACTTTAATATGAGCCCCAGAGACAGCGGCATAAGGTCCTGGGCCCCAGTGCGAAATTTGTAATGGGGACCCGACTAACCTTGTGCCATTTTGAATAGTGGTCTGTTTTATCTGTTTGAGGGACCTATGGGGCCACCTCAGAGTCAAGGGGCTAGTAGTGGCTGCAATCCCTATACCTACACTCCTGCCCAAAGATAACTAAAGTAAAGCTCTTGGTCAGTGGTGTAACTAGGAATGGCTGGGCCCCAAGGCGAACATTTGACATGGGGCCCCCCCCCCAAGCCACCGCCCCCAACCCCCCAAAGCCGCCTCAAAAGACCCCGGAGTATAACGATAGCAGTGATTGTGGGGTTCGCGGTAGCGACTGCCACAGGGCTCCGGGCCCCGTAATGTTCCGGGCCCTGTGGCAGTCGCAACCACTGCTACCCCGGTAGTTACGCCCCTGCTCTTGGTTATCTCTGGTGCTCCCACTGGAGTGAATGGGAGTGCGGGTTCATCCGTCTGTCTACCAACCCCTTTAACAGCATTTAGTGATATGCTTTACAGCAGCCACCTGGAGCATAAACACAATAATCTGCAGAACTTTGTGAAGTGCTGTATATTCCCCCACAGAGTTAAATAATAAAATGTTGGCCCCCAGCATCCCCCACTAGGGGCAACAGGGCGGTGGTGTCAGGGGCAGTTACCACCAAGTGAAGTCAGAAAACATTTGCAGTAAACTCCTAATCTCCCCCTAGTGGTGGCCTCAGGACTTAAAAGGAACCTGTCACCAGGTTTGGGGTCCCTTATGGTGCTGGGGTTCAGGGTGCCATACCTGGTGACTCCAGTCCTGTCTACCGATCCGTTTATCTGCTTTCAGAAGTCGTATTTTGCCAGTTCTTCCAATGCATCTTCCAATGCATGCACTGTGTGCAGTTGAAGTTGGGGAGTGTACACTTTGCTTCTCTGTACCTGTGCAATAAAACTAGGTGAGCTCTCCCCGACTAATTGCACACAGCGCAGGCGCCTGGCGCTGACAGAAAGGAGTCATGACCTTTCTCTGGCACAATAAAACTTCTAAAAGCGGGTGAACTGAGCGGCAGATGGAACTGGGGTTACGAGGTTTGGGCCCAAATGTTTCAATGTTCTCTATAAAAAGTTGAGCTGTGGATTTGCTTCTCTTTAGCTCTTGGAGTTAATTCTGTTTGTACTTCTTAAATGCAATAAAAAGATTGATAAATGATTTAAAAAAAAAAAAAAAAAAAAAAAAAGGTACAACGGAGGGCCACAAAACTGATAAGTGGCATGGAGGACCTCAGTTATGAGGAGAGGCGTTTAAGAGGAGATATGATAAACCTATATAAATGTCCCATACAAGGAATATGGAGAAAAGCTGTTCCATGTAAAATCCTCTCAAAAAAAAAAAAAAAGGTGCTCTCTGGAGAAAAAAAGGTTTAATCTCAAGAGCAGACAAGGCTTCTTCACTGTAAGGCCTGTGAATCTGTGGAATAGCCTGCCCCAGGAGCTGGTTATATACTGTAAGATCTGTGAATCTGTGGAATAGCCTACCCCAGGAGCTGGATCTATACTGTAAGGCCTGTGAATCTGTGGAATAGCCTACCCCAGGAGCTGGATCTATACTGTAAGGCCTGTGAATCTGTGGAATAGCCTACCCCAGGAGCTGGTTACAGCAGTCACAGCTGACTGCTTCAAAAAAGGATGAGATTCCTTTTTAGAGTAAAATAACATTGATGGTTATGTACAGAATTTCATGTTCTTTCCCATCCCCTGGTTGAACTTGGTGGACATATGTCTTTTTTCAATCGTACTAACTATGTATCTATGAATGACCACAGATTTTTGGTTTAAAAATAATAACTTTAAGGCTCTGTTGATATCACCTCCATTTACCTGCCAGATGACAAAAAAAGTGTATAATCACAGTCTATTGCTCTATTCCATTCTGAGACATTTAACAAAAATAAATAAATAAATATGGGACCCTATTGTAACGTCTCTGCCTGTTCGGATCTCAGTGCCACCCTTCGCTCGCACGCTGTGGCGAAGGAGGCGTGTTCGTTTTGATTCCTTGCGTAGGTTTCTTGTTGCTCAGTCTGAACATGGTCCTAGACTATGTAATGGATTTCCGGCCACAACCGTGTTCTGAGCATTTCTCTCTGGACTGCATAGGGTTAATCTTTTCCTGGCCTGAGTGATTGACAGCCTGTGTACCTATCAGGTCTGGGGCTGGTCCCAGACTTTCTATAAACAGGTTGTCAGCCCTCACATGGTCGCCGGTTATTGCACTGTCTTTGCCTGCTCTCCTTGTTATATCCCTTACTACTTTGTTACTTGATTCTCTGACCCTTTGGCTTGCCTTTTGACTATTCTCTTGGATTTTGACTTTGTACTGCATTGCTCGTTTGTTACCGACCCCTTGGCTTCCTGACCTCTCTTTTTGTCCTTTGTTTTGTCTTGTCCTGTTCTGTGTGTCACTTACCCAGTATAGGGCTTGTCTTATAGTTGTCCTTTTACCGTTTAGGGTAACTGAGGCAATAGGAAGGGACAGTGGCTGGGGTGAGATTAGGGCTCATTTGTCTCTGTCCTTCCTCCCAGACTGCTGCAGTAGTGTCAGGGTATTGTTACGTTTGGCAAGACCCTTACAGAATAACTGGCCAATACATTCTGCCATTGCTTCCCATAGGGTCAGCATGGATCCTATTCAGGTCCTTGCCGCCAAGTTGGAAGGTTTGGCAAGCCTGGTAGCTGAGCTTGCTAAACAGGTGCAGACCCTTACTAATGCTGCTGCAGCATCTCCGGTTGTTTCTGCCCCATTCAGGGATAAGATGTTACTCCCGGATCGTTTTTCAGGGGATCGTGAAAAATTTGAGACTTTCCGGGAGTCCTGTCACCTGTATTTTTGGATTAATCCACATGCATCCCAGGCCCAAATGGCTGGAGTAGTTATATCCCTCCTACAGGGGGGATCCACAAGCTTGGACCCTTAAACTCCCTCCAGGGGCGGAGGAGTGGATTAACTTTGAAAAATTTTTCTTGTCCCTGGGGTCTATATATGCTGAGCCAGACCACACTGGACTTGCAGAATCGCAACTCCTCACTATGCGGCAGGGCAAACGCTCTGCTGAGGAGTATTGCTCAGAATTTCGCAAGTGCAGTGTAACTGCAGGTTGGTGTGAGTCAACTCTAAAGGCCCACTTTAAACAAGGCCTATGTGACCGTGTTAAGGAGGTCTGGGTTGGTCACACAGATCCCCCTACTCTTAAGCAGGCTATGACTTTGGCTGTCCGTATTGACCGTAGGATCCAGGAAAATGTTAAAGAGAGATTAGGGTCTGCTTCTTCCAAGTTTTCTGTCTCTCCCTCTCTCTCTCCTGAAAAACCTGTTATTTCTCCCATGACTCCTGGTGAGGAACACATGCAACTGGGAGCTATGGACGCCAAGACTCGACGAGAGCATCGTCTCCGGAATAACCTCTGCCTGTACTGTGGTACTTCAAGGCATATCATACGAGACTGCTCCATCAGACCCCGCACACCAGGGGAAAAGCTTCAGTGCCTGAGTGGTAGTCGGAAGAACCACTCAGGCAACCAGGTATTTGCCAGTAGTAACAATAAGATGTTGTTATCTGTGTCTCTGTCCTCTGGGGACAGATCTGTTTCTGGCCAGGCCTTAGTTGACTCTGGGTCTGCGGCAAACTTTGTCACATTCTCATTTGTCTCAGCTTTAGGTATTGAGCTTTTGCCACTTGACACTCCTCTGGCGGTAACTGGAGCAGATTTTGCCCCACTGGCCAGGGGTAAGGTCCGATTCAAAACCCCCTTAATCACGTTGCAAGTGGGTTCTGCTCATTCAGAGGTCATGAGTTTTTTTGTTATGGAGCATCTGTCTTCCGATATTATTTTGGGGCTCCCATGGTTAAACCTCCATAACCCTATTTTTGATTGGGGGTAAAAGGGAGTTGGTAAAATGGGGAGATCAGTGCTCATCCCACTGTATTGTCTTGCACACTTCAGATTGTGTCAGTTAGGAGACTGTCTCAGCTGTAAAGGTTGGAAACGCCAGGCGAATAAAAAAACGTTTGCCTGGTCCTCCAGCGCCTGTTGTTGTTGTTCAGAGAGATCTGGAATTAAAGGCAGAGAAAATACTGGGTCCTACTAAAACTGGTTTATCTGGTGAGGGTCCAGTGGCCCCTCATAAAGGGGGGGGTACTGTAACGTCTCTGCCTGTTCGGGTCTCGACGCCACCCTCCGCTTGCACGCTGTGGCGAAGGAGGCGTGTTCGTTTTGATTCTTTGCGTAGGTTTTTTGTTGCTCAGTCTGAACATGGTCCTATACTATGTAATGGATTTCCGGCCACAACCGTGTTCTGAGCATTTCTCTCTGGACTGCATAGGGTTAATCTTTTCCTGGCCTGAGTGATTGACAGCCTGTGTACCTATCAGGTCTGGGGCTGGTCCCAGACTTTCTATAAACAGGTTGTCAGCCCTCACATGGTCGCCGGTTATTGCATTGTCTTTGCCTGCTCTCCTTGTTTTATCCCTTACTACTTTGTTACCTGATTCTCTGACCTTTGGCTTGCCTTTTGACTATTCTCTTGGATTTTGACTTTGTACTGCATTGATCGTTTGTTACCGACCCCTTGGCTTCCTGACCTCTCTTTTGTCGTTTGTTTTGTCTTGTCCTGTTCTGTGTGTCACTTACTCAGTATAGGGCTTGTCTTCTAGTTATCCTTTTACCGTTTAGGGTAACTGAGGCAATAGGAAGGGACAGTGGCTGGGGTGAGATTAGGGCTCACTTGTCTCTGTCCTTCCTCCCAGACTGCTGCAGTAGTGTCAGGGTATTGCTACGTTTGGCAAGACCCTTACACCTATAGTGGTGTTTACCGCTATGTTTTTATTTTTTTTAAAGATATGGATATGACATTTCCTGCTTACACATTATACACATATCATGTCATATCATGAGAATGTCACTACTGTAGGTGTCTTAGAAAACCAGGCATTGATCTTTAGGGATCTACCTTCCAAAAGGTGGAGCTAGAGTGAGTTTTCCTTCTTCTATCAGTGAGAACTTACTTGGATATTCCTTTTCTGGAGAGTAAGAGCTCAGTTTATATATCAGGGCTGTGTCTGTCTTCCATCCCAATAGCATGCAGCAAAATTGTGACTGCAGCTCTGGGCTACAGGGTATACAGTATACTGCACATTACATTTACAGATTTCTTAGTATAATCTCACAATTATCTTAGTTATTACAGGTTTTTACTCATGACAATGTATAATCATTAGTAAAGCTCAGATTTACTACATTTCTGTTGCTTTTTGATCTGAAATATTTTTGTCTTCCGTCATCTTAGATTTCCAATAATTTATTTTCCAAGGATTCCAACTATTTAATTTAATAGAGACTTTCCAAGAACTTCTCAGCAGGTTACATGTACACATACTGGGTGCCGTTTCCTGTGCATTGAGGTAAATAATATATCTACATCTTCTATCTAGCACTGATAACATATCTTGGAGCTTCTTTTCTGCCTGGTTTAGAAAAATCATTTTCAATACTCTCTAGAGGAGGCTATCCATTCAGAAATCTCAAGAGTGTCTCTCTCGCTGGAGGACTCAACATGTCCACGCATTATACTGACAGTGCATATAAAGGGAATATAACAAAAAATTACCTGTTATTTAAAATGTTTGCTATATTTTCTCTATATTCTATTTTATCTATATTTAAAAAAAGAGTTCTATCTCAGGGAACTTTCTGCCAATAATTTCACTCTGCCCACTAAACCTAATAATAGCCTGACACTTTCCAATTCTTTAGGGGTTTTCTTTGCAGACGTCACCTCGTTTACATCACAGACAGAATTACAATAAAAGATAACACCTCCATAAATATCATCACTGAGCAAAGATGATTGCATCCACTACTGACAAATTTAACATGCCTGTTCTTTTGGTCCCAAGGTAGATTTAGAGTCTGGCAGGAGTGTATATTCCCTCTTCACACTAAAAACACATGCATGCTTCGCTGAACTGAACATGCATGCACTTAAAAAGATGAGGCCGACCTGTAATTGTCATCATAGGTAGACCTCAACTATGAGAAACCAAATGAGAAAACAAATCCAGAAAATCACATTGTCTGATTTTTTAAGAATTTATTTGCAAATTTGTGGTGGAAAATAAGTATTTGGTCACCTACAAAAAAGCTAGATTTCTGGCTCTCACAGACCTGTAACTTCTTCTTTAAGAGGCTCCTCTGTCCTCCACTCATTACCTGTAGTAATGGCACCTGTTTGACATTGTTATCAGTATAAAAGACACCTGTCCACAACCTCAAACACTCACACTCCAAACTCCACTATGGTGAAGACCAAAGAGCTGTGGAAGGACACCAGAAACAAAATTGTAGACCTGCACCAGGCTGGGAAGACTGAATCTGCAATAGGCAAGCAGCTTGGTGTGAAGAAATCAACCGTGGGAGCAATAATTAGAAAATGGAAGACATACAAGACCACTGATAATCTCCCTCCATCAGGGGCTCCACGCAAGATCTCAGCCCGTGGGTTAAAATGATCACAAGAACAGGGAGCAAAAATCCCAGAACCACACGGGGGGACCTAGTGAATGACCTGCAGAAAGCTTGGACTAACGTAACAAAGGCTACCGTCAGTAACACACTACGCTGCCAGGGACTCAGATCCTGCAGTGCCAGACGTGTCCCCCCTGCTTAAGCCAGTACATATCCGGGCCCGTCTGAAGTTTGCTAGAGAGCATTTGGATGTTCCAGAAGAGTATTGGGAGAATGTCATATGGTCAGATGAAACCAAAGTAGAACTGTTTGGTAGAAACACAACTCGTCGTGTTTGGAGGAGAGTGAATGCTGAGTTGCATCCAAAGAACAACATACCTACTGTGAAGCATGGGGGTGGCAACATCATGCTTTGGGGCTGTTTCTCTGCAAAGGGACCAGGACGACTGATCTGTGTACATGAAAGAATGAATGGGGCCATGTATCGTGAGATTTTGAGTGCAAACCTCCTTCCATCAGCAAGGGCATTGAAGATGAAACGTGGCTGGGTCTTTCAGCATGACAATGATCCCAAGCACACCGCCAGGGCAACGAAGGAGCGGCTTCGTAAGAAGCATTTCAAGGTCCTGGAGTGGCTAGCCAGTCTCCAGATCTCAACCACATAGAAAACCTTTGGAGGGAGTTGAAAGTTCGTGTTGCCCAGCGACAGCCCCAAAACATCACTGCTCTAGAGGAGATCTGCATGGAGGAATGGGCCAACATACCAGCAACCGTGTGTGCCAACCTTGTGAAGACTTACAGAAAACGTTTGACCTCTGTCATTGCCAACAAAGGATATATAACAAAGTATTGAGATGAACTTTTGTTATTGACCAAATACTTATTTTCCACCATAATTTGCAAATAAATTCTTTAAAAATCAGACAATGTGATTTTCTGGATTTGTTTTGTCATTTTGTCTCTCATAGTTGAGGTCTACCTATGATGACAATTACAGGCCGGCCTCATCTTATTAAGTGGGAGAACTTGCACAATTGGTGGCTGACTAAATACTTTTTTCCCCACTGTATGTGTGGGATCAGGAGGAATAGCTGTCAGCCAAACAGCTAGAAAAAGTATATGGCCACCTTAATAAATCTAGCAAACTAATGACTCAGCTATGCTACTTATACTTCTGCATCAATTTGTCTGTTCTTCTGGTCCATTGGAAAAGAAATAATCCATCTAATGATGGACAGCAATGGATATAATTGGGTCAGGATTTCTAAGAGACTCTGCCAAAGACCCCGGACAAAGACTCCGATACATATGTGAATTTGCCTTACTATAAAATCTGTCGTTGCTCTAAGGCAGGGTTCACACAACCGTTGGATTCCGTTATGAAGGTATCCATTAACAAAAAAAACCGGAAACCTATCATAACAGACATTAACGGACGCTAACTGATGTTAATGTGTCCGTTTTTTTAACTGATCCAATTAATGGACACATTAGCATTAGTTAGCATCAGTTAGTGTCCGTTTTTTAACACTGTCCGTTTTTTTTTTTGTTTCTGCTTTCTGAGCATGCGCAGAAAGAAATGGACATAAAAAAACAGACAGTAACTGATGGCTATCAGTTACTGTCCATTACCCATAGACTACAATGTTAAAAAAATAACGGACACTTGCTGTACGTCAAGAATCCGTTTTGCCAAACGGACAAAAAAGACCTGCATGTAGGACACAATATAAAATCCCATTGAAATGAATGGAAATTTTAACGGATTTCTGATGGTTCAGCTAGTGTCCGATGCTAAAATCTTGTAACGAACAATAGCAACGGACACTACTGACGGTCACCAACGGTAGTGTGAACTCCCCCTAAAAGTGGCTTATAAAAATTGGTGGAAAATCACAGAAAATTAAAAGCTAAATTGCCAAAATTTAAAGATTTAAATTCATATACATTACTATTGCAAGGGGCTTTCTAGAATAAGAAAAACATAGCTGTTGTCTTCTTAAAACAGCACCACAACTGTTCACAGGTTGTGTGTGGCATTGCAGTTCAGCCCTATTCTCTTCCATGGAGCTGTGCTGCAGTTCCAGATACAACCCAAGGACTGATATGGTGCTCTTTTCAAACAAAAGAAGCATTTGGAGAATTTTATTAAGACTGGAGTTTCCTATGCTAATCTTATTTCATTCCCCAACTTGCACACGATGCAACTGATTTATTAAGGGGTCCCATGTGCCAAAATTGAAACCTATACCAGTCAGGGACTGGCATGAATTTTACGTAAAGCTCACACCATTTTTCTGGCATGAGTTATAGTAAATCTGTCGGGCCAAGGCATCCCTGCACTGACCCAACTTAATCTTTTCCCTGCTCTACCTACTTTTCTAAAAAGTGGTGAGCAGGATGGAAAATTGAGAAATTGGTGCCTTTATGGTGTAAACAGTTGTATGCTTGTTTTACTAAATGTTTTTCTAACTCAGGACAACCCCTTTGACTACCAAATGGCAGAGATTAAAAGCATCAAAATCCATACATAAAAGAACCCTATAGCAACTGTAATATAAGGACTAAAGTTTTCTGTGCGAGGTGACATCCTCACAGATGTGAGAGGAAGAAGCCAAGTGTTCTCCAGACCAGGCCAGGCCACTCTATGACTTCCGAGAGGCACCAGCTCATTAATCACTAAGGCAGATGGGAATGATAGAAACTCTCGAAACCCAGTAATATAACCAATCACAAGGACTGTGTAAAGCAGACTCTATAACAAGATTACTATAATTCCTCAATTTCCAAAATGTATTAGGGTCTACCTAGCTGCTGAAGTACTAATGACTCGCGCTATACTCATTGCTGATGGTGGATGCCTGAACAACCTACAAATGACTTATAATGATGTTGTTTCAAGACACATCAAGATACTGAAGACCCAGCCTGGACCATAATAACAAATCTATTTACTGTATTGTAAGTTGGTTTCTTGAGTCAATTTGCATGAGAACACAAAAATGGACAGAAACCTATTGACATTGGGTGAGAACATGAAGATCAGGGCTAGCAGAAGATGGACCTCAGTACTGTTTAAAGTTCTATAAATAACATAACCTATTCTGGAGACTTTGCTGGTTCCTCTTTCCCCACTTGTGCAGCTTGTTTTTGAGACTGTCATGAACAAGACACCAGGTGGAAGAAGACCTAAGTCAAGCCAGCATTGAATGAACCTGTATAGCCCAATTTATTTTGTAGCTACACTTTAGTTTTACCCAATTTCTTAGCTGTCATACCTTGAAATACGATGAATGTTGGCTGAAATCGAGTCCAACTCATCTAATATTTTTGTGAGACCGATATCTGCTGTCAGGGGACTGAAGGATCAAGTATGTTGGATTTCAACACGCCCATATCTTTTATTCTTGGTGTAGATTAGCCACTGCTTTAGGTGTTTGGCAGTCACTTTTTCCTCTGTCCCTATCAGGTGTAGTTAGGAGACAAAATTTTTCTTTTTCCAACTAGGAAAACAAATGTTCCCAGAAGTCCTAGAGGAGCACACATGGCTTCTAAAGGGGAATTCAGACGGACAAATTTGGAGCTGGTTTTGAGGCAGCCAGAATCTACCTCAATGGGAGGCATTGGTGGACTCTTTTTTCCACCATGACGCTGAAAAAGAAGCATCTTGCTTGAGCTTGATGCAGATTTTGTTGTTGATTAAGCCACAGAAACTACGGAGCAAGGCTCAGACTGCTTAGTCCCATTGTTGCTGAGACTAATCAGACTTGAGGCAGAAAGTCAAAGCTCTTTGCTTTGACTTTCTGCCGTGGGTTCCACAGAGCCGGAATTTGGAGAGAAATCTTAGGCTGAAAACTGCCTCAAATTCCTCTCCAAATTAGGCCTAAAGGCCCTATTAGACAGGGCAATTTAGCAGCCAATGTCAGGAACAAAGTCTGATACAAGTGCTTGTTCCCAACAATTGACTTGTCTGCTAGAGCTGACAATCACCCAATGAACCATCGGTATCTTTTCCTATTTGAAAGAGGTTGTTCTGGTGTGGTTTATATCACAAGTCACATCAGGTATGTATTTATAGCACTACCTCGCTAAAAGTGGCACGAGAGTCATAGTTTGCATACCTCCTCACAAAAATCACAAAACATTTTTGGCCATTAAACAGCATAACTGACCCCAAACAGCTGAGTCTTGCAATTTCCCTTGAACCTGAAGCTCTGTGCATAAGCTATTCCTGGCCATCTAGTTTGGGTAAAGCATTGCTATGTAGAATGTGCTATGTAATGCAGAGTCTCAGACTGTTCCGTCTCTGCCTCTGTAGCAGATATCATAAACTGCAGCTCTGCTTGTTCAACTTAGCTCTTGTGTGCAGAGCCAAGCCCACCACGAGGTGAGTGCTTATGTCTAATACAGTACAAGAATAACATAGATAATAAACTACAAGCAATTATACTGCCAAAGAGATTATTCATGACTAATGAATATTAAAGGTATCATATGTCAATGTCAACCTATAATTGGATAGGGGATGTATTTATTTATTTTGCTTGCTTATATGGCGCCATCATGTCATCATATTCTGCAGCACTTTACAGAGATATTGTCACTGTCCCATATAGGGCTTACAATCTAAATTTTCTATTAGTATGTCTTTGGAGTATGGGAGGAAATCCATGCAAGCACAGGGAGAACATACAAACTCCTTGCATTTGTTGCAGTGCTGCAAGGCAACATTACTAACCACTGAGCACCGAACTGCTATACTACAGACATCTTAAGAGATTGCCAGAATCAGGATCACTTGTCCTCATTCCCATACTGTCCATTCATCTACAGTATATGGGATTGCTGAAGAGAAACTGAATACAGCTCTTACCAACCCCACAGAATTCAATAGACTGGCAGGAAACATGCTGCCTCCTAGCAGTAGTCTTGTTGCTAGTGAAACAAGGGCCCGGGCCCCTAGGAACCCCATATATATACCGTATACTAAGCAGTACTAATAGAGTAGTTTCCATACAGTAGATGTGCCAGTACATTTGCATCTATAGTGTGTTACACTGTTATTAGATCAGGTGCTGCCCTGTGTGATAAGACTGCCCGGAGGAGCTCGGAGCTCAGATAATGCCTGTTATTAAGGAATTTACGAGAAGATAAACATCTGCTTTAAGATTAGGCAGCTGAGTGGAACTGTGGATTTAATTGACTGTAAAATAAAATGGTTTATTATTTCTTGTGTACTAACAAAGATGTTACACTGGCTGTAATCTGTCGCCATGTAGAGAAAAGTATACGCTCACTGGATTGTTTGTTACAAACGCTGATACAGCCAAAAGCACAACACACAATAGCAAGCTAGCGGCATTCACCTGTGGGGATACGGGAATAATGCCGCCTACATACGAGGGCCTCGCTGAAGGAGCAGCGTAGAATCCTTGTGTGCAGGAATGTAATGTATGGAAGTGAAAACATGGCTGCCTACTTCCTTAGCATTACTCCTGTCCATAGACTGTGGATTGGGATTGTAGCACAGCTCCATGGAAGCAGAGATAAGCTGCATTACCAAATGTAACCTGCAGATAGATGTGGCACTGTTGTTATAAGAAAGCAGCCATGTGTATCTAATCTTAGGCTAGCCCTCTAAAGGAGTTCTACTATCTTTAGGAGTTAACTGCTATCAATACAGTAGGGGATAACGTCATGTACGATAGCAGTACGACTGCTTAAACTCTCACCAATTCCAAAATGGGAGTCTAGTTCCCCTGTCCTGATGGAGCGGCAGGCCAAGCATGTGCCCTGCTGGTCCATTGGTTTTCTAAGGGAGTGCTGGGGATAACCAAGTACAGTACTTGGCTAGCTCTGGCACTCCCATAGAGATTAGATGGAGCGATAAGTGGAGCATGTGCCCTCCCGTTCCATCAGGACTGGGGAACTGGACCCCTATTCTCAGGATCGACGATAAAGTTATCTTCTACCCTATTGATAGAGGATAACTTCTAGTTGGTACAAACGCTTTAAAATAGTACCAACGACTGAGACGTAGATGGAAAAAGGACCAAAGAGTCAGGCAGTGCAGGGGTCAAGACAGGCAGCGTGTGTTCAGGAACAGGACTGGCAGCAGACAGGTAGACACTGGTCAAATATACAAGACACATTGGTCACAGAAGAAGCAGGACCAAGCACCTTTATAGCCAAATTGACCTTATTGCTTAAGCTCAGAGCACCCTGGGAGGGTCCCTTATAAAGGATGGGGCACACTGGTATTAGTTGGGGTCAGGGGCATCTAGAGTGCACCATCCTTTCATATATAAGGACCCGCATGGACCAAATTTAACATTAAAATAAACATCTCCAAAAATTCTTATTTCTGCAGCCAAGGTCAGGAAACTGACAAAATGTAGTAAGATGAAGGGGGATGATAATAGAGGTAAATGAGAATTATGGTAGAACAAATTAATGAGAACTTTCAACTGGCTGGACTAAGTTGTGAATTAGTGGACGAGCTTCTGCCTAATTATAATACATAAGGTTCATTGCTCACACCGGGGCTGTCAGAGGCTTATAACATTATTTAGCTCACACACCGTGTCTTATCTCCTTCTCAGCACCACTGGAAGAAATCCCTGTTTTCGCATCTTTCCTCCTATCAAATCTTATTACGTCCACGATGAGGCTCATTTTGTCCTCCGGTGGAAACCCAAGATGAGGTCTTGATCAACAAGGTCGATAACACAGCAATGAGGTTTGGGACCCAACTTCCCCTGGACGGGAAGAAGAGAGATTGAAACAGATTTGACTTTTCTTATCCAATTCTATTGATTTCTACCAAGAAAAGTCATGACAGAGTCTGTGCCGAGTCTGATAGCCACTTAACAGGCATGTTGGGCTGGATGCAGTTAAAGGGCCAGAGGAAAGAATGTCCTGTCCTGCTTTACAGTGACAACCCAATGATTTGAACGGACACAGTGTAATTCTTAATTTTTCCTGAGGAGGCACCGCAGGGGATTAGAATGCTTACTGATAGGCTTCCCCGCATATTACAACTGACCAACCCAATGCCCAACTGCTGAAACCAATACACAGATATTCATTGAAGGGATTTTCCAGGCTAAAGGTATTGATGACCCATAGGTCGCCAATATCAGATTGATAGGGGCAACATATGGCACCCCCACAACTGCGCGGGTGCCAGAATATACGCAGAAAACAGAGCCTGAAGTAAGCAGCTCCATCTTCTGCATAGTGGCCAGGCCAGGTTACTACAGATCATCTCCAATTCACTTGAATACAATGATCCTTGCAACCAATTTTAACCCAGTATAGTCTCAAAACTACTGTATATACAACATTAAAGGGAGCCTGTCAGGTCGATCTGGGACACTAAACTCCCCACAGATCCTTCACTGGGCAGTAGTGATGAGTCTGATGATTCTCATTGGTCTCATCTCTATTGCTCAGTGAAGTAGTAAGTATACTTTGGCTTCACTGCGCATGCGCCTGAGTTCTGGCGCATACGCACTGAAGCCAAAATGTACTGCTCAGGCTCCTGCACACTAGTACAGATACTACGTAAGTATACAGGCTTTTTTTTTTTTTTTTTTAATGCGGGCATGGGCAGCCTTACAACAGCGCTATTTTGTACACTAAACCCCTGGTGCATAAGGACCTGTGGGTGGTTTAGTGTCCCTTTAAAAGCAAGTTCACACTTGGAGTTTTGATTGTGATTTCTGCTGCATTTTTTTTTTTTTAACAGTAAAAGTAAAATATATAAACAAAAAAAAAAAACTTTTATAACCCCGACAAAAGTTTGGAAACCAACTAAAATCAGACTGTGCCTCATATTCTGGCTATAACATATAATACTAAATTCCCTGCTGCTAATATAACATCAACATATTCCATGGCGTTGTTCACAGATTGCCATCACTATCTCAAAAACACATGGGCCAGTTTCTTTGGCAGCCAAGTACCCTATCAGTATGTGTTTTGGACTGTTGAAGCAAACCCACATAAACATAGCAGACAACCTGAAACCTAAGAACCCAGTGCTTATTGCTGACCAATTGTGCAATACCAGTCACAACCTTAGACCAGTGTGGCGCTGTTCTTTGGGTAAAAAAAAAAAAAAAAAAACTTTTCTTTCTGCCCCCGTATGTCTCTGTGCCTTCCTTTTACCTGCAAATATTGTAAAGAATTGCCCAACTGGACCCAAAAAGTGTTAATGTTGAATAGTTTTACTCATATTTTTTCCCATATCTATATCATGCATTGGCCGGACTATTGCTTGGCACCAAGTTATGAGCCTAAACTTCTCACCAGGTTCTTTCCTTTCAAAAATACCGATATAAAGAAACAAAAAGAAATAATTACAGCCAAATTCCAGAATATGAAAAAAAGGATGTAAGACCCATGACATATTGATTAAGTAATGAAATAATCCTGGCAGAAATACATTTACATAAAATCGGTGACACCTCAATTAACTAGATTGAGAGTCCTGTGCAGGAGAAATGCTGCTGCAAGGAAGAGGCCGAACCTGGGAAATATTTTTTTTTACAAATGTATTAATTTACTGACACCCAACATTTATTTACTGACACTAAGTAATTTCCATGGGCATCATAAAGCAGAATTAGAAGTAATAAACTACCAGGGAGGGAACAGTAAGGCTCATGGTAAAAATAAGGAACGTTTGACGACTTTCGTGCGGTTTAGTAAAGATCCAAATGTGCTTTTTATGGCCAATTGCACCATTTTAGACATCATTAGCTACAAAATGTGGCAGATGTGAAACATATGAGGAGCTGGGGAAAGATCAGTTTGCAGAATGGGTAGTTAGCAGAAATTATAAGCAGGGGTACAACTATATCTTTAAGGTAACGTAGTCAGAAATGGTCACATGGTGTACGAGGCGGTGTTTACAATTCCGTCGGAATGTCCGTTTTTCTGTTACATTATAGAAAAATCCAATGGGGAAGAATCTGTCTATAATGGACACAAATGGACCCAGATGGACACCCTTGACTGTCTGTCTGATATCCATTATGGAGTCAATTAGATAGACGTAAAATTTTTGTCTCCTAAAACAGAGTCTTCTAATGGAACCTCCAAGGCAGATGTGAACATAACCTAACAGTAAGCACAATTCAGCTCTCCTAATGTGTCTGGTCAGTGGTGCTTGTCTCCTTGCCAAGGTGTTTTTATGCTGCCCATCAACATGCCATAATTGTTTGGCTGAAGGAAGAGGCGTAGCTAGCGGGGGGGCGGCGGCCCCAGGCCCACTGACTCTCGGGGGCCCACCTCACCGCAACACAGGTTACCCTCACATATTAACTGCATCGACGTCTGCATGACACCGATACAGTTGAAATGCATTCTCTACTCGTACGTAGCTCGTAAACCACAAGCCACTTCAGGCCTGTGGCCTACGAGCTGCCCTAAGACGTCTGCGTCCTGGCACAGACGTTTGCGCGATGACGTCATTGTCCTGCACCGTCCGCGCCAGGATGCAGGTCCTGCTTCTTCAGTAAGCGGCGGCAGTGCCGGCGGTGGAGACTCCTCCTCGGGAGATTGGAGGTAGGTGAGTAGCATCGACTTTTTTTATTAACTCACTTTGGGCATTGTAATTGGGGTAATACATATAAGAGGTCAATTGGGAATTTAGATAAGAGGCCATAACTAATATAAGGGGCATTGGGGGCTTTAATAAAAGAGGATATAAATTATAGTGAAAGGTCAGTGGGGGCTGTATGAATGTAAGGGGAGATAATATTAGGGGGCATTGGTGCAGTATTAAAGGGGTTTTCTAGGGAATAATAAAGTTTACTGGTGAGGATTGTATTGGGCAAATTGCAGAGGAGGCGGGAAAGGTGAAACATAAAAAAAATACTCACTTGTCTCCAGGCTACCGATGTCCTCAGCCCTCTGCTGCTGTCTGTCCAGGCACACGCACGCCGCTTCCCTGCCACAAGTCCTGCACTGCACGTGATTGGCCTCAGCAGTGGCTGGAAAAGACTTGGTGATGTCACTCATATACATGACTGGGTCCTTTCCAGCCAATATTGAGGCCACTGATGGCCTCAGCAGTCACGTATGGCACGTGTCTGAACAGACCACTGGGGACAGGTAAGGCTGGGTTCACAGTAGAGCTTGGTTTCCATTTTTCGGGTCCACTTGGGGATCTGAAAAATGGAAACCCAATTCGCTTGTAAAGCGGTTACCCACGGAACCCATAGACTATAATGGGGTCTGCTGGGTTTCTGCCCGATTTCTGCTTGAAAAATGCAGAGAAAAAAGTCCTGCTTGCAGGACTTTTCTTTCTGCATTTTTCAAACGGAATGGGGGATGGAATCCCTCAACGGGGTTCAAGTGTTGGTGTGAACCCAGCCTGAGTATGATTTTTTTTTATCACCTACCCCACCCCCACTGTTATTTGTCCACTTCCTAGACAACCCCTTTTAAAGAGGACCTTTCATGTCCTCATGAACCTGTGATTCTATATACCGCTAGAAAGCCGACAGTTGGCTTTCCCATTACGTGCCCCGATGGAGGAGATATCGGTTCCATTAGTTTTGGTACATATCTGTCCCCACTGTCAGAAGGGCGTTCCTGACAGTCTAGTGTCATCGCTGAGCTGTGAGGAAGGCCCCCCTGATAGTACTCTAACATAGCCTTGTACTGTCAGAGGGGGTGTTCCTTACCACCCTGCGATGACGCTGAGCTATGAGGAAGGCCCACTTCCACCAGTACAAGTCTTGGGGGGGCACTCCTCACAGTCCAGCGGTGACGCTAGACTGTCAGGAACGCCCTTTTAACAATGGGGAGAGATCAGTGCCGAAACTAACGGCACCGATATCTCCTCCACCGGGGAACATAACAGGAAAGCCGACAGTGCGCTGAATTCAGCGTAACTGGTCTTCACAGCCCTTTGTAGAAACACTGTATGGTCACCGTATAGTGATAGTGTTGGTATACCTAAGTTGGGGGCCCACTTGGACGTGTTAGCCCCCCCTGTGCTGAACCCCCTAGTTACGCCTCTGGCTGAAGGGTTACCTAAAAAATATCCCATGCCCCTGTTATCAGACTTGTCCATCTCTGCAGAATCCACATATTTATTTTAAACAGGAAGGGCTGTCATAAGAAATTTCTGGCAAAATTGTCAAGGACCTAGTACACCCTATTATGTGCATCAATGTCAATCTTGCACCCAATTGCATACGTTTTGTACCCATGTTGAAAAGGCTGGTACCCTTTCTCTCAAATACAGTGACCTTTACACATTCATATGACATATTAAGTGGGTCCATCAGGGAAGGGAAACAGAATAATAATTTAGGCAATTACCTTTATGTAAAGAGTTGGGCACCATATTGGGAACCAGGTTTATTACATAATTTCTTATTGAATACATCCCTTTCATTTTATAAATGAAACTGGATAGCTTTCATGATACGACTGGTCGGCTGTGGGTTGGTGGTCCGTTATTTGCCTGGGCCCCTGACAGCACTACAGTACTGCCCTAATAGTGGCACCGCAGGGGACATGTCTAATGTGCACAAAGGAGCCCAGGAGAGACGAAATAAGGTGAGTATCAGTATTTATTACCGTATGTCCCCTGTACCTCCACTTATTATACCCCTGGGTCTTTATAATAGATAAACTAGTGGGCGAACCTTGTGAATATTTGCAAAATGAATTTGGTGAGGTTCACCCATCCGTATGCCTAAGCCACACCTCCTGACAAAGCATAGGAAGTGTTTAGCCGTGCCATTTCCTATTCTGTGACCCCAGCAGGGGGTTTAATCTGAAGTAATTCCAGGCCATATTTAATAATGTCATTGTCATTTTTGACATGATTTTGCTGCAGTGTATCTTACAAGATTTTTTTGACAGTTCATTTTGGGCTGATCCAGAAGCGCTATCATTATACTCTGGAGTCTGGGAAGATATAATACGTGGAGATTCAGGGGAGGTAGGTAAAAATAACAAATTGTCCGGCAGTCCCCCAGAGCCCACTTCAGGCTTCTTCTGGCCTTTGGCTTGCGTCACGCGTCCAGGGGTCATGATGCTGGCGCTCCTCATGTGGCCACAGAGGCCAAATCACAGGGCTGGGGTGTGTGACATCAGCAAGGGCCTGAAGAGGACGTTGGGTAAGTGGTGAGGCAACAGTTTGATTTTTTGCTAACCTCCCCTTGGCCTCCATTTGTTATACACTGGGTCTGAGGAGACCCCAGATTGTAATAGTTTTTCGTGGATGGCAAATCCCAAAGGTTTTCGAGTTCAGGCAATTTTGAAAATTTTGGTTGAATCTGGTTCTAACCAAACTGATTTTCTTATCCTTACTAGGTAGTACACAGGTAGATCCTTGCGTATACATAGTGAGTAGATATATGTATTTTCAGCTTGTCTGTATGTAGTTTCTAAATGCTTATTGTAACATTGTGATCTGGTATACCGGAGCCTTTTTATTGGTAACGGGCAGTTCTTCTATCCAATGAGCGATCTCACTGAATCATATATTGTTTTAAAGTAAATTAAATCCTTAAGATTTTTATGTAAATTCGGTGGGTTCACCACCTCCACCAAATCCAACTCTTTGCATCCTTTAATAGGAACTACTTAACTGATTCTGCCACAGTTGGAATTTTTTATCTAACACCAATCCCAAGCAATCAGCAGTCAAATGGTTCCTAGGCAACATAAGCTCACACCCCCTGCTGAGGGGTGAATGTTGTACTCTAACGAACATTTCAGAGGTACTGTTTTCCCTGTGGAGATGCCAGCTGGAGTAGGAAATCTTACAGGCAATGCTCCCTTGGAAAAGGTATGCAAATTAGCTCTCCTCCAGGAGCAAGAAAACTGTCTCTATAATGCCACCTATTGGTAGCTACTAGACATGACCGAACTGATTTGTTCCGAGCCAGGTTCGATTTGAAGATCCCAAATTGTTTGTTTTTTAATGAAGCTGAACAATTGGGGCTTTGTCTTAGATGAACTAAGATGGCCGCCAGGCATACACTGTGGTAAATTACTACACTCAGGGGTCTCTTCAGATAGGTGAAGGCCCAGGGGAGGTGGAATAAAACATTTATATTCACCATCCCTCAACACTTTGTGTCCTCCCCACGGCTTCTGATCCTCTCCAGGTGATATCATGCACCCAAGGTCACCTCTGAGGCCTGTAATTGGCGTGCCCAATCACAGGCCTCAAGGGTAACCCCAGGTGCATGACATCACTAAGGACAAGTCCCTTGAGTTTAATAATTTCACTCTGAACTTGTTCGACCCGAAATGAATCAAGGACCTGAACTCAAAACAAATCTTGGGAGGTTCACCCATCTCTAGCATCTCTCCTAAACTTGGAATATTAGCTAAAGAATGACCCACAGTAACTGCAGATGAATTGGTTTTTACTTAAGAATTCTTGGCATGAGAATAACAGCTTAGAAGGCCGTACATATCAGACCTTACGTAAAGAAAATGAAAAATTAACACAAGGTTTATTATAAAGACCTCCCGATGTTTCCAAAATCCCTGACCCAGCACAAGAAAGCCCCCGACTGACTGTTCTTCAACTAACTCCTCGCCTTATCGCCTCACTACATCCCTTTCATAGGGCTGTCATATGGATGGCGGGCCGTTTGGAACTTGTGATCACAGCTATACGATGTCTCGGTTTTTAGAGCGCCGGCTGTTTTGTGTGTCATAAGTACGGCAAATTCTAATTAGAGATAATCATTTGTGGGTTTAGGATTGGACTAAGCAGTGGGTTGTTGCGTCATGTTCAGTGAGGTAACGTATAAGAGTCATCTCCAGTGGATTCAATTAAAGGGCTTTTGGATAAAACGATCAAAAAGACTCTTACGAGTATAAAAGACCTAAAAGCAATGGCACAATGGCTGATCCATTTACTAAAGTACAATCCAGACCGGTAACCACCTACATAGTTCCATTTATAGACAGTGGTGGGCTCAGTATCTCCATGACCATAAACTGGTTTCTTTTTATGTGGTGGGATTAATGATACATTAATTTTGGGCACGACAAGTCGGTAAAATATCAATACCCGGCTCTTGTACACAGGAAAGCAGAATGTAACAAAGGAAGAGACAATGACTGGTGTCCTAGTACCACCTCTCAAGCATCTCTACATGTACAACACGCTGACATCCCTTTATTATGCAAAGCAGACGCAGGAACCTGGTGTTCGAAATCTATTTACAATACAGCTAAAGCTTCTTCTGAAGAGAGGAGGTTTTTATCTGAACGCGTCGGCTATTAACCCTTCGTCAAGCACAGGGCCTCAGGAGATGTAATTCGTATTTGTCCTTTTACGTCTTTTGGAAACAATATCGGTTCCAATTGTCTCAAGTTAAATAAATTCCACATCAAAGGTAAGATGGGCACCTCCGCTCATACAAGAGGCCCAAAAATATCCACTAAAATCCTATAAGAAGAAGCGACGTACTAATAAAGTGCACAAAGAATTAACAAAATTATATTAGTCACAAACAGACAATTCCAAAAACCAATTGAGTCACTGGCTTATCCGCGATGGCAGCCAAAATAAAGCAACGGGTTACCCACATACTAGTTATCCATTAGGAACGTCAATTCCCCTCAAAACGATCAGATGTGAAAGTAAATGAATGAATAAATCCCTGTAAATGGAAAGGCAATAACCCAAAATATCCACCCACAACTTAAATTATATAACCCACACACGGCCAAGCAAGGATCTGGCAATAAACAGACTGTGAAGGAAAAGACATTTGTTGCAAAACAGCAATAAAAAAATTTTGCAAAAGTTTTCAAGATTATATGTCAAACACAGAAAAATATCACCAATCGTATATAAGAGGGGTGTAGTGGGGTAACTGCCCATATGCGGAGAGGATCCCCCCCCACGCGTGTTGCTACTTATTGCACCTTCATTAGTGTTATTTCCACTGACTCATATTATATAATTGGTTTGTCTAATTTTCTGTTGTTGACTTGCAATGGAAAGACGCCCTATATCGGATGCCACATGAGGTCATCTTACCCCAGTCTACCCAAGGACAGGACGGCCCCGTTACTCTGGCACACACATACTCTTGCAGGTCTCATAGTCACCAGTACTTTAATGAGACAGTTGCTCACACACAGCAGGAATCAATGACAGTTGCTCAAATACAGTACAAGTTAATGGCAGTTTCTCAACACTCTAGAACCTCCGAACACCGTAAGAACAGCGATCCTATAACAATTCACAGCAGTCTCCCTCTCCACACAGTTGTTGCGCTCAGCTCACAGGGGTCCCACATGTCACATGAAATGGTTTTCTTCACTACCTTTTGGGTAAAGCCCGATCTCTAAGCAACCATTTGCACGGGGGACAAGGTTACCACCTGCTTTACAATCTGTCCTCATTGGGCTCTGGAGACAAGGGAACAAATATACATCAACAGGAGATGACCCCCATTATACTCTTGCCATTCCCCCGTGTTTTGGAAAGTGGCATCGGTGCAACACAAATGCTGGGCTGTGACAGTTTTTATCTCGACTGGTGTTTAAAAAGCCACAAAACCCAAGGTTTGCAACTTTTTCCTCCAGAAACCTGGCATTGAAAGTATAAAAAAATCTACCCTGGCATCAGAAGTGGCTTCATACAGCTGAATATTACGGGGGTCGCTCCCCATCAATTTATGGTAGAGAGATTTATGGTAATGAATGAAATTCCTGGACAACCTGTTAAAGCCGTCTGAGGATTACATGAATGGTCAATCATTGAAATGGTCACCTTGTAATACCACATTTCACCTGTAGTGGCCACTGCAGGTGAGATGTCTGGGCAGATGAGTATTCCTCCTGGAGTTTGCCAGGGGTTCGGGGAGCAGTCACATTCTCTTTTCTTTAGAATAGTTATTTTAACTACATTATTAGGAATTTCTGATTACAGTAATAGAGTCGGACATTATTTGGGGCCACCATCTATAGACTGGAGCGAAAACTGGCTACAAAAATAACATTGCCAGACTACCGCATGTGACCTCGTAGGCCAGTGATTGGGCACAGTGGCTACACTGTGGGCCATGGACGTCATTGCTGGAGAGCCAGAACCAAAGAGCAGCGCAAAGGTCAACCATGGCGTGTGACTATAACTTTAATTTTTAATCCCTGCCCTCGAATAAATTTAGTTTGAGGCACAGAACCCTTTTGAGAGGAATTCATCAAAACAGGCGTATATACTAAGTGCTGGAGTGATTTGTACAGCCAATCTGGAGTAAATTATAGTGAATTTTTGGGCTATGAGACCACACCCCTTCCTATAAGCCAAGTTTAAAAAAGTTAAAAAAAGTCAAACAAAAAGTTGCAAACTTTTTTTTGCCTGCAGAATACTGGCCTGTTAAATTCCCTCCATTGTATCCACAGAAAAGATGGTTCCTATTGAATGACAGCAAGGAGACACTGAATATTATTCTTCTCAGAATTCAGTATTTTTATGAAGACACTTAGCTTGGAGCCTTAACCCTCAGACAACTTCGCATCAAATCTCATATCATATCTTTCCAGGAACAGCTGGAAGACGCGGTTCCCTGTGTTTTATATAAAAAGATCCGATCATTTGTTGGTTCCTTTGATATTTTATTGCCACCTTGAAGACTTGGACAGGAAACTTGATTAATAAGAATAGAAGCAGAATTGTGTCTGCTGCTTAGAGCAACCTCCAAGTGCCAAGCCAAAAACCATGAAAAATGACATTATTAGAAATTGTAACCCCATACTACTGAGGTGCATGAATAAATCTTTGTTTCTTGACGATGTTTCCATTGAGTGACTGTAAAAGAATTATTATATATCAGTGTGAGTGGAAATGGCCTGGGGAACGTGAAAGTCATGTCCAATCCTAGAGCCGCAGCTTGAATCTCTTCCGTCCTGCATATATTACATGTGGACTTGTCTGACTTTCAGCAGAATTTGCTCTATGTATTGCAAAGGAAATTGAAATTTGCAGTGAAAATCTGCAGCATAAATTGACATCCTGTGGATTTCTGCATGTGGATGAGATGTTTTTAAGGCTAAGGCCCCACGTAGAGAGCCGCAGCGAAAAAGTGCAGCGCTTTTCACAGAATGTCAGCAGAGTTATCCTCTGCGGACTTTCTGCTTCTGTTATACCTATATGGAAACGCCTGTGTTTCTGTAGGTATAATTGACATGCTGCAATTTGCAAAATTTGTAACATTGTCACTGCGGATATTTTTCTGCAATGAGTGGATGGGATAAGCCAGAAACTCATCCACTTTGCAGGTAATATAAAATGCTCTGGTTTTTGTATTTACACTATGTGGGGCCCAAAGGGGTTTTCCAGAACTTATATACTGATGACCTATTCTTCACAATGGAACACCAATTGGAATTTGGTGAAGAAACCACATCGCTTACCCAAAAGCTTCACGCTCTTCAACCAGTTGATCTGTGGGGGTCCTTCAGGGTTCAAACAGCTTATCCACGGGTATTCCAGGTGTTGGATCTCTATAGATCTTGCTAAGGACAGGTCACCAATTCTTGGAAAACCCCTTTAATGATGATAAAATTGTTTAGTTTGCATATGATCATCTGTCTATGTATGACCAACTTTATTAGTACAGTAACCATGTTTTTACATTTTAGAGCGAATTTCCCGCTGGTTATTGTCAAAAACAAACCCGTATCCCATATGACTAGTCTAATAAAGAAGAGCCAAGTTCCCAGTGGCCAATTGTAATATTTCCAAATAGTTCTTTATACCTTAATCGTAAAAAAAGTATTCATCCTCCTGTGGCACAGAGTAAAATATACATGCAAAACCCTGGTGGCCCATTGACTCAAAGAAAGAGCCTAGCCTGTGTGAAATACAGAGCTACAGTCCTGAGGGTATGGAGTAACAATAAGAGACTCATACTGCACGGTGGCTCAGAAAATGTGCAACATAATATAGCAAATCATGTTTTAAATAGTATATGAAAAAATAGAAAAACTATTAAAATCAATTTCTTTCCCTTCTATAAAAAAACTCAGTAGTTTCCACTAATACCATGAGATGGTGGAGCAGCTGAGAAGAGAGGTTGTGCTACTCCACCATCCACAGCCACAACAGAAACCGATGGTGGTAAGATCTGCCTTTGCCTCCATCCCTTCCATCAGCCCTTGACCAGTTTTACATAGAGAACAGCACTGATGGCCATTTCATTCATATCCCTCCTCCATCTTAGTAAGAGGATGCAGGTTGGTATCAGGGCAGATAGCCTGATCCCCCAGTGAGCAGGAGCACAGGGGACCAAAAGTCCACCTAAGGCCTCCTTATGAATGGAGCACCAATGTGCCTGTGTGACCGACACTCCATTCACAGCCGCGGGTGCTTCCGGAGATTACAGTCCTGGCAGCCCAACAGTAGTGAATGGATTGCCAGCAACACAAGCGCATCGGCGATTAGGCTCCCAGTAATTGGACACTTATTCCCGGTTCTACGGATATAGGATAAGTGTCCATAATGAGACAACCCCCCTTTAAGCTGACCATATACTGGGCCATTGAATAACTGTTGGCTAAAGCTCGTTCATTAAACAGCTATTCCTCCTGACTATCTATACAAACATCCGATTGATTTGGCTGAGAATGCATGTGTTTTCAGAGGTGATAAGCCATCACCAGATACCTGTTCCATGAGAACAAAAAATGGAGTATGTCAACATGTCTGATCCTGCCTTTATTTGAGGTCATGTCTGGGAAGTGTCGGCACACTCCCATACACATGGCCACTGGGTACCTTGGCACTTTAATTATGACTGAAGTTGTTATTTTATGGAGTAAGCTTAAACAAGCACATATACCCCGTCTACAGCCACGGCGAGCTGTCTTTGCTTACAAATAACCTTGTACTCCATCAGACACCAGAAAGCAGCAATTGTCCACAGATAAATTGTTACTTTTCCCATGTTCTGTGATTGAAATGTAATTATGGGGTAGTTAGCAGAGAAGCAGAAATAGTCGATACCTAGAGAGGTTTTCTGAATTGAAGTGGATGGATTATTATCCGCTAATTAACCCTTTATTCACAAAGCCAATTTTACTTTCGTCTCCAATTAGCTGCATTCAAAAGCAAGTTTAAAAGTCTGACGGAGAAACTGCAGAATAGACCGGTTACTAAACTTCAATTAGAAAGCAAATATCTGCGGCTCCCAATTACTGCGGTGTGCCCACTCTACATGTCATTATTACTAAGTGGATCACAAATGAGATAAAAAAGTAGCCAATGGTATACAAGGCTATGTGACCAAACTGACAAAATACTCATACAAGACCAAGGAACTGGACTGGGATGTAATATAGTGTTTGAAATATCACTGTGTTAGATAATAATGAGGGAACAATTTATCCTCACTAAGAGAGTTGTCTAATGAAGGCAGCTCCAGTTATGTGCCCTATTACTAGCTGTACGTGGATAGAGAATCATCATCAAAAAGTTAAGTAAATGTGTTTCTTGCAAAGGTTCACTTGAAAGATTTACTTGGTCTTAGTGAGGGGAATATTAAGTCCATACATTATGGTGTTGGAAAAGTTTTGGAGGAGGAATTCTGGAAGTGATGATATGGTCTCCCGCAGAGCCCTGATCTCAGCATCATCCAGTCTGTCTGGGATTACATGAAGAGACAGAAGGATTGGAGCAAGCCTACATCCACAGAAGATCTGTGCTTAGTTCTCCAAGATGGTGGGAACAACCTCCCTGCTGAGTTCCTTCAAAAAACTATAATTGTAATGAGAAGAATTGATGGAAGACAAAAGGCAAAGGTCACACCAAATAGTGTTGGAATTTAGATTTCTCTTTTCTTCATTCACTTCATATTTATAATTGACAAAAATACATTAACACTTCTATTTTTGAAAGCATTCTTACTTTACAGTAATTTTTTACATCTGCCTAAAACTTTTACAAAGTACTGAATATGCATGTGTCCCTCCTTATCTTTACTCTTGGCTCACCATATTTTAAGATGTGTAGTGTAAGGACCAGCTTTTAAAAAAAAAAAAAAAAAAAAAAGATTTCTATGGGTCATGAGAAGCCTATCATATATATGTGGCCGCCCAGTGGCTTTGTTAGAATCTGTCAAGGGCTTCCATATCATGTTGCGATATTATATTGAATTGGCTTTGTGAAAAAATTGGAGTCCTTAACTAAATTCACACAAAAGGTAAGGGTGGATAGGTGTCAAGATTATGAATAGGACAAAGAAGACATTATGTCCAGTGCAACTAACGTAACACTCTTCTTGGTTCAGTTATGGTGGGGTTCCTTGGGCCCACCAAAGTATATGGTGTCCACCTTCCATCTATACAAAACAAACACTTTAAATTGCATTATAATATTTGTAGCTTGTAGTTATCGTTAGACACAAATTTAAACCCTACGTTACCAACAAATATGGTTCCATACTGCTGGATCCTTGGACCAAATACTAAGCAGCCCTTTATTAGCCAAGTGGATGGTCATCTGATTCTCTCTTAAGCCAGCCTGACCTTGCCCTTGGTCCTGTGTATCTTATTAGAAGATGGAACTGCTGAAACAGCAGTTACACATGGAGACCAGCAAACCCCATTGACTATAATGGGGTCTGCCAGTGTGCTCCGTAAAGCAGTGGAGAAAAAAGTCCTCTGTGCAGGACTTTTCTCTCCGCTGATTTTCGGCAGTTTCTGAGATGGAGTCTCCAGCAGATTTGAACTTAGCCTTACCTAGTACATCCACTTCTGTTCTGGCACCGCCACTCACGTCCTCACTACTGGTCTTTGTTTACTTGGTAGAAGTGATGACATCATATCTAAAACACATGACTGCTTTAGCCAATCCCTGGCCTCCGGACCAAAGCAAGTCTTTTGTTTTTGTTATAATTTTTCTCCCATTGGCCAGATTTTGTTCAATTTTGATTTTTTGCTTTCATATTTATTTCTGACAATCCCTTGCATTATCTGGAGCACTCAGGTCTACCATATGGTCTACCATATACCAATGCCTAGGTCTTAGATGTGAGCCTACGGCGAGGGGCTGACCATTGTGTCCCACAAAGTTGGCCCGTGCGAGTGCCTCTGCCCAGAGAGGGCTGCACTTAGCCATCCGAAGCCTCCACTCTCATAGAGAGAACTGCACTTAGCCTCCAGAGATGGCACTTAGCAGCCACAAGCTGCGCCCACCTGTCAGAAGCCATATATACATATTTGCCTGATCTTATTAACTAGAATATATCATGTCAAAGAAAAGTTCCAACAATTTCCATTATTGTCACTAAACCTTGTGCCCATTTATCACTTAAAACCTTGACAATAGTAAGCAGCGAGACAACAAACATAAGGGGAAACACAGCCATGGTCCCCCAAGTACAGTACAATACCAGTGTCCGGATTTTCTCCTGGTTAGGAAATCTAAAATCCTGAATGTGAGGTTCATGATCGATTGCAGGTTTGGTGCATTGTGCTTTGGCTTTCTGCCACCTGCACAAACTCTCAGCCTATTATGGACACAGTATTTTTTATTTTGCTCTAACAAGGCCAAGAGTCAGAGACAGAAAGAGAAAACTTCCATCAGGTCTGGAAGATATCAAGAGAAGAGCAGGAACTGCAGAAATAAAACTATGATCGTAATGATGGGAAACTCGCCTGTTCTGCCACTGAGACAGAAACTTTATGTCTGGTAAGCGCCATTAGCATTAGACTTTAATATTCCATGATGTTTTACTTATAAAGTCTCTGTTTGTGAGATTTCTGTTCCAAGTCCTCAAGCTCATCCAATAGAAACTGACATATGCTTTGTAGCCTGGTGCCCAAAAGGCAGCTTATATCTTGGACTGACAAACAAGTCGATGAAGCCAGTACTCCAGTCCAATTATTACTACTGTAGACTTCAGTATACACGCGTTTCAGGCTTACGGAATCTTGACAAATTGTACGTTCTTTAGGCTAGAGTATTGGCTTGTTCTCCATGTCTATTCCTTTATCTTAGATCTGTCTGTGCCAGTCATTTACCTAGAGGGAATAGGATTGAGTCAGAGCACCCACTGCATAAAGGCTAAACTGGTAAAGAATTGGTCAGAGAGGTGGCACAAAAAGTCAAATCTTGAATTACTCTTTAGCATATTGTATAGTGGAATAGAAAGTTTTTTAAGTTATATGGCCAACTTCTAAAAACGTCATTAATCAGGAGCTGACAACACATTTCATCTACAGTGGCCACTACAGGGAAAATGTAGTATTACATTTCTATTTTAACGGCTAGGACAAGTCTTCCAAAACGGGAGCCACACTTTTTGGCTCTCTATTATTTTGCTAAAGTCATTAAGGAGAACTCCCTATATTAGGGATTAGCAACCTTCAGCTCTCCAGTTGTTCCACAACTACAACTCCCATGCACATTCATCTGTTCTTGGAATTCCTATACAAGCGAATAAAGTATTCTGGAAGTTGTAGTTTCCCAATAGTTGGTGGGCCAAAGGTAGCTGACCCCTGTCCTATATGATGCCTAGTGTATATGTCTGGTATATGCCCTGGGCATATGGATAAGGGCTTTCTTCTTCAAACCATTCTTTTAGGTGTACTTACCAACTCTCCCAGAAATTCGAGAAGAGGTTAACCTCCTGGAGTTCCAGAACAAAGGAGAAATCTCTCATCCTGCTGGAATGCTCCCACATCCACCAGGCTCTCCGTCATTCGATATGTCACCTAGGCATGTATGGTGCTGCCATATCATGGAAAAGGGACATGACCAGAATGCTGCAAGTCCACATGATAAAAATGGGTTTGTCATGGACAAAAGAGGAGTAGTGGTCTTACCGATAGGGGCATACCCTTGTTCAAAATTTTTATGGTGAATAAAGTGCCCCATTCTTCTTTGTGAACACCAAATGATGATGTTTCAAAAAGGAACAAAATGTACAGCTAACCCAACAATGTACAGACTGGCAGCAACTCCACATATCCCCATACCAGTGCCCACAGCAACTCCTTGGACATGAGTAAGAGGCTGGAATGCCTGGAAAAGTGTAAGCGCTTACCCTTCTAAACCCTATGAAGCTTTTAACCTCGAAGAAATAAAGTGATTTTTAACTATTTTTTCCACTGCTGGATGCTACTTTTTGGGAAACTCCAAATGTTGGCAAGTATGCTTTTAAGCCATGAGTTTATGAACAGGGGTTACCTTCTGAAAAACCCTTTATTTATAAGGATACTATGATTTCTGTGCTTGACCTTGCACCAATAAACTACACCCAGTGTGCCCAATGTGTCCCACAATGAATACCTGTCAATGACACAATGGTATGTCCCTATTACACAATACCACACATACAATATATTTTTCTACCATTTCAAAAGATTACTTGTTTGTATCTGAATAGTTTTTGGTACCACAGACAAAATGATTATTGTTGTTATGACGACTCAAATTGCCGGAAATTGTATAAAGTGTCTACGTTTTGTAAGTCAATTCTCAGCGGAGTTCACTAGTTGTTGTGCTTAATGTATTTCACAGGTCCTTGAACCTTCCTGAGAGCTTCGATATTCAGCTTCACATATGTCTATCTCTTTCTCACTTTTCTTCAGGCTCTATGTGCAAAGGTCTACGGGTCTCTACTATTTTTATGTTGTGCTTATAATACTGTAGATAATGGTATGCGCTTTATGTTATCAGTAATACATGTGGGTGGAAGTCTACAAAACTGAGCTTTCAATATATACAGGCCAAGGTGAAACAAACCATAGGTGCAGCCTGGGCAACTCCACAATGACCCTTTAAAATGAGAGGATCCCTATGTAGCTGCCCCAGCCACTTTACCATGACTTTTACAAATGTGCTAGAGAGGGCTCGATGTGCACTTCTTAATATACCTTTGTAACCCCATCATCAGCATTTCTATTATTGAGCAGCTCTATCCCATTGTGTACAACAGTCGGCTCCCATTTTCCTTGCGCTCAACATGGCCACTGATAGAGGAGCATATATCCAGACCTATCCACCTGACCTCCATGATATAACACTGCTTACACATGTGCTAGTTTTTCATGACCTGTGCATTGTCATTCAATGGACACAGCAAATGGAAGGGTCGGGTCATGTGCCATGGCACATCATGTAAACTGGGGAACAGACTGTACTAAGGGGTAGTGCTGCTTACTGGGGATCAATGACACTGACGGGTTTACAACAGTAAATTAGAAAGGGCTCATAGTGCTGCTTTAGGAATCTTTCAAAAAGTTTTGGTTTTGGCCAACCCCGACAAGTAATCCAATATCACAATTACAAAAATTCTATAAAATAAATAAAATAGAATGAGTACAAAGGAGGGCTAGAAAAATGGTGAATGGTCTGAGGCATAAAACACATCAGGAGTGGCTTCAAAAACTTAATCTGTATAGCCTTGAGGAAAGAAGATAAAAGTGGGGACAATATTAGTTGGGGGGAAGATCTGAAGCAAACTCAGGAAATATTATATTATATAGTTGAGGCCTGGAACAATCATCCAGCAGTTGTAGATAGGAAATCTACAGTGAGTGAACGTAAGCATGTCTGGGATACACATGTCTATCCTAAGATAAAATGGAAATATTATAAGGGCAGGCCAGAAGGACCAGGTGGTCTTTATCTGCCATCAATCTTCTATGTGTCTATCTTTCGTCTCCAGGCCTCATCTGGCTTCAACAAGTCATTTTCTTAGGATTTCCTGAGTACTCACAAGAAAATATAGTACTTGTCAGCACATCTGGAATTATCACATGCGTTCTCACTATGGCATTTCATGGAATTTGACCAGATGAAAGTACCAGATGATAGGAGATATATTCTTCTAAGTGGCTGTTAAGTATATCCTCAGAATTACTGGTTGGCTGTAGTCCTCCAGATGAAAGCATGACTGGAGACATGAGTGAGAACCCATGAGATGATTTCCTCGGTATTAACTGTGGGCGAACAAAGGAGTTGGACCCACCTATTGTTCCTGTATATGGGTCCTCCCAGTCTTCAAAGGAAGATCTACAATGCCAAAAGATTTCTTCTAACTTTGAAAACAATTGAAAAAGATTGAAGGAATTTGGTCTTTTATGGTTGTAGCCTCCTTTGAAGTCAACAACAGGTCCACCAGTGGTCAGTGATCCATCTCAGCACCCAAGTAATGAATATAACGTACTGTATCCATATACAAAAATAAATAAAAATAAAATTAGGTAATATTTGGAAGTTAAGCAAGAAGCTTTATGGACCATTTTAGGTTCACTTCAAGCTGAGGTAACTGTGGTGACATCCCAACATAAGGACCTAAGAGCCACCTAGTCTGTCCTGAAAAGACGGCTAAATTTGGTATGAAGACGTTGACCATTTTGGATAGTCCCTTTTGTTTCTTGACAATACTCACTGATCACAACTGGAACTCCCATTAGTCAGCTATCTGTGGGAAAACCTGGAGGTAAGTGTTTACAGCGCCACCACTGGAGAAATTAAAAATGACACAATGACCATACAAATCAATAAATTGTCAGGACAGGCCCACAGTGAGAGACACTCTTTGTAACTTCACCCCATTCTGGCCAATCAATGAGGACCCTAAAAATGGTACACTCTCCCTTATCTCATAATTCTCTAACAGGTATATCAAAATGGGACAAGCTCTATAAGGTTTCATATAACACGCAGTGGAAGATTTCTAGCCTTCCTTGCTTGAAAAGGCCTTTTATTTACCTCCTCTAAAAACATGTTCACAATTGTGATTTATGTTCTCCAAAATGTACTGAAAATGCTGAAGGATAGTAAAATGAGCAACTATTCATCTCCCCCTTAACATAACCGAACCATATCTGACACCTGCAGTGACAACGTATGCTGAATTTTCTAGCAAATCTATCATCAAAAGAACAGTTCACTTCCTCCATCTGTTGTCTCATTGCAGTGACAAAATGTCCCAAAAGAAATAATACCCGTGGATTGTGCGATCACAGGCCAGCGGGCCAAGCATTCACATTCACATTTAAGAGCTTTATCAAAGGACACCATCCTAGGGTAAAATGTACCGGTAATTACAAAGCACTGACACTAATGGCTGCTTAGAGACAAGGATCTGGATACTTCTAAACCTACTTAGACATTACAGATTTCAGAATGACCTGCCTGGGAAGGTTTTTGTTTTGGTTGACTATTACAACGACAGATCACCGATTGATCTCTGCCATGATCTGTGGTTTTGTCTGGGATTCTTTTGACAGAATGCCAATCTGTTGTTTGGCATGAACGATTTTACAACTGCAACACTCCAGAAGAACTTAGGAGAACGCCTGTGGTTTTGTCACCTCTGGCCTTAGGTCTTTGAATGGCTTCTTTTGAAGTCTTCTGCTCACAACAAATATAAGGGTTATGTCAGACGCTGGTGGCTTAGTCCAACAGATCACCATTTAACCAGGATGTTTACCAGAGGAAGTCAGATCAGCTTTAATAAAGAGGGTTGTAAATGCAAAGAGACAAAGTTTTCCCAGGTTGGCGAGATGAGCAAATAAACATTTCAACCCCTGTCCCATACAGTGGGATGAAGTAAACAGGAACAATTAATATTCATGGGACTTGCTGCATTATTATTTTTTTGCTATTGTGTTGGGGTAAACATTTTTGTAATATACTTGATTAACCTATCTAACTTCCATTTAATAGAAAACAGGTTGTAAAGTTCCCATTAGCAATGCTCTAACTAATCAGGGAGACTCAATGCAGCATGTACAGCTGAGGCATTTACCAGTTGGGGAATAGTCATTAACCACTTCCCACTCCGCGTCGTAATAGTACGTCACGGCATTTATATAGTTCACTTTCAGCTCAGTACTATTACGGCGCTGTAATGCCGCGGGCACAGAAGCTGTACCTGTGGAATTACATCCTGCCCTCGGTTGTATTCAGCCGAGGGGCGGGACCAGTCGCCAGAGTCGGAAGATACTGTGACTGATTAACCTCCTGGATGCCGTGAACAATAGTGATTACGGCCTCCAGGGGGTCCAGGGGCAAGATCGCCCCCCCCCCTTCGTCACCCCTTGGACTCCCCGCGAGGTGTTGCCATGCCACAGCCTCCTGACTTTCTATGTACAGGAACTGCTGTGCGATGCTCTGCAATACTATGTATTGCAGGACATTGCACAGAGGATGTGAGATCCCAGCTTCAAGTCCCCTTGTGGGACAGGTAAAAAGTGAAAAAACACAAAAACACACAAAAATAAACAAATAATAAAAAGTAAAAAAAAAAAAACATCTTTATGTAAAAAATGTTAAAATATATAATGTAAACAAAAACAAACAAACATGTTAGGTATCCCCACTATTTTTGGATAGCCCCCTCTGTCCAAAAATAGTGTTATTTATCCCCTACAGTGAACGCCATAAAAAAAAAAAAAAAAAAAACACCGCAATGCGCAAATTAACGTATTTTGGTCACTTTGCTCTCCACAAAAAATAACAATAAAAAGTCATCAAAAAGTCATACATACCAAACATTGGTACCAATAAAAAGTACAACTAGTTCTGCAAATAAAGAGCCCTGACATCTCCGTCAACAGTACAGTAAAAAAGTTATAGAAGTCAGAAGACCGTGACCCCAGCAAAATCCTTCATTTTCAAAAAACAACATTTTATTTGCAATTGTGGTAAAACGTAATAAATCCAATATAAATATGGTATCGCCGTAATCATAACAACCCGCCGGACAAAGCTGCCAGGTCATTTATAATGCAGAGTGAACGCCGTAAAAACAAAATGCAAAAATTTATAACAGAATTGTGTGTTATTTCACATGGACCCCCAAAAAATGTAAATAAAAGTTAATGAAAACATTATATGTACCCCAAAATGGTGGCAAATGAAAGTACAACTTGTCACGCAAAGAATAAGCGCTCACATAGCTATGCTGACAGAAAAATAAACAAGTTATGAATTTTGGAAGACGGGGAGGGAAAATATGAAAAAAGTCATCACTGAGCATTAACTTACAAACAACCCTGTATCATTAAAGGGTTAAAATGGCTGTATCTCCAGTTTATGTACTACGTAGAAAAATGGGACTGGTATCACAAGAAAGCGGAGATTCTCAGAATTCATATACTGCCAAGACTGCTGTATAAGAATTAGCGATATTGATAGGTACCAGATAGGTATCTCCAGTTCACAAGGTGATTTTTATATGCAGCAAGAACTGCGGCATATTTAGTTCCCGACTGTTTTTAACTAGTGATATCTCAGGTTCTTTTATAGCTAGTACTTCAACCATGGCAACATATGGAAGCCAAAGCTCAGCTTTTTTGTGATACCAAAACCATTTGTCTAAGTGGTATAAAATTAGAGATCCAGCCATATGACTGTGTACAGGCTTTCCCTAGTGACAGCTCAGTTAGAGGGTTGTTAAGGAGAATTTTACAGCCTGTTTTCTATTAAAAAGGAAGCTAGAAATGTTAATAAAGTATATTACAAAAATGGTCACTAAACAACCCCAACACAATAGCAAAAAAAGGGAGTTACACTTTAATGTTATCCCCTATAGGTTCGACGTATGTGCATGTTAGTTGGGTTTCTACTACCCAAATCAGTACTGAGTTTGGGTTTGATTTATACTCAATTTGCAGCCTGAATGAAGGGTGAGAGCAAGTTTAACTGAGTGGAGTACATTAGTTCCTGACAGCTGCACCCATGGTATGTGCTAGGATGGCCGCAGTGGCATATACAGTCATATGAAAAAGTTTGGGCACCCCTATTAATCTTAATCATTTTTAGTTCTAAATATTTGGGTGTTTGCAACAGCCATTTCAATTTGATATATCTAATAACTGATGGACACAGTAATATTTCAGGACTGAAATGAGGTTTATTGTACTAACAGAAAATGTGCAATATGCATTAAACCAAAATTTGACCGGTGCAAAAATTTGGGTACCCTTATCATTTTATTGATTTGAATACTCCTAACTACTTTTTTGACTTACTGAAGCACAAAATTGGTTTTGTAACCTCACTGAGCTTTGAACTTCATAGCCAGGTGTATCCAATCATGAGAAAAGGTATTTAAGGTGGCCAATTGCAAGTTGTTCTCCTATTTGAATCTCCTCTGAAGAGTGGCATCATGGGCTCCTCAAAACAACTCTCAAATGATCTGAAAACAAAGATTGTTCAACATAGTTGTTCAGGGGAAGGATACAAAAAGTTGTCTCAGAGATTTAACCTGTCAGTTTCCACTGTGAGGAACATAGTAAGGAAATGGAAGACCACAGGGACAGTTCTTGTTAAGCCCAGAAGTGGCAGGCCAAGAAAAATATCAGAAAGGCAGAGAAGAAGAATGGTGAGAACAGTCAAGGACAATCCACAGACCACCTCCAAAGAGCTGCAGCATCATCTTGCTGCAGATGGTGTCACTGTGCATCGGTCAACAATACAGTACACTTTGCACAAGGAGAAGCTGTATGGGAGAGTGATGCGAAAGAAGCCGTTTCTGAAAGCACGCCACAAACAGAGTCGCCTGAGGTATGCAAAAGCACATTTGGACAAGCCAGCTTCATTTTGGAAGAAGGTCCTGTGGACTGATGAAACAAAGATTGAGTTGTTTGGTCATACAAAAAGGCGTTATGCATGGCATCAAAAAAACACAGCATTCCAAGAAAAACACTTGTTACCCACTGTAAAATTTGGTGGAGGTTTCATCATGCTTTGGGGCTGTGTGGCCAATGCCGGCACCGGGAATCTTGTTAAAGTTGAGGGTCGCATGGATTCAACTCAGTATCAGCAGATTCTTGAGAATAATGTACAAGAATCAGTGACGAATTTGAAGTTATGCCGGGGATGGATATTTCAGCAAGACAATGATCCAAAACACAGCTCCAAATCTACTCAGGCATTCATGCAGAGGAACAATTACAATGTTCTGGAATGGCCATCCCAGTCCCCAGACCTGAATATCATTGAACATCTGTGGGATAATTTGAAGCGGGCTGTCCATGCTCGGCGACCATCAAACTTAACTGAACTGGAATTGTTTTGTAAAGAGGAATGGTCAAAAATACCTTCATCCAGGAACTGATTAAAAGCTACAGGAAGCGACTAGAGGCTGTTATTTTTGCAAAAGGAGGATCTACTAAATATTAATGTCACTTTTCTGTTGAGGTGCCCATACTTTTGCACCGGTCAAATTTTGGTTTAATGCATATTGCACATTTTCTGTTAGTACAATAAACCTCATTTCAATCTTGAAATATTACTGTGTCCATCAGTTATTAGATATATCAAATTGAAATGGCTGTTGCAAACACCCAAATATTTAGAACTAAAAATGATTAAGATTAATAGGGGTGCCCAAACTTTTTCATATGACTGTATACCGTGGTAGCAGCAGTAGCATCTGCCACAGGGCCCAAGGCATTTTTTTTTTTTTTTTAGTAGGCCACCAGCAGGTAATGGGTCCTATTACTTACCGATCCCCACTCCTGCTCATGGCCATCTGCACTTCCCCTTCTGCGGAGGCAGCTGTGAGCAGGAGCTGGGATCGGTAAGTAAGGCCGCGAAACCCACAAACACTGTTATCATTATACTCTGGGGTCTTTTCAGACCCCAGAGTATAATGATCAGAGGCCTAGGGAGGTGAGGGAAAACAAACCCCCCCCCAAAAAAACAATGTTATTTACCTCTCCAGCACTCCAGCAGGCTTCGGCCTCCTTGGTGACGTTCCAGACATCTGTGGGCCAGGCCGATGTCATTATGCGTCACGACGCATGCCTGGCTCACGTGACGTCTGGGCCAACATTGAAGAAGATCAAAAGTAGCGGGGAGTGCGGTGGAGCCAGGGAGAGATAAGTAACATTGTTTTTTATGTTTATATCCTCCCCAGAGTATAATAATTATTCATGGGTAGTCCACAATGGGGCATAATACTATGTGCAGGGGCCACTATGGGGCATAATAGTGTGTGCAGGGGCCACTATGGGGCATAATAGTGTGTGCAGGGGCCGCTATTGGGCATAATAGTGTGTGCAGGGGCCACTATGGGTCATAATACTGTGTGCAGGGGCCACTATGGGTCATAATACTGTGTGCAGGGGCCACTGTGGGGCATAATACTGTGTGCAGGCGCCACTGCGGGGCATAATACTATGTGCAGGGGCCACTGTGGGGTATAATACTGTGTGCAGGGGCCACTGTGGGGCATAATACTGTGTGCAGGGGCCACTTTGGGGCATAATACTGTGTGCAGGGGCCACTTTGGGGCATAATATTTTGTGCAGGGGCCACTGTGGGTTATAATACTGTGTGCAGGGGCCACTGTGTGCAGGGGCCTCTATGGGGCATAATAGTGTGTGCAGGAATGCGGTTTGTGCACGGGGTGGGGGCGGTTGCTGGGGGGGGCATGTCAAACTTTCTCCTTGGGGCCCAGCCATTCTAGTTACGCCGTAGTGACAGATATACTGGGACAAAAGGGATGAAAAACATGAACAGTATAATGCAAAATCACAATACGAAACTGAGAAAAATTGTGGAAAAAGTTTTGGTTTTGCTCCACATTTTTTGCCCTTAGCAGTTGGAATGTACACCCTACGTAGTCAGACCCTTCTAGCATTTTACACAGCTCTGAAAATAGAAAAAAAAAGTGTTCCACCATTATATACCCATAAAGCCCTTCTCAAAGATGTTACATTTTAAAGTAAGAGTGACAAGTGCCAGATGTATGTGATGGTAGATTACATCAAAGTGGATGGAAGTTGAAAAGCATCAGTGACGCTCAGGTTAGGAAGATAAGAAGAGTGAGCCGTGTTTTCAGCAAGAGAGTAAAGGTCAAGAAACTGGATGAAAAACTAACGAGGCATAGCCGAGGGTTTCAAAGAAGACATGTAGCTGTATGGAAGCTTTATGAAACAAGGCAGATTATTCTAGAGATGACACGAAGCTCTAGAGAAGTTTAATGAACCAAGATGGCTTTCCAGAGCTGAGAACTTCAAGGCGTGTTTGAAGAGACAAGGCAAAGGACTCTAGAGAAAATATATAGCTTTAAAGAAGTCTCATCTACATGACCTAGAGAGATTTCATCAGGTTTGGTCAATTATGTAATGTTTATAGGGTTAAGGATAGGACGTCAGAGGAGATAGAGAACAGATAGCTGGATTTTTAACTACCGGATCCTTTTATGGGAAGATAAGTCAAGCGTGTACATGTATAGGGGAGTCGGGTGAGGTAAGTCTTAGACCTACCTAATTTAATCTGAAGGTAATAAGCTACAAACTAGATAAGTTAACTACATAAAACATGTACAAATATAATAAACTATGGTAATATAAAAGACTAAAAAGTACTGAATAAAGATGTACAATACACCGAATTACAGGGCCACAATATAAGGGAGGAGAAAAGTAACAAATTCCCTTAGGAGCTCCACCACCTTCTCCAGGACAATCCACTACAATTAACAAGTCTCAGATGAGGAAACCAAGGATCTAATGGGATTGTCTTCAGAAGACAATGCCTGTATGCTCTATAACAGAGATACTCAACTGGTGGACCGCGCCCACCAACAATCCGGACCCTCCAGGAGCTTTCATTATGACAGATGAAACCTTCATCTCCTGCTGTCCCCTAAGTTCTTATCAGCAATCGTCCCTAACACCTGCTTATGTGCAGGCTGTACAGACGATGTACGATCCCTGCTGCTGCCATTGTAAGCTATCATGGCTTCGTGGACAGCGGTCAGGAGATGAAGGTTTCTCTTGACCGCTGTTAGTATTAATTGTTTGTGGGGCCACACAAGAGAATTATTCAGTGTGTTGGCCACTAATGGGGAATTATACTGCATGGGAGGGGGGACAAATGTCCCATTAGAGTATACTCCTCCTTAGTGCCCCCTACACAGTATAATGGTCCTTAATGCCCCCCACACAGTATAAAGCTCCTTAATGCCCCCTACACAGTATAAAGCTCCTTAATGCCCCCTACACAGTATAATGCTCCATTAGTGCCACCACACAGTATAAAGCTCCTTAGTGCCCCCCACAGTATAATGCCACATTAGGGACCCCCACACAGTATAATGCTCCTTTGTGCCGCTCCCCACAATATAAAGGTCCTTATTTCCTCCTTCACAGTATAATGCCACATTAGTGCCCACACACACAGTATAATGTTCCTTAATGCCCCCCACACATTATAATGCCACATTAGTGCCCCTCACACAGTATTAAGCTCTTTAGAGCCCCACACAGTAGAATGCTCCTTAATGGCCCCCAGTATAATGCTGCTTAGTGCCCCTTCGCTAGTTAGTGACATTGACCCCTCTACTGCATTTCACCACCAGGGAAGGTTAAATTAATCTGAAATATTTTTTTTCCTCATTTTTCTTGTCTAACCCTGAGGTGCGTTTTATAGTCAGATGTGCGTTATCATCCAAAAAATATGGGAACTACTGTAGATGTTCAGCTACTCTTTGTGATGAGAGTACTTTACTACATATTTACTACAGCTGGGATAGCACCTGATGTCACACAGGCCATGCTACAGGAGAGCAAAACACATTTTTTCCCGCAATGCAACTCATGAGCACAACTTAGTCCCTTCTATAAGGAATCATCAAGTGATGCAATTCCTGGAAAGTTCCAGAACACTGGCTGCATCAATTAAAGCAACATGAGCATTATAAAGTACAGCATCCAACATAGTGCAAGTAGATTGTAACACATGACATATCACAACTAGTACACTCGGCTACTCCAGGTTGGGATGCACTAGCTTTAGTAACACTGCACAGTTGCTGTGCTAACAGGCGCACTATGGATAGGGGTTTAACCCTTTGCTGTGCAATAATCCAACTATTCAAGTTGTCAGTCTGCATATAGGTCTGCTTTTTGGTATTCTTAGACTACTAGTTAGGCACTATAAAGTTCCTTTATTTGCCTTTTATGGATCCATTTGTTGTGTATTATGTGATATAATTTGCTTGGCAGTGCAGAGAATGTTTTTCCCCCCGGGGTCTCCATAGACCTTGAATTGGTCCCGTGTTCTATTTGTCATGGACAAACCATGTACCGAGAAGTCAAAGTCATCATAAATTCACTACTCATCAAATTAGTACATGAAAGAGACAAAGAAAGGAAACCATAAAGTCTCCTTCATGCCAAACAGCCTTCCCGTCCATAACACCATATGCAGATGTATGTAAATGTGAACTATGGAATCAGATGAGCTCCTTATATACATCCTTGGGCTCTGAACTGTCAAATTGATGTGGATTGTGAAGGACACTTATGCCCACGGAACAGAAACACTTTTACATGGTAAATATTCTCTGCTTCCCGTTACGTGACATGAAGTCTAAGCACTCACTAAGTGACTATTCATCATAATTATTTTACCCTGTCTAGAAAAAAAGTTTCTTTTATAAACAGCACCACATCTGGTCATGGGCTGTGTCTGGTATTGCAGCTCAGTTCTGTTAAAGTGAATGGGGCTATGATGTAATACCACACACCACCTGGAGACATGGGTGGTGCTGTTCTTTGAAAAAAAAAAAAAAAAGCTGAAATAGTTATAAATATGATCAGAAATGATATTATATTATTTTGTAGAGAGTGGAGAAATGTTCCTTCCTCTCGGGCTAGCCACATCCACATTTTCCCTTAGTAAATACATAAAATGTGTAAAATCATTTCATGGCTAAAGGTCAGTCAGCGTTTTATTAAGCATTTTCTCACAAGCACTTCGCAGAGTATATAATTTAGACTAACCTACAATTTCCCTATAGTATACATAACAAAATAACAATGTAACATAATAGTGGACAGACAGCACACGTATCCAAGCGCAGGTACTGCACAAAAAGCAGGCCCTTCCTCCAACATCTGCCTGATGGTCTTACAGATATCTGCTGCCCACCAAACCCCTTACAATGTTCTCACCCGCTAACAGCTAACCCTCTTTTAACCCCTTAACCCCCATTTGGCCATTAGGACAAGCTATACTTTTTGCTTTTTCCTTCCATCTTCAGAAACCAATAACTTTATATTTATTTCCCCAATGATATGGCCATAGGATAACTTTATTTTGCTAAGATAAGTTGTATTTTTAAATGGAACCATTTTGGAGTAATATATAATGCTTTGAACAACTCTTACTGTTTTTTTGGGCTGGGGAATAGAAAGAAATATAGCAATTCTTCAGATTTTTGGGATACTTTTTGCATTTTGTTTTTATAGCGTTCAATGTGCAGTGCAAATGACAAGGTAACTATTCTGTGGGTCAGTACAATTACAGCCATACTTTAGAAAGGTTCTTTATGTTTTACTACTTTTGCATTATAAAAGCCATTTTTAGAAATAAATATTTTGTTTTTGCATTGCCATATTCTAAGAGTCAGAACTTTTAACTTTTCAGTTGATCGAGTTGTGTAAGGTCATATGTTTTGCAGGACGAGCTGTAGTTTTCATCAGCACTCTTTTGAGGGACAGTAAACTTTTTATGCAATTTTTGGAAGGTGAGATGAACAAGAACATCAATTTTTGATAATTTTTTTAAATTTATTTTTCTTACGCCATTCACTGTGTGGGTTAAATAACAAGTTTGTTAACTACTTAGCGTTGGTCATTTTGCGGATCTACCTCTCTCATATCTCTCATCCATCTATCTTTCGTATCTCTCTCTCAGATTTATCTATCTATCTATCTATCTATCTATCTATCATTTATCTATTTCAAATCTCTCTCATATCTATCTATCTATCTATCTATCTATCTATCTATCTATCTATCTATCTCTCACCTGTCTATCTTATATCTCTCTTAGATCTATCAATCTATCTATTTAATATTTCTCTCATATCTATCTATCTATCTATCTATCTATCTATCTAATATCTTTCACTCTCAGATCTGTCTATTTCATATCTAGCTCTCATATCTATCTGGTTTATACATCTCATCTATCTTTCTTATATCTCTCTCAGATCTATTTATCTATCTAGCTATCTATTTCATATCTCTCACTCATATCTATTTATCTATCTATCTATTTCATATCTCTCACTCATATCTATCTATCTATCTATCTATCTATCAATCTATTTCATATCTCTCACTCATATCTATCTATCTGTCTATCTATCTATCTATCTATCTATCTATCTGGTTTATACATTTCATCTATCTTTCTTATATCTCTCTCACATCTATTTATCTATCTATCTATCTATTTCATATCTCTCACTCATATCTATCTATCTATCTATCTATCTATCTATCAATCTATCTATCTATTTCATATCTCTCACTCATATCTATCTATCTGTCTGTCTGTCTATCTAGCTATCTATCTATCTATCTAGATAACATTAGGAAAATCCACCCGGTCGACCTATTGTGTCGAGTTGTGGTTCATTATTTTCTAATATAGGTGTCTTTCTATATAGAGCCCTTAGGGGTTTCTCGAAAGGAGCATCCTATATTAGAGAAACATCAGACTTTTTACGCAAATTGCAGGAAATTCCTGATATAAGTTGTTATGAATTGACTTTAGTATCCTTTGATGTCACTTCTCTATACACTTCAATTGACCATGATAGGGGTCTTGATTCCATTCGCAAAAAATTAAGAGGTTCAGTTTATTCACCAGCCTTTTGTGATTTGATATTGAGACTTTTCCAATTAGTCTTAACCCAAAATTCTTTTTTGTTTGGGGATGAATATTATTTGCAATTAAGGGGTACAGCAATGGAGGCCAACATGGTACCCACATATGCTAATATTATGTCAGTTTTGGAGGACTTCATCTATGTATCCCACCACTTTGAATTTGTTTTACGGTGGTGGCGGTACATAGATGATGTCTTCCTCCTATGGACAGGTACCGATGTACAATTGAGGGATTTTCATTTATACCTGAACAGTATTGATCCGGATATTACATTTATTGTTGTACATTCTAACAACCAATTACATTTTTTTGTATGTTTTGGTGAGTTTACAGGATGGCATATTTTCCACACAAATTTTTCATAAGCCTACAGATCGGAATAATATTGAGGTATGAGAGTGGCCACCCAAGAACCATGGTCAATTCACTTCTGCTGAGTCAATTCTTACGAGTGACAAGAATAGACAGTCAACCATAAATGTTACAAAAGGATATGGATGACATGGTATTCAAATTTAAAAAAGAGGGCTCATGTTATTAACAGGAATAGAGCCAAAGTGGATACCAAAATAGAGAGAATTTACTTTGTAGGACTGTTCATAGACAACAAGACAATAGGATACCATTTGTATCTACTTATAATAATCTGAGTGATAACATTTCCAACATAGTTCGGAGACATTTGGGAGGTATTACAGAAGAGTACGTTACCATTATTGGAATTTTGTAATCCCCTTTATTTTCTTATAGGAGAGCAAGAAATTTGGGGGGATCAATTGGTCCATTCGGATATTGGTAGCTTTAATGTAGCAAACAGCTAACTTTGACTGGTTCCATTAGAAAGGGTTGCTATCCTTGCTGTAATTGTGTGAACTGTGCCTTAATGATCAAAGGTGATCTTTTTATACACAATGGTGTAAAGTACAAGATTAAGCATTACTTATCCTGTGACAGTGACTTTGTCACTTATCTTGTCCGTGCGGACTGTTATACATAGGGGAGACCACATGGGATGTTAAAACTCGTCTTAATCAACCCCACTTAGACGGGGTGGTAATAGAGAATTTTTGTTAAAACGTAAAGAAATGGAGTGGATCTTTAAGTTAAACACGTTGAAACCTAATGGTTTAAATGTGGATTACAAACTTTACACAATTATTTAGGTTGGTGGTTTGCCTTGTATGTCATCTGTAGTCTTTTTTCTGACTTCTCTTCGGTGTAATTTGGGAATAGGATATATAAAAAATAATTGATGAACTAAAAATTTTTTTTTATTTTTTACAGATACACATTCTTCACTTATAAGACACCTCTACACATTCTTCACCTTTGATACCTCTTTTGAAGACAAGAGAGAAAGAAAGGGGGACGGCACATCCCTATACAGTATTTATTTATGAAAAAAATTGTTTTATGGTGGTTTTTGTGGTTTTGAGTGCATCGATTTCTTTTACTATGGTGGACATCTTCTTTATATTTATTATTAATTTTTGTTTATTCTACTATATCCTTTTAAATAAAAAAAATTGGTTATATTTATATATATTTTTTTTTTTTTATGCGACTAGATTTCTTGGCGTATGGAGAAGTGACCGCAAAGGTATGTGGAGTGGAACGAGCCCTGAGTCTATATTTATATTGAGTGGAACGTTTCTACTTAAGTGGTGGAACACATCTCTGATGGGATGTTGACCATCACTTTACCTGGTTGATCATTTATTTAGTGGGGTATCCCATGGCCATGATGTATGCTCTGGGTATGCTCTTACATATCTATATATCTCCTAGCTATTATTTTGAATATTTATGTCGCTGTTATTTTATATTATTTTTTTATTTTCTTATTTTTCTTATTTATTTATGCCTTTATTTATTTTATTTCATATTAAACCATAGGGTGGCTTTTGGCAAGTATAACTACCTATTGATGAATAACTATACATTCCAGGGTTAATATTTATACTTACGGCCCTTTTGTGAGTATAAGATGTATTCCTTATGGAATAGTAATCTATTGCACATGTCTGCCAGTATTAGAAATGGCTTCTGTTGAATGTCTCCTTATTGCGCATTTCTGCGCATGCGCGATATGCTATGGGCATCTGCCAATAGTTGGTATGTCGTATGATATTATGTTATGTTCTTTGCGCATGCATGGACATGCACAATCGATGCACTTGTTTCTACTAACCACATACAGCTGCTTATTCATGCGCACTGGGTGTTATCCCACGCTGTACTAACGTGGTGAACATGGAATCATACTGTATTATATATGGGTAAGTGGGATGTCCCTCCCTTCCTTAATAATCACACACCTGCACTTATTTATTATCTTATTAAATTGTTAACTCATATATATCACTGCTTTATTGATTTTATGTAAATTATGGTGATTATTTTCACATTACTATCGCATTGTTGTCTAATGAATGTTTTACATGTGCTTTTTGCTTAATTGCTGTTGTCTGTATGCACATTTGTAATGTAAATGATTTTGGTATTGTTAATTGCACTATGTTGTTGTGTTTCCTATCTAAAGTAGCCTTTGGCTATCACATTACTGCTTGAGAAAGTTTCCTGTGAGGACCGAAACGTCGCACTTGTCTTAGATGCAAAAAATTGGGGCTTTTAATCCAACTGGAGTGCTGACACTTTTTCTTTATTTTTTAAATTTTGGAGGTATTGCCACCCTCTATTTGGACTTGCACCTGAATTTTGCTTATATTTTTTGCTATGCTGCTTTAAAATCTTCTTCTATCTATCTATCTATCTATCTATTTATCATCTATCTATCTAATATCTCTCTCATATCTATCTATCTATCATCTATCTATCTATCTATCTATCTAATATATCTCTCATATCTATATCTATCTATCTAATATCTCTCTCATATCTATTTATTATCTCTCTCATATCTATCTATCTATCATCGCTCTCATATCTATCTATCTATCTATCTATCTATCTATCTATCATCTATCTATCTAATATCTCTCTCATATCTATCTATCTATCTGTCTATCTATCTATCATCGCTCTCATATCTATCTATCTATCTATCTATCTATCTATCTATCTATCATCTATCTATCTAATATCTCTCTCATATCTATCTATCTATCTATCTATCTATCATCTATCTATCTAATATCTCTCTCATATCTATATCTATCTATCATCTATCTAGTCTCTCTCATATCTATCTATCTATCTATCATCTATCTATCTAATATCTCTCTCATATCTATCTATCTATCTATCTATCTATCTATCTATCATCGCTCTCATATCTATCTATCATCTATCTATCTAATATCTCTCTCATATCTATCTATCTATCTATCTATCTATCTATCATCTATCTATCTAATATCTCTCTCATATCTATATCTATCTATCATCTATCTAGTCTCTCTCATATCTATCTATCTATCATCTATCTATCATTTATCTATCTAATATCTCTCTCATATCTATATCTATCTATCATCTATCTAATCTCTCTCATATCTATCTATCTATCATTTATCTATCTAATATCTCTCTCATATCTATCTATCTATCTATCTATCTATCTATCTAATATCTCTCTCATATCTATCTATTATCGCTCTCATATCTATCTATCTATCTATCATCTATCTATCTAATATCTCTCTCATATCTATATCTATCTATCATCTATCTAATCTCTCTCATATCTATCTATCTATCATTTATCTATCTAATATCTCTCTCATATCTATCTATCTATCTATCTATCTATCTATCTAATATCTCTCTCATATCTATCTATTATCGCTCTCATATCTATCTATCTATCATCTATCTATCTAATATCTCTCTCATATCTATCTATCTATCTATCTATCTACTATCTATCTATCTATCATCTATCTAATATCTCTCTCATATCTACTGTCTATCTATCTATCTATCTATCTATCTATCTATCATCTATCTAATATCTCTCTCATATCTATCTATCTATATATCTATCTATCTATCTATCTATCTAATATCTCTCTCATATCTATCTATCTATCATCTATCTTATATCTCTATCATATCTACTGTCTATCTATCTATATATCTATCTATCTATCATCTATCTAATATCTCTCTCATATCTATCTATCTAATATCTCTCTCATATCTATATCTATATCTATTTATCTATCTATCTATCTATCTATCTATCATCTATCTAATATCTCTCTCATATCTACGTCTGTCTATCTATCTATCTATCTATCTATCTATCTATCTATCTATCTATCTATCTATCATCTATCTAATATCTCTCTCATATCTATCTATCTATATATCTATCTATCTAATATCTCTCTCTCTTCTATCTATCTATCTATCTATCTATCTATCTATCTATCTATCTATCTATCATCTATCTAATATCTCTCTCATATCTATCTATCTATCTATCTATCTATCTATCTATCTATCTATCTATCTACCATCTCTCTCATATCTATCTAGATAATGTCCATTAGTTATCTTTATCCTTACTATGGCAGAATTCTGAAGATCTCTGCACAACAAAATAATTGATTCAGACTCTGATGTGATTGACATCCATAAGGTCACGTACAGTTGATGCAGACTGACAGCTACATACATTTTCCCTGTGCTTTGCCAGCAGTCATTGAATGATGCTTTACAATACGATTAGTAAAAGAATTTTCCATACCGTATCCTCAGTCATTTGTGCTAGTGCTGCGGATTTTGAAGACATTTATGACATTGCCACATTTCCACAGTCTCCTATGAACTCAGAAAAGATCACATTATTCTGCCACTTACAACAAAATCCTGAGCACAATTTATAAAATCATTATTCCCATTGTATTTGTTTCCATGGTTCTGTCCACCCTGAGAGGCCGCAGCAGATTCCTAAAAGAACTCTTACATGATAGGAATTGTAACAGCTGGTGTTGTCATGCATGAATGCACCCGCCACCCCTTCCCAGCACATCGCTGCTGCCACCACCACTGTCGCCAGGAGCTGTAAAGGCATGTATGTAGCCCGGGCATGTGTGCATTTCTAGCTCTGTGGAAAATATCTATCTCTATTATCTTTCTTTCTTGCTTTCTCATAGTTCATCTATTTATCCATCTCTCAGATTTTCTCCACCTATCTATCTATCTATCTATCTATCTATCTATCATATAATTCTTCTATTTATCTATCTCTCTATTATCACTCTCTATCTATCCAGCCATCCTATTATCTATTTATTTATCTATCTCTCTCATATCTATCTATCTATCTATCTATCTATCTATCTATGAAAAAGCAACTGTAGCAGTAACAGCAAATCGGGGGATTGTCCCATAAATTCCTAATTGTTCCTAATAGAAAAAAACAATCTGCAACTTGTATAGATGGAAAATGTCTTTTCCTATCTATCTCATATCTATCAATCTATCTATCTATCTATCTATCTATCTATCTATCTATCTATCTATTTATTTCTCTCTCTCATCTATCTATCCATCCATTATCTATCTCTCTATCTCTCATCAATGTTTGAAGGCATTTTCTAAAAAAATCTTTGATTTGTTGTGTTTTCTTTACTTTAAATTTAGACACACCTATTATCTTAGTTTTAGTGTACAATGGGTACAAAATTCCTTTTATCTTTACCTTTTTTTTTTTTTGCTTTCTTTGCTACTAAATTAAATTCTAGCCCTTACTTTGCTGCCAGGCCTTGTATCATTAGCCAGATTTCATTGTATTGCTTTAAAAAGGACCTTTCACCAACTCCAACTCTTTACCCCTTTCAATGGCTGCTGCTCCACTGATTCTGACACAGTTGGATTTTTTTCTCTAGCCCTCACCAGTCCCGCACAATCATTTCTATTAGTTTTAGCACAATTACGCTCTCTGCTGTCAGGTGGGTGGTCCCTGTCTTTCTGCTCCAGCCAAGTACCACCCACCTGACAGTAGAGAGTGCGATTCTGCTGAAAGTAACAGGAGTGATTACTTGGGAATGGTGAGGGCTAGAGAAAAAATTCCAAATGCCATGGAATCAGTGGAGCAGCAGCCATTGAGGATGCAAAGGGTTAGGGGTGGTGCATGTGGTGAAAGGTCTATAATCCTCTATAAGCTATCTTCATATGATTACAGAAAAACACTGCAAAAAGCAACCCTTCGTCATCGATCAGGAATATGTGATTTCAGCCTAAGCCTGGTCACGAGGTTGGGCATGGAGATACAAACTGAACCCTTTGTCCTCTATGGGGACGGTAGAGCCATGGGGAAGCAGGGACTCCTAGCACCATAGAGGATTATGATGCAGAGAATCCAGGTCCTGGCTCAGTGTTCAGTAGGGAAAATGTGGCCGACATCTGATCCAAATCTCCCAGATCAAAACCATTCATGTCAAGCTGACCTAAAGCAGCACCAGGAGACTTTTTAGGCTTGGACTACACAGCAAATTTAGCCCTAACTCCTGCCTAGTTACCAAAGCTCGCTGGGTTGCCTTGCGATTCTTAACTTATGTTGCATGTAGAGTTGCATTTCGACCAAGCGGGTGCTGCAACCAAAATATCTAGTTGCAAAGAGATCAGACATTGGTAAATGTTTTTGCAACTAGAAGTTGCAGTCAAGACACCCTTGGGGTCACAATGCAATTCCATTAATTTACATTAGTGTAGGATTTGCAAGGCAACCGTTTGATCTTTAGGCGAGCAATGGGAGTTGGGGCCAAAGTCTTAATAGTCTGTGGCCTGGCACTAAACTTTTTTGTTTTACAAATTAGAATGCAAAAAATTTCCAGCTATGGGGGCTGAGGTGTGTGAGGGAGGACTTTTTATCCACCACCTTAGGACTGGAGCGCACGTGCAACAAATATGTGAAAAAATGTCTGAAACTGATGAATAGAAGTAATCTCCAGGATCTGTCAGAGAAATCCATTCTAGATTATCTAAAAAAAGAGTGGGGCAAGGTGCAAATCAATGAGAAAAAGGTGCAAATTGGGCAGAAATTAGACAAACAAGAAGTACAGTAATGAATGTGTCTCATTATATTAAAGCAGGCTGAGCTAGAAAGCCATGAAGCTGGAAATATCTCAATGGATATCTGTCCAATATGGATAAGACCTTATTCACACATGGTAATCACAGACATCACTCCAGCCTGATCTTTTTTGGGTCTTGTGAAAAACAGATCAACCAAGAACAGTTAGTTTCCTATACTTTACAATGTCTATGGGCATATGTGTGCAGTGCGTGATTTTCTCAGACCAATAGACCTTAATGGAGCTCCGGGGGCTGCAAAATGGACCAAAATAGAGCATGTCGCCATTCTTGTTCCATAGACAATGGTCCATGGAAAACGAGTGGATGGCTGCATGCATCTATTACGATAAATGGGTTTGCATCTGGTCCATGATTATCAGGGGCATCACATGTCCACAAAATATGGGCGTGTGAATAAAGCCAAAGTGAAGAACACAGGCAACATCTACCTTTGTAGAAGACACTTATCGATATTTGCAAGGTTCTGTTCACACTTCTAATGAGCCGAATACTAAATTCAACAGCACCTGACAGACCCCCTTGTCTTGTAATAGACTCAAAGATTTTAAGCAAAGCTCTACAAAAGAGAGGCAGACAATTCCGAACGTCCCAGATTTATTGTGCGGCATGCACCTCTAATAAATCAGGCGGAAATCTCTACAAATATACTCCAATTTCATTGACTTAAAATAATTATTAAAAAAATATGGGGCACGCTTTATCTGCTCAATAGCAAAGGTATTCTAGGAAAAAAAAAAAAGAGTGATTCTGCTTTTCTCTAACACACAAAATAATAAGGTGATCTCCAATCTATAGCTCTCCAGCTGTGGCAAAACTACAACTCTCAGCATGTGGCAAAGTATAGAATTGAAGAAGAAAAGTTCAACCTTTCCGATTCATCCCGCTCCCTAAAGAGAGGTCTGAGCTTGAATGGATAGGTGGTAATTGAGGTTTCATGCAGATAGATGGAGGTTACACACCTAGAAAGTAATTAACTGGCTAAGACTGACAGCCAAAGGGACTTGGGAATATTAGAGGATGATAAAATCTGATATAGTGTCAGGCGGCTGCTGCCAAGCCAGGGAAAAACCATGGGATGGGTTGAGAGGAGACCTGCTGCACATGGCTAAGTTTTACATGTATACATAGTTACGTGGCTAACTGGTTAGGCCAAATACTGCAGTTTTGGGTGACATATCTAAACGAGACTGGATTAAGAATTGCATAAAACCAAACTAAGGCCCGGTTCACATCTGCGTTTGGGTTTCTGTTGGGGGAGACAGCTTGGGGACCCCCCCCGAATGGAAGCCTATACGCATAAAAAAGCGGTTACCTGGGAAACCGCACAAAACATGCAGAGAGAAAACTGCTGCTTGCAGGAAACACAAACACAGATGTGAACCGGGACTGAAAGAGTTTGTATAAAATTAAAAAATTGATCCGCCATTTTGTCCTGTTTTCTTCTCATGCGTACGACCATCTTTAGTGTGATCACAGTACAACTTTATCAATATCAATACAGAGATCAATCTAATGATCTTTTTATACCTAGGCCTTATAATAAAGGGCCACTCTACCCATGGTACAACACCAAGGCGCAACCAACAGTCTGCCTGCACACATTGCACCTGCAAAGGAGACACAGTATACACTCTGCATCACCAATGTTATATAGCACATCTGGACAATAGCCACAGTCTTCTCTACGGATGCTAACCCATTTTGGGTGGAAGCACTGTGTATGGCCATGTACAGTCACCAAACTAAGGTTGCTTAACTAAGGAAGTTAATCCTCAAGTTCTTAGGTATAGACTGTAACATACAGTACACTTACCTCATAGTGGAGCTGGGCACAGCAGGACAGGACTGCTCCAGCCAGCGGTGATGCAAAAAAGCTCTCTCCTCATATCTCCAACATCACTGCTGTCTGTATGTGTTGTTGTCTGTCATCTGCTGTTGGAAGGTGAATATTTCCCATATACTGCTTGCCTTTCACCAGGACAGGACTGCTCCAGAACAGAATGACAGGACTGCCCCAGAGCAGAAGGACAGGACTGCCCCAGAACAGAAGGACAGGACTGCCCCAGCCAGTGGTGATGTACAGATGCTGAAGATGCAAAAAAGCTCTCTCCTCATATCTACAATCTCAATGACGTCTGTATGTATTGTTGTCTGTCATCTACTGGTGGAAGGTGAATATATATCTCCCACATATCATTTACCTTTCACTAGCAGGACAGGACTGCTCCAGCACACCATGACAGGGCTGCTCCAGCCAGTGGTGATGGGCAGATGCTGGAGTTGCAAAAAAGCTCTCTCCTCATATCTCCAACATCACTGCTGTCTGTATGTGTTGTTGTCTGTCATCTGCTGGTGAAAGGTGAATATCTCCTGCATATTGCTTGCCTTTCACCAGGACAGGACTGCTCTAGCACAGAAGGACAGGACTGCCCCAGCCAGTGGTGATGTACAGATACTGAAGATGCAAAAAAGCTCTCTCCTCATATCTCCAATCTCAATGACGTCTGTATGTATTGCTATGTCTCATTTGTTGTTGAAAGGTGAATATTTCCCATATATTGCTTGCCTTTCATTAGCAGGACAGGACTGCTCCAGCCAGCGGTGATGTGCAGATGTTGAAGCTTCAAAAAAGCTCTACCCTCAAATCCCCAACTTTATTATTGTCTGCATGTATTGCCGCCTGCTATCTGTTGGAGAACAGTGACTCTCTCTTCCATATTGCTTACCTTTCACCAGCAGATGGCAGGCAGCATTACATACATGTGTCTGTCTTGCACAGCATAAAGATGAGACCTGATGATAAACCAGAAGGAGTAAAGACACAAAGTGGAGTAAAGGCACAATCCACCTGCTACAGATAACACCTCTATGACAACCAGAAGCCTTGACAGTTAATATGCTTAGGATTCTGATGGGTTTGTTTTGCCTTCTTCTGGATCAACACCGCGGGATAACAGATTGAGCATATCCAATTATTCACCCAACGGTGACTGCTCTAAATACTACTCCGGTTGTATCAGCCGCCTTATCCTAGGATCATCTACGTGTATGGCCCCGGAAGTCAATGAATACAAATATTGTGCTAGTAAATAATCAGTGTGATTTACCTTTTATAATATAAATGAGTTGTTAAGTAAAAGCTGCGGCGTGGAACTGGATGCATAAATAGGTTAGAGAGGGGAAACTGCGCAGATAATAAAGTTGTTTGGTGATAAGATTGTTCCAGTGTACAGATTCCAATCAGACAGACACCGCTGTGTACAGTATAATCTCGCCGGCTGATTGACTCGATAAACACGCAACAGATTGAGAGGCAGAAAGAGAGAAGACTCTTGTCTTATTTCATGCGCGCACAGGAGGATCTGGGTGTCATAAATAAACTTCAAATATTATTGTGTTTACAGCAGAGTAATTGATCTCCCGGGATACGCAGATATTTTATCGTAGGAGCTTTGATGCCAAAAAACAGATTTTAACGTCTTTGTCAAGTTTAATAATGTAATCTAGAGCTGGAACTGAAGAGATATTTTAGGAGATGTAGCCATTAGCAGGAGAATTTGATAACACCACGGTGAGTGAATTAATAAGGTATTCCTACCCTACTGCTTTCTCATCCCTGTCCTACCGTCCCCATTAAATACGTCTCGCTAAAATCTCATGCAGAACCCATCCAACGGAAGCCAAATATTCATCGTAATGTCTGTACATGTGCCTTATGTCAGGCTACTCTTACATCTATCGCACTGCAAACCTGCAGCCTAATTCTGAGCCTACTGCTTCCAGCTCTAATGCGCTACCTGCCCCACTGACCTCAAATTCCCATTATTCTTCTATCTGACTCCCATCCTACTATAACATCTTACCTGGACTTCACTTGGAATTGGATAACCAAAAACTAATGAGGCCCAGCTTGTCGTCAGAGGAGCAGATCATTTTCCTCAGCTCAACTGGTTAAACTTTATAGACCAAAAACATCTATCAATCTTCTGTCTAAACCTGAGAGAAGGATATAATAGAGGGAGAAAAGCTGAGCTCTGTGATATATAGGGTTATATCATAGAGGAGAGAAGCTGAGCTCTGTGATATATAAGGTTATATGATAGAGGAGAGAAGCTGAGCTCTGTGATATATAGAGTTATATGATAGAGGAGAGAAGCTGAGCCCTGTGATATATAGGTTAGTATAATTTAGATAATATCACAGAGCTCAGCTTCTCTCCCTCTATCATATAATCCTATATATCACAGAGCTCAGCTTCTCTCCTCTATCATATACCCCTATATATCACTGAGCTCAGCTTCTCTCCCTCTATCATATAACCCTATATATCATAGAGCTCAGCTTCTCTCCTCTATCATATAACCCTATATATCACAGAGCTCAGCTTCTCTCCTCTGTCATATAACCTATATATCACAGAGCTCAGCTTCTCTCCTCTATCATATAACCCTGTATATCACAGAGCTCAGCTTCTCTCCTCTATCATATAACCCTATATATCACAGAGCTCAGCTTCTCTCCCTCTATCCTATAACCCTTGTGAAAGATCCTCAGTGTGCTAACACCGCTTTGGCCCGCACCTGAGACTTCTTTCATAAAAAAACCACACTCACCGCCAGTGAGTGCTGGGTTCACATGATAAATACAAGACAAGCTTTCTAAATTTTGTATATTTATTAACCCCTAGATGGGTCGGTATTAACATCTAACACATGCAGTTCAGAACAGATATGCAGATATATGCAAGCATTAACAGTTACTAGTTACAATATACAGTACATAAAATAAAAAGGAAATAAAAGTGAAATAATTACTTTACCACACATATCCTTGATGTGGCTCTGTAGTTCAACACTCACACATGCTCTGGTATGTGTGAATAACCAGTGGAGGCTTCTAGCAGCAGCATCACAGTATATCCCAGTAGTCTCTTAGTAGTCTCATCATAGTATTCTCATCATAGTATTCTCATCATAGTATTCTCTCTCACTGACCTCTTACCTCATCTTTTATACCCTTGATTACACCACCCAGAATGAGGTCACCGGCGACGGCATGTCTGATTGATTAACGCACTCAAGTCAAGATTCTTTGTAAGGAGATGGGACCAAGTGGAATGACACAATGCCTTCTATATGTTATCAACCAGGTCTGATCAGCAGCCGAGGCCAAATAATACATGTGTATTTGATCACCCAGGGCTATGTAGGAATTCAATGGAGCCATTCTGGGATGGATACAAAGCCCTTTTGTTACATTGTTGCCACTACTGACAACATACACCTAGGATTAGAGCTGCGCACATTATGAGTAAATGGAAGTAAGAGGGAGATGCGATACCCAGAGATCAAAACACATCTTTGAGTTATAGCCATATTTAAGTGGAATCATCACAACCCTATATATCACAGAGCTCAGCTTCTCTCCCTCTATCATATACCCCTATATATCACAGAGCTCAGCTTCTCTCCTCTATCATATAACCCTATATTTCACAGAGCTCAGCTTCTCTCCTCTATCATATAACCCTATATATCACAGAGCTCAGCTTCTCTCCTCTATCATATAACCCTATATATGACTGAGCTCAGCTTCTCTCCCCTATCATATAACCCTATATATCACAGATCTCAGCTTCTCTCCCCTATCATATAACCCTAGACATCACAGAGCTCAGCTTCTCTCCTCTATCATATAACCTATATATCACAGAGCTCAGCTTTTCTCCCTCTATCATATAACCCTATATATCACAGAGCTCAGCTTCTCTCCTCTATCCTATAACCCTATATATCACAGAGCTCAGCTTCTCTCCCCTATCATATAACCCTATACATCACAGAGCTCAGCTTCTCTCCTCTATCATATAACCCTATATATCACAGAGCTCAACTTCTCTCCTCTATCATATAACCTATATATCACAGAGCTCAGCTTCTCTCCTCTATCATATAACCTATATATCACAGAGCTCAGCTTCTCTCCCTTTATCCTATAACCCTATATATCACAGAGCTCAGCTTCTCTCCTCTATCATATAACCTATATATCACTGAGCTCAGCTTCTCTCCCTCTATCATATAACCCTATATATCACAGAGCTCAGCTTCTCTCCTCTATCATATAACCTATATATCGCAGAGCTCAGCTTCTCTCCTCTATCTTATAACCCTATATATCACAGAGCTCAGCTTATCTCCTCTATCATATAACCTATATATCACAGAGCTCAGCTTCTCTTCCTCTATCATATAACCCTATATATCACAGAGCTCAGCTTCTCTCCTCTATCCTATAACCCTATATATCATAGAGCTCAGCTTCTCTCCTCTAGCATATAACCCTATATATCACAAAGCTCAGCTTCTCTCCTCTATCATATAACCCTGTATATCACAGAGCTCAGCTTCTCTCCTCTATCATATGTCATATTTCTTATATTGCAGGTGTTGTCAATAAGATCTTACTCTATTAGGATCTATAGGAACTATACTCTAAAAAGTATGTCAATGCATATTGGTCCAGGGTATTCCAAAAAGACCATTCTGCAAATATTGGGATAGTGAAGCCTAATTCTTATGTGTACCCAAGGCTGTCTTTGAGCATTACATTACATTAAAGCCATGACATAACAAAGGAAATGAGGCAATAATAATTATAACCAAAGCCAAATTTAGAATTGAATTCTCCTGTGTGGTCACTGGGAAGCCTCTCTAAACTCCGCAATGCATCAGCCAGTTTCGCTGGTTCTATGTTCCATTTATCAGCAGGATGACGTCGTCTAGAGAAAGAAGACATCTCTCATATGTTCCTCTCAGCCTCTTATTCCCCAAAGAGCCTTCCCGTCGAGTCTGGTAGGGAAATGAATCAGGATATATTATATATATATATACAGTATATCTATATCCAAACATGAGAATTTCCTCCTCTGTTCTAGAATGATATGGCTCAAACATCACATCATATCCAAGGATTGGAATACGATTTGTTTCGCATTCTACGCTATGATATGATAAAAGTTTCTACCATCTTGCCACATATTTGTGCCAAATGTTTACGTCTATAGCTTCGGGTATAAAGCAAAACTGGATAAAGTAGTCATATTTGAAGCTCTTTCTTCTTTCAATTGCTTTATATCAGTGGGACTTATGGATAGTAGCGAAGATCATTTGAAGGTACGCTGAGCTCTGAAATCCTCCATATATGGGCTGGCTTACCTTCTTTCTTTTCGATACTCTAAAAAATAAATCCCAATTCATTTTTGCAAGTGACCACTATTTATGTGAAGGGTTTATCTCTGAAAGTCTGATATCTCTATGAATTCAATAGCTTCTCTGCACATATTGTGAATGGTTCCCACAGGCAACTTGGATCAGTACGGGTCAAGGATAATCTTTGTTTGCCCGTTCACGTAGGAGGAAAAACTAATCAATGACATGATTGAGAGACGAAGACTAAAGAATTCATCTTCTCCGGGGATTCAGGCCAAAAATATACAGACTTGTATTTTTTTTTTTAGCTTTGAAAAGAAGTGAGGTTGAGACAGCAATGAGAAGACATGACCCCCGGATTGCTATGAGACTAAATGGTTGCAATGGAGAACGCCATGGATAAACTGAATTACAATGGCCAAGAAGTGGGATATGCTGGATGTACTTACATCAGTATGCAGAAACTTAAGTGACCTTGACCAAGGTCACTTGGGCTCGACACAGTTAAAAACTAAACACAGACTGATACCAATATGCCATAAACCATCATTATAAAGTTCTATGTATTTTTCGCACATATTACATTATCAAAAAATTAGTTTTAGTGTTGAAGATACGATTTATGTTTTTACACTAAAAAACACGGAAGAGGTGGGAAGATTCATCAAATATCCTACACCAGAAAAATGTCATAAAATAGTTGCAAATGGTGTTTTTGTGCCGGCCTCGCCACTTTTCTAAAAGGTGTATAGGTAAAGTTCAAACAATTTTGAAAATTTTTTAAGCATGCTTTCAGACAAAGCGCTACACCTTGCAAGCCTCCATTTGTGTCCACTTCTTTGTTAGATTCTTCCCCTTCTAATAAGCTGGTAATACTTTCTCTTTTCTATAACACATAGCTAAACATTTATTATGCAATGTAAAGGAAGGAGAACCTGATAGCAAGTGTTCAAATTCCCTACAGCACTACCGCAGGCCAATCGAAGCATTACAGTGCTAGGTCCTCCTGAGTGAGTCATACTCTTTGTAGCAGTTCTCAGCTCTTTTTAATAGATAATGGTCTTAAAATGCCCAATTGCAACCTTTCTACCCTTAGTAATTATTACTACAGCGGATACAAAACACTACATAGTTCAAAACACTTAGTGAAAAGTTATAAAACTTGAGGACCAGAGTTAATAAATGTAGATACATATAATAAAATATGTATGTGACTAGTATCAAGTTATGTTTGATGTTTTCTAACCTCCTTGCTACCCTTATTTACCATATTAACCAACCAAAATTTTCTAACCTGTTATTACAGTTGTCAAAGTGACCACCAGATGTCAATGTAGAAGCACTTAATACAGGTGAAAAGGAAATTGGTTTACTGCCTGTAGTGAAATGAAATGTTATTGTTATCATAACTAGGCAAAGGAGAAGCATAAATTCTAAGGGTTTTTGCATGACAGACACTTATCCCGTATTCTGTGGAAGGTAGATAAGTGTCAGATTGCTCCTGCAATCAGGAGAATGGGGCCCAAAAGTTCCCCTGAAGCCTCCCTATTAATGAAGCACAAGTGTGCTTGCATGGTCGGTGCTCCATTTACTTCTATGGGGCTCTCAGGACAGCAACCTCGGGTCATGCAAGTGCACTGGCACTTCATCCACATGGATGGATTTTCAGGCCCCCATTCTCCTGATCACTGGAGATCCAGCAGTCGGACCTTCAGTGATCTAACACTTATTCCTTATCCTGTGAATAGGGGATAAGTGACTGTAAAGGCACAACCTTACATGGCCTCTAATGTTTCAACAAACTTTGCATAAATTGAAAGTACTAGCGAATATAAGAAACTTTGTATGATAATATACCTTATCACAGAAAAATGCTTCTATCACTATGTATCTGGCTCTTTTCTAATTTTCCACTTCCTTTGAAACTGACATTCATTCTACTGAATTCATCTTGCTAAAAAAGATGGGGCGCAGCTCCTAGAGGCGTCATATTATGTAGAAGTATATGGAAGAGGGAGAAGTGAGCAGTAGAGGAGTGAAAGAGAAGACACAGACATACACAGAGGCTGCTGGAACAAAATAGCAAGTTTCTATTTTACCCCAATTACTTTTTCACATCATTACAGATCTGCACCTCTGTATAAAGTCCTGCTGTATATGATTCTGCTGCTGCTGATGATTCTGAGTGAGATAAAATATGTAGATGATTAGATCCTCCTCTACTTTCTCTGTATTGTGTATGGCAGACATCATAGCAACCAGCTCAGGGAGAACTGTAAAATAGAGATACAGCCTCCAGGGGGAAAACTGCTAAAAATGCAGTAAACAAGTCATATAAAATGGTAATAAATAGTGTTATTTCTCATGTATACATACTGTACTATTAGTTTATGCAAAGTTGTAGGAATGTTTTAAAATCCCAGGGTCCCATTGCAAAATCTATAACATGTTACCCCAGCTATGAGATGCCAGTGACAGTTCTTGCATCTTCTTAGGGGCAGAGGGGCTCCCTCAGACACCAGTGAACAGATACAACCACAACCTTGCAAGTCAACTGTGCTGTCCTAGCCAGAAAAACATTGCTCACACTGAAAATAAGGATTGTAGACAACTGATAAAGAAAGGCAAGGTTAACCTGGGCAGCTTGTGATTTCACTGCTCGTCTTCTGTTAGACTCCATTAGCTGTGCTATTAACCATACCCTTTTATGAGCTGCTGTGTGGGTAGGGTGAAATTATATTCCTGGTCTACTAAATCTGAAGTACAAAGTGTAATTTGTAGGAAGAGCTGCTAATATCATAAATTAAATGTGCAAAAAAAGTTCTAGGAAGTTCTCGAACCCAGAGCTATGTCACGTTTCTGTCAATAAAGAGCGCTAGAGCCATCTTCTCTATAAAACTGCAAGTTATAGGAGAAAACGGCTGTCCAATGTAAGGAAATAAAACTGTGCCAGTTATAGGTCTGACTTTTAAAGAAATCCTATAAAATATTGTTTTGTAACACGTGTTTGCCCCTCTTCTGTGCTCAGCAGGGTTCTGGTTTCTTTGGTGAGAAGCCATTGATGTGGGTCAGGAGGGGGACCGTGTCTCCTCGTGGAGACCAATTCATAAGTCAGAGAATCCCAACAGGGGTGCCTCTATGGTTGGGAAGATAACCACATCTTCATGCAACATTATCTGTGTCCATAGGACGTTCTTTTTCTTTTGTTAAAATGTATTTTGTGCCCCATGGAATTTTGTTTTTACAGGGTGACCTGAGTCTGAAAAGGTTGGGAAACCCCGATATAGGCCATACATGCATCCCTGAAAATTTGAGGAAAAGGTATGCAAATTAGTTCTGTTTGTTGAATAAATCAAAACTGTACCTCTAGCACCTCCTATTGGAAGGTAGTAAGCATACAAGTCAAGGCCCGACTTTTAAAAAAGCCTTGCAACATGGCTTGGGATATAAGCCAAACTATTAACATCCCATCCACAAGTATAAGAATAGAATAGAATTCTATAGCATAGAACTTCACTGGTAACAAGTAATCTTTAGATGTTGGTGCACTGACTTATGGGGTGCCACCTTCCTATAGATGGGGATAGGTACTCCATTTTCTTTGTTCTATCAATGACAGAAACAATTTGCATACTCTTACCCAAAATTCTTAGGGGAGAATACATGGGCTTTAAAGGAGCCTCTTCAAACAGCTCATTGACCAGGGGGCAGGATGTTGGACCCTTACCAATCTTTAACCCCTTCCTGCCGCAGGCATTTTTCGATTTTTGTTTTTTGGCTTCCCGCCTTCCAAACCACATAACTTTGTTATTTTTCTGTTCACAGAGTCATATGTTTCTGGGAAAAATTGTACTTTGTAATGGTACCATTTAATATTCTTTATGATGTACTGGGAAGATGGAAAAAAATTCAGAATGGGGTCGAAATGGAGAAAAACTACGTTTGTGCAACCTTCTTACGGGCTTTGTTTTTACGGCATTCACTGTGCAGCTAAAATGGTATGTTAACTGTATTCTAATGTTCGGTACAGTTCCAGGGATACCAAATTTACATCGTTTTGCTTACGTTTTAACCCCTTAAAAAAATCCAAAACTTCACAAAAAAAAAAAAATCTTGGAGTTTCCATATCTTTTTATATTTCCATATACAGGGATGCCAGATGTACTTTTTAGTTATACCATTTTGGGGAATGTTTGATGTTTTGATCACTTTTTTAAAAAATTTTTTTATGGGAGGCGAAACAGAGAAAAAACAGCGATTTGGCTCTTTTGATTTTCTTTCCGCTACGGCGTTTGCTTCATAGGAAAAATATTTTTATGTGTTTGTAGACCGGGCGTTTTCCGACATGGGGATGTATAATATGTTTATGCTTGTTTATCTATTTTTATTTCAAATCTAGGGAAATGGAGGTGATTTGAATTGTTATTTTTAGAATATATACAGTATATATATTTAAAAAAAAAAAAATTGTTATTGCATGTCGCATAGTTGCCACGTCTCAGTTAGCATGCTACATGTTCAAGTTTATGACAGTACAATTAGAAAAAGACTGAACAAGTACAGCTTGTGTGCAAGGGTTGCCAGGGATAATCTTTTCTTTCTAAAAAGAACATGGCAGCTTGGCTTCATTTTGTAAATTTGCATATGAATAAGCCACAAGACCTCTGGAACAACGTCAGAGTAGACTAAAGTGGAGATGTTCGGCCATATCGCACAGCACCTCATTTGGAGAAAACCAAACACAGTATATCAGTACAAACACCTCATACCAGCTGTCAAACACGGTGTTGGAGAGATGATGATTTGGGATTGTTTCGCAGCCACAGGATCTGGCCACTTTGCAGTCATTGACTCATCCATGAACTCCTCTGTGTACCAAAGTATTTTAGAGTCAAATGTGAAGCCATCTATCCAACAGCTAAAGCTCGATGGAAACTGCATCATGTAACGCAGCAATGGTCCCAAGCACACAAGCAAATCTATAACAGAATGGCTGAAAATGAAAAGAATCATGTTGATGCAATGTCCCAAGTCCAGATCTCAACCCAATTGTCATGGCAGGACATTGCTGTGAGTAACCGAATGCCCACAATCCTTAATAAATGGAAGCGAAATTCCTCCATAATGATATGAGAGACTGATAAAGCCATACAGAAAATTGCTGTAAGTTATTGCTAATAAGGGTGCATCTACAAGCTATTGATTCATGGGGGGCACTTAGTTTTCAAGCATGGATTTTCCACTTTTGCTAAATAATGACATGATGGAATTTGCTGTGTGTTGTTGTTCATCTGAGGTTACATTTACCTTATTTTAAGATCTTTTAAGGGTTGAATTTTTTTTTTTTTTAATTATGTCCCGATATGTAAATCCATAGAAAGTGGGTGCACCTTGTCTTTCTCATGTCTATAGAACAATACTGGCCTGTATTGATGTGTATAAGGCACTTACATGCTTCATATGACAGCCCCTTTCTGCCCCTTATCTCTCCCTTACCCTTCATCCCTCTGGAGACAGATAAAGCAGAGACATCAGAGTGAAAGTCAGTTTAGGAGGAGAGGAAAACAGCCGGATAAGAGAAGCAGAAATCTTAGGTCCTTTTTACTTTAGATATGTAGCACAGTTGATTCATTGGATGTGAAAAAAAAATCTAGCTCTGACATGATATAAGGTGATGTCTACAGTTTCTGCTCAAACATCAGATAAAATACCATATGTCCTGATAAGAGCAAGATTTGGGGATTTTAGAACTTGAATGTAGCCCCCTCATAGAGTGACCTGTCAGATCATTTCTAAGGCTTGAAAAAGTAGGTCTGTTCTTTCATTGAGATGAAACAGCAGAATGTTTGACTCCTGATAGGAACATCAATACAATATTTACACAGCATCGCCTGTTTGCAGAGGAAAAGACTTAAAATATGTGGTCTAACATATAAAACTGCGGCACCCTCCTCACATCCAGCAACCCCGATAGTCTTGGCCTATGAACCTCAATGGTGACCTACTCAAAATTCTACGTCATTGTGATTACCAAATTAACATATAGGTCCACATCCATATTATATGTATACATACTGTTTACAGTCGATGCCCCTACCTCACACCTATAGGCATAGGACTACTGTGCCTATAAGTAATTCTGGCCCTGATTATAAAGGACATTGATGGGTAATTCTGCTTTACCAGTACGAATAAAAACCAGAGCATTATTGGAAACCTGAGCTTAACTATCTAACTGCAGACAGTATAAAGGGGGGAAGCTCCTGCTGCAGCCAGTTGTTTTACAGCCTTTTACAGGATTGTGAGGAGGGGGGAGAGGAATATGGCTGAGCTCCAGAGATACACACAGATTTCTTTATTTATTTCTCAGTTTCGAGTGTAGTATGAGACAAAATGAACAAACAGAAAAATGGAGATATGGGAAGAAGCTCTGGGATATATTTTCTAAATTTGTTTGCATTTTGTGTATAGTGTTACTTTTAATATTTGTAGACATTTTGTATCCTTTGAATTTAAGAAGGACCTGTCAGAAGGTCACAAAAGGCCAAAGACATACATCACCGTTGTCACCAAGATTTTAGTGTTTTGCTTATTCATAATCCGTTTAGCCATTCCAAAATATAAGCCTTTGTAGGGTTGACCAATTAGAGTTTACTAGACTAGTAGGCGGTAACACTGGATTCTCTGTATGTCATGCAATGTTACTGCCCACTTGACTAGTAGATCTTAATTTGCATAAGCACTGATAGGGCTTATATCTTTGGAACAGCTGAACGGATTTGGATAAACAAAACATCAGAATGCTCAGGGTGACCGCACCGATCAGAAGATGGATGTCATTGGGTGTTTCAGACATGGTGACAGGTCTTCTTTAAAGGATGCCCAGTTTCAGAGTGAAGCCACCCTAACAGTCATCCGATTGCAGCAGGTCTGTCTGTTTCTAACCTCAGAGAATCTGTTTTACTAGGTTCACACCAGCATCAGCCACTAACAACGGATAGGTGAAATGCTAAAATAGTGGATGCACATGCAGTCCAATGAACCCCATTGGCTATAATGTGTTCCGATGGGTTGGCCATTGTTTTATAATGAAACTGGCGGAGGGAAGAGTCCTACAAATTCAGTTGGACATTGCAACAGACTCTATAACAGAGACTCCAGCACAGGTGTGAACTTAGCCTAAGAATCTACATGCGATCAATTGTTTTCTCTTTATGCCCTCAGGAGAAATGTAATATTTTATGCCACCAATTCATAATAATGAGCAACGATGAAAAAATGTCTACCTGTCAAAGCATGTAATGCACCTAGTTTCCAGGACTAAGCTTTGACTCTACAGTTAGAATCATCTAATCCCATCCTCAATACAATGTTTGCTCAGCATTGTCTATTTGCTGAGAAAAATACTGAATATCTGAATTGTCTGGTGTAACATACAAAGCAGAAAACTAGACTAGTTCATTCAAACTGGAGAGCCAAATTGCAATTCTTTACAGCAATGTTCACAAAATCGGAGCATTTCGCAGCAATTTTGCAAAAATTGTTGCAAAAAAAAAAAAATGAATGTAGAGACTAATTGGAGAGGTCCTTGCTTGGTCTAAATTTGAATGCACTATTGGGAGACCCCTTCATCCTTGTTTGCCAATATTGTGGTACCTGTAGAAGGAGGTTAATGGAGGAAGAGTTGAGTTGAGGTTCCTCCAATTTAGCAGATTCTGCCTGTGTGTATAGCCTGCACTGTACATAGTCAGCGTGTGGCTGTGTTATAAACTGCGCTTCTTAGAAGAATGTTACATAGCAAATATACTTAGAAGGAAACGTAAAGGGGCTATATGAGGAGATATGATGTGGTATCAGGTGGGGGGTTTAAAGAGAAGTATATTTTTCACTGCCGAGAAATATAAGCTCTTCCTACTTCCTACTGTGCATCTCTTCAGACATGTAGACAGACTGTAACAGCTGCTCTTTGTACTCGGTATATTTTTAGCATCAGGGTTTGAAGCAGACTCTTCAGATCATATAGCAAACAGCAGAAAGATAAAAGATCCAGGCAGAGGCAGTTTATGTGTGTGTGTCAGAACTGAAAGAAAGAGGGAATATTTATAGGGTCAGCCGTGGACTTACAACTAGAGAGGCCGACCACCTATGGAGCTGTCAAATTGAGGTGTGATCCACAAACCAAAATACCAATCTCTTGACAATTCGGCTGCTTCAAACAAAGCTTTTCAGGTGAATATGTGGCATCCCAGAGCTGGCTATGGCTGGGCTGAGGGTGATCTCTGTGCATTGTATTATTTCCTGTTGCTTCATAGCCTGTGTGACATAGCAGGGGGTCCTGAGTCTCACACAACACAGCGCCACCTAGTGAGCCTCACACATGCATTACACCTCCCATAGGATTGAATAGTAACCAAATGTCCAATGGGAGGACATCGCCTGGGAAAAGGGGAGGAGTCAGCTGATCACTGGGTCCCCATGGTAACACCCCTGCAGGAAGGTCCTGCGTGTGAGGAGTTAGAAGTGTGGAGTGTTAGGAGGAGGAGGTGAGGAGATAAGTGTGATGTCCTGTGAAGAAAGCAGTGAGTTTAGTGCAGGAATCTCAAGTCCTAGACAGGCCCAGGAAGGTTGGAGAGCTGACATACTCCAGCTATTCAGAAGATCCTGTCCCCTGTCTGCCTAGCCATCGCCCTGAAGGAAGTCAAGCATCATTATCTCGTCAGCATGAGACTGTGGAGAGAACATTCTGGAACACGTGCTCCATAGCAAGTATCACAGGATCCAGGGGCCAAGGCCAGACCTGTGGAATATCCTGCCACCCTGACTATTGCACCCCGAAACTCTGAGCTATCAGGACCACATAACGTGAGTGGGGAATATTATGTACTAGTATCATGGTGGGCATCCTCCTATGAGCCAAATAGGAGCCCAGACGCACCTTAGGGCTGGAACACTGAAGTATAAGGGGCTAGGAACACCTTTCATCAAGTCTACCCTGCACCCCAGGACTTTGCTGTGTCACCAGGCGTACCCCGTTGTTTTGTATTGAGTAAACTGTTTAAGCATTTGTGCCTCCACACCCATGGAAGTAAAAGTTCAACTTTACAACCGTTTCTGTGTCTGACTCTGCACCGACAACATCAGGGCGCCCCAAACACCACCAGTCGGCACAGTATAGGGGAAGCGCCCCGGGGGAACAATCACCACCAACATTTGTGCAGCCCCCTCATCACCGGTACCAGTGGTGGTAACTTGGGACAGCACCAGCGCTGCGCCCTCGTGCCCAGAGACCGTGACAAGTCTGCGCTGTTTGCACCCCGCAATCCCAACTGCAGCGTTACCTTCCATCTGGTCACCGCAAGAAAAACTGGCGTCACGAACAGGATACGGGTGTGTGCCATTTTGAGAAAGTTGCCACAAAAAGTGCGCCAAATTGTCTCCAGAGCATCGGTCTTTATTGTGGACTTTGCTAAGATGAAGGTTATTCCCTGAGAGTGCTTGCCACAAAGAGGGGGAGCCCTATACCCCTGAAGTAAGCCCTAAAGACTGTCCTCTCAGTGTGTTACAGCCCTGGAAGAGTTAAAACGCCCAGGACTTGTTTGCTGCGCCACATCGCTGTGTAAGAACGCCCACAAAGGGTTAGCTGTACCTTGCAAAAGTGCGGGGGATTTTTAGCACTGCCCATGAGGCCAGGAGACCCATCTGCCGCCATCTTAGGAGAGCCCAGAATGCTGAGCGCAATGCTCCAGCGCACCCATACAAGAAAGTGAAAGGCGAACGTGCCAGCGCCATTTCTGACTCTCCGGTGCCGCATCACCGTCCCTGCTGTGCACCGCTGATCTCTGGTCCACGCTGCAGTTGCTGTCAGTGAGTACTGTGCCTCCCTGTCCTTGTCTTCAGTCCTCCCACGGCCCCAGCAAGTGTTTTCCGTGTACAGTGTCCGTGGGGAGTGCCACCATTAAAGAGGGGGAGCACACCGTCAGCCTGCATCACAGTGACTCTGTTAATAGCTACAGCATTCTTAAAGGGACAGCATTCCAAGTTGTAGTCTCCATTCCCTGCCAGCAAGCAGTTGAGTTTCTTAAAGAGACGGCGACCTAATTTCAGTCATACCTGCAAACAACATGACTGAGCAAAGTGACATTGTGCCATCTGTTTCTAGTGATCCAGCAGTGCCCATGGCGAGCAGCCTACCATTCACCATGCCATTTTACCCTGGCGCACCATGGCTGCCGCACTACAAAGGGGAGGCGCATACCCTCAGGGACTTTCGTGAGAAGATGCTGTCTCTCTTCCAGTTCTATCCTCTGAATACAGAACAGCAGATACAGATCCTGCTGGGCCAGCTTGAGGGTGCTGCAGCTAGGGAGGTCAAATCCTGGCCTGCCTCTGACAAAAGAACCCCTGGGCAAATTCTGGACAAACTCCAGGTGAACTTTGACGTGCGATCTGTCTCCAAGGTAAAGATGCGCTTCTTTTCCAGACGACAACTACCTGGTGAGACCCTGCGGGACTATGCTTTATCCCTCCAAGAGACGTTCAGAGCTGTGGTGCAAGTGGATCCACGTGAAAATGTGGACTCTGATAAAATCTTGCTTGACCGCTTCATAGAAGGGGCGGGTACCACATTGCTCCAGAGTCAGTTGCGAATGCTTGCTGCACAACATCCCAGCATCACGTTTGCTGACTTCAAGGCCCTTGCCATCCAGGTCTTGGGACAGGAGCAGCCCCAGCCGAGCCCAGTCATCTGTGCTCCCTCACCTGGACCCTCAACAAGCATCGCTCCAGTTGTCCTGTCACTACCTCTGGGTACCTCACCTGCTGCCCAAACTGCGCAGACTACACCAGCAGACTCCAGAGATGACCTTCTGGCCCGAGTGGATCATCTGACCCGTGCCATGGAACAGATCACCGTCCGTCTAGATCGTCTGACCCAGCCGTCTTCATCGTCCAGTGATCCTTTGCGAAGTCTCAACATCTCACCTGAGTCGCCACCCAGACGTCCGTCTTCAGTGAAACCTCCGCAGAGTGAGAGGCCATACTGTACCTATTGCAATAGATATGGACACACCAGGCCTCAGTGTTTTCAGTTAAACGGGCCACCCCCGAGGCAGCGGGCCGCCCCTCGGGAGGAAAGAAGAAGGGCCCAGGTGAATCTTCAGTGCCATTGTCACGCTTCGTCTCAGCCTGCCCACACATCACAATCCGGGTGAACGGCGTCCCTCTGACAGCGTTGGTGGACACTGGATCTCAGGTAACAACCCTGCGCAAGCAGGTGTTCCTTGAACATTGGGACTTAGGTGTGTTGAATAGAACACCTGACACATGGATAAATCTGTGTGCCAGCAATGGACAGCCCATACCACAGCAGGGTTATTGGGAACCCACTATCCAGATTGGGGACTTGAAACTGCCTAGACAGGGTGTAATTGTCACTGATGTAGAGGGTGATAGGTTTGCAGTTGTAATATTAGGCATGAATGTTTTACGCCATTGCTTTGCAGAAGTGTTGGATGCCTTGCATGCCTCTCTCCTTACAGCTTCTCCCAGTGACAAGCAGACCATTCAGCGGGCCATTCGTGTACTCAATGCCCAGCACAAGTTCGCCAACAAACAAGGTGAAATTGGTCGAGTCCGGATCCAAGATACCCGTCCAGTAACCCTACAGCCTGGAACAGAAACTATGGTGTGGTGCCGTGCCCGTCCGGGCATAGAAAATCAGGACTACAAGGCCTTGCTACAACCCATACAGATAGATGGCCAACCACTTGTCATGGCTGCCCGCAGCCTTGTTACAGTTTCCAATGGACGTGTTCCTGTCCGCTTAGTCAACTTGGGCGATGCTCCCGTGAACCTCCACAAGTTCCACTCTGTGGCCCTGCTACACCGGTTAGCACCAGAAGACATTCTCTCTGGTGATTCTACTGCCACACTGCGTTCCACCCAAGCTGCTGAGAACATTCAAAATGGAGCCACGAAGTCCTGGTGGGATGAATTGAACGTGGGAGACGCCAATACCCCTATAGAGCACATCAATGGGGTTCGCAATGTGGCCAAGCGTTACCAACAGGCATTCAGCAAACACCCATTGGACTTTGGTAAGACCACGACCATACAACATCGCATTCTGACTGGCGACCACCATCCAATCAAGGAGCGTCACCGTCCAATACCACCAGCGATGTACCAACCGGTGAAAAAGTTGATCCAAGAGATGCGAGATGCTGATGTCATCCGGGAGAGTAACAGCCCCTGGGCAGCCCCGCTAGTCCTTGTCAAGAAGAAAGACGGAACCCTACGATTTTGTGTGGACTATCGTAAACTCAACAACGTCACGCACAAAGACGCATACCCATTGCCGCGGATTGAGGAATCTCTAACGGCTTTGGGATCAGCTACCTGTTTCTCGACCCTGGACTTAACCAGTGGATACTGGCAAGTCCCTATGGCGCCTGAAGATCGTGAAAAGACTGCGTTTACGACCCCGATGGGACTCTTTGAATTTAATAGTATGCCATTTGGGCTATGTAATGCCCCAGCCACATTCCAACGGCTTATGGAGAGGTGCCTCGGCCATGAGAATTTCCAGAGTGTGCTACTGTACCTGGACGATGTTATTGTATTCTCCCGGACATACCAAGAACACCTTCGTCACCTGTCCGAGGTATTCAAGGTACTTATACAGCACGGCCTAAAGGTGAAGCCCTCCAAGTGCTACCTGTTGAAACCCCAAGTTCACTACCTTGGGCATGTCGTGAGCGCACAAGGCGTCCAACCTGATCCTGAAAAGATCACTGCAGTCCAGAACTGGCGAAGACCAACTACCGTCAAAGAAGTCCGAAGCTTCCTTGGATTCGCAGGTTACTACCGGCGTTTCATACCACACTTCGCCCAAGTAGCCGAGCCTCTGAACGAGTTGTTGCGCGGTTGTCCCAGAGAAAACTACAACCGAAAGCTTCCGGTAGACTGGACAGCGCGTCAAGAGGAAGCCTTTCAAGCGCTTAAAGCACTTCTGACGCAACCACCAATTCTAGCCTATCCCGACTACAGTCAGCCATTCCGCTTGTACACAGATGCAAGTCACCAAGGTTTGGGTGCAGTGTTGTCCCAGGTTCAGGACAACAAAGAGCGAGTCATCGCCTATGCCAGCAGGAGTCTGAGAGGCGCGGAGAAGAACGACCAGAACTATAGTTCTTTCAAACTCGAACTTCTGGCGCTTGTCTGGGCCGTGACAGAGAAGTTTAAAGACTACCTGGCTGCCACACCCTTTACCGTGTACACAGATAACAATCCGTTGGCGCATCTGGACACTGCTCGACTGGGAGCCCTTGAACAACGGTGGGCCTCAAGACTCGCGAATTACAAGTTCTCTGTCAAGTATCGCAGTGGCAAGTCCAACGCTAACACTGATGCACTCTCAAGGTTGCCTGTGGGAGAAGAACCACCCCGAGAAGACATCTGGGAAGAGGTGGAGATGCCACCATTCTACAACAAGTTTGCCCAACAGTTTGCTATTGGTGTTCCTTTAGAAGGAGAATCTCTGGCGAAAACAGCTGCCGAATCCCTCCAGGAGCCATCTCTGTGGAAAACGTTCCAAGAAGAGAGCAGAGTTTTAGGAGAATTGTCAGATTTCCTGCTTACAGAAAGAATACCAACCCGTGTAAAGAGAGGTCTTCATGACGTGGAATTAAAACGCCTTTGGCGACAGAGGAAGCGCCTGTTTGTCCAACGAGGTCTTCTACTTAGAAACACTCTTGATCCTGTCACAGGTGAAAGGCTTCATCAGATCCTCGTACCAAGAAGAGACGCACAGATGATACTTGAGGCGTATCATGACAGATCTGGTCACTTCGGGGTACAAAAGACCGAAGCTACCATCCGTCGTCGCTTCTATTGGGTTGGGATGAGGAGTGACATTGAGAGTTGGTGCCGAGAGTGTCCCGCCTGTAGTATCACCAAGGAAGGTCGAAGAGATCAGAAGGCCCCTCTACATCCAATTAAGACTCAAAAGCCGTGTGAAATTGTTGCTCTGGACCATGTGAAGTTGGGTCTCACACGTTCCGGCTACAGCTACGCTCTGACAATGGTGGATCATTACTCCAAGTTCCTTGTCATCGTGCCTGTCAGAGATCTTACAGCAAGAACTACGGCTGAGACCTTCTACGCAGAGTTTGTCCGCCATTACGGTTGTCCTGAGCATATCCTCACCGACCGTGGATCGGCGTTTGAATCCCAATTGTTCCGTGAGCTGTGTCAGTTCCAAGACTGCAAGAAGTTGCGAACCACAGCGTATCACCCTCAAGGGAATGGTATGTGCGAGAAGGCAAATCAAGTGATCATCGGCATGCTAAGAACAGCCGCAGTTACACCTGGTGTTGAGTGGCCTGAGCGTATCAAGGACTTGGCCTATATTTACAACAACACACCCCAAACATCTACGGGATACGCACCATTTTATCTAATGTTTGGAAGAGAAGGTCAACTTCCTTCAGACTTAACCCTTGGTGTGAAGGTCCCTGACATCATCAATCCACTACCCATAACAGACTGGGTTGTTGAACACCGCCGACGTATGGAGGAAGCTAAAGAGATAGTTGAAACGCGCATGGATGAGGTTCGTAGGAGACAACAGGAGGATTACAACCATCACGCCCATGCAGCGCCCCTGAAAGTTGGCGACCGTGTATGGTTAAGGAATAACCATCGGAATGGGAAATTGGATCCATTCTGGGAGAAAGAACCATACAGTGTCATCTCCATACCATATCCTGAATCCGACGTGTATGAGATCTCTAAACCTGGGAGACAGCCCCAAGTAGTACACCGAAACCGTCTGAAGCTGTGCCTTAAAGAGGGACTACCCACAGAGGTGCCCCCAGCTGAGACAACGAGTACAGAGATCTTGTCACCTTCTGAAGCGAAAGAGAGACCCCCAACGTTAACTGAGCTTATGTGGGCGCCTAAACTACTACCATTTAGCTGCTGTCCACCAATTGCTCTAGTGCAAGAGAATCCTTCGACATATGATTTAATTGATTTCAGTGACTCTGTTCCTGATTCAAATCTCGTTCCACTTAGGCGTTCTGAGCGTACCACAAAAGGCATACCTCCAACACGCTATAGTGATGCCATGGCTGTCCTTGGGTAAAAGAGGTTAACTGTCTCTGCTTCTGTATATATGTTATTCCTGCTCTGATTACATTAATGTTTTTCCTGTGTGTATATACAGTATATATATAATATCTTGCCATGTAATATAGTATTTACATTTATATGCAACAATCCAAGCCATAGTGCCTGGCTCACCGAGCCAAGGAAGTTCTGTTACCCCATTGCGGTATGGACATTCGTGCTAGAGTGCCTACTCTTCCTTACAGAAAGGACTGTTTATTGTTTCTCAGAGAGACTCTCATGATAATGGACACTCACGAAATTTGTGCCAGAGAGCCTCTGGACCCATTTGCACTACTGTTGTTTCTATATGGACTGTCTGATGGTACCGCCAAAAGGTTCCATAAGTCTACGTTTAATTATCTCTCCGTTACCCTTCAGACTTCTCATGGACATTCCAGGACTATGCCGGGAGGTCTTACCTCAAGTTTCTAAGTATTATATTTTTCTAAATTGTTAGTGACAATTGCACTTTATTCGTATTTATTAACGTTATGTTACATTTCTCACCTTCACCCCAGCCCGTCGCCGAGGTCGGCTCAGTGAAAGAGGGGGGAGTATGTGGCATCCCAGAGCTGGCTATGGCTGGGCTGAGGGTGATCTCTGTGCATTGTATTATTTCCTGTTGCTTCATAGCCTGTGTGACATAGCAGGGGGTCCTGAGTCTCACACAACACAGCGCCACCTAGTGAGCCTCACACATGCATTACACCTCCCATAGGATTGAATAGTAACCAAATGTCCAATGGGAGGACATCGCCTGGGAAAAGGGGAGGAGTCAGCTGATCACTGGGTCCCCATGGTAACACCCCTGCAGGAAGGTCCTGCGTGTGAGGAGTTAGAAGTGTGGAGTGTTAGGAGGAGGAGGTGAGGAGATAAGTGTGATGTCCTGTGAAGAAAGCAGTGAGTTTAGTGCAGGAATCTCAAGTCCTAGACAGGCCCAGGAAGGTTGGAGAGCTGACATACTCCAGCTATTCAGAAGATCCTGTCCCCTGTCTGCCTAGCCATCGCCCTGAAGGAAGTCAAGCATCATTATCTCGTCAGCATGAGACTGTGGAGAGAACATTCTGGAACACGTGCTCCATAGCAAGTATCACAGGATCCAGGGGCCAAGGCCAGACCTGTGGAATATCCTGCCACCCTGACTATTGCACCCCGAAACTCTGAGCTATCAGGACCACATAACGTGAGTGGGGAATATTATGTACTAGTATCATGGTGGGCATCCTCCTATGAGCCAAATAGGAGCCCAGACGCACCTTAGGGCTGTAACACTGAAGTATAAGGGGCTAGGAACACCTTTCATCAAGTCTACCCTGCACCCCAGGACTTTGCTGTGTCACCAGGCGTACCCCGTTGTTTTGTATTGAGTAAACTGTTTAAGCATTTGTGCCTCCACACCCATGGAAGTAAAAGTTCAACTTTACAACCGTTTCTGTGTCTGACTCTGCACCGACAACATCAGGGCGCCCCAAACACCACCAGTCGGCACAGTATAGGGGAAGCGCCCCGGGGGAACAATCACCACCAACATTTGTGCAGCCCCCTCATCACCGGTACCAGTGGTGGTAACTTGGGACAGCACCAGCGCTGCGCCCTCGTGCCCAGAGACCGTGACAAGTCTGCGCTGTTTGCACCCCTCAATCCCAACTGCAGCGTTACCTTCCATCTGGTCACCGCAAATATTGCATGGAACAGAAGCTTCAGTCTCCTACATTCACCAAGACCCCTTCGTCGAGAGGCGGTAAAAACAAACAGGTACCTTGCAATGTTCCAAAATGCAAATTCGAAGCAAGAACAAAGAATTCCCCGGAGAGAGATTCTGCATCAAGTTTTGATAAGACCTTGCTATTTATCATACTGAATGTTGCAAGCAATGCTGGTAAAATAAAATACAACAGCATCAGCATATTCAGGTCTGCAGAACATACAGCTGATTGAAGACGCCTGAACGCTGTTACAAGAGCGCAGTGCCAATCTGACAAATCACTCGTAGCATCCCTGCATAGATAATTAAAACATTAAAAATACATTAGTGTTTTCTTCAGAAATCTGTGGAGTGAGCTCTTTCACATCGCTCGTCAGCAGGACATGAACGTGAGGGCAGAGCAGTCAAACATGGAGACCATATGGTTAAACAAACATAGAGGATTGTAGAATGTGTTGTTTGTCTTCTAGATCCACCCTAGGGTAATAGAATAACATAGTAACATTGTTGATAAGGTTGGATAAAGACAAGTCCATCCAATCCGACATATAAACCTAACAAGTTGACCCAGGGGAAACCCCATGAGGTGGATGTCAATTGCCCCATCAAAGGAAAAAATTCATTCACAACTCCAAATACGGCAATTGTACCAAATCCTGGATCAACATTCTATTCCAAAAAGTTTAGTTCCGATAAAGTATGAAATTTTTAAAGTCATCCAGTCCCCTCTACAAGGTCTACAAGTTATCAACCATCACCATGGACTTCTTATTTGCAGATGTTTATCAGAGGCACAAAGGGTACGGAGGTAACAGTTGTATCAGAACCTTGTACCTTAAAGGGCCTCTTTGTCACATGACCAAGGACACAAGATCACATAGCTAGTTGGGTATACTTATTAGAGATTTTGGAGGCTTCGTATTACACCTGTCAAGGTCCATCATGCACTTTCACCCATATCCAGGTTCCACAATCACGGCTGGAATGGTTGCATAAAAAACACCTTTCTTCCCATAAGTTTAGCTAAGCTTTGTATAAAGATGGGTGAACATTGCGTGAATTCATTTTGTGCAGATTTGCGAGGTTGGTTGGCCAGTTTCAATTTGGACTGAACCATTTCGAAACCAGATGTGCTATTAATATACTTCAGGGTTTCTTCTGTGGTCTTCTGACCTCCGCCACATCAAAGCTTTGTGATGTCAGCGCATGCCACGTGACTGCTGAGGCTTAGTCACAAGCCTCAATAGTCACACGAAATCACCCAATGGAGCGTCGACGGAAGCCAAGGAGAGGTGAGGGAAGGCAAGTCTCAATGTATATGATTTTACTGCACCTCTCCTGGACCTCTGTTTATTACACTCTGGGGTTTGAAGAGGTGCCGTAACATAATAGTGATTCGTGGTTGGCAAAACCCAAAAATTTTGGGTAAGGCTGAATCCGAGATTTTTGGAAATTTGTAACAAATCAGGCTCATTATGAGCCAAATCGCTCATCTCTAGCTTTGAAGAGTCAGAAACAAGTGCAAGGTTCCCCAGCTTGCTTATCCATTATAAAGGTTGAAACTGACTGTCAATGGACAACTTTTATATACAAGAACTCTTTAAACCTTACACATGCACTGAAAAATCGCTCAGTCTGATACATTTGCATTGTCCTATATGGGAAATTCTCAATTTATTGTTAGTTGCTACAAGTGCAGAATGAAAAAGCAGTAACTAATAACAAGAAGATCAGATCTCCTCAGGAAGGAAGAAATCAGTCTTCCACCTCTAGGTAGCTACCCCGTAGGTCAATCTCTTACCCACAATACAGCCTTGAAGCAGGACTATGCCTAGAAGCCAGATGCATGCTTTTTTTTTTCCAGTTCTGACTAGATATGATGACATTGAGACAGCTTTAAGTTTTCATTGAGAAGACCCAGGTAAAGCCAATGCTCTGGACAAAAAATATGGAAAATTTGCTGTGTTCCAGGACAAAGAATACTGCCTCCCTAGTGTCAGCTACAGGTAGCTACCTTGAGTCAATGCCCGACTCATGAAAGAGCCTTGAAACATGGCTAGGGATATCAGTCAAACCTTACTGATCTGGCTAGCTATGTGATATGTTATATTAGATATGTAAGATTTACGTGTGGGGTAGACTTAAATGGAAAAGATTTTCTTTTCCCATTTTTTTTCCTCTTTGGCTCACCAAGTCAGCTATCCAAAAAGACAATATGAATATAACTCTGTCCCTGACCTCAGCCTTGTTCCTGTATGTCACTCCTGCCTTGCCCTTTGGATCGTTTGCCTAGTACCTGTCGTTCTACTCCTGTCCCGGACTCTGCTCCTGTCCTGTCCTCTGGTCTGTTGTATCCTGACTGCTCTGCTGCTGACAACCCCTGGCTCCAGTCCTGACTACGCTACTTCTGCCTGTTCATAACTATGTACTGTGATCTGGGAATCTGACTAGGAAAGTTCATATCTCCCAAGGGTGAAGAATGGGAAAATTCCTTAGGCTCGGTATCCGAGTCTAGCCAGCACACAATGCCTTAGAGAATCTTCATCTACAGAACTAGCTTATTAGTTTATATAGATGTAGTAGAAGACAGACAAAGTAGACGCACACTAGAAGACCGAAGGACTAACAATAGACAAAGGATAATGAAATATTTGCTAGTAGAATTAAACTAAGAACACACACAGTGTCCACTGACATAGAATCCGGATACCAAAAGATGAGGTATTGGTAATGTTCTCCTTATCCGCTGACCTATAATGTTTCCCTATCACACAATGATTCCGCTGTTCCCCCGAGGGATCATTTTACCTCAGACTCAGCACTTCCACTAGCAGACAATGATGCTGATATCTTCAGAGTATTTATGTCGCATCCCTGCCAAACCAATATGATCTCTTTATTATTAAAACAATATCATTTCTTCATTACGTCTGCTTCCGAAGAGATCTCCTAAAAATAGCTTCTGTCTGGTAAAAACTGTACAGGCCGCCATTTTGTCAACTAAACAATCTGGAAATGTTATCTTTAGACTTCTTAGATGTCTTCTACAAGCCCAAAGCAAAATGCCTTAAGACTGAGAGACAGCACCGGGTCCTAGTGAATTTATACTGGAAAGATATATCTGTCTATATAATATGCAGTGTCTTTGAGCTTTTACTGTTAAAATTGGGAGGCTAAGACATAAATTTTTTAGTAAGGAGTATCTGTCAGCACTTCCTAACTAGCTATATGACAGCGTGCCTGCACAGACTAAAAATTCTGCCCAAACCCATGATGAACTGTGTGGATGTTAAATTACAGCTTCACATTCCTCTATAGGTGCAGGGAGTAGTCAAGAGTCTCAGTGATCTGTCTATCCTAGTCCATCAGGAAAACAAACATTAACTACTAAACACTAGACCACTAGGGATGCAGATAATAACTACTAAACACTAGACCACCAGGGATCCTAACACTAACCCCATGCATGCTCTAGTCCACTAGGGATGCAGATAATAACCGCTAAACACTAGACCAATAGGGACGCAGATAATAACTACTAAACACTAGACCAACAGGGATCCTAACACTAACCCCTTGTATGCTCTAGACCACTAGGGACGCAGATAATAACTGCTAAACACTAGACCACCAGGGATCCTAACACTAACCCCTTGTATGCTCTAGACCACTAGGGCCGCAGATAATAACCGCTAAACACTAGACCACCAGGGATCCTAACACTAACCCCTTGTTTGCTCTAGACCACTAGGGATGCAGATGATAATTGCTAAACACTAGACAAGCAGGGATTCTCACTCAAGCTCTTTTTATGCCCTAGATCACTAGGGATGCAGATTCTCTCAGATTCTCAAAACCTATTTATTCCCTAGACCATCAGGGATTTAGGTCGTAACTACTTTAACACACTAGTACACCAGGGAAACTAACAGTAACCCCTTTTATGCTGTAAATCACCAGGGGTACAAATAATAACCACTTTAACACACTAGAACATCAGGTAATCTAAGAGTAACCTTTTTAATGCTCTAGACCACCAGGTATGCAGATAACAATCACGTTAATGCTCTAGGACACAAGGGATGCTCACAGTAGTCCTTTTTATTACGTAGACCACCAGGGATATAGATAGCAATCATGTTAACATACTAGACCGCCAGGGATTCTGTTATTAACCCACTTTGTATCCTTGGAGGTCTAAGGTATAAATAATACTTTAACACACTAGTCCAGCAGGGATTCTTACAGTAACCCCTTTTACACTGTAGACCACCAAGTGTACAAATAATAACCAAACACTAGACCATCAGGAATTATAGCACTAGCCCTCTCTATGCCCTAGACCACCATGGATATAGATAGTAACCATGTTAACGCACTAAGCCGCCAGAGATTGTGATAGTAACCATTTTTATGCCCTAGACTACCAGGGGTAAAAATAACAACCACATCGACACACTAGACCACTATGGATTCTGACAGTTACCCATTTTCTGCCTCAGACCACCAGGGATACAAACATTAAAAAGGCTATGCTCAGTGTGAGCACACTACATATGTATTGCAGAGCTCTGTGGAGATCTGAATGCAGATGCAGAGATTTCTGGCCCCTCACGGCACTCTTAAAGCCTAAAAATGGGTGTGACAGGGGGCCAGTATGTATATTAGTCAGCAGTGACTACAGTACAAAAAATGTATTTGCCCATATAACTCCTTCAACCATTTCATTGGACCTCTAGGATTGCAGAAATTAACTCCCTCCCTGCCCTACATCACCAGGAATGGTGGCATTAACCACTTTTCTTCACTAACCCCTTCATCTCTCTAGACCACTTGCAATGCAGTCACAATGTAGCTCCTTCTCTCCCTTATGCCATGTTCTCATCTGTGCCTGGTATTCGCCTGTTGCAAATCCGTATAAAAAAACTACAGATTTGTTATTCCTGGTCAATTCTCCTGATATTTTTGTTTTAATAAATCTGTACACTCTCCATAAAACAACAATTCTCGCATTTTGTTATAACTCAGCAATAAGCCATTCTTCTGTTATTCCTTCAGGAATAAATGGGCAATGGGGAGTTACAATTCCCCTTGTCAATAGGGATTCTGTGATACCGTCTAATCCGTGCTGATTTATGGGCGAACCTTGAGAGATTCGTTCTGTGAATATTCACCTGTTTTATTTTGGGCTGAACTTGTTTGGTTTGAACTGGAAGTGCTTTTTTATTATACTCTGGGGCATCCTCACCTCTCCTGGGCATTCAGTCACCTTTCCCAGCTTTCTGTCTTCACTCGTCGACTCTTGCAACTTCACCGCAGATAATAATGACGATTCATGCTTGGCGAACCTCAAAATTTTTAGATTTGATCAAACCGAAAAATTTAGAAAAATTTGTAACTAACCCAGCTCAATGCAAACCAGGTTGTTCATCTAGTGTTGATATTCTCAGTGGGTGAAGACACCCCCTATTAACAAGAGGAAGGGTAACATCCAGTTGCTAAATTAGTATTACATTTCCTTGAGGAATCACAAAGGAACCTCACAAGGCAGAATATGCTTTGGATTTGTTATTTCTTAGAATTCAGAAGATGATGGCTTACCATCTTTAATAGGATAGTAGAAGGGAAATCTGTTCAATTATGAAGCAATTGTGACAATCAGCTCTTGTATTATATACAGATGTTGACATTCGCCATCTCTACAGATGGCGCCAGGCTATTTGCATAGTGTGGCATCCTATTATATGTACTATATTAGAACAGCATGCTATATAAATGGCGTATATATAGATGTCACCTTCTACATCTGTAATATAAAGGGACAGTCCGGATCTCACATTGTGAATTTGCACATCTGATTCTCTAAATATAAACTTTTTTTTTTTTTTTAGAGCAAGTTGTAAGATTAGGGGTGCAAGGGGTGAGCAGCTCGGAGGTGCATGCACAGGGCACTGCAAATGATTAATATAGCCACCAGGTTAATGTGATGCAGGCACCAGTAGGACTTAGATACGGCAGCCCGGCCATCTCTAGACTTCTGTGCTCTCAGTTTTAATTTAAATATGACTCAAAGCTAAGATTATTCTCTAAGTGCCTGAAGAACCAAAGGTTGAGGACTGGGCACAGTGTGCAGAGGAGATTACATTGTGCATTGTGTAGCGGCATGAAAACCAGTAGACACATCAATTGCCGCTCCTTTACTGGCACCTGCTTGGCTGCTTTTTCTAAAAAAAAATATTTAGTACTCATGGTGCCGAAAATATCATTAATTAAGATTATAATCGCCCATCACAAACCATGAAACAAGATTACCATTAAAATTCAGAAAGTTCCTCAACTTCACAGCGGAAAAACCACCTCCAGCCTACAAGGGATGGACCGAATATTCTATGACTTTTCTCATACTTATTAGAATATAAACCCTTAATGGCCAGACATTTTTATTAAAAAAAAAAAAAATCCTAAAATTTTGCAATTCCAACTTTTGCCACTAAGCCTAAAATGTCCTGTTTCCTGTAGAAGGACCATGGGCCATAGACACATGGACTGGAGACCACCATGGTCACTTCTATGGGAGAGTTTTCTAGGCATGCTCTGTGACCTGGGCAGAGGTCATTGTGTAGAGAGGGGAGGTGATAAGTAGTGACATCATCTATTGTGACTGGTGGGTTCTGTGTCTTATTTACATATACATGATAGATGGGATCATCAGTGTGCTGTAAGTGAGGCGACTGCTGCAAAGAAAGCTCCTACAGAAAACAGGAAGTCCCTGCATATTATATAGCTTAGTAGACAGAGTCTGAACTGCAGGATTTTTAGGATTTTTTTTAAAATATAAATAATAACATTTTAAAAACTCGCCAAAAATTCTTTAAAATATGTAATATAAAGCTTGATCAAGAAATAGGTAATTTTCCGACAACACATTCCCTTTAAGCACTCCCTGCGCTGGAATAGGAGACATCAAGACCGGTGTAAATTATGACAGTCTTGATGAATCCTCTCCTTTGTTGTTTTTACAGCGTTTATCATGCAGTATAAATATATTCTCTGGATTTTTATAGATTATGATGACATCCTTTATAGTTTTTTTTAAGAATAATTTTATGCTCCTTTTACATGATAAAAACAATATAAAAAAAATCTGAGTTTTCCTGCCCCTGCATTCCAAGAGCCATTAAGATCTATCTTTCTTTATTTTTTGTTTGTGGGCTGAGTTGTCACTTTTATTGATACCATTTTGGGATGCGTATGATGAGACGAAACAGAAAAAACATCAATTCTTGCATTGGTTTTTTAGTATTACAGAAGTAGTTTTCATGGCGACATACTTGTTATGAAGGGATATTCCCAAAAATGGCAACTGTCACCCATCCACAAAATCAGTGATCAATGTCTCACAGCTGGGGTCCCACCAGTGGGACACCTTGGAATCACTAGAACGAGGGTCCAAAGCCCCCAGTTCCTCAATGGCGCACAGTTTGATGGTGTTCATGCACGTGCCCTGCCACTCCATTAAATGTCTATGGGACTGACAAAAACAATTTCTATACTAAGTAGTGTTTGAAGATGAAAAAAATTTCTCTAAGGTGTTGGACATTCGGTGCCTGTAGATTCCTGAGATCTAAATCAAAAACATCATCTTCATCTGCCAATAGCAGCCTTGTCAGAGACAAGTGACTCTATATTACACTAAAAATGAAGGAACATCTCAAAAAGTGTCTCGCCAACATCTTATATAAAAGCAATTCTTACAAGCGATGATGCTTCTCCTTTAAGTACACAACTATCATTAGGTCACTGGTTTCTTATATGTCAATGACCTTGACTGTCACTTGGCGTTAACAACCAATATTTTCTCATCACCTTCTCTCCTACGTATCCCCAGTGTGCACTACTACAGCAATGTATTTTCTATTTCAAGTTCTACTGCAATATTAGTTTTCTTTCCTCCCTGTTCTGTCCAATGAAGTGAATGGAAACCCCTGAGAAGAATATTTTTTTTATTTTTTGCAATCATTTCGTAACCAGTTTATAGGGATGGTATATATGATAGACATGTGAGATTGTGTGACTACCTTGTGTGCTATGGGCTATGGTTATAACTATGGGCCGAAAATAGACAACACTGACAAACATTATTTAAGTGATTGTTGGTGATGCCATTGCTTACCTCCGATGGCACTCTACGAGAACTCTTAGTCTAGCCCTATATTCACGCCGTGTGACAGCCATTATTTTTTTAACGGCCATTACTTGGTCGCCTTCATTTCACTGTGTGAATGGGAGCTATTTAGATGGCCAACATTTTGACGGCCTGTTGTAACTGTCCTCTATTTTTGTCCATTTTCGCAGATCCCTCCAAACACTCAAATGTATAAGGCATCCGTGAAAATGGGTTTCCCCTTTGGGTGCAAAATGGACACCAGTCATGTGAATGTAGGCTAAGAATATCCTGCTGCCTATAAGGGTAAGTTCACACAGAGGAATTTCATTCTGAATCTGCCTCACATTGATTTCAATGAGAGACAGAGACAATAAATAAAGATGTGGGGAGAGTGGGGTAAGCCATTTCCAGACATCTCTGGTGGTGGCTTATCTTCCCTAAAAAGAAAAGGATCAGGCATGTTGAAAACCAACTGCCCCATCCTTCTCTCCCCCAGCATCTACCAATGAGTTCCTCATACAAGTTACATGGTTCATTGGTCCCACAAAAATTAGTGCGTTAATCTGACGAGTATGGCCACCTTTAGTGAATGAAATGAGACGTTCATGCATAGTGATGTCATCGGCATCTGGCCACTCACTCTATTTGGAAGCAGAAAATAAGTTGTATGAGACCAAATGAGTTTTTTGTTTTTTTTTATAGCCCCACCATCATTTTACGCACCAGAAGAATGTGCCCAGGATGACTGTCCATTAGGAATACTAGACATGCACTTTAAGGAAGAAGGAGAGAGAAGGGAATCTCAGCAGAGATGTTTTTGCATAGACTTACCTGAAACTGGGCGATCAGGTGACCAGAAAATTTGACTCTACAATTTCAAAATGGCTGACTAAAGTTATATCTCCCTGCCCGCTGTGCAGTCTCTATTATAATAAGCTACTGCATCTATAAATGCCTAAAATCTATTACATTTACCTGATTATTGGACTTTTAATCCATTAAATTCTCATTACTATTTTGCCTTGCAGACCAGTCATGTGTTGTGCACCTGAATATCTGTATACAGCATATAATAAATTCTGCATATGGAAGGCCGCCGGTGTCATTGTCACTGACACACCTGAGTTCCTGCAGACCTGCCCTGATCTAGCGTTCCAGACAAAATAAAAAAAAGAAAGAATGTTATTTTCTAATGACCTTTAAGAAGCTTCGGGAAGGTCACCGCTCCCTCACTGGCTCCTGAAGTCTTTTCATTAGTTTTTCATTTGCTTGTGGACTTCAGCCAATAATGGATTCTCTCGGTCACACTCGTGATGCAGCTTTCTACACAGTCGAGCACAGACTCCCATCCTGGAGAGGAGAAAAAGGCAAGTTTTAATTGCTTATTTACTGTAACTCTTCACACTGTGATAGAAAATTTCACCCATAAACACCTGAAGAAATTCTAACATATCAAAGCAGATAATACAAGAGATATTTTGTAAAACTTTGACTGCAGCCAAGTTTCTCATGAGATACTAAAATTTCCATTATTGACATCAGAAGGCCTATAAGGGCTTGCCCTTGCCCCATGACCATTCACACCAGCTCCAACACTGTACTCACCCACCACCCAATACAACTAAGAGCATTACTATAGAGCCCACTGCTACCCTACACCCCAAGGATGTGATCATAGACACACTTCACTATCCAGACCACCAGAAGTGTTATTAGCCTCCTTAACGATCCAAACCACCAAGGATGTTAGCATAAAAAGGTCATCTAAGCTTCCAAAGAGAGACTTCAATTTCCATTATTGACATGGAAAGGTCAGAAGAAGGGACTCCCCTTGTCCATGATCATCCATACCATCTCCAACATTCTACTCACACACTACCCAATACCACCAGAAATTAATTCCATTGAAAACCTAGTCCCCTGGGGATGGAATCATTATCTTCCTTCACAATCTAGACCACCAAAGATGTTATAATTAGCTCCCTTCATTATCCCAACACCAGGCATTAAATAGGCACTACCTGAGCTTCCTATGAGACACTACAATTTCCATTAATGACATGGGAATGCCACTAGAAGGGATTACCCTTGTCCCATGACCACTGTCAACAGCTCCAACATTCTACTCACCCACCATTCGATACCACCAGGAATGGTATAAATCCCACTAAAAAACTAGGCCCCTGGGGATGAAATAATTATTTGCCTTCAATATCTTAGACCACTTTCGATATTAACATTAACTTCTTTACTATTTTAGACCACCAGAGAAGTTACCATTAATTATTTCCCTGCCCTAGATCACCTGGGATATTACCATTAATTCCATTATTGTCTTAGACCACCAGAGCAGTTACAATTAATACACTATCCTAGACCACCAGGGATATTACCATTACCTTCTTTACTATATTATACCACCAGAGAAGTTACCATTAATCCTATCACTACTCTAGATCATCAGGGATATTACCATTAGTTCATTTACTGTCTTAGATCAGCAGAGACATCACCATTAGCTCTTTCACTATCCTAGACCACCAGAAATAGTACCACAGACTCCTTTGCTGTTTTAGTCCATTTTAGAAATGTTTTCCTTAATCCTTTCACTATTATCTATTATGATTATTACCATTAACTTCTTAGACCACCAGATGAGTTATCATTAGTTGTTTCACTATCCTAGACCACCAGGAATATTACTAAGACCTTCTTTACTATATTAGACCACCAGAGAAGTTACTATTAATCCTTTCACTACCCTAGATCACCTAGGATATTACTATTAATTATTTTACTGTCTTAGACCACCAGAGATCAATATGAATATATTTTTTACTACATTAAACCCACCAGAGATGTTACTATTAATTCTTTCACTACCCTAGATCACCTAGGATATTACCATCAATTCCTTTAATAGTTCAAACTATCATAAGAAGTTACCATTAACCCTTTCACTATTCTAGACCACCATGGATATTACCACAAAATCGTTTGCTGTTTTGGACCATGTTAGAGAAGTTATCATTAATTCTTTCACTATCCTAGACCACCGATGATATTACATACCTTCTTTACTGTATTAGACCACCAGAGATGTCACTAATAATCCTTTCAGTATTGTAGACCACCTGGGACATTACTATTAACTTGTTTTCTGTATTGGACCACTAGAGAAGTTACCATTAATTCTTTCACTATCCTAGATCACCAGGGATATTACCATTATCTCCTGTACTGTATTAGACTCTATTATTGTTTGTATAATGAAAAGTTCTACAGTTTTCCAATATAAGTTCTGTATCGGTTCCTCACATGTTTCTAGATCTCTGCTTGCTGCAATCCATTCTGCTTACTTCCAGTGGATACAGATCAATCATGGTCATATGATGTACAGTCCATGGTCATGTGATGGACACAGGCGCACAGCTCATTACATTCACAGCACAGTAGTCAGAGCTCTGTCTTGTAGCGAGCTGTGCACCTGTGTGTCCATCACATGACCATGGACTGTACATCACATGACTATGGACTGATTTGTATCCACTGGAAATAAGCAGAATGAATGACAGTAAGCAGAGATCTAGAAAACGTGAGGAATTGATACAGAAAGTATTTTGTTAATTTGTACAACTTTTCCTTATACATTAATGACAACTACTTATTGATCCCTTTAATTCTCTCTCTATTCTAGACCACCTGGGTTACTACCATTAACAGTTTTACTATTCTAGAACACCAGCTAGGTAACTATTAACTAATTTATTACCAAAAATATTTAACCCTTTCTTTACCCTAGACCACCAGTAATATTATCAGTAATTCCTTCACTGTCCTACGCTACAAGAGGTGTTACCACTTTCCCTTAAGCTACCTTAGATGTCCCAATATAAGTCAGTAAACAAAAGTGAGATATGGTTATCCATTTATTTAATAAGCCTAATGGGCAAGTCTTCTTACTACTATATTGTAATACTACCATACTACTTCGTACCATATCACTGGTGCAAATATGGCAGTATTATTTAGTAAATTATATGAAATACTCATTCTATCTGAGGGTTCACCCTATAAATGCATTTTATACACAATTTCTTTCATAGAGAACTCCAGCACTGTTCATTCTGAGTTCTTGAATCATGAACAGAATGCCAAAATGTTGGTAAAGACTGGCACAAGTAGAGCACTGAAAGAGCACTGAAGGAGGACGGAATTGTGCATCACAGATCAATGTACCATTCAAGATGTGTAAAAAGCTGGGTGAGCTCCTATGGGCACTGTACAGATAAATACAAAGTTCAGCACTTTATTCAGCTCCTTTGTTTGCCTTCAAAGCAGAGACCTAGCAGGCACAAGCCATTACTGCAAGCACAATGGGAAAACATAAACCTGTGTAACTGCAGCGGGTCAATTAGGAGACAATCGTATTTGAAGTAGCAATCCTTCTACAGACACCGGTCCAGTGTTGTGTTGGGGGTGACAGGTCACTTTAATTAAAATCTACGTACAAAGAGCCAGCAATGCGGTTCAAAGTCCCCAAGATGAAATGAGAACAGAGAGCGCTAGTATTGATCCGACCCACATCCTCCATACGTGTAATGTAAGTGGTGAACGACTCAAGATGCTAGCCATTAACTGGAGACCGTAACAAACCATAAGATAGTCTCCTTGATCTCTAATGTTTTTGGAAATTTAACTTCTCTAAGTTTTACTCCCCTTCAGTACGTGATGTTGACATTCATAGCCACATTAGATTCATCAATATATGTCAGGTAAAACAACAATTGCCGGGTCAATAGATTCAGCAGAAAATGTGTTTAGTCAATGAGAATCTTAAGGTCAATGCTGGCAGTGAATTTACACAGGATAGAGTATCCAATCCGACATATATAGAGCTAAGCAAACTATAGAGAGTTAAAGAGGACCTGTTACCGGGTCTGAAAAGCCCAGAGACATCCATCATCTGATCGGCGCTGTCACCCTGAGCATTCTGGTGTTTTCTTTATCCAAATCTGTTCAGCCATTCCAAAGATATAAGTTCTTTTATTGTTGATAGGGTCTACTAGCCAAGTGGGCGGTAACACCGTGATTTCTCTGAGCCTACACAGAGCATGTGTTACTCTGGAGGACCCAACATGTCCAGACAATACACAGAGAACCTTTTCTTCATTTTTTTTTTGAAATCCTAAGATTGTGGCCTATCATAGACCATCTCCAAAAGGTCCTGGGCCCTAAAAACTTTCCCCAATCCATCAAGCCAGAAGGATCTGCAAGGGTCATCATAAACCAAAGACCTCCGCTCATAAAAGCTTAGAGAACCTATCTTGCTCCCGCTTTCTGCCTGCTCCACCAAAGTCTGGTTGTTCAACCGGTGCTAGCGTTGCAGGAGAAGGGAACCTGATGGCCACACAACACTCCTTGTAGACCTTTAGAAGGACTTGTGCATCATTTTTTTTATCAAATCACGTGAAGACACAATGAAAAACATTGAAAACAAATAAAGATGTCACTGCGTCATAACAGTCTGGACATCTGGCTGGATTTATACAAATTCTGCACGCTAACCACAAATACAACTCGTAGTTGAGATCCTACTACATCTAGTCTAAGCAAACCTCAATGAGCCAACTCCAGATCAGTACAATGAGACGTTATAGCAGGAGCAATCATTCAGCTGTTATAAGATAAATCCTTTAATAGTGCCATCATGGGGAAATTATACAGTAAGTAGAGGGTAATGCTTCTCATTCAAGAGACAGTCCAGGAAGCCCTGGATGAATCAATGCAGGGCCGCTTTAACCATAGGGCCCGGTGCAAGTGCACCGTTGACCCTATGGTAGCGGGGGCCCTCTTTGGACAGCGGGACAGTCCTGCATTTGCTGTCCTGCTATCCAGGGCAGTGAGTCCTTGCTGAACCATCTCATCTCATCCAGAGGACACCAATGAGTTGAAGCCAGTGATGAAGTAGGGAGCCGTCCGCTCCCTGCTTCACCACCCAGCCGCTGTCTTTGCTCCAGGCGTCCTGGGAGCAGGAGGTGCGATGTAGTGACGTCACTTACATCGCGCCTGTTACTCCTTAAAGACTCCGGGACCAAAGAGGAGTGAACGTGGAAAGGTGAGTGTTAAGGTTTGTTTTTTCTTTGATATATACAGTTGGGGACATGATACTGTGGGGGCAACCTGGAAGGGGACATTATGAGGGCCATTATATTGTATGGGGCAACTAGGGAGGCATTATACTGTGTGAGAGCCACTAAGGGGCATTATACTATGTGGAGACCATTGAGGGGGCATTATAATTTGTATAGGTCAAGTATTTCTAAGTCGTGGTGATGGGGGTGCCCACTTATGAAACCTTTGCACAGGGCCCACCAATGTGTTAAAACGGCACATGAATCAATGTGTCCACCAAAGAGGCTCCTTGAAAATAACGGGGCAAGGTTGTGGAGAGGAACTTGATTTCCATACAACGAAGTCTGTGGAGTTGGAGTAGGGGCCAGTTTTAGGTGGAGTTGGAGTCGTTGAAAAGTTACGGACTCAAAATACAATAGTTATACAAATATTAACTTGCAGATCAGTGGGGAGGGGGGGGGGTCCAGCCTTTCAAACCCGCAACTGATCAGGAGAATGGGGGACTTTCATCACCTTTTCTGAATGGAGTGCTGGCCGGGCAGCGAGTGCACCATTCATTTCAATGGGTGTGCCTGAAGTAGCCAAAACTGACCACCACTCCATTCAGAAGAGATGATGAAAGTCCCATGGTAGCCTGATCAGTGAGGGTCCGAAAGCTTGGACCCCTACTGATTTGCAAGTTATCCCCTATCATATTGTGGGGGTGGGGGTCTCAGCAGTGGATGATTTGTGATCAACCAATTTTTGGAAAACTCTTCTAGCCCAAAATCATTGTAAAAAGAGTTTGTCCAACTACAGTAGGCTGAATAAATCGCAAGTGTATAGATAAGGATGTCACCATATACTGAGTAGCAAGAGCGCGGTTAGCTTTGATGTGAAATGGCGTCCCTTAATCTCCCGGATTTTAAATTAGAGATGCCAATGGGGTGGTATGGACTGCAATGGAATGTAGATAGATAGATATGAGAGAGATAACAGATGATAGATAGATAGATAGATAGATAGATAGATAGATAGATAGATCTCAGGAAAGGAGGACTGCCTGAGGGTGTTCCAGAATGATAATGGTCTTCTGCTTCTTACGAGCCTGTATGTGTGTAGACTACATCAGTGATTGTCAAACCAAGCGCTAGCTAGATCTCATTAGGATCTGGCGGTGGCCGTGTAACGTAAGTGGTCTTTACAGACATCAGTTAGGGTCACCTCATCTGTGCCGAGCTTTAGCTCTATAACAAAATGGAACATATCAAAGAAACTTGGTTACAAGGAAATTTAATTTGTGCACATAATGGCTGGGTGTCAGGCCTGAGTGTAACTGGAGGCATGCAAATGTTCTATTTCTTGTATTTCACTATGTTAATCTGTGTCTCTAAATTTGTAAGACTGCAGGTCAGGCAGAAATACACGTGTAGGAAATACTAAATCCTGCCTGTTACTACATAAAGACGAACAGCGTACCTAGAAGAAGAAAATGCAAGGTGTGTGACGGTCAGCAAGTGGGGGACATGTCAAAATGGTACAAACTATCTATCTATATACATACACACGTGGACAAAATTGTTGGTCCCCTCCCTCTTTTAATGAAAGAAAAACCCACAATGGTCACAGAAATAACTTGAATCTGACAAAAGTAATAATATATAAAAATTCTATGAAAATGAACAAATGAAAGTCAGACATTGCTTTTCAACCATGCTTCAACAGAATTTTTAAAAAAAGAAAACTCATGAAACAGGCCTGGACAGAAATGACGGTTCCCTTAACTTAATATTTTGTTGCACAACCTTTTGAGGTAATCACTGCAATCAAACGATTCCTGTAACTGTCAATGAGACTTCTGCACCTCACAGCAGGTATTTTGGCCACTCCTCATGAGCAAACTGCTCCAGTTGTCTCAGGTTTGAAGGGTGCCTTTTCCAGACGGCATGTTTCAGCTCCTTCCAAAGATGCTCAATAGGATTTAGGTCAGGGCTCATAGAAGGCTACTTCAGAATAGTCCAATGTTTTCCTCTTAGCCATTCTTGGGTGTTTTTACCTATGTGTTTCAGGTCATTATCCTGTTGCAAGACCCATGACCTGTGACTGAGACCAAGCTTTCTGACACTGGGCAGCACATTTCTCTCTAGAATCCCTTGATAGTCTTGAGATTTCATTGTACCCTGCACAGATTCAAGACGTCCTGTGCCAGTTGCAGCAAAGCAGCCCCAGAACATAACAGAGCCTCCTCCATGTTTCACAGTAGGGACAGTGTTCATTTCAAGATATGCTTCATTTTTCCGTCTGTGAATATAGAGCTGATGTGCCTTGCCAAAAATTTTCCATTTTTGTCTCATCTGTCCATAGGACATTCTCCCAGAAGCATTTGTTCATTTTCATAGAATTTTTATATATTATTACTTTTGTCAGATTGAAGTTATTTCTGTGACCATTGTTGGTTTTTCTTTCATTAAACGAGGGAGGGGTACCAACAATTTTGTCCACGTGTGTATATCAGCTAATATCTTTTTACTTATCTATGTATCTATCTATCAATTGCTTTCTGTCTATCCCTATATCTATCTGTCTATCTATGCATTCACCCATACCTCTACCCATATCTATCTATCTCATATCTATCTACCTATCTATCTATCTATCTATCTCTCTATCTATCTATCTATCTATCTATCTATCTATCTATCTATCTATCTGTCTCATATCTAACTCTATCCATCTATTGTATGTGGAGGAAGTTGCTGCCTTCCTAATGGGTTTGCAGTCTTGACTGTGCTGCTTTGGACTTTTCTATCGCCTGTCTATCTATCTATCTGCTCATGAGCAAACATAGGGGATGATCCCATTTTCTTAATTCCTTATTATTATCATTTCATCGGATGGTTATGTGAGGCAGAGCAGAGGATTTGGTACTCTGTATCAGACACAGCTCTGACCACTAGAAGGAATTCAGTAGCTTTATATATGAAGAAAGACTTTTCTGACATTCTTCATGATTGGATTTTTAAGTCTTTTTTTTCCCCTATGATTTGTTATTTTTCCACTTTACATGTTCTCACATTTATTATTTCGGAGGACATATTTTAGTGTATAAAGTGCTACAAATCCTTCGTTCAACTTAACTTTTGTTTTACCTTTCTTTTGCAACAAATTCATCAAACATTCACCTTATCTTCATCAATGCAAATGAAATAACCTTAAGAAAAGTCACTTTTACATCACACGCCTTGTAAGAAAATAAAGCGCACTCTTTCAGTCTCCCAGTATATTATACAGCAGTGATGTCACCAGTGAGGTTTTTGTTGCATTTTTTGCCAGTGAAATAAGTACAGTGCTGGCCAAAAGTATTGGCACCCCTGCAATTCTGTCAGATAATACTCAATTTCTTCCAGAAAATGATTGCAATCACAAATGCTTTGGTAATAATATCTTCATTTATTTTGCTTGCAATGAAAAAACACAAAAGAGAATGAAAAAAAAGTCAAATCATTGATCATTTTACACAAAACTCCAAAAATGGGCCGGACAAAAGTATTGGCACCCTCAGCCTAATACTTGGTAGCACAACCTTTAGACAAAATAACTGCGAACAACCGCTTCCGGTAACCATCAATGAGTTTCTTACAATGCTCTGCTGGAATTTTAGACCAGTCTTCTTTGGCAAATTTCTCCAGGTCCCTGAGATTTGAAGGGTGCCTTCTCCAAACTGCCATTTTGAGATCTCTCCACAGGTGTTCTATGGGATTCAGGTCTGGACTCATTGCTGGCCACTTTAGAAGTCTCCAGTGCTTTCTCTCAAACCATTTTCTAGTGCTCTTTGAAGTGTGTTTTGGGTCATTGTCCTGCTGGAAGACCCATGACCTCTGAGGGAAACCCAGCTTTCTCACACTGGACCCTACATTATGCTGCAAAATTTGTTGGTAGTCTTCAGACTTCATAATGCCATGCACACGGTCAAGCAGTCCAGTGCCAGAGGCAGCAAAGCAACCCCAAAACATCAGGGAACCTCCGCCATGTAGGGAACCTCCGACTGTAGGGACCGTGTTCTTTTCTTTGAAGGCCTCTTTTTTTTTTTCCTGTAAACTCTATGTTGATGCCTTTTCCCAAAAAGTTCTACTTTTGTCTCATCTGACCAGAGAACATTCTTCCAAAAAGTTTTTGGCTTTCTCAGGTAAGTTTTGGCAAACTCCAGCCTGGCTTTTCTATGTCTCTGGGTCAGAAGTGGGGTCTTCCTGGGTATCCTACCATAGAGTCCCTTTTCATTCAGAAGCCAACGGATAGTACGGGTTGACACTGTTGTACCCTCGGACTGCAGGGCAGCTAGAACTTGTTTGGATGTTAGTCGAGGTTCTTTAGCCACCATCCGCACAATCTTTCGTTGAAATCTCTCGTCAATTTTTCTTTTCCGTCCACATCTAGGGAGGTTAGCCACAGTGCCATGGGCTTTAAACTTCTTGATGACACTGCGCACGGTAGACACAGGAACATTCAGGTCTTTGGAGATGGACTTGTAGCCTTGAGATTGCTCATGCTTCCTCATAATTTTGCTTCTCAAGTCCTCAGACAGTTCTTTGGTCTTCTTTCTTTTCTTCATGCTCAATGTGGTACACACAAGGACACAGGACAGAGGTTGAGTCAACTTTAATCCATTTCAACTGGCTGCAAGTGTGATTTAGTTATTGCCACCACCTGTTATGTGCCACAGGTAAGTAACAGGTGCTGTTAATTACACAAATTAGAGAAGCATCACATGATTTTTCAAAGGGTGCCAATACTTTTGTCCACCCCCTTTTTTTAGGTTTGGTGTGGAATTATATCCAATTTGGCTTTTTGACAATTCTTTTTGTGGTTTTCCATTGAAGACAAATTAAATGAAGATATTATTACCAAAGCATTTGTGATTGCAATCATTTTCTGGAAGAAATTAAGTATTATCTGACAGAATTGCAGGGGTGACAATACTTTTGGCCAGCACTGTATATGAATTTAAATTTTTATAAAAAAAAATGTAAGACCTAAGAAGGTGAAAGACTCTTCTCTCTATGAATGGCCCCAGAGTATAATAAGAAGAGACCAGCAGGAGATACAGAATAATACACTGATACTTGCTTTCCCTCTCCTCTTCCAGGCTCCCTCATGGTGTCCCATGCTCTTTTGTGACTATCTTTAGTCCTCTTCCAGGGCCATTGACATCACTCAGGAAGCTAAAATATTTTGGAAAAAGTTTGGGGAGATCACTGGATGCTGCCAGGGTGCCCAGGAGAGGTATCCGGTGAGACCCTCCGATTATTATACTCTGATGTTCGAAGAGAATAATAAAGATTTGTTGGATGGCAAAACTCAAAAATCTGGAGTTCAGTCAAGCCCAAGATTTTTAGAAAGTTCATCGTGAACGTGGCTTGTTATAAACAGGTAAGTTGTCTCCTATTCAAGGAGGAAAAACAGAGGAACGGCCCAATACAGAGGTATTAGGAAATATGGTCCAGAATTGTTATATCATGGGGATTACAGTCATTTACTTCAACCAGCTTGTAAAACTCTATGTTTATCTATTTCCATATCTATATATCAATCTATCTATCTATCTATCTATCTATCTATCTATCTATCTATCTATCTATCAGCCATCATTTATATATCTACTGATTGATCTATTAGCTATTCTCTATCAATCTATTTCCATATCTATCCATTTATTTATATATATCCATCCACATCTATCTATTAGCTATCATTTACCTGTCTACCTATCGATCTATTAGCTATCATCATTCTATCATCTATTTATCTATCAATCTATCTATATATCTACCTATTGATCTATTAGCAATACAATGAATGACCGCACCAGTAAAATATGCACATGAATATGGGTGTTCACCACTGGGAAAAGATAGTATCCTGCTCAAAACAAATTGTAAAAAACAGGCAGCACTCCATAGTAAAGTGAAGTAAAAAGTGGGTTTATTGCCCCATGCGCTGTTTCAGCTCTATAGTGAGCCTGTATCAAGGCGCATGGGGCAATAAACCCACTTTTTACTTCACTTTACTACAGAGTGCTGTCTGTTTTTTACAAATTTTTTTTTTTGATCTATTAGCTATCATCTATATATCTATTAATTATTTATCTATCAATCTATTTTATATATATATATATATATATATATATATATATATACTGTATATACAGTGGGGAAAAAAAGTATTTAGTCAGCCACCAATTGTGCAAGTTCTTCCACTTAAAAAGATGAGGCCGGCCTGTAATTGTCAACTATGAGAGACAAAATGAGAAAACAAATCCAGAAAATCACATTGTCTGATTTTTTAAGAATTTATTTGCAAATTATGGTGGAAAATAAGTATTTGGTCAATAACAAAAGTTCCTCTCAATACTTTGTTATATATCCTTTGTTGGCAATGACAGAGGTCAAACGTTTTCTGTAAGTCTTCACAAGGTTGGCACACACTGTTGCTGGTATGTTGGCCCATTCCTCCATGCAGATCTCCTCTAGAACAGTGATGTTTTGGGGCTGTCGCTGGGCAACACAGACTTTCAACTCCCTCCAAAGGTTTTCTATGGGGTTGAGATCTGGAGACTGGCTAGGCCACTCTAGGACCTTGAAATGCTTCTTACAAAGCCGCTCCTTCGTTGCCCTGGCTGTGTGCTTGGGATCATTGTCATGTTGAAAGACCCAGCCACGTTTCATCTTCAATGCCCTTGCTGATGGAAGGAGGTTTGCACTCAAAATCTCACGATACATGGCCCCATTCATTCTTTCATGTACACGGATCAGTCGTCCTGGTCCCTTTGCAGAGAAACAGCCCCAAAGCATGATGTTGCCCCCCCATGCTTCACAGTGGGTATGGTGTTCTTTGGATGCAACTCAGCATTCACTCTCCTCCAAACACGATGAGTTGTGTTTCTACCAAACAGTTCTACTTTGGTTTCATCTGACCATATGACATTCTCCCAATACTCTTCTGGAATATCCAAATGCTCTCTAGCAAACTTCAGACGGGCCCGGATATGTACTGGCTTAAGCAGGGGGACACGTCTGGCACTGCAGGATCTGAGTCCCTGGCGGCGTAGTGTGTTACTGACGGTAGCCTTTGTTATGTTAGTCCCAGCTTTCTGCAGGTCATTCACTAGGTCCCCCCGTGTGGTTCTGGGATTTTTGCTCACCGTTCTTGTGATCATTTTGACCCCACGGGGTGAGATCTTGCGTGGAGTCCCTGATCGAGGGAGATTATCAGTGGTCTTGTAGGTCTTCCATTTTCTAATTATTGCTCCCACAGGTGATTTCTTCACACCAAGCTTCTTGCCTATTGCAGATTCAGTCTTCCCAGCCTGGTGCAGGTCTACAATTTTGTTTCTGGTGTCCTTCCACAGCTCTTTGGTCTTCACCATAGTGGAGTTTGGAGTGTGACTGTTTGAGGTTGTGGACAGGTGTCTTTTATACTGATAACAATGTCAAACAGGCGCCATTACTACAGGTAATGAGTGGAGGACAGAGGAGCTTCTTAAAGAAGAAGTTACAGGTCTGTGAGAGCCAGAAATCTTGCTTGTTTGTAGGTGACCAAATACTTATTTTCCACCATAATTTGCAAATAAATTCTTAAAAAATCAGACAATGTGATTTTCTGGATTTGTTTTCTAATTTTGTCTCTCATAGTTGAGGTCTAGCTATGATGACAATTACAGGCCGGCCTCATCTTTTTAAGTGGGAGAACTTGCACAATTGGTGGTTGACTAAATACTTTTTTTCCCCACTGTATATATATCTACCTATTGATCTATTAGCTAACATCTATATATCTACCTACCTACCTATTGATCTATCATCTATCCATCTATGATCTATCAGTCTTGTGGTGGGTCTAGAGGACATTAATGTTAATGATAAGTTGCTCATCTCCTTGTGTCGCTGTACATCCATCCTCATGTCCTTTCCCTTGGTGTTAGGACATGGTGCCGTAGTCTATCCTCAATCACTTACTGGGTTCCTAACATCCCATAGCAGTGAGTAAGAGAGATGAATGGCATGATTACTAATTGATCAATAATTCCGGCAGTATTAATGGTGTTTGTTACTCGCCAGGAAAATAACAGTCTACAAAGTGCAAACAAGGCAGCGGAGCGGAGCATCTGTCATTATCCTCTAATTGTCACTGCTGAGTCTGGAAACCTTGTGACTTCCTCGCTGGCAGAGACAGGTCATCAAGGGCAGATAGCAGGACAGATGCTCTCATACATCTACATGATACATCTACATAATATGGAGAGAACAGCTTCATTATTCACATCTTTCATCCATCTAGAGGGAAAAAAATACACTAGCAGAGAAGACAACGACATAACCTCATGCCCTCAATGGAAGGAAGACTTCAGCCCTACAGTTACATTTCGTGGATTTCACAATTCTTACAGTTTTTCATGTTGATGGAGCATCAGGGTGAAGTTTAATCCTTTTATTACATAGTGCCCTAATAGTGTCTCACAAATTAGAGTAGAAGCCATTCTAACCCTTGTGACAGAAGTTAACAACCTGGTCTTGGATATATACTGCAAATGATCTGTATACTTGTATCATGCTGTACAGTAGGTATATAGGCTTAAGACAATGAAATTGGACTCATTGGATTCAATGGTTAAGTGTTTGCTGTGCTGGGAGAGGGAGGAAGGAGGACGAGATGTCCATCACCTTCTGAATGATCTGCTTCGGGCTGGATAATAGAGATGTTACCTCTCATTTCTTCCCTTTGATCATGACTTCTAACCCTGCCCTAAAAAGTTACCGTAATATCTATTAAACAAGAAGCATCAGCCTATTGTTATTATCCTTGATACAGTAACAATAACTGAAACTAAGCAGCATTAAAGTAACCTTGTGTTTCTCTATAATGTTTTACATGAGGTATGTATGGTAAAGTACTGCGCCCTCCGCTAGTCCTTTTACCACAGATCCACTAATTCTTGCATGGCTCTACAATGGTTGCTAGCTTCTCAGACCACCCTATGCACAATTGGTTTTAGAGACACTAAAGTCACGTAAAGTTGCAGAGTATGGTCAGCGAGTGCTGAGCTGCATAGTGCATAAAAGTCACCAATAGAGATGAGTGAAGTTTTCATAAATTCGATTCGGCAACTTCGCCGAATTTTCCAATACGATTCTCTTCGGTCCAAATTAATTCACTGCGAATAAACAGCTATTTCCTGTCTGCAGGGAGCCGGGGTGGGCGGCAAAATGGTGGAAGCCCTTGGATGCCGCGGTCATGTCTCTCTCTCTCTCTCTCCAGCACGGACAACTTTTATTCATGTGGAAGGGTCTGCTAACAAGCAAAGACACGCCTACCCAATCACATCACTAGAGAATATCATGTGACTGTCTTATGTCACTAAGGTCATTACTAAATATTCGTTACTGCGAAGCATCAGGAAATCCGGATTCCATGTGAATCGAAGATTTCCTGAAATTCCGATTGAATTCCACTTCTGCAGCTTCGATTCGCTCATCTCTAGTCACCAACACTTTGATCAATGCAATAAAACCTCCTCTGATATTAACATTAGCACAAAAACTGTGTGTCGAGAGCTTCATGGTATGGGTTTCCATAGCCAAGCAGTTGCATGCCAACCTTACATCACCCACCACAATGCCAAGTGTCAGATGGAGTCAAGTAAAGTAGAATGCCAACGCTGGACTCTGGAGCAGTGGAAATGTGTTCTGTAGAGTGCTGAATCTGCTAATCTGATGGAGGAGACTGAGTTTGGTGAATGCCAGCAGAACAATGAATGGGATGTCATAAAAGCTCTTGCAAGCTCCTGTTCTGTAAATGATGTTGTAGATTGGACTGTATTTTCATCCTGGAAGATCCAGAAGATCCTGGTCTTACTACATGCAAGATGCAACATCAAAGACTTGAATCATTTAGATACGCTCCACATTATTACCTTTATTGTACAAAAAATGTACAAAATTGTGGAAATTTTCAATGGTTTACTATATCAAAGTAGAGAACACAATGACATTGAAATACCAAAGCAAATAGAAATCCACGATGGACATGAACAAGCAAGGTGTAAGGCAAAATTATACCGTAATAGGAATGAATCCCAGACCTTGAAATGGTTTTCAAGTGAGCCAGCAGTAGAAAAATACATATAAATGGAAGGAACAAAGCCCAGTACAGTGAGCCCTCACAATACCAAGCACAATCCTAAGGTTCTGAGTGGATTAGATATGTTTGTAAAAGACAAGCCTACATATGGGTGCCGACTAGCTGGCAAATCCCAAACCTACATCGACTGGCCCCTCTACAATCCTCTGCTAAGTGAAGTTTTGTGTCACCAGGAGATTCCCTGCTGTGATCTGTCCTAGTTCATAGTAAAGTGAAGGTCACGAGTCTCAAGACTATATGAAAGATCTTAATAGACATGCTTCTACTGATCCCCATGGGACACTTAATATGTTTTGCATCACAGAGGCACCAGACTTGAAGTAACTGACTGGCACTGGATTGGGCTCCAATCTAAAGAATATCTAGTACTGTGCAAAAGTTTTAGTCAGACGTGGAATGGTGAAATGCTGCAAAGTAAGAACGGTTTCAAAAACAGAAGTTTTAATAGTTTATTTTTGTCAATTAACAAAATGAAGTGAAATGAGAAAAAAATAGAAAAGTAAATGTTATTATGTTACTTTTGTATTGTGATTTGTTTGCATTGAATTATGAGTTGTGTTGCATAGAGGTGTCACTATATAGAGGACCTTTCACTACCTCTCCCTACTCCACCTTTTCCATAATTCACTAGGCGCTGCTCCTCTGATTGCGGCACAGTTGGATTTTTTCTCTCTAGCTCCCACCATTCCTGAACAATCATTTCTGTTAGTTTTGCACCCAGTATTCTAATTAGTCTCTGTGCTGTCAGGTGGGTGGTCTTAGACTACAGTGGGGTAAAAAAGTATTTAGTCAGCCACCAATTGTGCAAGTTCTTCCACTTAAAAAGATGAGGCCGGCCTGTAATTGGCATCATAGGCAGACCTCAACTATGAGAGACAAAATGAGAAAACAAATCCAGAAAATTACATGATTTTTTAAAGAATTTATTTACAAATTATGGTGGAAAATAAGTATTTGGTCACCTACAACCAAGCAAGATTTCTGGCTCTCACAGACCTGTAACTTCTTCTTTAAGAGGCTCCTCTGTCCTCCACTCATTACCTGTAGTAATGGCTCCTTTTTGACATTGTTATCAGTATAAAAGACACCTGTCCACAACCTCAAACAGTCACACTCCAAACTCCACTATGGTGAAGACCAAAGAGCTGTGGAAGGACACCAGAAACAAAATTGTAGACCTGCACCAGGCTGGGAAGACTCAATCTGCAATAGGCAAGCAGCTTGGTGTGAAGAATTCAACTGTGGGAGCAATAATTAGAAAATGGAAGACATACAAGACCACTGATAATCTCCCTCGATCAGGGACTCCACGCAAGATCTCACCCCGTGGGGTCAAAATGATCACAAGAACGGTGAGCAAAAATCCCAGAACCACACAGGGGGACCTAGTGAATGACCTGCAGAAAGCTGGGACTAACGTAACAAAGGCTACCGTCAGTAACACACTATGCCGCCAGGGACTCAGATCCTGCAGTGCCAGATGTGTCCCCCTGCTTAAGCCAGTACATATCCGGGCCCGTCTGAAGTTTGCTAGAGAGCATTTGCATGTTCCAGAAGAGTATTGGGAGAATGTCATATGGTCAGATGAAACCAAAGTAGAACTGTTTGGTAGAAACACAACTCGTCGTGTTTGGAGGAGAGTAAATGCTGAGTTGCATCCAAAGAACACCATACCTACTGTGAAGCATGGGGGTGGCAACATCATGCTTTGGGGCTGTTTCTCTGCAAAGGGACCAGGACAACTGATCCGTGTACCTGAAAGAATGAATGGGGCCATGTATTGTGAGATTTTGAGTGCAAAGCTCCTTCCATCAGCAAGGGCATTGAAGATGAAACGTGGCTGGGTCTTTCAGCATGACAATGATCCCAAGCACACCGCCAGGGCAACGAAGGAGTGGCTTCGTAAGAAGCATTTCAAGGTCCTGGTGTGGCCTAGCCAGTCTCCAGATCTCAACCCCATAGAAAACTTTTGGAGGCAGTTGAAAGTCCGTGTTGCCCAGCGACAGCCCTAAAACATCACTGCTCTAGAGGAGATCTGCATGGAGGAATGGGCCAACAAACCAGCAACAGTGTGTGCCAACCTTGTGAAGACTTACAGAAAACATTTGAGATGAACTTTTGTTATTGACCAAATACTTATTTTCCACCATAATTTGCAAATAAATTCTTTAAAAATCAGACAATGTGATTTTCTGGATTTGTTTTCTCATTTTGTCTCTCATAGTTGAGGTCTACCTATGATGACAATTACAGGCCGGCCTCATCTTTTTAAGTGGGAGAACTTGCACAATAGGTGGCTGACTAAATACTTTTTTCCCCACTGTATATGCTCTAGTTCAAGACCACCCACCTGAAAGTAAAGAGCCTAATTATGTACTGAAACTAACAGAAAAGATTGCTTGGAAATGGTACGGACTAGAGAGAAAATGGAGGAGCACCTATTGAAGGATGTAAAGAGTTGGTGGAGGTGGTGAAAGGTCCTCTTTAAATGAGTACAGGACATTATATGGTCGCTCAGTCTAGTATTTTCTGGAGACTATATCATGCACTGACTCCCTAGAGGTGGAACAAAGTTGCACCCATGAGTTGCACCACTGGAGAACTTGTTAGTTGCCCACATGGTTTGACCCATTGGCATCAGGCATCGTTCAGATTACCCAGAGTGGGAATGGCTCCATATATAAGGGTCTGTTCCAAAGCTCTGTGTGCGGGATAGCTTGTTAAATTAATCGCGTCCATCAATCTTGTTCCAGACAGATACTACATTGACAGGTTTCATTCAGGTTTTCCCATAAGCCACAGTTGCAATGCATCAACACGATAGGTTTCCACCATTGGGTTTGTGGTCATTTACTACCATTCTTGTCCAAAGGCTGAAGTGGAGCGTCTTAGCCTCATTCTGTCTGATTTTCCTGATTTTCTGTAGAATCACAGGCAAGTCTTTTTCTAAGGACAAGGTGTGCAGTAATTACAATGCTGACAGAGAGAGAAATGAGACGCTCGGTTCAAAGGAACAGCCTCCAGTCTCTTGTTGATTCATTAGCAACATCCTGCAGTGTTCTGCCTTGTAGTGAAAGAGACAGTATATAATGCACCACCGAGACAAAGAGATGGCCGGCACCATCAGGAGCGCAGCACACCACCGTACACTGTTAAATCTTACGGTTAGAAGTAAAGTAATGTAACTGCAATGTAACAGCAGTGCAATGCTTAAGAGGTTAAAGGGTCAGCCCTGTCTGCAAGGCGATCTGTGGTTGTAATGAGTATAAGACTAAGAAAGATACTGATCCTTCCATTGACTAGGAGAACCCCCACAATGAGTGCCGAGAGTTCAGAGAAAGATGTGCTATATAAAGCGTTCCTATCGTTTCAGGTAAATAAGCCATCATGTGTGTGTACATGGGAAAGAACACTGTTTCTGGCCTTGTATGCTGTGTTTATCACTAGCTCTCGCTCCGTAGTCTCCATATGCATTTGTCAGGTTTTCTTGGGCTTAGCTACAAAGATTAGTTGTCTCCCACAGCGATGCTGACTCCCATAAATAGCACACAGAGAGAAAAAGGAGAACCAGTAGTACTAAGTAGACAATCAAACACTCACTAGATGCAGCAACAATACTAAGTAGACAATAAAACACTCACTAGATGCAGCAACAATACTAAGTAGACAATCAAACATTCACTAGATGCAGCAACAGTAATAAGTAGACAAATAAACACTCACTAGATGCAGCAACAATACTAAGTAGACAATCAAACACTCACTAGATGCAGCAACAATACTAAGTAGATAATTAAACACTCACTAGATGCAGCAACAGTAATAAGTATACAATACAACACTCACTAGATGCAGCAATAATACTAAGTAGACAATAAAACACTCACTAGATTCAGCAATAGTACTAAGTAGTGTTGCTGCATCAGCTCTGGGGTAAGACAACAAAACACTCACTAGATGCAGCAACAGTAATAAGTAGTGTATCTGAGAAATCAGTTCTGGGGTAAGACAATAAAACACTCACTGGATGCAGCAAGACCAAACCCAGACAAGCTAAGCCACGCCTCCAAAACACCTCCCCCTTATTTGCACACAACCAAAAATGACATGAAAATTGGGCTCCAAAGCTGAATAACAGAAAAATATTTGGAAACTGCAAAATCAACTCTACAAGGCTCTGGGATTAGATTTATATCCAATTTATGGCTGAAACTCCCTTTAAATAGTGTGCTGCTGAATTCAATACATTGCTGTTACATTATTTCTAGGCTACAATACACAGACATTTCCGCTAGCTTTACTTTGTGTCTATGTCCAGGAAAAAATTCTACATGTGACCAAAAAACTGCAAAGATGTCTCTATAATTAGCCGAGCCAGACTGCAGCCGGGACACCTGGATAGAGTTTCAGAGCACAGCATAAAATACAGCAAAGAGGCATTTTTAATTGGAGAGAGCAGATTTGTCCATGATTATGAGATCTAGTAGGTCACACACCGGGGTCAGGCACAAAATCTGTCTGGTGAGATATGTTTTGTCTTAGCTGCATGGAAATGTCTCGCAATGTATCAGGCAATGTCTCAAACAAAATCATCTCTAATTTCCACATCTGAGAAGTTTACAGGTTTTTTTATGAAAATATTTAACAATAAATGAATAAAAATTCTGCAAAGTAAGATTGCTTTCAGAAATGGAAATGGTAATAGTTTATCAATTAAAAAAATGAAGTGAAAGAAGAAAAAAAAAAAACTAAATCCCATCAATATTTGGTGTGACCTTTACCCTTCGCCTTCCATCAATTCTTCTCGGTACTTGTAGACAGTTTTTGAAGGAATTGGGCAGGGAGGTTGTTCCTGCCATCTTGGAGAACTAAGCACAGATTTTCTGTGGATGTAGGGTTGCTCCAATCCTTCTGTCTCTTCATGTCATCCCAGATAGACTGGATCATGGTGAGATCAGGGCTCTGTGGGGGCCGGATCATCACTTCCAGGACTCCTTCTCCTCCTCCAAAGGTCACACATACCAAGTCGGGTTTGATCTGATTATTCCAAAATGTTTGTTTTTTACAAAACTGAACAAATGAAGGTTCATCTCAGGTGAACTAAAATGGACCCACATTATACTCTGGTGACGTCATGCATCCAGGGACCCGAGACACCCAAACCTGAAACAAATCTTGAGAGTTTCTCCTATCTCTCCATATATGAATAGCTGCTTAAAAGATAAAATCTGCCCTCACTACACACTCCTGAAATGTAAATTTGATGGCTCTTCACACATACTTTCTGCACGCCTCTGGGTATATGTATCCATAAAATGGAAATGTAATAAAAATAGGTAAAGCACTATACAATATTTACAGGCGGCCGCAGTAAAGCGAGATAGTAATGAGCACAACCGCCGTCGTTATCGTTTATCTACACCGTCCTTACTGTACGTATTAATTGATTCTTGCACTGACCTCTCTGTTGACACAAGAAATTCCTCTTCTATTTGCTTTAGCGAAAAACAAAAATTCTGCGCTGCCACTAACTTGCTTTTAGGTGTCTTTGTTGATGAGCGCTTAGATAGTTTCAAGGTAAACCAGCACCCGTGGGAGGATGAATCCTCAAGCGCTCGCAGCATAAAGGCTGACCTTGTCTATGGAGGAGTGCGGATGGCATGTTTTGTATGATTTTCTCAGCACATGCTCCTCCATCACGACTGAGCGCTGGGCAGGTTTTATGCAGCTGTGTGTACAGTATACAGGGCAGGAAGACAAGGACTGTAGATTCTGGGGTCATCTCCTTGTGGCTCCGATGGGAATCTTTCTATATTTTACATGACTGCTAATAGATAAAGTGTGGGCATGGCACGTGCTATAGTAATGCTAATGAATTTATTAATAATCTTTATCATAGGTGATGATCACAGTAGGTAGGTGTTCTCTGCAGTGATGATTCAACACATGAGACAGAAAAATATCCATATAAACAAACCATTTATACCCATAATGATGACTCTCTGGTAGGCACCATTGCATTAGACAGAGCGATATATTACCTGTAGGGGTTAAAGAGGATCTCTGTTATTCCTCCTAGAAGTATATGAACACATTGACAGCTGGGTGTCATCATACCCCTTTTTAAAGCAATTTTTTAAAATTTATTATTACATGTAAATTGCAGAAAGGGGAATGATTAGAATTTTTTTAAATATTTTTATTTACAATTCTTTGATTTTTATTAATGCTTAAAGGGCACCTCCAGTTATAAGCAACTTTACATAAATGAACAATGCACATTAATAAAAGAAACTTTGTAACGTATCTTATTTAATAAATATTCTTTTCCATTTTTCAGACTGAGTTACTTTCTACATATAAGTCTATGAAGAGGGGAGGGGTAGGATGAAGCGACTTTGGGCTAGGCTTGTAGATAAGAGGCTACCAGTGCACAGGATCAGGCAATAAATGAATTAACCAGCCATCAGCAGCCTCCTACTCAACCACTCCCTTCTCCTTAGAGTTCTGTATGTGAGGCTAAATACAGAGATGAATCCTATGTAAACAAGCAGTCAAACTGAAGATAAGGATGAGGAGAACAGTTTAATAAGTGGAGACGGAAACAGATCTCCTTAATAAGATATATGACAAAGTTTCTTATATTCACATTCACTATTCATTTATGGAAAGTTGTTTATAACTACAGGTATGGTTTAAGTGTATTGTAAATATACCGTTTTCCTATTAAGTGCTGCCACGGGTAGGGCTTAATAGGAATATTACAGTAACAGGCTTGAGGGACTTTGCAAGGTTTCTGGCTGCCATAGGAACAGAAATTCTCCTGCAATCTCATCACTGGATGAAGCCCCCTTAATCCCTGTTTGTTTACTCTCTGTAACCATAGCAATAGGTCTCCAGAGATGAAATTTTTTATTTCGGCTGTATTAAAGTAATAAAGATAATTACTTTCTAGGTGCTTTCTCCTAGTTTCTGATCCAAATATCCCAGAAAGAAAAACAGCAAAAATGCTCCAGGGAACTTTTAGTGTTACCCTGTTATGTACAAAGTGTATGTAGGGGGTGTGAAGAACAGGAAGTCTGTGAGGTGCACCTTCACCAAACAATATCAGAGGAGGGACTGATGGCAGAGATGGGGGTCCTGTTTTTGCAATTTTGCCTGTACATCCTAGTAGCATACAGCAGTAGTTGTCTTTGTGAAGTTTAGGACCTACACTGTACAGGGCAGCTTGGAAAACTCCATCTAAGATACCTGACATAATAAATGACAGAGAAAAGTCAATTTTACTAATTATAGAAATTGCCCAAAATTTCACTTTAAGTGAAAACCATATTGTTCTATTATTTTAGGCTTCCTGGGTACCATAGTCATTTATCCAATGACTCATGAATGATAATGAAGGTGTGAGGCAGCCATTATACTAAGCTTAGACAGTAGTACAGCTAATAGAAGTGCAATAACTAATAACCCAAACCTTAGACAACCCGAACTTCTAAAGCAAGAGGAGAACCCAATGACAAGACAATAGTGACTGCATGAGCCAAGGTCTCGTCGGGTCCTTCCAATCAGTGGGGCAATGACAGCCCGAAACACCTTTAGGTCTACAATAGATAAAAATAGATGCACCTTTAGGAGCTCAGTAATGAAGGCATTTCAGATGGGTGAAGGAAGAATTTTGGTTAATCTTTTTGGAAAATTTAAAGAAACATTCCATTTGTATGCTATGCAAGGCCTGAAATGCAAGAATGTTAGAGAAGTCGAGCATGTCTGGTATTGGATAGGAGAGGTATTATGTCTGCTTCGGGACCCCGCATATCAGTGCAGGGAGACTTCAAAGGAATTGGTCACCAGAACCCAGCATATCAACCCAGCTCCACCGATAAATAGGTTAGGGTCACCTGAATCAAATAGTGTTTCCCCTTGTGAATCGGTGACTCTGTTGCCGAGAT